>CM060902.1:429274432-430474432 GCA_030737815.1 Allium fistulosum | reverse complement strand
ATTTGTCCCCCTTTGAGCTAAACTTTTACGCATACCAAGTTTCTTCTTTAACTCCTTGAAAATCTCCAACTTCAAAGGCTTCGTTAAAATATCGGCATTTTGATCTTGCGTCTTGCAATGCTTGACAACTATTTCTCCTTTCCCAATCAAGTCTCGAATGAAATGATACTTGATTCGTATATGCTTGCTCCTCCCATGAAAAACTGGATTTTCGGTGAGTGCTATAGCAGAATTGCTATCACAATATATAAGTGGACTTTCTTTTGTAGTATACTTAAGTTCTTCTAGCACCTATTTAATCCATAAAGCTTGACAACTAGCTAAAGATAGTGAAATATATTCTGCCTCGGCGGTTGAGAGAGCCACAACTTGTTGTTTCTTTGACATCCACGTGATTGCACTTGATCCAAAGTAGAAAACATTTCCCGAAGTACTTTTGCTATCATCAACACTTTCGGCCCAATCACTGTCACAATATCCAAGCACCTTAGGATCATTTATCTTTTGATAATAAATTACATCCCCAAGTGTTCCACGCACATATCTCAAAATTCTTTTTCCGGCATCCCAATGTGTCTTCTTTGGTTGCTCCATGAACCAACTAATCAAGCTCACACCATATGTAATATCCGGCCGAGTGGCTGTCAAATACATCAAACTCCCAACAAGACTTCTAAACAATGTTGGATCAACATATTTAGAGTTGTCATCCTTACTTAGTTTCAAGCCAACTTCAACTGGAGTGCTAATTAGCTTTGCCTCTTCCATTCTAAACTTCTTCATCAAATCTTTTGCATACTTTTCTTGAGAGATTAATATACCATCATTATCTTGCTTTACTTCAATACCAAAAAAGTAATGAAGTAGACCCAAGTCGGTCATCTCAAATTCTTGCATCATACTTCTCTTAAATTCTTCAATATTATCAAGGCTATTTCCCGTAAAAATCAAATCATCCACATATAAACCAATGATGAGAATGTTACCTTTGTTCTCCTTGATGTAAAGAGTATGCTCAAATGGACACCTCTTGAATCCCATCTTCACAAAATAGTCATCTATGCGACTATACCATGCACGAGGGGCTTGCTTAAGGCCATACAATGCCTTCTTCAACCGATAGACTTTATGCTCTTCATCCTTTATCACATAGCCGGAAGGTTGATCAATGTACACCTCTTCTTGTAGTACTCCATTCAAGAAAGCAGATTTAACATCCATTTGATAAATTTGCCACTTATTTTGAGCGGCCAATGAAATTATCAAACGAATTGTTTCAAGACGTGCCACGGGAGCAAAAACTTCTTTGTAATCAACACCACACTTTTGCTTGTAGCCTTTCACAACTAATCGTGCCTTATGTTTTTCAACTTCACCTTATGCATTCAACTTTGTCTTGTAAACCCATTTGACTCCAATGAGTTTCTTCCCTTCAGGTACTTCAACCAACTCCCATGTTTGGTTCCTTTCAATTGCATCAATTTCTTGATCCATGGCTTGTCTCCATTTGTCTTCCTTGGCGGCTTCTTCAAAATCAACCGGATCGGCAGTTGCATATAAAGCAAAATCAACAAATTCATCTTCTAAAATTATTCTTGTTTCTCCATAAATCTCCGCAAGAGGTCTTGTCCTTCTAGGTGTTGATTCTGAACTTGAAGATGATGAGCTTGGAGGAGAATTAGATGGTGGAGTAGATGGAGTCGATCCTTCTTCTTCAATTGGCTCAAATGCATCATTATCAAGCAAGATACTTGTACTCTTTTTCTCATTTTTCCATTTCCATGCTTCTTCCTCATTGAAAATTACATCACGACTAATAATAGTCTTCTTTGTGATGGGGTTATATAATTTATATGCCTTGGATCTTTCACTATAGCCAACAAAGATGCACTTTTCAGATTTGTCATCAAGTTTTCCTCTCTTTTCATTCGGCACATGAGAGTAACAAATGCTTCCAAAAATTCGGAAGTGGGAGACACATGGCTTGTGACCACTCCATGCTTCTTGTGGAGTCTTTCCTTGAACACTTTTAGTTGCCGCACGGTTGAGAACATAGCATGCACATGCTACAGTTTCTGTAACGACCCAGTATTTTCAACCATTCGCATCCATTATAAGTGTATAGGTAAACACTCATGCCGGAGTTGAATTGCTCAAAATACTGCGTTGTAAATAAAATTTGGCAAAACTCAACATATACAGTAAATAAAATAATTACAGATCACAGACACAGAGTAATATAACAATACTGCAACGGAAACAAAGGATAGTAGTTCATGAAGCTACTATATATATATAACAGAGTTAAACAAGATACAACAGAAGTCTCGAATACCATAGATGTCTCAATACAATAATCAAATACAAGATCTGAATACATCACTGGAATCAACAGAATAACTGAAAGCAGGATCGATAGATAGCTGGATCTCCAAGCGAAGCTCCAACTCCAAAGGTGAGTCTCAAATGCTGTATCACTCAGTCTGACCCGAGCATAAAGCAAAACACAAAACACTCGAGTCAGGATTAACATTCTTATATTAATAAATCCAACTCAAGTGAAATATCAATTGAAATACAAGTAACTTAAAGGATGTTTGGGATAACCATCCTCTAAGGATCCGTTAAACTATTTACTATGTAGTAATATACGCTATATACAATAGTGTCTAAATAAGTAAAGTATAATCATATCGGAAAATAGCGTTAAGGGGATGGAGAACCTTAACGCGGTCGGATCTTAAAATCATAATCGTAGTAAAGCTCGATATGGTAGGTGACACGGCACAACTAGGCAATGCCAGGGTAGATATACCAATTACGCACACGGACTGATGGATACGCATAGCAGCCACTACCGTTCCACCTCGAACAACATTCCCAAATCGGAGGATGGCCATCTAGTCAAATCACAAGTAAGAGTATAATATCGAAGAAATGCGTCCGAGAAGAGGTGCTACCTCACTGGTCCGAGATCGCTTCTGTTTTAGCCACCTTATTGCCAACTCACGGGAGTTGGGTCCACGTAACATACCTCAAGAACGTCGCCACCGTCCTACTTCATTCTGGAATCTCCACCACGTACACGGTTGTCAAAGTGGTTTTCGGTATCGACAGAGAGTATGTCCATATCCGATCCCGGTCTCTTTGCCAACCAATCGTTATTATAACACCGTAGTCGTTTCAAAATAGTTATACTTTAAACCAAAATCATTATCATTTCGAAAACTCAATTTAATACGATATCATTTCACTTCAAATATACATTTTAAAAATCATATTACTTTCCAAAGTTATAATGCTTTCGAAATCATAACACTTCCCTTTTAAGCCGTCTAGACATTAATTTTTCATTATAAAATAAATTAGTTCCTTAAATTTCACAAATCGATTCAAATTAACTCGGATTCCAAAAATTTAATTTAATCAAATCTCAAATCATACGTTTCAACTCGATTTAGCTTCTAAATAAACCATTTCAATTTATCGATTTCAAATACATATCTGAACCATAAAATAAGCCATCTCAAATTTGAATATATTTCAAAGCTTTAAATATTCAACATTTAAACTAAATTCGATAAATTTATATACATATCAGATTCACTTTACAATTATTTAGTTTTGAAATATTAACTTAACATTTCCAAGACATTTGAATACAATTTCAACTTACAATTTTAATAAACAAAAGATCTCATTTAAATATTTATACGTTTGAAATATCCATTTAAGTCACCCTTTCAAATTTCAAGTTTGTAAAACACTTCTTTAATTTCAAATTCAATACATTTCAAATCAACTTATTTGAGTATAATTCTTAAATAAGCATAATTTCAATCAATTTCAAATCATTATAAATTCTATATTTGAAAATATAGATATTAAATAAATACTTAAACATATTATTTATCAACTTTATTAAATCAACTTTAATAAATCTTAAAAATCAATATTTATCAAAACCATATTTTCTTTTCAAACCAAAGAAATCATTTTCAAAAATATATATATATAGACCAACGGTGTCTGTATATAATTTTCTATCCTATGGTCAAGTGATACGGATATTTATCATTTCAATCCGCAATTTAAAACATATTCGGGTGTATATCCTTTCAACCCGAAATCCCAAATTCAATTCAATGAAAATCGCTTGGGTTTATCATTTCAACCCATAACGATTTTCTCCTATTCTACAGATCGTTCGGGTATGTATCATTTCAACCCATAGTGATTCTATACTAATAGGGAACTTGCAGAGTGATAACAAATATGATAATAAAATAACAACAGAAACAGGCATATATCAACAATATAAATAACAGATAATGGTGTCGGATGTCATAGATGAACAGATATAGATAATGACATATATAACAATGTAAATAACTAACATCAGCATATTTCAATTAACATTTCAATTGAAATCCAACTTAATAAATATAAGAACATTAATCGTGAGTGCTTGCTCACCTTTCGAGGCTAGAGAGATGAACGGAAAGGAAACGATTGTGGATCCAAATACGAATTCCAAAACGAAACAAGATGGGCACGAATTTGACGATCAAAGCTGATAAATGGAAAATCGATAAGAACAAAATATATTGCATATAATTTATATTCTCAAAAATCTACATTTACTTAAACACCAATCCAAATAAATCTATATATATATACACATATATATTTTAAACCAATATACATACAAACCAAACAGAAAGAAAAATCTTTATATTTAAAAAATTTCAAGACTAATGTTCATAAGAATATTAATATAAACTTGCTATGCTAAAATAAATATACCGGCTCAAAGCAGATCACATAAAGTCGTGTATTTTTTTTTTTAGTTTTAAGCATATATATACTATTATATAAATTGGTATATAAGCTGCAGAGAGAAAATATCTATATATAACAGTACAAAACTAAACTTGTAAACCAATATATACTATATATATTCATATAATGCAGGCGATCGACTACCCAAACTCACATGCCAAATATACAGTAGAATATTCATATGCAGACAACTACTAATATATGCAGACTCGATATCGATATACTGTAAAATTTATTTCATACATATAACAAATATAACACTTAAACTATGTATCTATATATACTATTGCAAATAAACCTACACTAAAAAAAAATAAACACTGGAATAGATATATATATACAGCTAAACATATCACTATATAACAAACAAGTCTTGAAACAGAATATAAACCATCAAATTATATTTTGATACTCATATTTATATAGAAATCAAAGTAAATTTTTGAAACACCTATTTATAAAAATCAAATCTGCATTTTATGTACAACTGACGTAGCCTATATATAAATTCAATATATATATTAAAATTAGGTATGCAAATCACCTAGCAGTATATATATAAACAGATCATAGTAGTTTATATATCATAACATATCTTGCATAAACTTTCATCGTTATATGTATTTCTGTTAACTAAAGAAAAGAATCTATAGCAAAGCTCAAAGACATATATACTTCCTGTAAACTATTCGTACTATCATATAAACCCCAAGCTATTTATATATATATACGCAACCTATTATTATATACATAACAGAAGATTAACTATACGCAAATATATATAACATTAGACTCATAAACCTATACATATCCAACCGATATATAAAAGTATATAAACTGATGTATAAAATATATCTATAAAACCAAACTCATATATATAAACAAATATATACCTACGCGTATACTAACCGATCATGTAGATACCAAAGAGAAATGTGGACAACAAGTTATCTATTGGTGATGAGCTGGTTCGAGCTTTGGCAGGGAGGCGCTTGGGAAAGGCACGGCGGCTTGCGAGTGAAAACAGTGGTGATGAAGGGCACTTCGGGTTCAAGGAGGAAGGTTCGATGTATGGGCAGAGGGCTAAAAGCTTGGGCGGATGCAGTGATGTCAGTGGGTGGGCTGAAGTGGACAAGGTCGGTGATAGGCTGACTGGGCGGCCACTATGGTTCACGGTGGGTTGGAGAGTTGCTTGCGTGGGAAGGATCTGGGTTGGTAAGTGGGGAACAGTTGCTGTGGTGGGGTAGGGCACGACCGGCTTCGGTGATGGCTGAAGGTGTGGGTGACGTGGAGGGCGGTGAGAAGATGTGGAGGCTTTAGGGTGCGTACCAGGTAGCAAGGAGGAGGGGAAGGCGTGGATCGGCCTGGGAGTACGAACCAGATCCGGGCAAAATCTGAAACAGCTTTGGGTATTATATTTTAGAGGAGGAGCGGTGGCGAGATGTCTAAGGCAAATGCATGAGGAAGCGGTTGTGATTGCTAAAGCTTCGGTGTTGTAGATGTAAATGGGAGAGGACGAAAATAAGTTGCAGGTAGATGGAAGTTTATGTTTGTGGAAGAGGGGCACGTGAACAGGTTGATATGGACAACTTTCAGAAACGAAACAATGCCATAAGTTTGAACTTGTATGTATCATAGTTAAATGCACTCGTATGCAACAGATGGGAAGAGAAAACGTGCGTCTTCCTATCAAGTACGAACAGGTATAATTTATTAAAATAACAGACCGAAATTAAAGAAAGGAGTTTCCAAACGAATAGTACATTTGAATTTGAAAAGGTCAGAGACTAAAATAAAGGATAAGGATAGCACGTTTTAATTTGAAAAGGTAAGAAAGTGGAAAGTCATAAATTTTGTACCGTTACAATGGAACGTTTTATTATTTCCGTCGCGTACCGGACCTCAAAACAAAGAAATAAATATACCGCTGGGATCAGCACGACGAGACGATCAAAATGGTATACAAATATCAGTGGTAGGATCATCCGATCAAAAGTCGATAATCGGTACCATAAATGCTGCTATTTTGTCAAAAATAAGATGAACGGAGCAATGGATGTTCAAATTTGACGAAACGAAAGATGACGTCTCACTCAGAAGATGATTTACAAATTATCTATGTAAAAATATTCAGGTTTGGAAACCATTTTATTATCACCTATTTTTAACTGATTAAATTGAAGTAAATTTACGCGCGAAATAAATTTTCATATTTTCGGACGAAAATTTACCAGTTGCTATGTTTAATTAGACGCATTCCAAATATCAAATTTATATTTCAAAATTTTACTGTTTAAAATTTCACACAAATTCAATTAATTAAATAAATAAAACCACTGAAATTTACGGGTCGTTACACTTTCGGCCCAAAATATTTTAGGAAATCCTTTTGTCTTCAACATACTTCGAACAAGTTCCATGATGATACGGTTCTTTCTTTCGGCCACCCCATTTTGTTGAGGGGTTGAGCGGACCGTTAGTTGATGATGAATGCCATGATCCTTTAAGAAATTTCCGAATTCTTCCACCATATATTCTCCACTACGATCGGATCCGAGTGTCTTTATAGAAAAAACACTTTGCTTCTCCACAAGTGCTTTAAAATTCTTGAACACTTCAAATACTTGAGATTTTTCTTTGAGAAAGTAAATCCACATCTTGCGACTATAGTCATCAATAAAAGTGAGAAAATACCGATTACCTCCAAGAGAGTTTGTGCGCATAGGTCCACATAAATCCGAATGCACTAGCTCCAAAGGATTCTTTGCTCGCCATGCCTTTTCTTTTGGAAATGGATCTCGATGGTGCTTGCCAAAAACACAACTTTCACATACTTGATCTTGTTTGCTAATATTTGGGATGCCTCTCACCATATGATCTTTGCAAATCTTGGATAGAGTGCTAAAACCCAAGTGATTATAACGAAGATGCCAAAGCCATGACTTGTCATTAACAATATTAGCAAAACATGGAAATGCTTCATTTTTAATTTGTAACGGAAACATTTTTGTTGGTGTCATCTTCACTTTTGCAATAAGAACACTAGTTTTGTCTTTGATCTCACATAAATCATATTTTAAATTCACATTATGTCTCTTCTTTAAAAGTTACCCAGCACTCAAAAGATTGTGTTTAAGATCGGGAATATAATAAACATTAGAAATATAATTTGTACCTTGCTTTGTCTGTATCGGAATATCACCACTGCCTTTGACAATGAGCCTTTTTTTATCACCTGTCTTGACTTCTCGTTGGACACTTTCATCAAAATTCACAAAGAAACTTTTATTTTCGGTCATGTGGTTACTACAACCACTATCAATATACCATATATCATCAAAAGAAGCTTCTTGAACATTACAAGCAAGAAGCATACTTTCATCTTGTGTCTCCAAATTCTCATGTAGAAAATTAGAATTATCTTTTTCATCATTAATTCTTTTAAAACAATCCTTTTTCATATGCCCATATTTATGACAATAATGACATTGAATATTATAAGAGTTACCTCTTCCTCTTCCACTGTATCCTCCACGACCTCTTCCTCTTCCTCCTTGAGATGGGCTTGAATTTTCACTTTGAATTTGGCCTCTTTCTTGTCCTCTACCATGGGCTGATCTTCCACCTCTTCCTCTAAAACCACCACGGTTGGTGTCTCGAATTTGAAAAGCTTGCTCGGAAGGAGAGGAATCAAATTGTTTGATGCGAAGCTCATGAGATTGTAGTGAGCCCAACAATTCTTCAAGAGAGAAAGTATTCAAATCTTTTAATTCTTCAATAGCAACAATAACATGCTCAAATTTCCTTGTCATACTTCGAAGAATTTTTTCAATAATTCTTTTATCCGAAATTTCTTCACCATTGACTCGAAGTTGATTAGCAATAGAAATAGTTCTATTATAAAATTCTTCCACCGATTCACTTTCTTTCATTTTGAGTAAATCAAACTCACCTCTTAGAGCTTGAAGTCTTACCATCTTTACATTTTCTTCACCTTTGTACGCCTTGTTGAGGATGCCCCATGCCTCCTTTGATGTTGATGCCGAAGAGATCCTTTCAAAAATTGCTTCATCCACCGCTTGATAGATAAAATAAAGAGCCTTCTTGTCCTTCTTTCGAATCTCTTTCAAAGTATTCAATTGTTGTGTTGAAAGTGTTGCTTGATTCTCCGGTTCTTCATATCCATTTTCAACAATCTCCCAAAGATCTTGAGAGCTATACAAGACCTTCATTTGAATGCTCCATTGATTGTAATTCTTTCCCGTCAAACGAGGAAGTTGAAGTTTCAACATATTGTTGGAAGTCATCCCTAAACCTTGCTCTGATACCACTTTATTGGAATATATATGAAAAAAAAGGTTGGAGACTAGAGAGAAGAAACTTGTTCTCACTAATCCACACAACTCACACACAAAGAGAAGAAAGTTGTTCTCACAAATAATGCTTTATTATTATTTTTCCTTTGCTTGATTGCATCATTACAAATGAGGGTAGAGCTCCTCTATTTATAGTCCCTAATAGATCATTCTAGAATTACTTTTGCTTGATTACAAAGAAAACATAATTCTAGAAATATTTTTGTTTGATTACAAAGAAAACATAATTCTAGAAATACTTTTACTTGGTTACAAAGAAAACATAATTATAGAAAGACTTTTACTTGATTACAAAGAAAACATAATTCTAGAACTCTCATCCCCCTTTAAACATAATACAAGAATTCTCTAGAAACTAATAAAACAAGTTATATTCCAACAAATATTTATTAATGTTTCTTATAAGTACTAAGTACTAAAGAACGACGATTTAAATATGTATACCACTTTGATAATAATCAAATGGTAATATTAATTTTTCATTCAACTATAAAAATATATAAATCAAATAAAACAACAATAAAATTTTTGCAGTTTGTTTATTTCAATAAATATATCATACATTTCATTGTAAATTATACTTTTAACTTCAAGTACCTACAATTAAAATTACCACAATTATTCACAAAACTAATTAGATAAATCCATATATTTTAATTAATTAAGCGATCTAAATTTAAACTAATTAGATATCCAACTAACTAACATTCGTTTACAAATTTGTGAAAATATGAAAATATCAAATATTCATATGAACAAAATCGAAAGAAAAAAATTGATTAATGTAAAGATACCTAATTCGCATAACTTAAAGCCTATACACAAATAACAATAATAAATTCAATTCATATTTTATCTCAATAATTTTTTTCTTTTTGAAATTGAGTACTTGGATGGTAGTACATATTACTACAATTCTTATGTAGTATACAACATACTACATCTTAATATTTGTTCGAATCACGTTACGCAAGTTTCGAACATGTGGCTTCTTGCACCAAAGTCGACTCGCGCTCATCTCAATAAATTCATCATGAAGTGCATTACAAATATTTTTTGTACTCCAAATACCTACATTGTAAAATTTCTATAATCATTTACAGATACCCCTCAATTCCTTTCTAATATTTTATATTTAAGGTCAAATATTATGATCAATTACATAATTTTAAAACTATTTAAATAATTTCACTAAACAGTTATTCACCGATTTGTCTAATAAATCTGATCAATATGAACCATGTTCATATTAAGAAAAATGATAAAAAAGATGCATTGAAATATATAAATACATTAATCACATAATATAAATTATATACATAAATAATAATTACAAGTTTTTTTATTTACATCAATATATGTATCATTCATTGCATTGTACTTGAAACCTTTTTTTAACGTCAAACACCTACATTTTGATTTATAAAATTATTTACAAAACACCTCTCAATATCACCTAACATTGTACAATTTGGTTGATATATTCAAATTAATTATGTGATCTTGAATTTAAATTATTTAAATGAATTCAATTAATAAATATTCATTAATTCATCTAATAAATGCTAAGATATAACGCTTTCAATAGGTATACCATATTCATATCAACAAAGGTTTTCATTTAAATACAAAGATATATAAGTCACACAACGTGAATGATATGCATAAACAATATTTAATAATTTAAATATTATTCATGTATCTAAATATATTTATCATACATTATATTGAAAAATTCCGTTTTTAGCTTCAAATACATACATTTTTACAATCATTTACTAAACCCTTCTCAATTCTTTTCTGTTATTTTATATTTAAGTTAATGTATTTAAACTACTTACGAAATCTCAAATTTAAATCATTTAAATAATTTAAGTGAATATTTATTCTATTCTTCTAATAAACCTAAAAACATATGTTAATTTTAACACACACACGCGCATATATATATATATATATATATATAATGGTAAAACTATTTTTTCATTCAACTGTAAAGATATATAAATCACATAACATAAATTATGTACATAAACAATAATAACAAATTTAATTTATAAATCAATTATAATTCATTTATATCAAGAATTTAGCATACATTATATTACAAAATTATGTTTTTAACTTCAATAATTACACATCAAATTTATACAATTTTTTATAAAACTCCTCTCGATTCTTTCTACTGTTTACCTTCAGGTCCATATATTAAACTAATTATATAATTTTATATTTGACTTATTTAAACACATTTCGTTGAATAATATTTTTCAGTTCATCTAATAAATTACTAACACACGTCAATTTCAGCATGTATATTATAATCATATTAATAAAAATAACTAAATTACTTTATTTCATATATATGTGTGTGTAAGCTGCACAACATAAATTATACACAAAATAATAAAAGTTTTAATTTATATTTCACTGAATTTATCATACATTGTATAACAAAGTTTTTATTTTAACATTAAAAGTTTAATACTATATTTTACAATACTATCGTGTGCAACACACATGTTATACACTAGTTTTTGTTTATTGACATTCCGCACCAATCCTTGATGGCCACTGAGGTTGACCAAGTTTAAGAAATTTTCTCAAGTTCCCTCTAATAATTATTATAAAACTGAACTATGTCATTGCGAGTATGATGGTAGAGATAAACCTAATTAATTACTCACAAATTTTTTGATAGTTTACTCCTGTGTATCTATGAAAGATTTGCTGTAGAGTAGAATATAAGTACCGAACTCATGCATTATATTGATCATTTAGAAATAGCTATTACTAATCTATAAAAGGCATGAAGGATAGAAAAATAATTGTTAGAACAACAAATACTCACATCCAATAGTATAAGTTTGCATGGAATACATTCAGATATTTAAATCATATATACCATTAAGCAGAAACCTAACTAATGGTGCAATATAATGCATTATGTAATCGTAGTGCAGATGATTCTTGACTTTGATAGTGAGAATGATACTGCTAAGAATAGAGAGAGTAAAGAAGCGAAACGGTCAGGAGTTTGGGAAAATTTTACCTTAGAAAATTGTCCTGACTGTTCTACTGGTGCTAGATGCAAACAATGCAAAACAGTTTTATCCGGAAAAAAATAGTTCAGGAACTAGTCATTTACTTCCTCCACTACAAGATATACTACATTTAGCGGCCAAAGGGGGCAATGGCCGTCGACGTCCCATCGAATATGAGGCGACGACTAACCATTTTATTATTTACGAAATTAAATAATTAATTTATAACATAAGTGTCAAACAACTCTCGATAAAATCATCTGTTTCGAGGTTAATTTTTTTTCGGTCATTTTTTATAAATCCAATCGTATGGATTGAATTAACACGTTACTAAACATCGGTGATTCGAATTTGGTCTCGTTTCAAGATCATCTGACCTTCGAACGGAGGTTTTTAGTCCAAATATCGACGAACGTCTATAAATATAAAATTCAAGATCGACAGTCTACCATTGTTTATTTTTTCATCATCTTCAAGAAATAGGTCGACTATGTTTTAGATCGACAGAAGATCCAATAAATTTAATTTTCTACCGATTATTTTATTTTATATAATTTTATAATGCTAAATACAATTATAAATTCATAATTAATTAACCGACAGTTTAAAAATATTTTTTAATTCTTAAAAATGTTACATTAAATCAACTTTATCGAAGTTGCTTAATGGACTAACTAAAAGTCGCATAGATTGGTCGTGTAAATTCGATTCTCAATAACGTTATTTATGCGAAGGCAGATCATCCAAAACACTAATTTAACCGATCAGAACAGTCGTTATGTTGAATGATTGTGCTAATTTATCTTCTTTATTTTTTAGAAATTAAACTAGTATTTTTAACATTTTTTTAAAACGTCGAATGAATAAGAAAAAATATAAAATATAAAATTCACCCGTCGTTGCTAGCCGACGGAATGTAGAGTATACAGATCAAAAAACAAGCGACTTTCTCATTATTTCCAGCTTCCCACCAAACTCACGCACGGGAAAAGAAAGGGAAGCTCTAGTCAGCCGCCGATGCCCCCATCGACCGCCTTCCATGACTTCACCTAAGGCCTCCAAAGCTCGTCGGAATTACCATTCTCTTAAAGTTCATCTTAATTGAGGTAAAATTAAAACCCCAATTCGGATTTAGAGCTAATTGGTACGATTATGGGTTTGAAATTGATGATTGTTGTGTATTAGTTGATGAAAATAGTATATTAGTTGATTTTGGGATATTAATTAGTGTTGTGATTGTTTAATTTGTAATTACAAATTAGGGTTAATTTAAAACCCGAAAAGTAATGTATAATTATTGATTAATATTTTTATTGTTTACTTTATGTGAATGTTTGTTATAATTTAGAACAATGTTTGTTATAGTTAACGCGAAAATTAGTGTATAATTATTGATTAATATGCTTATTGATTGGTACGGTTAAACATAATTAATGTATTTTAATTAATTAGTGTGTGTTAATTATAAGTGTTAGTGGTTAGTATAAAATAAAACTATTTTAATTTATTATAAGTGCAAATTTCAAATTTTAGTTTACAAAATAGTTAAATTAAAAAATTTAAATAGTTAAATGAATTTTAAAATATGTTTAGAAATTTCAAATTTAGTTAATTAAATATTTAAATAGTTAAATGAATTATAAAATATGATTTAAAATTTAATTTCTAGTTATTGAAATAGTAATTTGTGTATTTTTGAAAGTAGTTTGAAATAATAAATTTCTTTTGAAGCAAATATTATACTAAAGTCGATTTTCTAAAAAATTAAGAAATGAATATACTGTTTATATGAAAATAAGCGTTAAGTATTATTTTAACAAATACGACAACAACAAATTAAAGCCTTCAGTCTTAAAAGACTTTAATTTATTTTAGAAAATATAACAATACCACACCCTTGGATGCAAAGTTATGCATACACGAGAAAGAAGTGAAGTGCTGTCGAAATTAAAGCCTTTAGTCCCAAAGGGCTTTAATTTGTTTTAGAAAGAAGTGAAGCGTTGTCAAATTTTTAACATATATTTGTAAATTAGAAAAACTGTTCGATTATTTTCTTGCCCTACTTGAATGTATTATTGGAACTATGCCAGTCTACAGCAGAAGAAATAAGTGAATTTCAAAAAAATTAGCCATTTTGGATTTTTAATAGGCCTATGAAGTCTAAATATACTTATAACTTTTCTAATTTTCTTTTAAATAAAATCAATATTTTATTTAACTTTATAAATAAAGTTTCACTTTAATTTAATGTGTATGTAAGTTAGACCATATTAAATATACTCTTACATACAAATTTTTGTGTAACATTTACTTTCCAATTTATTCAAAGAAGAAAATAATTCATTTTCTTTCTCTTAGCTTATTCAATTAATGAGGGGGCATAAATTTATTTATAGAATGAAACTTTTCATTTCCTTTCTCTTAAATTATTCAATTAACTAGGGATCATAAATTTAGTTAGAGAAGTAAACTTTTCATTCCCTTCTCTTAATTAAATTAAATAATTGATTAATAAAATAACATTAATGACTAATCTAAATATGACATGAATTGTAAATATATTCACAGTAAATATCGTGCAAGTGCAACATATAAAGAGTGTGCATAGTGCATAATCAGTGGTAATGGATATGTATACATAAATTAAACAAGAACAATTTAAATGGTTATTATATAGGAATTAAAATGAAAATAAATAAGGGATGACAAGGGTGATTGATACAGTTTCCTTTTTTAGTAAACTTAATTAATGCAACATATTAATAACAATCAATAGGTACTATAATGTAAGAATATAGAAAGTAAACAATGAATTGTATGTATACATTGTTGTCTTAATTAAAAAAGAGAAATGATTTCATACTATGACAATATATGTAATGAAAAATAAATTTTATATGAACACATACAAGTAGACCTAAATAAGTATATGTAATTCAATCAAAGCTTTCTAATAATATAAATTAAATAGTTATTACTGTTCATTTCAAAACTTTGATTTGTTGTTAAAATTCCTTTTATTCTAATTAGATATCTAATGCAATAAAAAGTGCAAGTAATACATGCATACATACATATATACATTTATTAACCTTCAAAACTATAATTATACTTTGTTATGAAAGATTAAAACATAATCTACAATTGAAACATTGTATTGATTCCATAAAAATTTCATTTTTAACTTTAAATATAATTCAATCAATCAACATGGAAATATAAATTTTCAGATTTAAAGAAATGAAATTTATATTAAATGTTAAAACATAGAACTAAAATAAAACATTGTATTTTAAAATATATAGATTTAGTTTCAATTTAACAAAGTAAAGAAAAATAGCTAATCAATTCGAACATGTAAACATTGATCTACACTTAAAATAGAATGTTTAAAAACATAGATCTACACTTAAATATTGTCTTAAAACATAAACAAATTTAATTTTGATCTACCAAATTAAAACTCAATCATATCATTCAACAAATAATACAATCTCCATAAACAAATTATTTAATTAAGCAAGACGTTAATACACCATACAAATTATGAAAGTCAAATTAAATTTCAAACAAACATTGCAAAATCACTATCTATATATAGAAAATGACGTACCTTGCTACCCAATCCTTAGAACACACTTGTTGATGTTGCCTTTGATTTGCATCTTGAATGAAGAATGCTTCTAAATCCGATTGAATCACCTTAGAATGTTGCCTAAAAATCACACCTTGAATGATTGTATCTCCTCAGATCTTTAAGATCCACATCCTATCATTGCAAGAGATGGATGAACCACTTTTATTTATTTTGTTTGATCTTTTTATTTAGGGTTGAAAGATTTTGAATTTTTTTTTCTGCCATGAAAAGTTAGAAGTAGAGAAAGAGAGATAATGAATGAGAAGGAAAATGAATTGTACATGCAGAATGAATTAGAGAATATGTTTCATTTGAAAGAATAAAACTTTCTTATTATTTATTTAAACTTGCCTAATTAGTTCCCTTGGTTGTTTGTGTCTCCAATCATTTCTTTACACGTGTGTCATCAAATGACATAAAATTTACGTAAATCATGCCATCAAATGACATAAAATTTCGATAAATCATTTCATGTAATTATCTATAAATTACATCGATGCCAATACGTGCAAATATAACTTCTATAAATGCTTTAAAATAATTACAAAAAACTTCCAAACATCAGATAAATAATAATTAATATTTATCAATCGATTAATTTAATCAATTTACAATATTCTATAAATTAATTAAAGCATGTGGTTTTTCAAAGAATCCATCATTACGGTTGTTTGACTCAAAGGTGTAAATTCATTCAGCGATTAATATCGAACTATTCAAATATTAACGTTCACACGTCAGTTAGCAAGTGGTGTGACATTTTGGTCGAATTTATCGCTTACACATCTTTTGGTAAAATCCAATTTTACTTATTATAAATGGTACCCGATAATGACAATTATTTACACATATTCTTTTCGTAAAATCTATATCACATTAGGACTTATGGAATTTGGTAACGGTCAAAATTTCAATATCGTCCACATTCAACTTTATAGTTCAAACACAAAGTCCTTGGTTCAATATTAACAATTATCATTAACTGAATACTCTGGCCAAAGACTTAGACTTTGAGTTGAGTTCGGCTGACTATGATGCTAACCTCATATAACCGAAGAGGCGAATCCTCTCTTGAATAGTGTTTCACTTTCAATGCTTCCACACGATCCAACTATAGTCGTTTGATGGACGTCATGCTACGATTTAGGTATAATCAAAGTAGAGCTTCACATTAAAGATCTATGGTATTATCAAGTCGAGTGAACTGTGTAAAGTAGTCACATCAATATTCTCTACTTAATCTTAGTTATATTAACCAATAGAAAACTATCGAGTGAGTCATTCCATAATTATCCACTAACTATCAATACGTAACTCCTTGGTGCCTCCAACAGTCATGAGTAATACACTGCCTAATATTTGTAGAGCGTTGCATACTCCAGTCTCAACGGATGTATTGATATACAGTTTCGATACATCTTGATTAAAAATATTTAAATGGTATATTTGTTTCATTGTGATAAATTACTCATGGTTACAACACTTTGTAACTATTATCACAAAACATACCATTTATGGATTTTCTATTAAATATACGTTTAATTAAATTGATTAATTAATATAACCATATTATATCAAGTATATAATAGAAAGAAAATACTTTTTATTTCGAATATGATTGGACAATAAGTTAGATATATGTAACAAATTACATAATTGCCCCTAAGGCATACCCTCAACTCTATCATGTATGAAGTCAGAACTGGTATAAAAGGTTCAGTGAATAAACATTTCTACAACAGTGTACATGAATTTATTAGATTCGCTAAATCTTATAATCGAAATAATGATAAAATTTGTTGCTCTTGTAGCAAGCGCAAACATTTAAAGCATTGAAAACCAAATATAGTTAAAGTACATTTGTGCCAAATTATTACTTGTGGGATCGTCGTAGAGAACATGTTGCACCTACACCTAATCCGATAGTGTCAAAGGACGATTATGTTATAGCGAATCCAATAGAAGATATGATGGAAGATGCAGCACGATCAATGTTTCCAATCATTCAAGTTGATAATAAAGACGTAAATGTCGAAGAAGAACTGATTGTAGAAGCACAAAGAATTTATGATTTATCGGATGCTGTTAAGAGGCCACTGTGGGATGGTTGTAAAAGTGGAACCGAATTATCAGTAAGTGCTGAATACATTACTAAGAAATCAAAATTCAACTTTATAAAAGCTGAATGTACAACAGTTGTATAAGCTGCAAAACGACATATGCCACCAAATAATCCGATGTGCGATGGTCGTTATGAAGTGAAAAAACTAATGTGCGCTTTCTGTCTGACCGTACCAAAAGATAGATACATGTATAACAGATTGCATGATGTATTAAAAAGATAACATTAACCTTAGGAAATGAAAAATATGTAATGAGTAAAAGATACAAATTAAGAAAAAAAATGAAAGGAAGTTCCATACAAGAGAATGCATTATTTACCTATCGCTCCTAGACTTAAAGGTTATATGCATCTTCTGCTACGGCATGTCATATGCAATGGCACAATGTGAGAACATAGAAAGATGGAACTTTTGCACATCCATCTGATGGAGAAACATGAAAACATTTCGATAAGACTTATTACACGTTTGTTGTAGAGTGTTGTAATGACAGACTTGGTTTATGTATGGATGGATTTTCATCATTCTCTCAATTTGATAGTAAATATTCATCTTGGCCTATTATCGTTACGCCTTATAATTTACCTTCGTGGATGTGTGAAAACTCTATATATGTTTCTCACAACTATCGTCCCTGACCCTGATGATCCGACATAAGGAATTGATGTTCTTTAGCAACCATTGATAGAAGAGTTGAGAATACTGTGGGATAAATGAGCTGAAACATACGATATTTTAAAAAAATCGTAGATTCGCTTATTTGTGATGGGATATTAGTGATTTTTCTCCATATGCAATGCTTTCAGATTAGAGTATGGAAAGTCGTCTAGCTTGTCCTTACTGCATGGAAGATTCATGGGCTTTTTCTCTACCGCATAAAAAGAAAATTTCATGGTTTGATTGTCATCGGTGCTTACTTCATGTTAATCATCATTTTAGAAGAGATAAAAAACTTTACAGCCAACAGAGCAGAGACTATGCGACCACCAACGATTTGATCAAGTGATGAAATCGTAAAAGGTTATCCAAAGATACATGAAATTGAAGCACAGACTTCAATTCCAATTAAATCGATAATTCATAATTGGTGCAAACAAAGTATGTTTTTGCAGTTACCTTATTGGAAATGTCTCTTACTTCGATATAATATTGATGTGGTGCACAACGAAAAAACACGTGTTTAATACAATTTTGAATGTTAAATGGGAAACTAAGGATGACCCGAATTCAAGACGTGATATTGAACACTTTTGTAAACACCCTGAACTTCATATGAAGCCCAATGACAGTAAAAAACCCAAAGCATGCTATGAGCTAGACAACAAGCAAGTAAAACTCATGCTAAAGTGGGTAGAAGGACTAAGATGTCCTGATGGGATTTCTTCTGATCCCCATAAATGTGTTGACTTTAAAAATAATAAATTGAGTGGATGAAAAGTCACGGTTGTCATATCATGTTTGAAAATTTATTACCCATGCTTTTCAAAGAACAGTTGTCCATAAAAGTATGTAAAAGTATGGATTTTTATAATAGAATTAAGTTGTTTTATAAACAGCTTTGTTCGACGACGTTAAAAGTCGACCATATACGTAAACTTGAAAATAATATCCCTACACTACTCTGCAAACTAGAGAAAATGTTTCATCTAGAATTTCTTAATGTAATGGAGCATTTATCTGTTCATCTTCTATCTGAAGCACTTCTTCGAGGGCCTGTGCAATATGAATGGATGTATCCATTTGAGAGGTAATATTGAATATCCATAATATTATTTTAATTTAAAATTCAGATAAAATTCATATTTACACAAGTAAATTTAAATTGAATTAGTTTTGTAATAGGTACTTGAATGATCTGAAGAAAAAAGTTAGACACAAGGCACGAGTTGAATGTTCGATTTGCAAATCATATCTTGAAGAAGAAGCTTCATCTTTTTTCTCTCATTACTTCAGTAACCATATGAACTTATCATTTGTAAGCGTTTCTCGTAATGATGAAGCCGTTGAACAAGGTTCTTCTCAAAAAATGTTATCTATTTTTAGATGACATGGCTAACCTGTTGGAAAATATGTGAAAATCTGGTTAGACGATAGAGATTACCATGTAGCACACACATATGTTCTTCTTAATTGTGCTGAAGCTGTACCATTTGTTAGGTAATATTAAATTCATATTTATTTTAGTTATACTTACATATTAATTATAAAGGAAAATATTACACATATTTGTAGTATTTACGAATCACAATATCCACTTGGCGATCTCAGTAAAGAATTTGCTAATTGGTTTTTGAACTACATTTATGATCCAAGAAATTGTGTCGTTGATGAAGGATTGCAACATCTTACACTAGGACCAAAAAATGTCAGGACTTATCCAATATTCTTCATTAATGTATTAAAATTCAATACCAAGGAATAGATGCTAAAAATTAACGTATAACAGTGGTGTATTTATCAAAGGTAATGATGATCCAAATGAGCATATAAAAGATTTTTACGACATCTTAACACGGATTTTAGAATCGACATATTTTACATGACCTGCAGAAAAGTTTTTTTACTCAAATGCAATTGGTTCAGCAATGTTTCTGATTCTGGAATCAACATGCACAAGTGCTATAAGCTTATTAAAATAAAACATACCTCGCAATACTATAAATATGATCCTTTCATATTAGCCAAGAAAGCATTACAAGTTTATTTTGCTCCGTATCCATCCCTAAAAAGAGACAAAGCAGATTGATTGGCTGTTTTTAAAATAAAGGCAAGAATTACGTTTGACAGAAATAATATTCCGGACGAAGCAGCTTATCAAGCATATCTTGAGCCAAATAATGAAATAATAATAACAACTGATGATCATACTGATTTAGGGTCTTTGAATAAGGAATCAAATATTTTAGTAGAAGTATTTGAGAGTACAGAAGAAAATAATATAGAGTACGAGACCAAGTCTGAATCATAAGATGACGAAGACTAATTATTCTTAATATTTGTATTGCTTGTTGTATAATTTATATTTTGAGTTTCCACTGTTATTAATGATGATGACTATGTTGTAAGCTATGTATTATTCCTTTTTATTAATTCAATATATATATGTATTTAGAAGATCTTGTTCCATTTTTGTAGTTTTAGTGGAAGATTTATGGATTATTAATCAGAAATGTTTTCCAATAATAATATAATATGTTTTTCATTATATAAAATGATATGTCTGTGGCAGATATATCTCATAGAAGATCTTCCAAATCTCGGGCTTCTCCTACTACTAGTGAGGGTGCCAGCGGCACGACAGATTTACACCCAAGGGCAGCCGTTATTCCGAAGAGTGGAGGGTAAATATCAAATTTATTGCAACGTCATTAATATTTAGTGCTTGTATATTATTTAAAATTTATTAAATGTCTACATCAAAATTAATACCGGTTTTTCGAGCTAGAGCTTCCGATTATATTATGGTCATCTCTAGGAAGGCGTTGATGAGTCGAATGTCGGGATGTTGGCCTTGTTTCGATGATATCCCAGTGCATATTAAGAATGCTATATTAACCAATGTGATGGTAAGTATAAATTTATAATTCATTTTAAAATTAATATACGGTAGATAATTCAATTTACTTTCTATATGTAGGCTGCAACAGCTGTTGAAGAGGCAGATAAAGATATTTTTATGAATTACTGGAACCAAAAGTTGAGAAAAAAATTACTAGGATACCCTTTCAGGCATAAAAAAATAAAAATAAAATAACCTGATTGGATGAGCGCTGATGTTTGGACAGAATTTCTACAGCATTGGGATACTCCTGCCATGAAAGTAAGTTATCTAATTTCATATTATTATTATAATTTTTTAAAAGTTCATATAATAATTGCATTAATTTAGTCATTCATATACTTAAATTTACAGGAAATTGCCGTGTAGAACTCGATAAACAGGAATAAAAATCTTGTTATACACCGTGGTGGCTCAAAATCCTTCCAACAATATCGAAGGAAATTGGTAAATTTATAAATTTTGATTATAAAATATTTATAACATTATTTAATCATATATATACATTTTTTATTCGTATATAATTTTAGGCTAAGAAGACGCAATGTGAGCTTATAAAGGCAGAAGTCTTCACACGGACTCATGCCGTCGAGCATATCAATGATGATGGCTCAGTTCATATACTTGAATAGACCCTAAATCTCAAGCCGTAATGGTAAACATACTTAAAAAATTTCTTTTATTGAACATTACATAAGTTGTAAATTGAATATTATTGTGTAAAATTTTTTGTTCCTAATCGCAAGAAAGATTTGAAATGGAGCGAGCTTGAGTGATGTAGTCCGCCGACCGAAAGGAGTTGACCAGTAAGGAAGAGGACATGATTTTCGATGCTTGACCAACCTACCCATGCGAAATAGGCGATACGATTATGGCAATTAGGAGGCAATGTTTATTGAGTTCAGCTGCTTCATTAACTAATATATAAATTTTAATTAATATTGAGCATAAATTATAACTAGCTATTAACTAATTTACAGGCGATGATTTTCTAGGTCCAATAGGAAATCACGAACCGAAGAGGAGATAGCTCGGCTCAAACTATAGATAACAGAGTTGAATGATCAAATTCCTGCCAGAGGATTGACTATGCTGCTAGATAAGCGGATTACGGTATATTTTGTAGAGCACGGGTACTTTTCTTGAGGTGGGTCGGGAAATAATGATGATGAGTACGTATGGTTGTATTTGTGATGTATTTTGATTGTTTTGCTTTGTACTTATATGTTGATGGATTTGATACTTGTTTAATGGTTGTGTTGTTTATGAATGTTTAATGGATTTGTGGATGTTTGATGGTTGTTTTGTTTGGTAGGCATGAAGATTTGTAGGTATGGTTGTCTTGTTTGATGAGATATTGATGTAAATATTGATTTTTGCGATATAAACTTGCTTATGTGTGATATGTATGAGGTTATATGATGTATGCGATGGTTGTAATTGCGAAATTGGGTTTACATGTGCTGTATATAAGATGGATAGAGAGATGAATACACACACACATGCGGTTGGCTGGCCTAAATCACAGTTGTTTTGTAAAACAAAATACCCAGTTTAGAGACGTCTAGTGACGGCTTGTTGACATAGATTAGCGACGGCTAGCGATGGTATATTAGTACAGATTAGCGACGGCTAGCGATGCTAAATTAGTTCATTCACTTCATGCCACGTGTCCAATAGGCCGTCTGTAGCCATCGAAAAATTAACGACAAAGCCTTTTGACGACATAAAATGCTACAGTAATTATCGTCGCCTTGCGATGGCTAGCGATAACCGTCGATGGTCATTTACCGTCGTTAAACACAGTATACCCTTTCAGTGGTCATGTTAAATTCCATTGCAGAGGAATACCGAATGAAGTTGCTAAAACCAGAAAAGTTATCGCTTTTTCATCCTAACCAACAAATACTAGTGATTGTGAAGGGTCCTAGTTTAATCAAGATGCAATTTGAAGGCTAGTCACACAACTATTGATTTGTGCTGGACTGCCCTATAAAGTACTAGAGCACCCCACATTTATCAATTTTGTTAAAGGTTTACAGCCTTCCTTTGAGTTTTTCAACCAGGAAATTGTTAGAAGTGATTGCATTATTTTTTTGTATAAAGAGCAGAGGAAAAAGGTTAATGATATGCTGAAAAAACTCAATTCTCGCCTGAACATTTCTTATGCATTATGGTCATCTAACAAGAATGTCATATACATGGCTGCAACAGCTCACTACATTGATGACAACTTCCCTTTGAAAAAGAATTTGTTAAACTTCAAACAGATCTCTTGTTTGAACACACCTCAGATATTTAATGAGGAAATTGTGAGGTGCATAACTGAATGGGATTTAAATGAGAGGGTTTTAGCAGCAACTTTTGATAGTTCTTCAATAAATGGTTTTTTGGCAGAAAGGGTGGGTGAACTTATGAGGAACTGCGTACTATTGAAAACTACTCTAATGTTAGAAGCTGCGAAAATGTACCAAGTATCATGGCATTAGATGGTATTAACGTTTTAGATCGTGAAATCGGGAGCATTAGAAAGATCATTGTTTTCATTACCTTGAATGCATCTAACTTGCAGAAGTTCAAAGAAATTGCATAACAATTTGAACTCGTTCCTAATATAGGACTCGTGATAGATGTCTCTAGAAAATGGGACGACAGGCATTCTTCAAAGTGCATTACAAGAAAACGATTAATAGATATGATCAAGTTTATTGCAATGGTGTTCATGCTCTTAGCGTGCATGATTGGGAGAAGCTCGAGATCCTAACAAACACCTTAAAAGCTTTTGTTAATGCGAATAATGTGATATCAAATACCATGTTCACCGCAAATTTATATTTCAATGAAGTTTGGACCATACGAAGTTTAGTATATGAGGAATATGTTGTTTGTGATGACACGATGAGGACCTTAACACTGAACATGCAACAAAAATTCAATATTTATTGGAATGATTATAGTTTGGTTCTTGCTATTGCAGCTATCTTAGATCCTTGGTACAAATTTTTATTTATTCAATATGAAAATGCTTTTGGTAACTGTGATGCAAAGCAGAATCTTGATAGAATTCATGTATACCTTCATAAGCTCTATCATGATTATGAACAAGCAGAAAGTACAATCATATCTGATCATAGCCACGTTCAGGGTAGCATTAACACTTCATAGTGTATAGGAAAAAGAAAGATTGAAACAGAATTTGCAAAATCTCTCACAAAAAGCTAAAAGAAAGTTAAGTAAGAATGATTTGGAGGCATACTTGAATGCTGATGTACATGTTACTGCAGAAGATGAAGAATTTGACGTTTTAAAGTGGTGGAAAACAAACTTTGTAATATTCTATATTATCAAAGATGACCAGGGATATATTAGCTATTCCAAATCCACGGTTGCATCCAAATTAGAATTCAGCTCATATAAGAGACAAATCAATCAACATAGCATCCATTTGGATACATCTACCACAAAGTCTCTGATATGCACACAAGATTGGTTAAATTCTGATTATTATTCAGGTAATGTGTTTTTGATACTTTTGTATGATATGCTCAAATTACCCTTTCCTTATTGAAAAGTTAGAAATCACATCCCACTTTCCATTGTATCAGTTTTGTCACGCATCTTTATTTTTCTTGTGTTACCCACTTGAATCTGGACTAGTAGTTTACTGAATAACAACCATCCCCTTGAACTCAATGTTAATTAACCGTATATCAGCCATACTTGTCCATTTGCTGCTGGTGATTGATTTGGCAAGGGTATGATAATTTGGGGACTAAATTATCCAGTATGAATACCAACGGAATAGCAAAAGCAAGAACTTATAATTCTGCCTTTTTATATGCTTGTCCAAGTAAATATTACTTAGAAACATGGCACATCATATCTCATCTAGACTTACAAATTGGGATTTGGCGGGTGAAGAATTGTTTGAGGACTGCATGGTCGAATGAAAGATTTAAAGAGGTAGCTGAGAGAAGTAAAAAAACAATCTTTCAAATCTTACCATGCATGCATATTCACTTTCTGTTTCTTGCTGTGGAACAAGTTGCGATTATCAATTTTATGTTGTTTTACTTGGAACTGGGATTATAAATTATTTTGTGAAAAATATTGATATTGGTAAATTAGCAAAGTTAAACTTCTATTGATTAATCAAGTGATTTTCAGTCTGGTACAAGTTTATATAGTGTGCAAACACAATCAAAGTGGATCAGGGTGGTGACGAGCAATTTCTGTGACAATACTGTGTTTGCAACAAATCATCTTGAGATTCATGGAAACTTAGTGTTGAAAGTTTTCTTCAATAACAAATAGATTTGATTTTAGAAGAAGACAGATAAGAAGTTGGAGAAGAAAAAACGATTCTTTTTTATAAGAAGAAATACTTTATTACTAGACTTTATTACAAAAGTTCATATTTTTTTCTTCCATCCAAAATAAGTGAATCTACCTCTATTTATAGGAGTTCACTTCTCAAATAAACGGTGGAGGTTATCTTAATCTAACGGTTCTCCATAAATATCTCCTAAATATATTAGTCCATAAATATCTCTCAAATATTCTTTCGTACAATTTTAAATATATTAGTCCTTGAATATCTTTTAAATATTCTCTCATACAATTTCAAATATATTATTCCATATATTCTAAATTCTAGATAATTCTTATACGAAAAATCAAGATTGCAAAATTAAGTTTATTTCCAACACCCACTCTTAAACTTGATTTTGCTACTCCAAGCAGACTCCTCAACTTAACCAAATCTTTTTGCTTGAGAGGCTTGGTAAAGATATCGGCTATTTAATCATGTGTCTTCACGCACTCTAGTTGTACATCCTTTTTGGCGACACATTCTCTTATGTAGTGATAGCGTATATCAATGTGCTTTCTTCGATCATAGAAGGCTGAATTCTTGGCCAAAGCAATTGCTGACTTATTGTCCACGAAAATCACGGTCGACTCCTCTTGTGGAAAATTCAACTCTTTTAATAGGTTTTGTAACCAAATTGCATGGCAAACACATAAAATAGCAGCTACATACTCCGCTTCGCATGTGGAAAGAGTGACAATCGATTGCTTCTTCGACATCCATGTGAAGGCCGTGTCTTCCATGTTGAACACGAAACCACTTATGCTTTGTCGGTCATCCATATCTTCACTCCAATCGCTATCGCTATATCCAACAAGCTTGAAATTATCAGAAATAGAGTAGTACAAGTCAAAGTTTGTTGTCCATTTGACATAGCAAAGAATCTTTTTTGCTACCTTCAAATGGGTTATTGTTGGGTTTTCCATGTATCGACTGACAATTCTTATTAAATATAGGATGTCGGGTCTTATGCATGTTAAGTATCGCAAGCTTCCAATCAAGCTTTTAAAGTGTGTTGGGTCCACCTTTTCTCCTTTCTCATGCTTTAACAACTTGATTCCACATTCCATTGGCATGTGTACCAGGTTAGAGTCAACCATCTTGAACTTCTTCAA
This sequence comes from Allium fistulosum, assembly GCA_030737815.1. Lineage (NCBI taxonomy): Eukaryota > Viridiplantae > Streptophyta > Magnoliopsida > Asparagales > Amaryllidaceae > Allium > Allium fistulosum. The sequence continues at coordinate 430,447,367 of CM060902.1, read as the reverse complement.
TACTTCCTTAGCATAGTCTTCTTGAGTGATCATAATGCCTTTGTCTTCTTGTTTTACTTCAATGCCAAGTTAGTAAGACATAAATCTAATATCGGCCATCTTGAACTCTTTCGTCATCTCTTTCTTAAACTCAGTAAACATACTTGGATTGCTACCAGTGAAGATCAAGTCATCTGCATACAAACATACAATCAATGTATCACTGTTTTGGATTTTGATATAGAGTGCATGCTTATACAGACATTTAATGAAGTTTCTCTCTTGGAAGTACTAATCAATTCGAGCATTCCAAGCTCTTGGGGCTTGTTTCAACCCATAAAGTGCATTCTTTAGCTTCAAGACCTTATCTTCTTCTCCCTTGATTCGTAGCCTTGTGGTTGTTCGACGTAAACTTCTTCTTCAAAAACTCCATTTAGAAATGCAGGTTTCACATCCATTTGATGTACCTTTCAATTATTTTGAGCTGCCAATGAAATAATTAGTCTAACAATTTCTAATCGAGCGATTGGAGCGAATACCTCATCATAGTCAATGCTGGTTCTTTGACAGTAGCCTTTTTGTGACGACCGCTCATGACCCCTGCACTAGATATAGAAATAGTGCGCTGTAAGGTGTGCCAGGCAGCCATGGACGATTGCCAAGGTTAACTTAAAACAACATAATCTATCGTATTATTCACAGCGCATGGATAAAATACAATAGAGAATATATATAGTGAAGCATCTCAAAATAAAACCTCATCAATTAAGCTTCATAATAGTTGAATACAAACATCTGAATAGTCAGTACATCAAGCCTCACTACATATCACTCAGAAAATTATTCAAAGCAGTGGAACATCTAGTACATATAGTAAGAAAATAATATGCAAGCCTCCAGCTCGTCTTCGGCATCAGCATCATCGGAAACTAAGAACAGCACCTGTCACCTGTTACCTAGTCTGCCCATCCCAAAATGGATGAACAGCCCAAGGCAATAAGAGTTAAACATAAAGCCTTGAGTCAGACAACAGTCTTAGTGAGCGATAAATTAATTAACATCATACCAAAAGAGCATAAAGGTAAAGGAATAGGAATCCAACCCTCCCACTCCACCTCTTTCTATAGTGATAGCCCCAGACACACTAAGCAGAAGTAAACATAGCAATCAGACAATTAAAGTAAAGAAATTATCACTCGAGTCAAGGTCGGTGTTTTCCAAGTACAAACCCCCAAGGCCTAAACCAAGATCAGATAAGCACCCAGAAAACATCGCTCTTGAGACCAAATGACGGTACAACCAAACATCCATGACTCTGGCTATCACTGTTATCATTGCTTTGATACCACCGTTAATTGAATGACCGGCACATTCTTTCAGCCGTCCGTCAAGGGTTAATGGCAACCCCGGTTCTAGACAGAACTCCGCACGTCGTCGCATCCCATGCCTAGGACTATCGAATCTGCCCAGAGTACTCGACTACAATCATAGTCTTTAGGGACTATCGAATCTGCCCAACGTACTCTTGCTTTGAGCCTGCTAGAACCTTCAATAATGATGAAACCTCAGCCTTCTAGTCATCCTCCTCGACGACTATTTCCATACTAGCCCAAGCGCCTCTCGAGCCAACCATTATCCTCAACTCGAACCATTTCACCGAGTTATCAACATGCTTGGAATGATCCCGTCTGAATTAAACCAAGGCTATCTCATATCATAGCAAAGCCTCATCTAAACATCATCATCAAATCTATCCATATGAGCTTCATCAACCGCCACATATGCCACGAGCAGCTTTTCCAATTCAAGAGCCTTTCCCTTAGCTTTTGAATCATCTTCGACCATCTTGTCTAAATCCATCAACTAATCAACTAATTTATAACAATCAATCAAATCAATCATTAATCCAAGTAATCAATCATGCAAACAAGATCTAAAAGCAATTATAACTAAAATGGCAATTTTTGTAAATAAAGAGTCCAAATCTAACAAGCATGAATCATGAGCAATATCTCTACAACTTGATGAATGAACTTGCATAGATTAACATGTAGTAAAATGGATGTCAAATCATCATGAACAATAGATCTACACTTAAGTTTATGAAAATGCATGGAAATCACTATTTTAACACATAATCAAGCTACCAATCCGATATACTTCTTTGGATCCGTGTGAGAGATAACCACCACTCACCAAATCACCTAAACACCTCAAAAGCAACACACTTCAGATCTGGACAGCGAAGGATCTAGCTCGATTCTCCAAAATTCCGCTTCAAACGATGAAATCTCTCTTCGATGGTTGTAGATCTTCAATCTAAGCTCTTGGATCTTCGATTTGATCTTCGATTTGGATGGAAGGAATCACAAGATTAGAGTGGAGAAAAGAAGTGAAGAAGTGTAGAACTCGAGTTCTCAAAATGGCAGCACTTCGTCGCTTCAAAATCCCGATCCCAAAAAGTGAAGTAGAACCATATATTTATAGGCTGGAAATCCTTAGGTCGTCCGCCCCCTTAAGTCGTCCATGACCTAAAAATGTCACGACCTAAAATGTCACGACCTAAAATGTCACGACCTAAAATGTCACGACCTAAAATGTCACGACCTAAAAATGTCACGACCTAAAAATGTCACGACCTAAAATGTCACGACCTAAAATGTGTGCATACGACTTAGCGACAATGCGACCTAACAACTTACGACTTAACATCTTTAGGTAGTTTAACGACCTAAACTTAGGTCGCTCACGACCTAACTAAACACAGACCACTTAGGTCGCTCACGACCTAACTACAATAACTCCTTAAGTCGCTCAACCGACCTATCCCTTAAGTCGTTAACTCGCCCAGTTTTTCCTAAGTTGCTATCCCTATGCCGCTAACTCTTAAGCCGCCACTATCTTAAGTCGCCAATTCTATAAGTCGCTCCAATCCTTAAACTACCACTCGACTCATCTTCTACACGACTTAAGCTTCTTCTCGACTCAAGCTTCAAACGATTTAACAGTACTATCGATCTAATGATAACAGTTTTACGATGTTTCGATCCGTAAAAATACGGGTCGTTACATTCTCTCCCCCTTAGGAATTTCGCCCCCGAAATTATAAACAAACAATAGCAATCAAAAACTATTCCGCATGCCTACCATCCATAGCAATCAACAAACCATGCGTCCAATTACTAGCCTAGCATGCAGAATTCTAAGACTAGAACAAGTTACAATGTCGTTAGATGACACGACACCTTATGGCCATAATTTGAAGAGTTCAGGATGAGCTGCCTTCATCCTCTCTTCCACCTCCCATGTACAGTCGTTATCATCATCACTCCATTGTATCTTGAGCAACCTAACTACCTTCCTCCTAAGCTGTTTCGTGTCGGTTTCCACAACACGAAGCGGCTTACGAGGTCTCTCAACAACTGGATCGACTTCAAAATCTTCACAGCTATCAGCAGAAACCACTGTATTCGAGTCGTGCACATACTTTCGTAGATACGACACATGAAAAACATTGTGCACACCCGACATCTTTTCTGGTAACTCCAATTTGTAGGCGAGCTTTCCAATTCGCTCGATAATCGGGAATGGTCCAACAAATCTCGGAGTCAATTTTCCTTTCTTCCCGAATCGAATAACATTCTTTAGTGGAGAAATCTTCACAAAAACCATATCACCTACGTCGAATTCTAAATCCTTACGACGCTTATCAGCATAACATTTCTGTCGGTCTTGGGCTGCCTTCATTCGTTGCCGAATGATCTCTATGCAATCTGATGTCTGTCGAATCATTTCTGGCCCAAGTATCAGCTTTTCTCCTGTTTCTAACCAACATGTCGGAGAGTTACACGGTCTTCCATACAATGCCTCATACGGTGCCATACCAATGCTTGACTGGTAACTGTTATTATACGAAAATTCCACCAAATGAAGATGATCTTCCCATGATCCTCCGAAATCCAAAACACATGCTCTAAGGAGATCTTCCAAAACTCGGTTGACTCTCTCGGTCTGACCATCTGTTTGGGGGTGATAAGCTGTACTCAAACACAACTCGGTTCCCAAAACTTCCTGGAAGCTCTTCCAAAATCCACTAGTGAACAATGGGTCTCGATCGCTCACTATAATCTTCGGAATACCATGGAATCGAACTATCCACTTAACATACAGCTCAGCCAACTTTGATGCAGTCCTAGTTGATCGAACTGGAATGAATTTTGCACTCTTAGTCAAACGATCTACGATGACCCAAATCCCTTCATTTCCCGTTCTTGTCCTAGGTAACCCATCAATATAATCCATCGATATTTGCTCCCACTTCCATGTAGGAACTTCTAACGGCTGAAGCAATCCACTTGGCTTTTTCTGTTCGGTTTTTACCAACTGGCAGTTCATGCACTTGGAAATAAAATTTCCCACATCCTTCTTCATACCTTCCCAGTAATAGGTTCTCTTCATATCCCGATACATCTTATTTCCACCTGGATGAATTGTCAGCTTCGAGTGATGACTTTCCTTCAGAACTTCATTCCTCAATTCATCTATATCGGGAACAACTAGTCGTCCTTGCTTTCGAAGCCAACCCTCTCGATCGACCTCGAATCCTTTATCCTTTTCTGGGTCCAATCCAGATTCTAAATCACGGATAATCTTGACAAGCTTATCGTCTCGCTTTTGGCTCTCGCCAATTCTTTCCACAAGAGTCGGTCTTATCGATAAGTTTACCAACATCTCAGGTTCCAATTCACATCTAGGCCTGAAGTCAAATCCAGCTAAATACTCGAGATTCTTCCATTCTGTAACGTCACGGATTTTGCGCGCTCGAAAATCGACACCCGTACTTCACTTGTACTCGAATGCCGTAGATTCGGCCGTTCAAATCCGAGTCGCCGGAGCTTATAACACAGTTAAGTAAATAACACAGCGGAAGAAAAGAATAATACATTGATATACAATATCTGATACAACAGAATGATACAATGAATATCAATATACATCAGAGATATGATACATCAATAGCAGCGGAAAAGAAAATAAATAACATCAACAACAGATAGAATATCTCCAATAGAATGCTCCAATCCATAGCTAGCGAAAAGCAAGGTCAGTCGTCCAAGGACTGACTAGCTCCAGATAATCTACTCAACCTGAATATCTGAGAAACCCAACTCTAGACTGCCCGTGTGGAAAATGGTGGGCACCCAGAGTTTAGGAAGGGAACAATAAACTCCGAGTCAGTCGTGGGACTGGTGTGAGCAACAAAAACAGTTTATCTTTAAACAAACACAAAAGGGTTTAAACATTGAAATCCGCAATGCTTTTGGAAAATGAAACTACCATAAGACCTCCCACCACACACACAATGCAAACGCAGACTTGGAGGAGATTTCTTCTTATGTTAGTCAAAGATGCTTACTACGCAAAAAAAATCAAATCAAATCATTTTTGATATTATTATTAGTGCATAGTGGAAAACATTTCGAAAGTAGAATATAAATCTTAGCCAGCATAGGTACCATTATATTATGCCTGCTATAGCTGCCTCCTGAGGAGACAGGTTCTACAATTTGCAATCGTAAAGGGTTCGTATTGTTTCTTTGGATTTCCAACAAATGGTCAGGCTAAGGAACTTCCTATTCCACGAAGGAACGCCTCTGGAATGACGTCCCGAGAACCTAACCGGATCTCTGCCAACACAAGGCCGGGTTACCTCTACAAAAATAGGTAACTACTGACACGCGTATGCCATCCCCCGATCGTAACCGATCTTCCCGAGGATCCTCGATTTCTAACAACCACATAATAATAATAATGCAGTAACCACATAGGTTAAGTATTTGGACTCCATACCACGATACCACCTTTATCCAAAAGGAATGACATACACTAAGGGGCGCTACTCCCTAGAACCTTGCCGCATCCTTCCTGTTTTGACCATTTCCGGGGTGTGAGGCTCCACGAAGTCTCGTCCACAAAGCTACGCTTTGTCACCAAAGCCATGCTTCGGGTCAAACAAATGATCAAAGAGATGATCATAAAGATATAAGATCAAACAAATGATCATATCGCAAATGATCAATCAACGATTATTTCACAGCAACACTCAGCATGCCACATTACCAAATTGGGAATATATCGCTGATAAATTTCAACTACATAACCTATAAGCTCGTACGTCTCAAAGAAGGGTGTTAAGCTAAGAGAATAAATTCTCCGCCACCAACAGAAATGTATTTGAAAGAAATCAGCTTTATATCTCAAAGTGTAATGTCAGACATGCAATCCATACAAGTCTGTTCCGGGATCGAACAGAACCGAAGGCACTTCTCACGTAGCCCTTGCAATTCCGGATAATTTCCAATCACGTCCGGACTTCCCGTCACTAAGGGTGATAAAACCTCTATATCGGGGATCAGCCGATGTAGAGTAACTCGACGGTAATCCTTCCGTTCTCAAAAATATCCGGTCTTTAACACCGGTCATCAAATGCCATCCATAACGACGTATCACATATTCGGAATGGGTTATACGACCCAAAGGTCCTTTCCCGGCTAACCCGAATAGTGAGCAAAATATTCGAAAATCATATGGATATGGGATTTCAATTAAGTCACAACTTAATAATTCAACTTCTTTTTAAATGGTTTCCATCGATTACCATTTCAAGTCTTTTCAACAAAAAGATTTATTTTAAACAACCTTCAACGGTTTAAACAATTTCCACATTTAAATCTTTTAAATAAAAGATTCATTCACAGATTTTCTAAATCAATTTCCATTTCAGTTTAACTCGTTAAATCTTTAAATCAAAGATTTAACTTATAGCTTTCAAAACAATTTCATTTCGAATGATTTAAACAAAACATCATTTTAAATCTGTTAAAAATAAACAGATTTAATTCATAGCTTTCAAAAGAATTCATTCATAACTTGGAAAACCATTTTTCAATTCAATCTTGAAATTCCTTTAATTAAATTGGGATTTCTTTCTTATTTGAAAGCTTTTATCTTTTGAAAACAAATAGTTCGTTTCAGAAAATCTAATTCATTTATACGAGTTGGAATCCTTGGGTTAAATTCAAATTCCCAAAATTTTACTTTTAAATGGTTTAGATTCATACAAACACATTTATATCATCTTTAATCCCTAGTTTCAAATCATAGGATTCAATTTCAAACTTGAATTCCAATTTAAATCAAATTATTTAAATTTTCAAAACTCGATTAAGTTATTCAAAATAACTTTTATCTTTGAAATTCTATTTCAATATTTTTAAAAACATCAAATTTAAATTATCTGTGACTTAACTGATTTCCACGTGAAATCCATATTTGTGTGTGTAAAAGTGTAGTCCAGGGGTTTCACACAATAGTGCAACACAATGAATCATCACAGATCAGAATATAAAAATATAGTTGATAGGCGGTATATCATAACGCTTATCGTTCATTTACAGATCACAGATATATATATCACAGGTAAGTAAATTACAGATCACAACATAAATCAGGATATATCACAAAGCATCACAGATCAGAATATCAAATAATTCAATCATTCAGTCAAATCCAACATTTACAAGTGAATTTATTAATCAACTGATTAATTTAAATCAGATGTATCAATTATTAATCCGGGTTAATTTATCATCAATTGCAACCCATTTAAATTAATTATCCTTTAATTAAATAAATTAACCTTTACTCATTAATTAATTATTCTTTATTTATTTAATTAACCTTTACTTATCTAATTAATCTTAATCACTCACATTTATTAATTAAATCTTTAATTAATTTCCTTTTGATCAATTATCCTTAATTAATCAAAATAAGTAATTGTCTCTAATTACTTAATTAACTCTAACCATTAATTAATTTCTTTTAACTAAATAATTATCTTTAAGTAATTAATTACCTTAATCATTTTCATTTGTTGATTAACCCTTTAATTATATTAATTAATTATAAAAATAATCTCAAGTAAAGGATACTCATTAACTATTCATAATTATTGTAAATTACCATTTAATTAGCCTTTAAAATCATATAATAAATCATTAATTATTTAATTAATCATTAAGTGCCAATTTATTAATCATTTAATTCTCAATTAAATTACTAATTTAATTAACTATTAATCATTCATTTGTTAACTTAAGTAGTTAATTGCAAATTCATTTATTACCCATCACCCATTACTAATTACAATTAAAATTTTAATTAACCAATCTTTACTTACCGTTATAAAGAAATTTATACAAGAGTTTAAACTCAATTACTTAATTTCAAATCATTTTAAAGTTGTTTAAATACTTTAAATTTTTATAAACTTCATTTATTTCAAACTAGAATCCAAGAGTTACTTTGAATTCCATCTTGACTTCAATAACATTTTAAAGTTATTAAACAAGTTAAAAACAAAATTCTATTCTATTCAAAATCTAAGTTTACAAGCTCAACTTGAATTTATTTTTAAACCTTGGATTTACAACTACATTTAAGCTGGAAGTAAAATTGTAATTAAGTTTAACCAACCCAGAACAGGTTCTCGGAAAAAAAACAGAATAACATTCCCGAGCCCACTTCGTGATTTCCCCGCGCCAAGTCGAAATTTTCTCGAGTTCACACTCGAGGCAAATACGAGAAAACTTGCTTCCATTAAAAAAAAAACAGCAACACCAGGTCCTTCAACAAATGTTTCATGCACGTGCACGGAGCCACCGTTCGTAAATCGGCGCCACCCCATCCACGAGCAGGTCGGCTACCACCCACTGACCCATCCACCACCATCAAAACCACGTCCATCATCGACAATCGAAAAGTCGAACTCGAAACTAAAACCTGGAACACAATACCCACTTCCCCTCAAACCTGGCAATGTCACGCGCTCAGTGCTCCGACCACCGGAGACCATCAAACTCCGGCCGCAGCATTGTCTACCTCCCCTCTACCTTCCCACAAAACCACATGACACTCGCACTCTCGTAGATGTCGCGCGAGAAGAAAATATCTACCACACCAAAACTAGGTCACCAGAATTTGATCACCTACCGCCACCACCCCAAAAATTCGTTCAACCTCCGAGTATTTTTCCCATACTCCCTATTCGCTCTTCCACCTCTAGACCAAGTCTCGACCTCTCTGATCAACTAGGCCGACCCCAATGACTCGAAATGTCAAAAACAGATAAACACAAACTGCTCTCCATTCGTATCACTAAAAATTTGAATTATTGCTTTAAAATTCATATTTTGGTATACGAATTCAATTTATATTCATGAAATTGTGAATTGAGAAACTCGAGATTTGACATATTTGAAGATTGTTCTGTGGTTTTTTTACTTTTCCAGAGACAACACATATTTATTTACCTTAAACAGATTTTTAAACTAAAATCTATAGTGTACAAACATATTTTGTTCAAAGCTTAAGTCTTAACATGGATTGGATGAAGATCAAATGAATTTTTGAACCAAGTTTGAGTTTGAAACTAGAACAGGGATTCTCAGATTTAACAGTAGTACACAAATATATATATATATATATATACATCCAGATATTTCACAGCAGATTATACTTGTACATACACACGATACATATTATCACAGAGAACACATGCAACCATATTAACTTGAGTTATACTAAAAAAAATAGTTACTCACCTAGTCTCCAGAGAAAAAGAAACAGAGTTGAAACAGGTTGAAATTTGCAAGCAATACTCCCTTCTTTGATCTCTGGTTTGTATTGTTTGTGTTTAAACTTGAAGTTTGGGTTTAGTTTTGGATAGTATTGCTTTAGTTTCTTTTTCTTTTTCTAGTTTAGAATGGAACGAAACTGAAGTGGAGATTGAAATATGCAAAGTGAAGTTACAGGGTTATTATATTTTGTACAAGTGATATTTACATTTGTTTGTACAACAATACAGGGATATTTTTCGTTTGTAGGCTGATGAGAAGGAAATTTGGGTGCTGCATTTATTACGTTGTACAAACTTACATATCTTTTTACTTTTGGCTGTACAATATGAAGATATGTATTCTCCTTCCTATGCAAACTTGTCTCGGCTGATATGATTTTCTTCCTTTCTTGAGAAGATAGCATTAAATGCTCATGTTCCCACCTTTGTTTACATGTAAGCCTACTTCATTTTTATGCAAGTACACGGCTTGTTTTGTTAATGATGTTGCTTGCTCCTTTTATCTCAAGCCTTGTGATATAATAAAGTTCTATCCTTATCATATTGTTTGAATCCATAGATATATCTTGTTTTGTTTGCTGATCCAATCTTGCTTCTTTATGTAATTTCCTTGAAGTATTTGAACATAGATATCTCTTGTTTGTATTAAGTGTGTAAGTATATTGTATTCCATTTTGAATATATTTGATTTTATTGCTTAATACAAATTCTTGTTTTGTTATATTCATTTCTATTTCTATTTCTAACTCAGATATTATTATTTTACTTTAATACTTATCGTCTTGTATTTATTTCATAAATTCAAATCATTATTAACCATTTACTTGAAATTTGAATCTAATCACATATATACCATATTTTAGATTTTAATTGATTTAACATAGAATTCATCTGGAGGGGAAACTCGCATCATTTTAATCAATTTATTTTTACTATTTTTATTCAAAAATACAATTAATTATCAATTTAAATTAAAATTCGGGGTCGTTACACATTCTGAAAACATGGCTCCCAATCCTGCATGTCTTCGACTTAATGCATCTGCCACTGCGTTACCCTTTCCCAGAGTATAGGCTATATCAAAATCATATGATGCCAAAAACTCTAGCCACCGTTGCTGCCGAAGATTCAAATCCTTTTGGGAGAAAAGATACTTCAACGACTTATGATCTGTAAACAACTCGAATCGAACTCCCAGTAGATAATGTCTCCACATCTTTAGAGCAAAAACAATCGCTGCCAACTCCAAATCATGAATCGGATAATTCCTTTCATGCGGCTTCAGTTGTCGACTTGCATACGCAACAACTTTACCCTTCTGCATCAGCACTGCTCCAAGTCCAGTACCACATGCGTCGGTGTAAACCACCATCTCCTCATTCCCACTTGGAATGGTTAAAACAGGAGCACTTGTCAATCGCTCTTTCAGGATTCCGACAGCTTGCTCACACTTAGCATCCCATCTGAATACTTGGTTCTTTTTCGTCAATCCTGTTAATGGTGCAGCCACCTTGGAAAAGTCTTTGATATATCGGCGATAAAATCCTGCTAATCCAAGAAAACTTCTCACATCAGATGCATTCTTAGGTCTAACCCAATCCTGGATTGCTGCCACCTTAGCGGGATCAACCGCTATTCCATTTCCAGAGATAATATGGCCTAAGAACCTCACTTCGCTCTTCCAGAAGTGACACTTCGAAAACTTAGCCTTCAGCTGATGTTTCCGTAAGATTTCCAAAACAATACGCAAGTGCGTCTTGTGCTCTTCCTCAGTTCTGGAATAAATCAAAATATCATCCACGAATACTAGTATAAAATTGTTCAACTGATCTCTAAACACTCTATTCATAAGATCCACAAAATATGCTGGCGCATTGGTCAATCCAAACGGCATTACCAGCCACTCAAAGAAACCGGATGGTGTCCTGGAAGCAGTCTTCGGCACACTATCCTTAGCCACTCTTAACTGGTGAAATCCCGTAGCTAAATCCATCTGAGAAAACACCTTAGCTTCGTGAAGCTGATCAAACAAGTCATCTATTCTCGACAATGGATACTTGTTCTTCTTAGTCACTTTATTCAGCTCACGATAATCCACACACAACCTCAACGATCCATCCGCTTTGGTTACAAACACAACTGGTGCACCCCATTCGGACACACTACGCCGAATGAATCCTTTATGTAAAAGATCATCAACCTGCACCTTCAACTCCTGCTGTTCCCTAGGCGTCATCCGCCTAAGAGGCATCACAACAGGTCTGGCTCCTTCAACTAGATCGATACGAAACTCAATCTCTCTATGCGGCGGTAACCCTTTGACATCATCAAAGACATCCTCAAATCCATTAGCGATTGGCACCGATGACAGTCCATCCCGTGGAACAACCAGCGAATACATGAAGCTCATGAAGACGCCTTCCTCATGCTTACATCGTATCACAACCTTTCGCCCTTCCACATTCTCGACTGTCACCTCCAACCTTTCACAATCAACCTTTGCCGCATATTTCCTAAGCCAGTCCATACCCAAAATAATTCCGAACCCCGCAAAGTTCAGAACAAAACAATCACAAACAAAGGAGCAATCATGACTCGATACAATCAGACCACGACATAGCATACACAGACAAAACGAACCCCCAACTGGATTAGTCACAACCAATGGTCTACCAACGATATCCGGTTCTAAACCCAACCGGCCTACAAGTTCATTACAAACAAAAGAATGTGATGCCCCAGTATCGAATAACACTCTAACTGGAACACCACATATGGAAAGAGTACCTTGAACCACCACACTCTTTCCTTTCTCTTCAGCGGTAGGAGCTTTTGAAGATGATGGAACAGCCCCCAAAGCATAAGCTTGCACAATCTGCTTGTCCTTTCGCGGTTCTGGACAATTCTTCCTGATATGCCCCGGCTTGTCACAGTTGTGGCACTTCATCGGCACCTTCGGATTCTTGCAATCCTTGGAGAAATGGCCCTTCTGCTGACAATTGTAGCAGGTCACTTCGCCCTTCGGCTTCTTCTGGCCATCCTTACCCTTTTTCTGCTGCTGCTTCCTCTTCTTGTTTCCACCCTGCTGTGGTTTAGACTCTTCCCTGGTCACAGCAACAACAGATCCTTCTTTAGGAAACAGACTCTCGTGTCTGAGAGCCTTCTCTACAAGCTTCTCAAATGGATCGTCCAAATGATCCACCAACTGCCTCCCAAGATAGCGGTCCAAGCCTGTCACAAACTTCTCGTTCTTCTGATATGAAGATTCAATATATGACCGGGCATACTTGGACAAGGCTTCAAACTCAGAAACATACTCAAGGACTGGTCTTCCACCTTGCTTGAGCTCCACAAACTTCTTGAACAGAATAGACTTTTGAGCTGTAGAAATGAACTTAGCTTCAAATCTGGCTTGGAATTGCACCCAAGTAATTTCTTCCTCCGGTGTGTCAATGGTGATAGAGTTCCACCAATCAGAAGCTTTTCCTTGAAGCTGTCTTGATGCTAGCTTCCTTTTGGTTGCATCCTCGATTCCCAAGTCACCAAAGATCCTTCTACAAGCATCTATCCATCTCTGGACTTCAATAGTTGATTCTGTTCCCAAGAAAATCTTTCCTCCAAGAGCAGTATAATCCTTACACAGCTTAGCAAAATCCACTGGTCTTGGAGTTTGAACTTGAACTCCAACATCTACTGATGGCCCTGAAGCTGGCATCCTTCTCATGATCGAGGTCATCATAGCTTCGAACATAGCTGCATAATCAGCAGCCCCCTCAGCAGCACGGCCTTCCCTAGCAGCTGGTCTCCCTCTTCGACTCATTCTCAATATCTATAAAATAAATGATTAATACACCTTGTGAAACAACTGCATAAGGGGTTCAAATCATTCTAAGCTACTATATTATATATAGTAATCATCCATCAAAATACAATTACATCTCTCATACGTAGTTACGTCAGCGAGCGTTGGGTAAAATCGATTAACCAAAGCTCTGATACCAAATGTGACGACCGCCCATGACCCCTGCACTAGATATAGAAATAGTGCGCTGTAAGGTGTGTCAGGCAGCCATGGACGATTGCCAAGGTTAACTTAAAACAACAGAATCTATCGTATTACTCACAGCGCATGGATAAAATACAATAGAGAATATATATAGTGAAGCATCTCAAAATAAAACCTCATCAATTAAGCTTCATAATAGTTGAATACAAACATCTGAATAGTCAATACATCAAGCCTCACTACATATCACTCAGAGAATTATTCAAAGCAGCGGAACATCTAGTACATATAGTAAGAAAATAATATGCAAGCCTCCAGCTCGTCTTCGTCATCAGCATCGTCGGAAACTAAGAACAGCACCTATCACCTGTTACCTAGTCTGCCCATCCCAAAATGGATGAACAGCCCAAGGCAATATGAGTTAAACATAAAGCCTTGAGTCAGACAACAGTCTTAGTGAGCGATAAATTAACTAACATCATACCAAAAGAGCATAAAGGTAAAGGAATAGGAATCCAACCCTCCCACTCCACCTCTTTCTATAGTGATAGCCCCAGATACACTAAGCAGAAGTAAACATAGCAATCAGACAATTAAAGTAAAGCAATTATCACTCGAGTCAAGGTCGGTGTTTTCCAAGTACAAACCCCCAAGGCCTAAACTCGGATCACATAAGCACCCAGAAAACATCGCTCTTGAGACCGAATGATGGTACAACCAAACATCCATGACTCTGGCTATCACTGTTATCATTGCTTTGATACCACCGTTAATTGAATGACCGGCACATTCTTTCAGCCATCCGTCAAGGGTTAATGGAAACCCCGGTTCTAGACAGAACTCCGCACGTCGTCGCAGCCCGTGCCTAGGACTATCGAATCTGCCCAGAGTACTCGACTACAATCATAGTCTTTAGGGACTATCGAATCTGCCCAACGTACTCTTGCTTTGAGCCTGCTAGAACCTTCAATAACGATGAAACCTCAGCCTTCTAGTCATCCTCCTCGACGACTATTTCCATACTAGCCCAAGCGCCTCTCGAGCCAACCATTATCCTCAACTCGAACCATTTCACCGAGTTATCAACATGCTTGGAATGATCCCGTCTGGATTAAACCAAGGCTATCTCATATCATAGCAAAGCCTCATCTAAACATCATCATCAAATCTATCCATATGAGCTTCATCAACCGCCACATATGCCACGAGCAGCTTTTCCAATTCAAGAGCCTTTCCCTTAGCTTTTGAATCATCTTCGACCATCTTGTCTAAATCCATCAACTAATCAACTAATTTATAACAATCAATCAAATCAATCATTAATCCAAGTAATCAATCATGCAAACAAGATCTAAAAGCAATTATAACTAAAATGGCAATTTTTGTAAATAAAGAGTCCAAATCTAACAAGCATGAATCATGAGCAATATCTCTACAACTTGATGAATGAACTTGCATAGATTAACATGTAGTAAAATGGATGTCAAATCATCATGAACAATAGATCTACACTTAAGTTTATGAAAATGCATGGAAATCACTATTTTAACTCATAATCAAGCCACCAATCCGATATACTCCTTTGGATCCGTGTGAGAGATAACCACCAAATCACCTAAACACCTCAAAAGCAACACACTTCAGATCTGGACAGCGAAGGATCTAGCTCGATTCTCCAAAATTCCGCTTCAAACGATGAAATCTCTCTTTGATGGTTGTAGATCTTCAATCTAAGCTCTTGGATCTTCGATTTGATCTTCGATTTGGATGGAAGGAATCACAAGATTAGAGTGGAGAAAAGAAGTGAAGAAGTGTAGAACTCGAGTTCTCAAAATGGCAGCACTTCGTCGCTTCAAAATCCCGATCCCAAAAAGTGAAGTAGAACCATGTATTTATAGGCTGGAAATCCTTAGGTCGTCCGCCCCCTTAAGTCGTCCACGACCTAAAAATGTCACGACCTAAAAATGTCACGACCTAAAATGTCACGACCTAAAAATGTCACGACCTAAAATGTCACGACCTAAAATGTGTGCACACGACTTAGCGACAATGCGACCTAACAACTTACGACTTAACATCTTTAGGTAGTCTAACGACCTAAACTTAGGTCGCTCATGACCTAACTACAACAACTCCTTAAGTTGCTCAACCGACCTATCCCTTAAGTCGTTAACTCGCCCAGTTTTTCCTAAGTTGCTATCCCTATGCCGCTAACTCTTAAGCCGCCACTATCTTAAGTCGCCAATTCTATAAGTCGCTTCAATTCTTAAACTACCACTCGACTCATCTTCTACACGACTTAAGCTTCTTCTCGACTCAAGCTTCAAACGATTTAACAGTACTATCGATCTAATGACAACAGTTTTACGATGTTTCGATCCGTAAAAATACGGGTCGTTACTGCCACTAATCTCGCCTTGCATCTCTCAACTTCTCATTTGGCGTTCTTCTTTACTTTGTATACCCACTTCACACCGATTGTATTGTACCATTGTGGAAGTGAAGCTAACTTCCATGTGTCATTTTTCTTGATCACCTTTATCTCTTCATCCATATCATTTCTTCAACTCTTCTTTTGCCAAGCTTCTTGAAAGTTCATGGGCTCACAATCCTCAAGTAGACAAAAAAGAGTAAGATTGTCTTGGTTTTCGGTTACCTCATATATTTATTGAAGGCATCTAAAGCATGAGTCCTTTCACTTGAGCTTTCGTTTTCTTGACAACTTGCGGATGGTGAAGCTGGTGAAGAAGTAGGCTCCTCTCTTGATTGTTTGATCCTTGGTTGTTGCATGTCATTTTCTACAAAATGTGGAAAGAAGTTGTAGTCTTCGTTATGTAAACTCCGATCGCATTCCCCTTCTTCATCGAACACAACATCTCGACTAATGATTATCTTCCCCTCATCAAGATTCTAGAGCTTGTAGCCTTTGGTGTTGGTGTCATAACCAATAAAGATGTACTTCTCACTTTTGTCATCTAACTTGCTTCGCTTCTCATCCGGTACATGTGCGTGTGCTATACTTCCAAACACTCTTAAATGGGAAATGTCAGGCTTCCTTCCACTTCATGCTTCTTGTGGTGTTTTCCCTACACACTTCTTGTTGGAGATCGGTTTGATAGATAAACCGCACATGCAACTACTTCCGTCCAAAACTCCTTTGGCAACCTCTTACTTTTGAGTATGCTCCTTGCCATCTCAAGGATTATCCTATTCTTCCTTTATACCACTCCATTTTGCTGGGGGGATCCAGACAACGTCAGTTGTCGTTGGATCCCATTATCTTCACAATACTTCTGAAATTCCTTTGATGTGAACTCTTCTCCATGGTCATATCTTATGGCTTAAATCACAAAACCACTTTCCTTTTCAACATGGGCCTTGAACTTCTTGAAGTTCTCAAACACCTCTAATTTCTCCTTTAAAAAATACACCCGAGTTTTTCCTGAAAAACCATCCATGAAAAAAAGAAAATAATTACTCTTACCAAGTGAACTTGGCTTGATCGGGCCACACACATATGTGTGTATGAGTTTCAATGGTTTTTTTAGCTCTTGAATATGACTCCTTCGTAAAGCTCATTTTAAACAGTTTTCCAAGTAGACATCCTTCGCACACTTGATCGAGATGGCTGATGCAAGGTAATCCTCTTATCATTTCCTTCTTGGAGAGCAACTCTAATCCTCTTAAATTGAGATGCCTAATTTGAAGATGACAAAGCCAAGAAGTAACTTTATAGCACATCTTAAGACATTGTGCGACATCATTTTGAATGTTGAGAACGAACATTCTATTTTTTGTCATCGGCACCTTAGCAATGAAGATACTTGCAAGGTCTCTTATAGAAAGATTTTTATCTTTTAAATGAATATCATAACCTTTCTCTAAGAGTTGTCCTACGCTTAAGATTTTGCTGTTCATGTTTGGCATATAGTAAACATTGAAAACGAATTGGTGATCTCCGTTCTTCAATCGAATGAGAACATTTCCTTTACCTTTCACCTCTACTTTGGATTCATCTCCAAATGTCATGTTTCCCTTCATTGATTCATCAAGTTCCACGAACATGCTTCTTCTTCCGCATATATGGTTACTTGCACCGCTATCTAGGTACCATTGATTATCCTTACCTCTTTCATTTTCCTTTTAAGCCAGCAATAAAGTACCATCTTCTTGGCTTCTCTCTTTAATTTAATTGGTTTTCTCTTCGACATTATTATTGCTAGGAGCTCGACATTCAGAAGCATAATATCCAAAAATTTCATAATTGTAGCATTTAACGCGTGACTTGTCATGCCTGGACTTTGAATTTCCCCTCCCACAACCTCTTGTTGATCTTTTTCCTCTTTGGTTGTTGTTGTCATTGTTGTTGTCTTATTGGATCTTCAACTTTGTCCATGTCCATATCCCGACCTCTTCCTCGTTCTTGACCACAATCTCGTCTTTGTTGGCTTTGATTGCTTTCTTTCTTTTTTGAATCAATTCGTGTCTTGAGTACTTGCTCCACAATCTCTTCCTTCATCCTTTACTTTTCTTCAGAAGCCTGCAATGAACTGAGAAGTTTCTCTATTGTCATGGCCTTCAAATTTTTTGTCTCTTCGATGATGGCAACAATATATTCAAACTTTGGATCTAATGATATAAGAATATTCTCCATAATTCTTACATCATTTAACTTCTCATCGTTTCTTTTTAGGTTATTAGTAACCGTTAAAACCCTTGAGAAGTAATCAGAGACAGGTTCACCTTCTTTCATATGCAAAATTTCAAACTCTCAACTTGAAGTTTGAAGACATATCTTTTTGACTTGATCGACTCCTTTGTAAGATGTATGAAGCTTTTTCCCGGCTTCTTTGGCTGACTTTGATCCCGAAACCTTCTCAAAAGTATCGTCATCCAATGAGTGATAGATTAGACAGAGTGCTTTTTTTTTTCTCATCTTCGAGTCTCTCAAACTGTTCATTTGAGTTTGAGATAGACAATTTCATTCTCTTGTTCGGTGTAGCCTTTCTCAACTATCTCTCATACGTCGTACACTCCAAGGAGAGCCGTCATCATTAAACTCCAATTGTCATAATTGACCTTGATAAGCATTAAAACTTGTAAGGGAACGCTGCTATTTTTCATTTTTAGGAGGATCTTCAAGCTCCGATATCACTTTGTTAGAAGTTTTCTTCAATAGCAAATAGGTTTGATTTTAGAAGAAGATGGATAAGAGGTAGGAGAAGAAAAAACGATTTTTTTTCTTATAAGGAGAAAAAAACTTTATTGCTAAACTTTGTTACAAAGTTCATATTTTTTTTCTTCTTACATCCAAAATGAGTAAACCTACCTCTATTTATAGGAGTTCACATCTTAAATAAACAGCGGAGATTATCTTAATCTAATGGTTCTCTATTAATATTTCCTAAATATTCTCTGATAGAATTTCAAATATATTAGTTCATAAATATCTCTTAAATATTCTCTCATACAATTTCAAATATATTATTCTATATATTATAGATTCTAGATATTTCTTATATGAAAAATCTGGATTGTAAAATTAGGTTTATTCCCAACACTTATTTCATCATAAATAACACGTAGGATGTAACATACAATATCCACATCAAGACGGTAGCACCTCTTGTTGTGATTCTTACTTAATAGAAAATCATACATCCTTGAAAATTCAATATGGTATTACAATGTTTAGGGCATAGATTAAGATAGTTTGTCACCTTATGGTCATTTCAACTGAGAAGAAAACAAAAGCATGTTTTAAATTTTGAATGGCATGAGAATTTAAGGTAGTGTTGGTTCGAAAACGAGTTTTGTGTTTTCAATATGTATATCAAATAGCATGATAGAAAAAAAAATGTGTTGGAAAATCCTAGTCGCAGCAAAGGGAAGAATGAGAAGGGAGAGGATGACTTTTGATATTTTACAAAACAAACAAGAAAAGTCATTTTTAGTTTTATATGTTTTAAACTATTTCTAAATTGACAAATTTTCACCTTTCTCTCATAATTCGTGTATTATAAACTACATGCTGAAAATGCAAAATACAACAATTTTTCAAACCAAACATATCCTAAGGTTTATAATTAGGTAAATGGGTTAACACAGTAAAGCTATGCAAATAAACCATAAGAAGCTTAATAACCTTTGTGCAATCTTATGCCTGTAAATTTCAATGGAGCATCTTGCCCAATTTCTTTGACTGAGACATGCTGTAAGAGCAGTATATAGTTTCCCCTTGTAACTGAACTTAACAGATAAAGCTCTTCGTAAGTGATGTCATGAAAGAAGAATTATGTTTGATTCCAAATAAATGCCAAACTGCGGTAAATGCTATTAATTTATCTCCAATTTCCAAACCCCTTACAACTAAAGAGATGAATTGAATTATCATGTATACAAGAAGAAAAGCTACAATATTAATGGTAAATTGATTAAGGTGGAGTGGGTAAAATATAAAACCTGCGCCACATAGAAACTGTGTTTTAGATGAAACCACCAACTGGAGGAGTGGTGAGTGCAGTGAGAGAGCAGTTCCTTGGACCTCTTTGTCGCCACTGCTTCTTCCATTGTTGAGGTAAATGAAATTTTAAAAATTAGTGTAGTATGCCTACTGCAAGTCAATGGATGGTGCGTTGTATGTAGTAGAGATGATGTTGGATGTGAATTGAATATCGCTCAGGATTTTTTAATACATCGTCACCAAATAAACATGAGGAGGTCTGTACCGTATATACCCTTATCTGAATGAAAGATAACATGTTATGGTAGTTGGCAATCCACTTCCTGCTGCTGCTAGCTGCTTTATCAAGTGGTTCTTGCGAACTTCCTTTCTTGCAACTAGCTAGTGAGTGGTCCATACTATGCATACGGGATGTTGTCAAGCTCGTAAGTGTGGGTTCTTATTAAATGATGATGTTACTATGTTTTTTGTTCGTTCTTCATTCCATTGACTATGTGTATTGAGTAAAATTAATTTTTTTACTTTTGTACTATAATTTCAGTTTGTTTTTTAAGTGATTTGCTCAAATGCCTTGGATTTCATGATGATTTTTTTTTTTTTAGTTTTGTTTTGAATGGTAGTAAGCTACCGTAGCTAAGGTTGTAACATATAACGTTTGTAAAGCAGTATATGTGTTTGAATTTTTGTTTAGTCATTACCTTTCCCGTTGTTGTTTGGAGCAGTATACATTATATCTATTGATGTGCATGCATGTAATACTTTATAGAACAATCATCAAGGCTTGAAGGTATTTTAGTTGTGGTTCAGATTATCAATAAACGAACTGAAGCATTATACTTGTTGCCAAAGTTGAATTGGCAAGTTTAATAATTGTCTAACAATAACAGTAAGAATATTTTTGCTTTTAGCACGACATATCAAATTCCTGTACTTCCTTTATTTGTACAGTTTTACATTGTACAATTGTGCATCTTTTCGTACATGATAATCTTGCCCATCTCCTATAGGATGTGAATATTTTAACCAAAGAAATTTATATGGATGCACTTGGTAAGAATTATGACATAAAAAGGGATAAAGATAAAAATAATAATAATGCAGCGATGGACATGGGAATGCAATAATTTAAATTAATAGTTATTAAAGATATCATAACAACACTAAAACTATATATACATAACTCGTATTTTTATGCATTCTAACATGTGATAACATAGTTCATTAATGAGGATGGGTAGTTGCAAATAAATTGGTGCATTGTTTGAATATCCATGTGTTTTGAATATCCAAAGTTCAGATAACTATTCGTTTTGTTAAACAATCATTATTTCACTTTGTAATATCCATATAATTCAGCTGAAGATAGTCTACAATCTAAGAACAATAATATGCACATTTCGATACATATACCGTCTGTAAAATATTTTACAATTAGTAACCTATAAGTAAAAAAATTTGTTCTACTTTTACATTGAAATCTTGTTAATTCATGATGTAATATGAAAACACACATTTTCAAAAAGAGGCATTATTACATTTGATAAGGATCTGCCCACACGAAGTTTGTTCACTTCTTATCTATTACAACTATGGTTCACAATCATGTGCCTGGACTAAAAATGCGTAATAAATATTTCATGCTAGCATTTATAACTTGAAAATTAAAATATATGTTTGTTGTTGGCCACTGTCTGCACTCCTGGACACTGCGTTTTATTTCACAGTTAATTTTTTTTGTACACAAATTGTAGATATAAGCACTAACGGAAGTAATACATTATTACTTTTTGCTTCGAGAGATAGCTATGTAAGGTGCAACATTTAATTAGTCCCACATCGTCGGAAATGTATGAATTCTTAGTGTATATAATCTAAGAGATGTGGAGCTTTGTTGTCCACTTGATAAATCTCAAAATGTTGAGTTGATGATAAAAAATTTATCACTACTCAAGTGCACTTTCAAAAACTACTTTAACCTGACTTGCCTCCGCTTTAACCACTAATGCCACTCTTCATAGTGGCGGAGCCACTTTATTCCTACGAAAGTCAAAAACGATAAGAAAAAAAGAATCGCGATCTAAAAAATGAAAACCTACCAAATCGCAATTGGTGAGTGAATTTGCTTAATTCGATTTGCCAGCGGTGAGAACAAGTAAAGGATTTTGTTTCTAATAACTTAGAAAAGTTATAAATAATAGATCATGGATTTTAAGAAAAAAAGCTCAATGATTTTTCCCAACGACTGATTTACTACAACTTATGATAGAATTTATTGTTATAGTATGGGAAAGTCGGAAGTTACAATGAAATTCATAAGAAGCTTGCAAAAAATGATATTGTAATTTGCAAACAAGAGATTTGTAGTCGCTGCAAATTCCTTGCAGTCTTATGATCCACCAGTATGCCAACAAGAGATTTGTAATTACAAATTGCTAGAAATTCCTTGCCGTCTCTTAACAATTGCTGTAGGAATTTGCATCAGCATTAGGATTTGCTGTAGGAATTGGCATACTAAAACAGGATTTGCTGTAGGAATTGGCATCAGGATTATTATTAACAACAACATCAGGATTGTATTCATTTTGCAAATAAAAAGACAATTTTAGTATTCATTTTGTATTCAATCTTAGTATTCAGTTTGTTTTAATTTGTTGTACACAATTATAGTTTTAGTATTAATGAAAATAAAAGACAATTGCTATAGACAATGACAATTTTATTAAAAGACAATCGCTATAGACAATGACAATTTTATTATTAACGAAAATATAATATATATTTTTAATCTTGGATATGCGGAGATATTTTAAGAGAACCATCGAAGATATTTCCACCGAAGTTGGAGCTTCTGCACCTTTTAATAACACGGTGAATGATGATAATCAAACAAAATTATTCCAAACTTGGTAACTCGAAGTCATATTCAAGTTGATTTATCGATTCTTCCATCTAATCCTAGTCCACGACATCAAATTTTGGACTACGATCCAAATGACCAAGATATAGTTAGAAAGGCATATTTACAAAATGGTCCTTGTCAGCCTTCTTTGCAAATATTTCCACAAACAATAATTGATGGAAGAGCTAGAAGTTTCAGTCAATCATGGTTTACCGATTATAAGAATTGGTTGGAGTATAGTGTGAAAGAAGATGCAGTATATTGTTTACTATGCTACTTATTTCTCCCCCAATCGATAAGTAGAAACACAAGCGATGCATTTATTTAAAGCAGGTTTAGGAATTGGAAACATAATCAAAGGCTTCAAGAACATGCTAATTCAGATGTTCATAGAGCAGCATATACAAAGGCTGAAAATTTAATGAACCAAAATCAACATATTGCAATGGTAATTGAGAGACAACCAACTCAAAGCAAAATTAATTACCAACATCGATTAAATTCAAGTCTTGTGTGCATTCGATATCTGTTACATCAGGGCCTGCCTTTTTGCGGTCACAATGAATCCGAAGAATCAATGAATAAAGGAAATTTTCTTGAACTTCTGCATTGGCTAGCTCATGAAAAGCCTTCGGTTGATGTCGTTGTTCTGAAAAATGCACCACTAAATAGTAAGATGACATCGCCTGAAATTCATAAAGATATTGTCAACTGTATTGCGGTGGAAATTATAGATGTTATCCTACAACATTTACATCTTTCTGGAGGATTATTTGCACTATTAATTAACGAAGCTCGTGATACATCAATTAAACAGCAAATGACAATTGTTTTGCGATTTGTGGATGAGAGATGAAGTGTTATCGAGAGCTTTGTAGGCACGGTACATGTTCCTAACACAACATCAATTTCTCTAAAAACATCACTTGATGCTCTTTTTAGCAAACATAACTTGAGCATGTCAAAGTTACGAGGCCAAGGTTATGATGGTGCAAGTAATATGCAGGGTGCATTTAATGGTCTTAAAACACTTGTTCTACTTGAGAATAAATTTGCTTTTTATGTCCATTGTTTTGCACGTCAACTTCAATTAGCACTTGTTCGTGTCGCCAAAGATCTAGACCACATTTCTGAGTTTTTTTACTTGGTTAATAATTTGGTAAACCTTGCTGGAGCATCATGCAAAGCATCAAGACATTCTTAGAGAAAAAGAAGCCAACAAAATATTTAGTTAACTCGAAAGTGGTGAACTATCTAGTGGTCGGGGGTTAAATCAAGAGCATAGTTTGAAACGACCGGGTGACAAACGATGGGGTTCACATTATGGTACACTAATCAATTCGATCGTTATGTTCCATTCGGTTATTGATGTCCTTACATATCTAGTAAAAAATATGTCTGATGATAAAAAAGGGGAACCTTTAAATTTGATAAAAGTATTGCAATCTTATGATTTTATATTTATTTTGCATTTGATGAAAAATGTTCTTGCAATTACTAATGATCTTTCCAAAGCACTACAATGAAAAGATCAAGATATCGTAAATGCTTTGATGTTGGTAAAAGTATCTAAAGAACGGTTAAATAATATGCAAGCCAATGGATGGAACACTCTTCTAAATGAGGTTGGCTCTTTCCGCATCAAACAACAAATTCTTATTTCAAATATGCATGATAATTATCTTCTTTTAGGTAGATCAAGGAGAGGATAAATGATTAAAAATTTACACCATTATCGAGTTGATTTGTTTTATCTTTGTCTAGATAAGAAAACTGTTAAGCTTAATAATCGCTTCGATGAGGTAAATTCAAAATTACTTCTTTGTATTTCCTCTCTTAGTCCAGTTGATTCATTTGCCTCTTTTGATAAAGTAAAGTTGGTTCGTTTATCAGAATTTTACCCCGATGATTTTTTTGAAGCAGAGCGTATGGATCTTTATAATCAATTGGAGATTTATGAAATTGATATGAAGTCTAATGATATGTCTAAAGATGTGAAATCAATTGGTGATTTGGCTAGGATGGTGTTGATGAAAAAAATATTGTGTATAATTTGGTTTACAAGCTCATAATCTTATCACCTATCTTACCGGTTTCAACCGCAACTATGGAGAGAGCATTTTCTGCCTTGAATATAGTGAAAAACGATCTATGAAATCGAATGGGAGATGAATGGTTGAGTGATAGTTGTGTTGCATACATAGAGAAAGATATATTCAAGGAGATTAACAATGATACAATTCTCGATTGCTTTCAAAATATGAGAACTCGACGTGGGCAACTTTAAACTAATAGTAAATACGTATTGTCACGCTACTTATTTATTTATTTTACTTTTACAATGTTATATTTATGCAACATGACATATGGAATTTTGACATGTGATGGTACTTCCTCCCAACACTTTTCATATATCATGTTTAGTGTATGTTGGTGACTGAGTTCAGTGTGCATCTTAAGATGGTTTGAATGGTGAACTTAAATATTGGATACTTGTTTATTTTAGTAACTAAATATTTTTAGTAACACTGAAAGAATTTTGTTTTCCCGCAAGCTTTGGTGTAGGCACGACATAGGAAAAACATTTTCGTAGGCTATCCGTACGTCTCTTTTCTGTATGTCTTCCATATGCCTTATATTACCAACACCATTCATAAATCTTTGTAATTAAAATTTTCCACGATTTCCTACAAATTTGTCTACATCTTCCACCATAATCTCGACGTCTTCTCTATGCTCCCAAAATTCTCTTTGTCTATGCTACGCTTTCTCTACATTTTTTTCAAAGTGCAAAAAAGATTTTACCTATGCCTAGCCCATACAAAACGTTGTATATTTCTATGTATTTTGCTTCTTCCAACAAAAATAACAACAGAATATGATATAAGTCAAACCAGCTATGCCAAATAGGCAATACGACCAGCGGACATAAACTATAACAACCCGCACTTTCAAAAGTATTGATTCAAAGTCCAAAATCGACGTTCGAACAAGCGTCGTGCTAATAAATACAAATCTATAGGTTTTTGATGGTTTATATGGTATAGAAATAAATATAACTTTATACATTTTACACTTTTAAATCTCACAGGGGAAGGAATAAAATTAAATACTGAAGAAATCTTCTCTGCTTTAAAATAGTAGTGGTTCAGACAAGAAACATTTAAATAAATAATGTCCAAATAAAATTATAATATATGTCTAGTTGGCAAGTACAATCAGATACATAAGGAATGATAATAAATAAGTGTAACTCCAAAGCGTACGTTCAGCTCCTCTACTTATCTTATCATTGGCATACCATCTATTATCATGTCATTTTGTAATAGCTATAAAGAGAGGGGATTGGATAAAGTTGAGCGAGTGAGAAATATCACTAGTGGTACGGTGTTGATATGCAATTAAATTATTATTTATAATCTATACAACCTAAGGGTGTTTATTATATGAGTGCCATATCTAGTTAGCCAATTGATATGGTAACAACCAATACGCCTAAGTCAAAAATAGCCCATATAGATTTCTACTCGAAAATTGGACATCCATAACCATTTAACAATACATTGAGTATACAATCTCAATGGTAAACCGCTTAACTATATATTGAGTAAACAATCTCAGTGGTAAACCGCTTAAGTCGTACACATTGAGTATACAATCATAATGCCAGGACAGAAATCGAGTATACAATCTGATGGTAAATTGTCTACCAATTCATCAAGTATACAATCTCAGTAGTAAACCTGTTCTACATTCCACATCGTTCAACTAAGAGCATAAAATGGTTGATAAACAATTCGATTTGTCCCATAAGTTCAACTGCCCGAACGATGCCAACCTACTAACAAAGATATCTTCATTCTCCTTACGCAGATGACAAGCTAAAATATATAATCACGGCTACTATCGCAACAATGAAAGCAACCAATTGTGACATAATCACGCGCCACGTTTGAGTATCACGTTATACAGTATCGTGAAACTATGTGATCTCCAGAACGTCAACTAAGTGGGAACAAATCCCTAAAGCTACCCTACTTGGCCTGCAATAAGTCTAGGTTCAACCTAGGATGCCTATAAGCAATCGATCGATTGAATAGACGTTGTCAGTGGATTGGTTCCCTATATATTTAATTTTCAAACAACACAACAAACGACTGGATAAACATAATCAGTCGACTCTTTGGGCATTAGTCGAGTGATATATTTTAGTTTGTTGATTGTTCACCTGTAATCAATTTTTTATTTGTTTAATAAGCCATCAGTCGACTGTTTAAGTCCAATCATTTGACCCCCAAAGGGTTTGGTCGATTGATGACTACAATTGGTCGATTGTTCGGTCCAGAGAAAGAACTATTTTTCTTTTGGTTAAATTTGGGTTTAATTCAACGTTTACCAGAAGCCAACCAATCAGCTGTTTACTTGATAATTAGATTTTTAATATTTTTAACTTGTTATTTTGATTCGCTTTTTTTCGTTTATCATTAGAACTTCAATCTGGACTTCAAGTATAACTTTTGAATTCGTGTAGTCTTATTTTTAAACAATTATGTGGCATATAATTACAACTTTTATTCATTTACATATATTCAATTTTATGCATCTAAGTTAATTCACATCTATTACATAAGAATTTCCCTTCCTCCTAATTCATAAGAATTTCCATTATCAAAATAGTGTTTTAGGGTTTTTCAAATTACCAAATTTGTATAAATCATCAATTTAAAATCATTAATTCAATTTTGAATTATACTTAAATTTAGATAGATATATAAGTGAAATTTAAATGCTTATCCAACAATATTTATTTAGTAGATAAACTCACTCACCTTTATACGATGTTTTGATAAACTTCTGATAGATATCTTCAAGTTTCCCCTTTGATTTGATTTGGATATAGGTATTCTTCTTCTATTTGCCTTGCTAAGTTTATGGATTAGATCTCTTTTTCTTCTATTTGATTAGGAATTTATTTGAAGAATTTTGATTATAAATTGAGGAAGAAGAAGAAAAGGAGAATAAAATTTTAGATTTAGGTTTAGTGACGGTTACGAATGAAGAGAAATAAGGATAGGATGAGCTAGGTTACATATCCAAATATCCTTCCAATTTATAGCCAAAAACCGAAAATTCCGTAAGCCCCTACTAGGCTAGGCCCGTTTCACTTAAAACGGCGCGCTACGGTAAACAATCCATATCTCCTTCATCTGGTGCCTGTTTTTAAGTTTTATATATGAATTTGGGCTAGAAAATCTACTTGACATGATGGAAAAGTCAGATTTATCAAATTCCTTAGTTTGTAAAAATTTAGATTTTGAGTTTCATGTCAAATTACCAAATTACTTTTTTAAGTTAAATACTTATTTTTATTTAAGAAAATCTAGGGTGTTACATTAGAATTTCGTCCTTGAAATTTCAACGGTAGGAAAAATTCAATTCGTAGACACAACTATACGCTAGCAACCATGTATATGTGCAAAAATACACTCAAACCACATCACAAACAGAAAAATCCAAACATTCCATATCAAACATATATGTTTCCTAACATTCCAAGTAGTGTAAGACATGATATAACAGACTTCAAGTAAATTAAAGAGTTACTTGCATAAATCACGATAACTAAACTATAACAGACTTCCCTAGATGAGACGAGAACATTGAGTGCTGAGATTAACGTAACTCTTTGAAAAATGTGTATACCAAAACCAGTAAATTTCGGAGAGAATAAGGCATGACAATGCTTAAGATGGTCAAGACTAGAACTCGAGACATTAATGACAATAGTACAATCAATAATAATAATAGTAATAGTAATAGTAATAGTAATAATCACATGACGATTACTTGAACGTTAGTTTAATAAATAGCTAAGTGAAAAGTCTAATAGTAGATGGTTAGGTATTAAATTCGATGGAAGGAATAAGGCCTATGCGGCATCAACAACCGAAAGAGAAGGAGAACGTGTGGCATCCGCAACCAAAAGTGAAAGAGTAAGGCCTATATGGCATCCACAACCGAAAGCGAAGGAGTAAAGCCTATGTGGAATCCACAACCAAAAGCGAAGGAGTAAGGCCTCTGTGGCACCTGAAGTACGAAAACAATTAGTGTAAGGCTGAAAGTGGCAACCCAAAGGAAATGGTAGATGACGTAAGGCCTTAGGTGGTAGTATAGAGGCCAAAAGGGAAGGCGTAAGGCCTGTGTGGCAACCAAAATCGAAAGTGAAATAGGTATATGGCCTATGTGGCAACTAAAGTACGAAAGCGTTGGTGTAAGGCTTCGGTGGCAACTAAGAACAACGAGGTTTAAGGCTCTAGAGCTAGCCAAGAAACAATGTAATTAATGTATATAGTATATAGACATAAGACCTTAGTGGCAGCTGAATGGTAGAACTTTAATGATATGTACATACATACGTATTTATCTTCCGTAAAGGTACGTAAAGCCCTAGGAGAAGACAGGGGTAGGGTATTTCAGTATAATGAAATATTGAAGTTTCCTCTATAATATAAACTGAAGGGATGTTATTGGTTACAGTATCACAGTAGTGTTGATACTTGGTAATGATCTTATAATTTAAATTTACTATACATTTCGATATTATTACTTTACAAAGTGTGGAGATAACTCGTTTTACATATTGGCGGCATGGTCTCACTAGCTTGTATGCTTGGGGTAATATTTTATTCACACCAGACTTTAAGTATGACTCTTTTTTGTTCTTATTTTCCCTATAACCTATGAGTACTCATTCAAGTAGACTGAGTTTATGGGTTTAGGTAGGTCGCTTTCGGGGATGGCCAAATAATGCAACCAAAAGACAAAGCAGGAGGCTTGGGTTCTATATTTATGTTTATTTCTGCTGTATCTAGTGTTAGTGACAACATCGTCATATGAAGGACACTAATAGCTATTTATACTATATTTTGAACCCATGTGGGCATGACATGGGTTGTAAAAATAATTGTTAAATTAGTTATATGATGATGTGTTTCATTTTGTATTTCTGCGCTGTTTACTTAAGATGTATAATGTAACTGATCTCATCTCTATCGTCGAATGATGATTCCAAGATGATTGCAGACATCAGGGTTTCATCTTTGAGTTTCGAAATGGGGGATCTTAAATTTGGTATTAGAGCTCAGGCTAGGGGACCCTTAAGTAGGACATAGCATAAAATAAATAAACAAACACCTTAGAGAGAGTAAACCCTAATATATGACGTACTTTTATTTCCTATATAGAGATATAAAAAAGTGAAGTGATGCTCTTCTATTGTAAAATCACTTTGTTTCTTCTATTTTTTATAAAGACTTTCTTAGCAGAAAATATATTTGAGAAATGGAGGATTTACAATTAGAGGAGCCAATGCAAGGAGGGAGAATGATAGTACTCAGGCCGTCGAAGACAACGGCAGAGGAGCGCCACCAACCGCAATAAATAAGGCAGTCCTGCTTGTAGAGGGAATGCATACGAATGTTTTGTTCCAGTAGTTTATGGCTTAGATGATGCGAGAGACCATGCCGGATGTAGCTTAGCAGAGACTAGCGGCTAGAGTGGACTTCTCCAAGTTAAGTCAGGACTACAAGAATCTTAAAGGTAAGATGTTTACTGGGAAAGAGTTGGAAATAGAAGTGCTGAATTAGTTGAAGGTGTATGAGTGCATCTTCAAGGATTTAGGGCTGAATGGCAAGCAGAAGCGCTGGTTGGCTCCAAAAAAGCTGCATGAAGATGCTTTAGATTTGTGGGAGATGACAACGGCTGAGACTCTCGAGGAGGAGATTATTTAAGAGCAATTCAAGGAGAGATTTAAGGCCCGGTTTATTTCAAAGTCTTAAGGAGTGTGTTGCTGAGGGAGTTTGTCTATCTCAGGCAAGGGGATCTTCCTTTGGAGGAATATATTCATAAGTTCAACGCCTTTGCAAAGTATGGCCGAGAATTGGTTAACAGCCCACTGAAGAAGAAAAAGAAGTTTGTTAGGGGTTTGAAGCGGGCTTTGGATCGTTAGGTGATGGCACACCTGGTGGCACTGTTTGAATTTGTTGAGGATATAGTAAGGAGGTTTGACACATGTACCAAACCCAAAGAAGGTAAGAGGCGAGGTCGAAGGTAGAGCCGAAGAAGAGGTTTAACCCTTATTAGAAAGGGAAGAAGGAACAATAACCAAAGGGAAAAGTTCCAAAAGGGGGTGGTCGGAGGGATATCTTGAAGATTATTTGCTATAAATGTGGGCAAAGAGGATATTATGCAACAAAGTGTTCACAACCAAGTACAGTGGCTATGGTCAAATGTTTCAATTATGATCAAACGAGCCATAAGGAGGAGGATAGCCATCAATTGAAGCAAACGAGGCTGTTTGCCTTGGAAGGCCCGAGGGTAGGCAAAAATTTTGTATTGGAAGGTATGATTTCTATTTCTAGTTTTTAAGTTAAATGCCGGACTACTAGAGCTATGCATTCTTTTATTTCTAAGGATGTGGTTGATGGAGTAGGATTGGGTGTTACCTACTTAGTTACCTCTTTGCATGTAGTTAATTCGGTTGGTGTGTATGACACTCATTTTAAGGTGCACTAACCTAGAATTTATCTTGGGCAACCATTTGTTTTTGTTTGACCCTTTCGTGTTTGACTTTAAGGGGTATAGAGTAGTTTTAGGTGTGGATTGGTCGGTACATAATGAGGCCATCATTTATTGTGCTGAGAGAATCATTACCTTATAGAATTTAGAAGGAAGAGATAGGATCTTAGTATCCTTGACCGAGATGAAAGCAGAGTTTGGAGTTTCATCATGTGCAATGGAAAGCCTTAAGAAGGAGATAAATAGATTTTTTAGTAGTTCAAGGATTTTTTGATGTTTTTGAGCTAGTGATGGGTTTACCGCTGAAAAGAGTGATTGTGTTTTATATTGATTTGGTGTCGGAGGCCCGGTCTATTAGTAGACCACCTAGCAGAATGCCGCCTAAGGAGATGAAGGAATTGAAGAAGCAGTTAATGGAATTTGAGCATCGGAGTTTCATAGTGCCGTGTAGTTCATCATGGAGAGCTTCAACAGTATTTGTGAAGATGTCAGATGGATTACTTTGGATGTGTATTGAATATCGGAATCTTAATGGGCTAATGGTGAAAAATGATCATTATCTGTTGCCAAGAATATATGATTTGTCTGATTAGTTAGATGGAGCCAAAGTATTCTCACAATTAGATTTGGCCACTGGATTCCACTAACTAAGAGTTGCTAAGGGGTGCATACCTATGACCGTGTTTAGAACAAGATTTGGCTCATATGAGTGGCTAGTTATGCCCATTTGGCTGATTGATGTTCCTGCTTTCTTTTTCGGATCTAATGAACCAAGCCTTTTGTGATCAATTGTAAATATTTGTGTTATTCTTCATAGATTATATTTTGGTTTATTCCAAGGATGAGTGGGACTATAAAGTTCACCTTATATTGGTATTATGGACCTTAAGATAGCACAAGTTAAAGTCGAAGTCTTCCAAGTGTCATTTTTGGAAACTGGAAGTGAAGTTCTTAGGCCATGTGGTCTGAAAGGAGGGATTAGCAGTAGATCCTGCGAAGGTCGAAGCTATAGATGATCAGAAAAGATCGTAGATACACCGAGATAAGGAGTTTCTTGTGGTTGGGTAGGTACTATCAGCAATTTAAAAAACGATTTAAATAATGTAATTAACTAAATTTTTCATGAAAATAAACAATAAATATTTTGAAAATGAAATTTTGATATTTGGTATGCATCTATTTAAGCATAGCAAGTGGCAGATTTTCATTGGAAAATATGAAAATTTGTTTGATTGTGAAATTTCAATTTAAAATTTAAAATCAGTTAAATTTGCTGGAAATTAAATATATTTTAAATCTGAATATTTTTACATAAGAAAAATGTAAATCATTTTCTGAGAGAGACGTCATAATTCATTCGACAAATTTGGACTGCTCTAGCCCCGTTTATCCTATTTTCGGCGATTTAGCAGGAGTTTGGCAGCGAAAATCGAGTTTTGATAGGAGGGTCGTGTCACTCATATCTATGTACCATCTTGTTTGTCTCATCGTGCTGAACTCCATAGTATATTCATTTGTGCATTTTCGCGTCCGGTACACGGCAAAATCTGCGAAACGGTTAGCTGTATCGGTACCCATTTTAGCCTTTTGTTTTCCCTGTGTCCTTTTAATTGTCCAGTCGTAAGAAATTGGATGGCCACTAACCTTTATAATTCCCAAAATTCAACTACTGGCTTTTGTTATTCTTATATGTTAATATATTTTCTTGTTCCTCCTTCTTTCTCTCCCCTCTTTTCTTTTATTCGTCTGCTCCAAGCTTAAAAATACATATATATAAAGCAAGTTTATATATTTCCGAAACCTATCTGCTCGTCTCCATTCACCCCTGCATCGAAGCCTACCCACCTTCATCTGCCGATCATCCACAATTCTCTGCCTTTGCTCAAGCACCGCTGCCCATCGCCAACACAGCCTCCCTCCGCCATCTCATCTCCACCTAAACACCCTGTCGCTCCATGCTTCCTGCCAAACAACCCAGCGCCTTGCTTCCCCTCCGACCCAGAGATCCGCCTACCATCAGCCGACACCCCACAGCCTACCTCCGTTGCCGCGACCCTCCAACACCTCTCGACGCCTGGACAGCAACCGCCGAGCCATCCACAGCCTTACCGCTGTGCTCCGGCCGCACCCGGCTCTCCCACGGCCAACCCAAGCACCCTCCACCACCGTACATCTGCCATAGCCGCCATACCTCTCCATCTTTCCATGCCTCGCACCCCTAGCCTTCCTACTGTTCTCCGCTCAACCCAGCCTACTTGCTCGGCCGACCACCACCTTCCCAAAACCCCTCTCCGCCTTGTCACTCCAACCTTTCCACTTGACCTGTCACCTTACACCCTTCCTCCAACACCGCACTGAACTCCAACAGTAGCACTCAACCGCCCTGAGCTCAAACGCAAACCTGATATGCCTCCCTACCCAAACGCAGCGTAGCCAAGTTCCCCTCCTCCTTGCCGAGCAACAGCCTCCTCTTATATTAAAAAAAGTAAAGAGATATATTATATATAAATATATATCTTTTGTTTTATCGAATTCTCAAATCCAGTCCGCTTTGATTTCCTTGCCGCTGTCCGTAATATTTTAGCAGCAGTTTTTCACATTCTTCGTTATTCCGTGCTTATCCGTGTCTATTTGCTTTCATTCTCGTTGTGTCTCTAGCCTCGAAAGTTGAGCGATCACTCACGATTAACATTCATATGTTAGAAAATTTATTACACATGAAATGACGATTAAAATATGTTGTTAAAATTTAATTAGTTAGTGATTAAAATATTGATTATGATATGTTAATATTTATAATTGTTTACCTATGTTAATTGACATATGACACCATCACTTGTTAGCATGTATATTATATTTTAAATTATTAATTATGATATTTGCCTGTAATTGATATGTTATGCTATTTTATATTATTATTATATTGTACTCACTCTGCAAGTTCCCTGATAGTTAGAAAAATCACTATGGGTTGAAATGATACATACCCGAACGATATTATAGAGTAGGAAAAATTGTTATTGGTTGAAATGATAAACCCAAGCGATTTTATTGATTTTGAAATTTTTGGATTGCAGGTTGAAATGATATACACTTGTAAATACTAAATTACTATGGATTGAAATGATAAATATCTGTATCACTTGACCATGTGATAGGAAACTATATACGGACACCATTGGTCTGTTTTTAAAATAATTTCCAAATTTTTTGAAAATAAGTGTTTTGATAAATATTGATTTTAAATATAATATAAATATTTTATTTTAATATGCGTAAAATTTAGATTTTTAAATTATATGTTTGGAAATTTTAAATTTATAAGTTAAGTTTTAAAAAATGTAAATTTTAAGATTTTACTTATAATTTTATTATATTTAAATATATAAAATAAGATTTAATATAAAATAAATTTAATAATAAGTTTTAATTTAATATAATAAAATTTAATTTAATTAATATATATATATATAATATGTTTAAGTATTTATTTAAAATTTTATTAATATTTTGAAAATAGATTTTTTTATAACTTTAATAAATTAAGGTTGGAAAGATAAATTGAAATGGAGTTGTAATTTAATTTGTTTAAGAATTGAATTTAAATAAAAATTGATTTGGACTTAGTGGTTTTGAGATTTTAAAGATATGATTTTATAACTTGATAACTTGATTTTGTCTAAAGGTGATTAAATGGATATTTACAAATTTAAATAAAAATTAGATATTTAATTTTGATTTTGGTTTAATTTTGCGATTTGAGTTTTATTTAAATGTTTATAAAAAAGTGATTAAGTGAATATTTCCAAAATTAAATATAATTGAAGTTAGATATTTAATTTTGATTTAGATTTGTAATTTTGAGGCTTTATTTAAATATTTATAAAAGTGAATATTTCCAAAATTAAATATAATTGAAGTTAGATATTTAATTTTATTTAGATTTGTAATTTTTAGGCTTTATTTAAATATTTATAAAAGTGAATATTTCCAAAATTAAATATAATTGAAGTTAGATATTTAAATTTTGATTTAAAATTTGCAATTTGGGATTTTATTTAATTGTTTATAAAAGTGATTTTTATAAAATGGCCACGGTGTGGAATAAGCGTTTGGTTGTTAAAGAGACCAGGATCGGATATTGTCATACTCTCTGCCAATACCGAAAACCACTTTAACAACTGTGCATGTGGTGGAGAATCCAGAACGTAGTAGGATGGTTTGACGAGTGATTCTATATGAGGTATGAACGTAGCCCTAACCCCCTCAGGTCAGCTTGATATGACTAAAATAGGAGCCACGCCGGGCCAAGCGAGGTCGCACCTCCGATCGAGCATGCTTCTTCGAAACCATATCTATTACTCTGTGATTTGATTGGGTGCACCTTAGATTATGGGAGTGTGTCTCGAGGTGGGCGGTAGTAGCTGCTATGCATTATCACCAGTTCGGATCCGCAAAACAGTAGTACCCTACCCTGGGCATTGTCTCGCATGCCTTGTCATATGCCTTTTCGCGCCCATTACGACTTTGGTTTGTATCGTACCTATGGAGTGCTCACTGAGTATCCCACCGGTTTAGTGGAGCTTACAATATCTATATAGACTACAATATTTATATAAAAATGTGTTAAAGGGGATAAGAGTAATGCCTTAACGCTATTTTAATATTTTACTTTACTGTAGACATTATCTATATAGCGTATTGTAATATGTATGTAGATAGTTTAACGGATCTTTAAAGGATGGGAATCCCGAACATCCTTTAAGTTATATTGTATTTCACTTGGACATTTCACTTGAGTTGATTTACTTGCATAAGAATGTTAATCCTGACTTGAGTGTTTTGTGTTTTTCTTTATGCTCGGGTCAGCCTGAGTGTCATAGCATTTTAGACTCACCTTTGGAGCTTGAAGCTTTGCTTGGAGATCTATCTTTATCTATTCAGCTTTCAGTTATTTCCAGTTATTTATGTTCAGACATGTCATTTGCTTTTATATTAGAGACTTCTATGTATTTGAGATTTCTGTTGTATTTGCTTTAAACTCTGTTGTTTCTGTAGTAGCTTCATGAACTACTAATTATCTATTCTGCTGCTTATAGTTGTATTACTCTGTGTCTGTGATTCTATGATTGATTTATTTATTGTATACGCTAAGTTTTGCCAAATATAAAATAACAATCTGTTGTTTTAAGAAATTCAAGTCTGACATATGTGGATTATGTCGATTTGAATGGTTCAAAATGACGGGTCGTTACATGTGGTATCAGAGCTCTGGTTTAGGAAAAACTTAGCATATGGAGTGAAAACTCATTAGAGATAGGGTAGTAATACCCTAGAGTGAGTAGAATTGATTATAGAATCATCTTCGTTCGAGCTTGAAATTCTTTGTTAGGATTTCCTTTAATTAGGATTTCTTTTGAATTTTGGAACTTTACCTTTGTTCTAAAATCCATTCTTGTCTTTTCCTGTTCGTGTTCTTTTTGATACTAGAGCATCCCATAGCTTTATTTCTGTTGTTCTCTGTAATAAATTTGAGCACATCTTACAACCTCAGTTGGCAACTTCATCTTTATGTGTGACTAATCCCATCGGCGGTCCCGCCAACCTTAGTATGATTCGTAAAGGGGTGAACTCCTTCACAACAGGCGTCGACTCATCGGAGATTTCTATGCCCTTGGTTTTGATGCATTTGATATCTTACTTGTGGGTGATTGGTTAAAGCTTTATGATGCTATTATTTCTTGCAAAGCCCGAATTGTTTCTTTAGTAGACGACCAGGGTAATTGTTTTGTGATTGAATGTTGATTGCCTCAGGATTATGCAGGCGGTTTTGTCTTTTCGCTTGATGCTCAGCCTAGAGATCTTAACTCCACCCCTGTTGTCCAACCATTTTCGGATGTCTTTAGTGAAGTCGCTTCTCTACCTCCTAAGCAAGAAATTGAATTCCGCATCGGTCTTATTCCTGGAGCTCGACCTGTTGTTCTTCCTCCCAAACGGATGGCACCCAGAGAGAAAGTCGAGTTAAGGAAGCAGATTGAAGACTTATTTTCCAAGGGTTTGATTAGGCAGAGTTTTTCTGAATAGGGAGCAACTGTAGTCTTTGTCACCAAATCTGATGGTTCTTTGAGGATGTGTGTTGATTATAGAGAGTTGAACAAGCTTACTCTTAAGAACAGATATACTATGCCTCGTATCAATGATATGTTCGATCAGCTCTACAGAGCTAAAGTATTCTTTCAGCTGAATCTTGATACCGGTTTTCACCAGCTTCGTGTAGCCGAGGAGAGCATTCCCAAGACAGCTTTCGGAACGGAGAATGGTTTATATGAATGTTTAGTCAAGCCCTTTGGATTAACCAATGCTCCTACCTTCTTCGTCGATCTCATGAATCGCGTTTTCCGCGATGTTCTCAACAAGTTTGTCCCTATTTTCATTGATGATATTCTCGTCTTTTCTAAGTCTGAGAAGAAACATGAGTCACATTTGGGCTATGTGCTGGAAACTCTTAGGAGTCATCGGTTGAAAGCCAAAATTTCTAAATGCCATTTTTGGAGGGATGAAGTCTGATTCCTTGGGCACATTGTTTCTAAAAATGGATTCTTTGTTGACCCAGTTATGGTCGCCGCGATTAGTATAAGTCTATCCATCTTTCCTCTTTTGTAATTTAATTATCTTATCTTCCTTTCGAGCCTATCTTCTTAGTCAGAATTCTCTTTAATTAGGGTTCCTCTAAATTTGAATCTATATCCTTGTTCAAAAATCCATTCTTGAATCATCCTATGAGGGAGCGTATTTGAAATTGATATAAAAATGTTTTATATTGTGTTGTTTGAGTTGTTAAGTTTGAATTTTGGGTTTCAATCGATTCGTCTAGCTAACGCTATCGATAGGAACTCCAAAACACTTGAATAGAGCAAACTGACACAATATTGTTTTCTAAATTGGTAAATGAAATAATTTTATGTATGATTATATTTTATATATAAAAGTATAATTTTTTGAAGTTAGATAGTCAAATGAATTGGTTGTTAGAAATGATAGTACTAGATTATCATTTATTGTTTTGTCAACATTCCTAAACCATTAACTATTGTTGTACGTTATAAGGAGATGAATTTTTTTTAAACATGGTTTATAAATATGATTTGCAAATGAAATGAATTTAAATTAAGGATTTGAGAATTTAATTTTTGGTGCTTTTCAAAATTTGGGTTTCAAAGTTTTGAAAAAAATATATTATTTGAAAGTATTTTCGAATGGAAACTGTTTCCAAAGAATTTTAAAAGAAGTAAGTCCGTACTCTCCTCTTATGTCGCTAGAAAATAATTTCGATGATGACTGCAGCATCATCGACATTCATTTTCGAGTATCAAAGTGGGGAGATGACTTAGTAGCTTTGCTACACTTTTGTTTCGGAAAATGGATTTGATTTGAATTTCTTGAGTATGATTTGATGTATAAATATATATATATATATATCTATGTATGTATATATATATGTATGTATGTATGTATGTATTTATTTCAAAATGGTTTGAAGTGTAATTGAAAATTTTACTCTTAAGTTTTATGTTAAGTGATGGTTTTCAATTATTGAAATAAAGCAAATTTTTTGAATAATTGGAGTGTCTAAAATGAGAAATGAAATTGAAACAACTTGAAACAGTTGAACTAGGATAAAATTTATTTGTATGATACTCAATTGCATTCTAAAACGTATATAACTAACCTGAAATATTCACAAAGTTAAAATGTAATATGAATATGTAATTGAAGGTTATACAAGAGAAAACTTAAGTAAAAAAATGTTCAAACTAAATTTTTGCTTAATAGAAATGTGGTAAATAAAAGGTAAATTTGTATAGTGCTTAATTGCATTCAGAAACATTAATAAAACTTACTTGGAAAGAGTTTGAATGTAATGAGAACATGTAATTGAATAATATACAATATAAATGTAAGTAATAAGATGTTCAAAAAATGAAATTTTGTTAAAGGAATTTATAAATATAAATTGAGTGGTTATAATATATGTTTATACACTTAATCTATGTTGCAAGATATGTTAAGTGAAATAAATTGAATAATAAAAAGAGAATGCTACTTAAGTAAATAAATATGAACTTAAGAAACTAAACAGGTAATAAATAAATTCATATCTTTGTAAACCGTTTGTGATATAAAAGTAAATTACAAAGAATAGTTGAAATTGAATTATGAAGTGGAATTAACTTAAGTGTAGTCAAATGGATTAAATAAATAAGTAAAATAGAATTTGTTTTGAAAGAAAAAAAAATAAACTTAAGTTATAAAGAAAAGGGTGAATGTAAATTAATTGAAAGTTGGTTAATTAGAATGATAATAATAAATGCATGTTAATAAGTAATAAGATGTATAATATTAACACTCGAAAATGAAATTTATATGGTTTTGAATTAATTGTTGTATCTGGTACTATGTATTTTGAATTTATCTTAATGTTTGCTTCTATTCTCCTATCTCATTCCTTTTTGGGGAAAGTTTTGAGTGTGGGAGAGTGTAACGACCCAGAAATTTTAACGATTTAAATAACATAATTAACAAAAATTTTCATGAAAAAAAATAATAAAATTTTTACAAATGAAAATTTGATATTTGATATGCGTCTATTTAAGCATAGCATGTGGTAGATTTTCATTTGAAAATATGAAAGTTTGTTTAATTGTGAAATTTCAATTTAAAATTTAAAATCAGTTAAATTTGCTGGAAATTAAATATTTTTGAAAACTGAATATTTTTACATAAGAAAAATGTAAATCATTTTCTAAGAGAGACGTCATAATTCGTTTCGCCAAATTTGGACTGCTCTAGCCCCGTTTATCTTATTTTCGGTGATTTAGCAACAGTTTAGCAGCGAAAATCGAGTTTTGATAGGAGGGTTGTGTCACTCATATCTGTGTACCATGTTGTTCATCTCATCGTGCTGATCTCTATAGTACATTCATTTGTGCATTCCGACGTCCGATACACGATGAAATCTGCGAAACAGTTAGCTGTATCAATACCCATTTTGAGCCTTTTGTTTTCCCTATGTCCTTTTAATTGTCCAGCCGTGAGAAATTGGATGGCCACTAACCTTTATAATTCCCAGAATTCAACTACTGGCTTTTGTTATTCTTATTTATTCAATATATTTTCTTGTTCCTCATTCTTTATCTCCCCTCTTTTCTTCTGTTTGGCTATTCTAAGCTTAAAAAAATAATATAAAGCAAGTTTATATATTTCTGAAACCTATCTACTCATCTCCATTCACCCCTGCACCGAAACCTACCTACCTTCATCTGCCGATCACCCACAACGCTCCGCCTTCCCTCAAGCATCACCGCCCATCACCAACACAGCCTCCCTTCGCCATCTCATCTCCACCCAAACACCCTGCCGCTCCATGCTTCCTGCCAAACAACCCAACGCCTTGCTTCCCCTCCGACCCAGAGATCCGCCTACCATCAACCGACACCCCACAGTCCACCTCCGTTGTCGCAGCCCTCCAACGCTTCTCCATGCTTGGATAGTAGCCGCCGAGCCATCCGCAGCCTTGCCGCTGTGCTCCGCCGCACCCGGCTCTCCCACAGCAAACCCAAGCACCCTCCACCACCATACGTCTACCGCAACCGCTATACCTCTCCATCTTTCCATGCCTCGCACCCCTAGCCTTCCTATTGTCCTCTACGTAACCCACCCTACTTGATCGGCCGACCACCACCTTCCCAGAACCCCTCTCCGCTTTGTCACTCCAACCTTTCCACTCGACCTGTCTCCTCACACATTTCCTCCAACACTGCCCCGAACTCCAACAGCAGCACTCCACCGCCCTGAGCTCGAACCCGAATCTGATCCGCCTCCCTACCCGAACGCAGCACAGCCAAGTTCCCCTCCTCCTATATATAAAAAAATGTAAATATATATATATATATCTATTGTTTTATTGAATTCTCAAATCCAGATCGCTTCACTTTTCTTTGCCACTGTCTGGAATATTTCAGCAGCAGTTTGTCGCATTCTTCACTGCTACGAGCTTATCCGTGTCCGTTTGCTTTCATTCTCATTGTTTCTCTAGCCTCGAAAGGTGAGTGATCACTCACGATTAACATTCATATGTTAGTAAATTTATTTCACATGAAATGACGATTGAAATGTGTTGTTAAAATTTAATTGGTTAATAATAAAATTGCTGAATATGATAGGTTAATATTTATAATGATTTACCTATATTAATTGACATATGATACCATCACTTGTTAGTATATATATTATAT
Organism: Allium fistulosum; assembly: GCA_030737815.1. Taxonomy (NCBI): domain Eukaryota; kingdom Viridiplantae; phylum Streptophyta; class Magnoliopsida; order Asparagales; family Amaryllidaceae; genus Allium; species Allium fistulosum. The sequence continues at coordinate 430,405,448 of CM060902.1, read as the reverse complement.
TTTAAATTGTTAATTATTATATATGCCTGTAATTGATATGTTATGCTATTTTATAATATTATTATATTGTACTCACTCTTCAAGTTCCCTGATGGTTAGAAAAATTACTATAGGTTGAAATGATACATACCCGAACGATATTATAGATTAGGTAAAATCGTTATGGGTTGAAATGATAAACCCAAGCGATTTTATTGATTTTGAAATTTTGGGATTGCGGGTTGAAATGATATATACCCATAAATACTAAATTATTACGGATTGAAATGATAAATATCTGTATCACTTGACCATAGAATAGAAAACTATATACGGACACCGTTGGTCTATTTTTAAAAAGATTTCCAAATTTTTTGAAAATATGTGTTTTAATAAATATTTATTTTGAAATATAATATAAATATTTTATTTTAATATGTGTAAAATTTAGATTTTTAAATTATATATTTGGAAATTTTAAATTTATAAGTTAAGTTTTGAAAAATGTAAATTTTAAGATTTTACTTATAATGTTATTATTATTAAATATATAAAATAAGATTTAATATAAAATAAATTTAATAATAAGTTTTAATTTAATATAAATTTTAATCTAATAAAATTTAATTTAATTAATATATATAATATGTTTAAGTATTTATTTAAAATTTTATTAATATTCTAAAAATAGTTTTTTTAATAACTTTAATAAATTAAGGTTGGAAAGATAAATTGAAATTGAGTTGTAATTTAATTTGTTTAAGAATTGAATTTAAATAAAAATTGATTTGGACTTATTGATTTTGAGATTTTAAAGATATGATTTTATAACTTGATTTTGATTAAAGGTGATTAAATGGATATTTCAAATTTAAATAAAAATTAGATATTTAATTTTGATCTTGATTTAATTTTGTGATTTTAGTTTTATTTAAAATGTTTATAAAAAAAGTGATTAAGTGAATATTTCCAAAATTAAATATAATTGAAGTTAGATATTTAATTTTGATTTAGATTTGTAATTTTGAGGCTTTATTTAAATATTTATAAAAGTGAATATTTCCAAAATTAAATATAATTGAAGTTAGATATTTAATTTGGTTTAGATTTGTAATTTTGAGGCTCTATTTAAATATTTATAAAAGTGAATATTTCCAAAATTAAATATAATTGAAGTTAGATATTTAAATTTTGATTTTGATTTAAAATTTGCAATTTGGGATTTTATTTAAATGTTTATAAAAGTGATTTTTATAAAACGACCATGGTGTGAAATAAGCATTTGGTTGTTAAAGAGACCAGGATCGGATATTGTCATACTCTGTGCCAATACCGAAAACCACTTTAACAACTGCGCACATGGTGGAGAATCCAGAACGAAGTAGGATGGTTTGGCGAACGATTCTGTATGAGGTACGAACGCAGCCCCGACCCTTCGGGTCAACTTGATATGACTAAAATAGGAGCCACGCCGGGACAAGTGAGGTCGCACCTCCGATTGAGCATGCTTCTTCGAAACCATATCTATTACTTTGTGATTTGATTGGGTGCACCTTTGATTATGGGAGTGTGTCTCGAGGTGGGCGGTAGTAGCTGCTATGCGTTACCACCAGTCCGGATCTGCAAAACGGTAGTATCCTACCCTGTGCATTGCCTCACGTGCCTTGTCATATGCCTTATCGTGCCTATTACGACTTTGGTTTATATCATACCTATGGAGTGCTCATTGAGTATCCCACCGGTTTGGTGGAGCTTACAGTATCTATATAGACTATGATATTTATATAAAAATGTGTTAAGGGGGATATGGGTAACGCCTTAACGCTATTTTAATATTTTACTTTACTTTAGACATTATCTATGTAGCGTGTTGTACTATGTATGTAGATAGTTTAACGGATCATTAAAGGATGGGAATACCAAAAATCCTTTAAGTTATATTGTATTTCACTTGGACATTTCACTTGAGTTGATTTACTTGCATAAGAATGTTAATCCTGACTCGAGTGTTTTGTGTTTTTCTTTATGCTCGGTTCAGCCCGAGTGTCACAGCATTTGAGACTCACCTTTGGAGCTTGGAGCTTTGCTTGGAGATCTATCTTTATCTATTCAGCTTTCAGTTATTTCTAGTTATTTATGTTCAAACGTGTCATTTGCTTTTATATTAGAGACTTCTATGTATTTGAGATTTCTGTTGTATTTGCTTTAGACTTTGTTGTTTCTGTAGTAGCTTCATTAACTACTATTTATTTATTCCGCTGCTTACTGTTGTATTACTCTGTGTTTGTGATTCTTTGATGGATTTATTTACAGTATATGCTAAGTTTTGCCAAATATAAAATAACAATCTGTTGTATTGAGCAATTCAAGTCTGACATGTGTGGATTATTGTCGATTTGAATGGTTCGAAATGATGGCTCGTTACACATGTGGTCTGAAAGGAGGGATTAGAAGTAGATCCTTTAAAGGTCGAAGCTATAGATGATCGGAAAAGATTAGAGATACACTGAGATAAGGAGTTTCTTGTGGTTGGCTAGGTACTATTAGAGGTTTATTAAGGACTTCTGTAGAATAGCATCTCCGTTAACCAAACATACCAGGAAGAATGAAAGGTATGTTTAGACAAAGGAGTGTGAAGAAGCATTCCAAGAGTTAAAGCTTCGACTAACGAAGGTTTCGATATTGGTTATGCCAGAAGGAAATTGGGACTTGGTTATGTATACAGATGCTTCAGGTTCATGTTTAGGAGTAGTGTTGATGCAGAAGGGAAAGACAATAGTGTATGCATCCAAGCAATTAAGACCCTATGTGGTTCGGTATCCAAACCATGATTTACAGTTAGCGGTAGTTGTCTTTGCGCTAAAGATTTGAAGACATTACCTTTTATCGATGAAGTTTGAACTATTTATGAAACATAAGTCTTCTAGATCTCAGAAGGAGTTGCACATGTCATTCCATATTTATCCAATAAATATCAGTACGCAACCCCTTGGTGTCCACAGCAGTCATAAGTATTACATTGTCTAACATTTGGAGAGCGTTACGTACTTCAGTCTCAACGGATGTATCGATATCTAGTTTCGATACATCCTGACTAGGAATATTTAAAATGGTATATTTGTTTCATTGTGATAAATTACTCACGGTTACAACACTTTGTAACTATTATCACAAAACATACCATTTATAGATTTTCTATTAAATATACTTCTAATTAAATTGATTAATTAATATACCCACATTATATCAAGTATATAACAAAAAGAAAATATCTTTTATTTCTAATATGATTGGTTAATGAGTTAGATATATGTAACAGATTACATAATTGCCCCTAGGGCATACCCCCAACTCTATCATGTATGAAGTCGGAACTAGTATAAAAGTTCGATGAAGGAACATTTCTACAAAGGTGTACACGAATTTATTAGATTCGCTAAATCTTATAACTGAAATATTGAAGAAATTCGTTGCTCTTATAGTAAGTGCAAACATTTGAAGCATTGGAAACCATATATAGTTAAAGTACAATTGTATAAAGCTGGTTTTGTGCCAAATTATTACTTGTGGGATCATCGTGGAGAACATGCTGCACCTACACCTAATCCTATAGTGTCAAAGGACGATTATGTTATAGCGAATCCAATAGAAGATATCGTGGAAGATGCAGCACAATCAATGTTCCCAACCATTCAAGTTGACAATGAAGACATAAATGTCGAAGAAGAACTGATTGTGGAAGCGAAAAGAATTTATGACTAGTTGGATGTTGCTAAGAGGCCGTTGTGGGATGGTTGTAAAAGCAGAACCGAATTATCAGTAAGTGCTGAATACATTACTATGAAATCAAAATTCAACTTTATAAAAGTTGAATGTACAGCAGTTGTACAAGCTGCAAAACGATATATGCCACCAAATAATCTGATGTGCGATAGTCATTATGAAGTGAAAAATATTGCATGATGTATTGAAAAGATAACATTAACCTTAGAAAATTAAAATATGTAATGAGAAATGATACAAATTAAGAAAAAAATGAAAGGAAGTTCCATACAAGAGAATGCATTATTTACCCATCGCTCCTAGACTTCAAAGGTTATATGCATCTTCTGCTATGGCATTATGTCATATGCAATGGCACAATGCGAGAACATAAAAGGACGAAACTTTGACACATCCATCTGATAGAGAAGTATGAAAACATTTCGATAAGACTTATCCCACGTTTGCTGTAAAGAGCTGTAATGTCACACTTGGTTTATATATGGATGGATTTCACCATTAACTCAATTCGGTAGTAAATATTCATCCTGGTCCATTATCGTTACACCTTATAATTTACCTTCGTGGATGTGTGAAAACTCTATATATGTTTCTCACAACTATGGTCCCTAGCCCCGATGATTCGACATAAGGAATCAATGTTCTTTAGCAACCATTGATTGAAGAGTTGAAAACATTGTGGCCTGAATGAGTTGAAACATACGACATTTCAAGAGAAAAATTCGTATATTTGCTTTTCTGTTATGGGCTATTAGTGATTTTCCTCCGTATGCAATGCTTTCAGGTTGGAGTACGGCAAGTCGTCTAACTTGCCGTTACTGCATGGAAGATACACGAGCTTTTTCTTTACCGCATAGAAAGAAAATTTCATGGTTTGATTGTCATCGGTGCTTTCTCCATATTAATCGTCCTTTTAGAAAAGATAAAAAAAATTACAGCTAACAGAGTAGAGACTATGCGACAACCAACGATTTGGTCAAGTGATGAAATTGTAAAAGATTATCCAAAGATACATGAAAATGGAGAACAGACTGAAATTCCAAGTAAATCAATAATTCAGAATTGGTGCAAACAAAGTATATTTTGGGAGTTACCTTATTGGAAAGGTCTCTTACTTCGATATAATACTGACGTGGTGCACAACGAAAAAACATGTGTTTAATACAATTTTGAATGTTAATGGGGAAACTAAAGACGATCTGAATTCAAGACATGATATTCAACACTTTTGTAAACATCCTGAACTTCATATAAAGCCCAATGATAGTAAAAAAAACCCAAAGCATGTTATGAGCTAGACAACAAGCAAGTAAAACTCGTGCCAAAGTGGGTGGAAGGACTAAGATGTGCTAATGGGATTTCTTTTGATCTCCATGGATGTGTTGACTTTAAAAATAATAAATCGAGTGGATGAAAAGTCACGATTGTCATATCATGATTGAAAATTTATTACTCGTGCTTTTCAAAGAACAATTGCCCGTAAAAGTATGGAGTTTTATAACAGAATTAAGTTTGTTTTATAAACAGCATTGTTCGACGACATTAAAAGTCGACCGTATATGTAAACTTGAAAATAATATCCCTACACTGCTCTGCAAACTAGAGAAAATATTTCCTCCAGGATTCTTTAATGTAATGGAGCATTTACCTATTCATCTTCCATCCGAAGCGCTTCTTCAAGGTCCCGTGCAATATGGATGGATGTATCCATTTGAGGGGTAATATTGAATATCCATAATATTAATTTTAATTTCAAATTTAGATTTACACAAGTAAATTTAAATTGAATTAAATTTATAATAGGTACTTGAATCATCTGAAGAAAAAAGTTAGACAAAAAGCACGAGTTGAAGGTTCGATTTGCAAATCATATATTGAAGAAAAAACTTCATTCTTTTTCTCTTATTACTTCAGTGACCACGTGAACTTATCATTTGTAAGCGTTCCTCGTAATGATGAAGCCATTGAACAAGGTTCTTCTCAAAAAATGTTATCTATTTTTAGACAACATGGCCAACCTATTGGAAAATGTGAGAAAATATGGTTAGAAATAGAGATTACCATGTAACACACATATATGTTTTTCTTAATTGTGCTGAAACTGCACCAGTTGTTAGGTAATATTAAATTCATTTTTATTTCAAGTATACTTACATATTAATTATAATGGAAAATATTATATATATTTGTAGTATTTACGAATCACAAAATCCACTTGGCGGTCTTAGTAAAGAATTTGCTAATTGGTTTCTGAACTACATTTATGATCCAAGAAATTGTGTCATTGACGAAGGATTGCAACATCTTGCGCTAGGACCCAAAAAATGTCAAGACTTATCCAATATTCTTCATCAATGAATTTAAATTCAACAACAAGGAGGTGCTAAAAAATAACATATAAGAGAGGTGTATTTGTCAAAGGTAATGATGATCCAGGTGAGCATATAAAAGATTTTTATGATGTCTTAACATAGATTTTAGAATCGACATACTTTATACGACCTGCAATTTTTTTTATTCAAATGCAATTGGTTCAGTAATGTTCCTGGTTCTGGAATCAACATGCACAAGTACTATAAGCTTATTAAAATAAAACATACCTCGCATTACTATAAGTATGATCCTTTCATGTTAGCCAAGTAAGCATTACAAATTTATTTTGCTCCGTGTCCATCCTTAAAAAGAGATAAAGCAGATTGGTCGATTATTTTTGAAACAATGGTAAGATTTACGTTTGACGAAAATAATATTCCGAACGAAGCAGCTTATCAAGCATATCTTGAGCCAAATAATAAAATAATAATAACGGATGATCATTTTGATTTAGGGTCTTTAAATAATGAATCGAATATTTTAGTAGAAGTTTTAAAGAGTATAGAAGAAACGATATAGAGTACGAGACCAAGTTTGAATCAAAAAATGACGAAGACTGATTATTCTTAATATTTGTATCGCTTGTTGTATAATTTATATTTTGAGTTTCCGCTGTTATTAATGATGATAACTATGTTGTAAGCTATGTATTAATTTTTTTTATTAATTCTATATATGTATTTAGGAGATCTTGTTCCATTTTTGTAGTTTTAGTGGAAAATTTATGTGATTATTAATCAGAAATGTTTTCTAATAATAATATGGTATGTTTTTCCATTATATGAAATGATATATCTGTGGCAAATATATCTCACATAACATCTTCAAATCTCAGGCTTCTCCTTCTCCTACTGCTAGCGAGGGTGCCATGAGCACGGTGAGTTTACACCCAAGAGCGGCCATTATTTCGAAGAGTGGAGGGTAAATATCAAATTTATTGCAGCGTTATTAATATTTAGTGCATGTATATTATTTAAATTTTATTAAATGTCTACATCAAAATTAATACTTGTTTTTCGAGCTAGAGCCTTTCGATTATATTTTGGTTGTCTCTAGGAAGGCATTGATGAGTCGGATGTTGGGACGTTGGCCTTTTTGTTATGATATCCCAGTGCATATTAAGAATGCTATATGGACCGACGTGATGGTAATAAATTTATAATTCATTTTAAAATTAATATACTGTATATAATTCAATTTAATTTCAATGTATAGGCTGCAACAGCTGTTGAAGAGGCAGATAAAGATATTTTTATGAATCACTGGAACCAAAAGCTAAGAATAAATTACAGGAACACCCTCTGAGACGTAAAAAGTAAAAATAAAGTAACCCGATTGGATGAGCGCTAATGTTTGGATGGAATTTCTACAGCACTGGATACTCCTGCCATGAAAGTAAATTATCTAATTTCATATTGTTATTATAATATTTTTAAAGTTGGTATAGTAATTGCATTAATTTAGTCATTCATGTACTTAAATTTACAGGAAATTGCCATGCAGAACTCGATAAATAGGAATAAAAATCCTGTTGTACACCGCGGCGGTTCAAAATTCTTTGAACAATATTGGAAGAAATTGGTAAATTTATAAATTATGATTATAAGATATTTATAAAATTATTTAATCATATATATACATTGTTTATTCATATATAATTTCAGGCTAAGGAGAAGCAACGTGAGCTTATACATGTGGAAGTCTTCACACGAACTCATGCCGTTGAGCATACTAATGATGATGGCTTAGTTCATATACTTGGACGGACCCTAGATCTCAACCGTAATGGTAAACATGCTTAAAAATTTTCTTTATTTCACATTACATAAGTTGTAATTTAATATCATTATGCCAAAATTTTGTTCCTCATCGTATGAAAGATTTGAAATGGAGCAAGCTCAGGTGATGCAGTCCACTGACCGAAAGGAGTTGACCATTGAGGAAGAGGATAGGATTTTCGATGCTTGACCAACCCGCCCATGCAAAATAGGCGATGCGGTTATGGTGACCAGAAGGTAATGTTTCTTGAGCTCAACTGCTTCATTAACTAATATATAAATTTTATTTAATATTAAGCATAAATTATAACTAGCTATTAACTAGTTAATAGGCGATGATGGCCTATGCCAATTATAGGAAATCATGGGCCGAAGAGGAGATAGCTCGGCTCAATCTATAGATAATGGAGTTAAATGACCGAATTCCTGCTGGAGGATTGACTATGCTGTTAGATGAGCGAATTGCAGCAAATTTTGCAGAGCACGGGTCATTTCTTTTGGGTGGGTCAGGAAATAATGATGATGAGTAGGTATGATTGTGTTTGTGATGGATTTTGATTGTTTTGTTTTGTACTTATATGTTGATGGATTTGATACTTGTTTGATGGTTGTGTTGTTTATGAATGTTTGATGGATTTATGGATGTTTGATGGTTGTTTTGTTTGATAGACATGAAGATTTGTAGGTATGGTTGTCCTGTTTGATGGGATATAGATGTAAATATTGATTTTTGCGATATAAACTTGCTTATGTGTGATATGTATGAGATTATATGATGTATGCGATGGTTGTAATTGTGAAATTGGGTTTATATGTGCTGTATATAAGGAGGATATAGTGATGAATATATATATATATATATATATATATATATTTATGTATGTATGTATGTATGTATGCGGTTGGCTGGCCTAAATAACAATTGCCTTGTAAAACAAAATACCCAGGTTAGCGACGACTAGCGATGGCTTATTGACACAGATTAGTGATGGCTAGCGATGGTCTATTAGTATAGGTTAGCGACGACCAGCGAGACCAAATTGGTTCATTCACTTCATGCCACATGTCCAATAAGCCGTTCCTAGCCGTTGAAAAATTAACGACAAAGCTGTTGCTAAAGCCGTCGCCTTTTCTCGTTCAACGACATAAAATGCTACGGTAACTATCATCGCCTTGTGACAGCTAACGACAACTGCCGACGGTCATTTGCCGTCACTAAACACAGTATACCCTTTCAGTGATCATGCGAAATTCCATTGCAGAGGAATACCGAATGAAGTTGCTAAAACCAAAAATGTTATCGCTTTTCATCCTAACCAACAAATACTAGTGATTGTTGAGGGTCCCAGTTTAATCAAGATGCAATTTGTAGGTTATTCACACAACTATTGATTTGTGCTAGACTTCCCTTTAAACTGCTAGAGCACCCGACATTTATCAATTTTGTTAAAGGATTACAACCTTCCTTTGAGTTTTTCAACCAGGAAATTGTTAGAAGTGATTGCATTATTATTTTGTATAAAGAGCAAAGGAAAAAGATTAATGATATGTTGAAAAAACTCAATTATCGTCTGAACATTTCTTATGCACAGTGGCGGAGCCACTTTATTCCTGGGCTGGGCACGTGACCCTCCTAGGAAAGTCAAAAACGAAAAAAAGAAAAAATAACAAATAGAACTCATGATCTAAAAAACAAAAACCCTAATGGGCATCAAATCGCAATCCGCCGCTTAGTCGCTTAGCCTCCGCAACCCACCGCAACTGGCACAACTCCGCAAGTCCTCCGTAACTCCTCCGCAACCCACCGCAACTCCTCCGCAGGACCGCCACCCACCGCAACAGGCACAACTCCTCTACGCCGCTGTCTTCTGCTCCACCAGTCAGCCTCCTTCGCATCAAAGTGTAATGTGACGACCGTCCATAACCCCTGCACTGAACCTAGAGAAAGTGCGCTATAAAATATGCCAGGCAGCTATGGACGATTGTCAAGGTAAATTAAAACAACAGAATCTATCGTATTACTCACAGCGCATGGACAAAATACAATAGAACATATATATAGTGAAGCTTCACAGAATAGAATCTCATCAATAAAACTTCATAATAGTTGAATACAAACATCTGAATAGTCAATACAACAAGCCTCACTACATATCACTCAGAGAATACAAAGCAGCGGAACATCCAGTACATATAGTAAGAAGATAATATGCAACCCTCCAGCTCGTCTTCGATATCAGCACCGTGGAAAGCATGATCAGCACCTGTCACCTGCTACCTAGTCTGCCCATCCCAAAATGGACGAACAGCCCAAGGCGATAAGAGTTAAACATAAAACCTTGAGTCAAACAACAGTCTTAGTGAGTAGTAAATTAACTAACAACATACCAAAAGAGCATAAAGGAAACAGGAATAGGAATACAACCCTCCCACCCCAACCTCTTTCTACAGTGATAGCCCCCAGACACACACTAAGCAGAAGCAAACATAGCAGAACATGCAATTTGAAATAAAGTAATTATCACTCGAGTCAAGGGCGATGTTTTCCAAGTACAAATCCCCAAGGCCTAAACCAAGATCAGATAAGCACCCAGAAAACACTGCTCTTGAGACCGAATGACGATACAACCAAACATCCATGACTCTGGCTATCACTGTTATCATTGCTTCGATATCACCGTTAATTGAATGTCCGGCACATTCTTTCAGCCGTCCGTCAAGGGCTAATGGAAACCCCGGTTCTAGACATAACTCCCGCACGTCATCGTGACCCGTGCCTAGGACTATCGAATCTGCCCAGAGTACTTGACTACCCAATCAGTAGCCTTCAAGGACTATCGAATCTGCCCAACGTACTCTTGCTTTGAGCATGCTAGAACCTTCAACAACGATGAGATCTCAGCCTTCTAGTCGTCCTCCTCGACAACTATTTCCATACTAGCTCAAGCGCCTCTGGAGCATCCATTATCCTCAACCCGCTTGGAATGATCCCGTCTGGATTAGACCAAGACTATCTCATATCATACTTCGCTTCATCACATCCTCGCAAAGTCTCATCTCAACATCATCATCAAATCTATGCATAAGAGCTTCATCATCCGCTACAAATGCCACAAGCAGCTTTTCCCATTCAAGAGCCTTTCCCTTAGCTTTTGAATCATCCTCGATCTAAATCAAATCATCAATCATCTAATTCATAGCAATCAACCAAATCAAACATTAATCCAAGCAATCAAGCATTCAAATATGATCTAAGTAGAATAATATCGATGAATGAACTTGCATAGGTTAACATGTAGTAAAATGGTTATCAAATCATCATGAACAATGGATCTATATGGATCTACACTTAGGATGAAGAAAATGTATGGAAATCACTATTTTAACACCAAATCGAGCCAACAATCCGATATACTCCTTTGGATCCGTGTGAGAGATAATCACCACTCACCAAATCACCTAAACAACCTCAATTCAACACGCTTCAGATCTGGACAGCGAAGGATCAAGCTTGATCTATCACGAATCTGCTTCAAACGAAGAAATCTCACTTCAAAGGATGAAGATCTTCAATCCAAGCTCTTGAATCTTCAATTTGAACTTTAACTTGGATGGATAGAATCACTAGATTAGAGTGGAGAAAAGAAGTGAAGAAGTGTAGAAGTCGAGCTCTCAAAATGGCAGCACTTCGTCGCTTCGAAATCCGGATCCCAAAAATGGAACAAAGCCCTCCTATTTATAGCTGAAATCCCCCTTAAGTTGCTGGCTCGGAATTGGGTCGTCCACGACCTACGACCTAAAACTCCACTGACCTAAAACTCTCAACCTATCCAAACCTTATGACCTACGACCTAGCGCAAACGCGCGACTTAACACAGATCGCGACCTAACACTTAGACGCGACTTAACAACAGGTACGACCTAACACTTAGGAAAAACCCAGCGACCTAACGCAGACTGCCTCTACGACCTAACAACTTACTGAGTTACGACCTACGACTTATAAAACCTTGCGACCTAACAACTTAGCAACCCACGCGACCTAACAGTGTTACGACCTAACACTTAAGTCGCTCAAACGACCTAACACAAAACTCCTAGGTCGCCCACCGCTACCCCAGCTTCCTTAGGTCGTTCCCGACCTAACTATACTAACTCGGTAACTACTAGGTCACAAACTCTCTTAACTCGCTAACTTCTATAAGTCGTCAACACTTAGGTCGCTCGACCGACCTAACCTACCATACGACCTAACCACCTACGACCTAAAATCCTTAAGTCGCTAACTCACTTAATCCCTTAGGTCGCTAACATCTTATAGGTCGTCCCAACCGACCTAACACTTAACCAGTTCACTTCCTTAGGTCGTCCCCGACTTACCACTTCAACTACTAATGTCAAGATGCAATGCTACTAGTAGTAAGTCAGAGCTGAAGCATCCTAAGTCGCACACGACTTACGACATACCCTAGGTCGTTAACGACCTATGACTTAGACTCAGGACGACTTATCACAAATGCGACCAAACGTAAATTGTTTTACGATGTTTCGATCCGTAAAAATACGGGTCGTTACATTCTCTCCCCCTTAGGAATTTCGCCCCCGAAATTCCAAACAAACAAAGCAATCACAGACTATTCTGCATGCCTACCATCCATAGCAATCAACAAACCATGCATCCAATTCTAGCTTAGCATGCAGAATTCTAAAACCAGGACAAGTTACAATATCGTGAGATGACACGACACCTTAGGGCCATACCTTGAAGAGTTCAGGATGAGCTGCCTTCATCCTCTCTTCCACCTCCCACGTACAGTCGTTATCATCATCACTCCATTGTATCTTGAGCAACTTAACTACCTTCCTCCTAAGTTGTTTCGTGTCGGTCTCCACAACACGAAGCGGCTTACGAGGTCTTCTATCGACTGGATCAACTTCGAAGTCTTCGTAGCTATCAGTAGAAACCACTGTATTCGAGTCGTGCACATACTTCCGTAGATATGATACATGAAAAACATTGTGCACACTCAACATCTTCTCTGGTAACTCCAATCTATAAGCGAGTTTTCCAATTCGCTCTATGATCGGGAATGGTCCAACAAATCTCAGAGTCAATTTCCCTTTCTTCCCGAATCGAATAACATTCTTCAGTGGAGAAATCTTTACAAAAACCATATCACCTACGTCGAATTCCAAATCTTTACGACGCTTATCGGCATAACTCTTCTGACGGTCTTGGGCTGCCTTCATTCGTTGCCGAATGATCTCTATACAATCCGAAGTCTGTCGAATCATCTCTGGCCCAAGTATCAACTTTTCTCCTGTCTCTAACCAACATGTCAGAGAGTTACACGGTCTTCCATACAATGCCTCATACGGTGCCATACCAATGCTTGACTGGTAACTGTTGTTGTATGAAAATTCCACCAAATGAAGGTGATCTTCCCATGATCCTCCGAAATCCAAAACACAAGCTCTGAGGAGATCTTCCAAAACTCGGTTGACTCTCTCGGGCTGACCATCTGTTTGAGGGTGATAAGCTGTACTCAAACTCAACTCGGTTCCCAAAACTTCCTGGAAGCTCTTCCAAAATTCACTAGTGAACAATGGGTCTCGATCGCTCACTATACTCTTCGGAATACCATGGAATCGAACTATCCACTTAACATACAACTCAGCCAACTTTGATGCAGTCCTAGTCGATCGAACAGGAATGAATCTTGCACTCTTAGTCAGACGATCCACAATGACCCAAATCCCTTCATTTCCCGTTCTTGTTCTTGGTAACCCATCAATAAAATCCATCGATACCTGCTCCCACTTCCATGTAGGAACTTCTAATGGCTGAAGCAATCCACTTGGCTTCTTCTGTTCGGCTTTTACCAACTGGCAGTTCATGCACTTGGAAATAAAATTTCCAACATCCTTCTTCATACCTTCCCAGTAATAGGTTCTCTTCATATCCCGATACATCTTATTTCCACCTGGATGAATTGTCAGCTTCGAGTGATTACTTTCCTTCAGAACTTCACTCCTCAATTCATCTATATCGAGAACAACTAGTCGTCCTTGCTTCCGAAGCCAACCCTCTCGATCGACCTCGAATCCTTTATCCTTTTCTGGATCCAATCCAGATTCCAAATCACGGATAACCTTGACAAGCTTATCGTCTTGTTTTTGGCTCTCGCCAATCCTTTCCACAAGAGTCGGTCTTATCGATAAGTTTGCCAACATCTCAGGTTCCAATTCGCATCTAGGCCTGAAGTCAAATCCAGCTAAATACTCGAGATTCTTCCATTCTGAAAACATGGCTCCCACTCCTGCATGTCTTCTACTTAACGCATCTGCCACTGCGTTAACTTTTCCCGGAGTATAAGCTATACCAAAATCATATGATGCCAAAAACTCTAGCCAACGTAGCTGCCGAAGATTCAAATCCTTTTGGGAGAAAAGATACTTCAACGACTTATGATCTGTAAACAACTCAAATCGAACTCCCAGTAGATAATGTCTCCACATCTTCAGAGCAAAAACAATCGCCGCTAACTCCAAATCATGAGTCGGGTAATTCCTTTCATGTGGTTTCAGTTGTCGACTAGCATACGCAACAACTTTATCCCTCTGCATCAGCACTGCTCCAAGTCCAGTACCACATGCGTCGGTGTAAACCACCATCTCATCATTCCCACTTGGAATAGTCAAAACAGGAGCACTCGTCAATCGCTCTTTCAGGATTCCGAAAGCTTGCTCACACTTAGCTTCCCATCTGAACACTTGGTTCTTCTTCGTCAATCCTATTAACGGTGCAGCTATCTTGGAGAAGTCTTTAATAAACCGTCGATAATATCCTGCCAATCCAAGAAAACTTCTCACATCAGATGCATTCTTAGGTCTAACCCAATCCTGGATTGCTACCACCTTCGCGGGATCAACCGCTATTCCATTTCCAGAAATCACATGGCCTAAGAACCTCACTCCACTCTTCCAGAAGTGACACTTCGAAAACTTAGCCTTCAGCTGATGTTTCAGATTTCCAAAACAATACACAAGTGTGTCTTGTGCTCTTCTTCAGTTCTGGAATAAATCAGAATATCATCCACGAACACAAGTACAAACTTGTTCAATTGATCCCTGAACACTCTATTCATAAGATCCACAAAATATGCTGGCGCATTAGTCAATCCAAACGGCATTACCAGCCACTCAAAGAAACCAGATGGTGTTCGAAAAGCAGTCTTTGGCACACTATCCTTAGCCACTCTCAACTGGTGAAATCCCGTTGCCAAATCCATCTGAGAAAACACCTTAGCTTCGTGAAGCTGATCAAACAAGTCATCTATTCTCGGCAATGGATACTTGTTCTTCTTAGTCACCTTATTCAGCTCACGATAATCGACGCACAATCTCAACGACCCATCTGCCTTGGTTGCAAACACAACTGGTGCACTCCACTCGGACACACTACGCCGAATGAATCCTTTCTGCAAAAGGTCATCAACTTGCACCCTCAACTCCTGCTGTTCCCTAGGCGCCATCCGCCTAAGAGGCATCACAACAGGTCTGGCTCCTTCAACTAGATCTATATGAAACTCGATCTCTCTATGCGGCGGCAACCCTTTGACTTCGTCAAAGACATCCTCGAATCCATTTGCGATTGGCACTAATGACAGTCCATCCCGTGGAACAACTAGCGAATACATGAAGCTCATGAAGACGCCTTCTTCATGCTTACATCGTATCATAATCTTTCGCCCCTCCACATTCTCAACTGTCACCTCCAACCTTTCGCAATCAACCTTAGCCGCATACTTTCTAAGCCAGTCCATACCCAAAATAATTCCGAACCCCGTAAAGTTCAGAACAAAACAATCACAAACAAAAGAGCAACCATGACTCGATACAATCAGACCACGGCATAACATACACAAACAAGACGAACCCCCAACTGGATTAGTCACAACCAATGGCCTATCAACAATATCCGGTTCCAAACCTAACCGGCCTACGAGTTCACTACAAACAAATGAATGCGACGCCCCTGTATCAAACAGAACTCTAACTGGAACACCACATAGGAAAAGAGTACCTTGAACCACCACACTCTTCCCCTTCTCTTCAGCGATAGGAGCTTTTGAAGACGACGGAACAGCTCCCAAAGCATAAGCTTGCACAATCTGCTTGTCCCTCCTCGGTTCTGGACAATTCTTCCTGAAATGCCCCGGCTTGTCACAGTTGTGACACTTCATCGGTGCCTTCGGATTCTTACAATCCTTCGAGAAATGGCCCTTCTGTTGACAATTGTAGCAAGTCACTTCGCCCTTCGGCTTCTTCTGGCCATCCTTACCCTTCTGCTGCTGCTGCTTCCTCTTCTTGTTTCCACCCTGCTGGGATTTAGACTCTTCCCTGGTCACAGCAACAACAAACAACAGATCCTTCCTTAGGAAACAGACTCTCATGCCTGAGAGCTTTCTCCACAAGCTTCTCAAATGAATCGTCCAAATGATCCACCAACTGCCTCCCAAGATAACTGTCCAAGCCTGTCACAAACTTCTCATTCTTCTGATAAGCAGATTCTATATACGACCGGGCATACTTGGACAAAGCTTCAAACTCAGAAACATACTCAAGAACTGGTCTTCCTCCTTGCTTGAGCTCCACAAACTTCTTGAACAGAACAGACTTCTGAGCTGTAGAAATGAACTTAGCCTCAAATCTGACTTGGAATTGCTCCCAAGTAATCTCTTCCTTCGGAGTATTGATGGTAATAGAGTTCCACCAATCAGAGGCTCTCCCTTGAAGCTGTCTCAATGCCAACTTCCTCTTAGTCGCATCCTCAATTCCCAAATCACCAAAGATCCTTCTACAAGCATCTATCCATCTCTGGACCTCAATAGTTGATTTTGTTCCCAAGAAAACCTTCCCTCCAAGAGCAGTATAATCTTTGCACAACTTAGCAAAATCCACTGGTTTCGGAGTTTGGACTTGAACTCCAACATCTACTACTGCCCCCGGAACCGGTATCCTTCTCATGATCGAAGTCATCATAGCTTCGAACATAGCTGCATAATCAGCAGCCCCCTCAGTAGCACGGCCTTCCCTAGCAGCTGGTCTCCCTCTTTGACTCATTCTCAATATCTATAAAAAGGAATGGTCAGAACATCTAGAGAAACAACTGCATAAAGGACTCAAACTCTACTAAGCTACTATATTATATATAGTAATCATCCATCAAAATAAAATTACGTCTCTCATACGTAGTTACGTCAGCGAGCGTTGGATAAAATCGATTAACCAATGCTCTGATACCAAATGTGACGACCGTCCATAACCCCTGCACTGAACCTAGAGAAAGTGCGCTGTAAAATATGCCAGGTAGCCATGGACGATTGTCAAGGTAAATTAAAACAACAGAATCTATCGTATTACTCACAGCGCATGGACAAAATACAATAGAACATATATATAGTGAAGCTTCACAGAATAGAATCTCATCAATAAAACTTCATAATAGTTGAATACAAACATCTGAATAGTCAATACAACAAGCCTCACTACATATCACTCAGAGAATACAAAGCAGCGGAACATCCAGTACATATAGTAAGAAGATAATATGCAACCCTCCAGCTCGTCTTTGATATCAGCACCGTGTAAAGCATGATCAGCACCTGTCACCTGCTACCTAGTCTGCCCGTCCAAAAATGGACGAACATCCCAAGGCGATAAGAGTTAAAACATAAAGCCTTGAGTCAGACAACAGTCTTAGTGAGCAGTCAATTAACTAACAACATACCAAAAGAGCATAAAGGAAAAAGGAATAGGAATACAACCCTCCCACCCCAACCTCTTTCTACAGTGATAGCCCCAGACACACACTAAGCAGAAGCAAACATAGCAGAACATGCAATTTGAAATAAAGTAATTATCACTCGAGTCAAGGGCGATGTTTTCCAAGTACAAATCCCCAAGGCCTAAACCAAGATCAGATAAGCACCCAGAAAACACTGCTCTTGAGACCGAATGACGATACAACCAAACATCCATGACTCTGGCTATCACTGTTATCATTGCTTCGATATCACCGTTAATTGAATGACCGGCACATTCTTTCAGCCGTCCGTCAAGGGCTAATGGAAACCCCAGTTCTAGACATAACTCCCGCACGTCATCGTGACCCGTGCCTAGGACTATTGAATCTGCCCAGAGTACTTGACTACCCAATCAGTAGCCTTCAGGGACTATCGAATCTGCCCAACGTACTCTTGCTTTGAGCATGCTAGAACCTTCAACAACGATGAGATCTCAGCCTTCTAGTCGTCCTCCTCGACAACTATTTCCATACTAGCTCAAGCGCCTCTGGAGCATCCATTATCCTCAACCCGCTTGGAATGATCCCATCTGGATTAGACCAAGACTATCTCATATCATACTTCGCTTCATCACATCCTCGCAAAGTCTCATCTCAACATCATCATCAAATCTATGCATAAGAGCTTCATCATCCGCTACAAATGCCATAAGAAGCTTTTCCCATTCAAGAGCCTTTCCCTTAGCTTTTGAATCATCCTCGATCTAAATCAAATCATCAATCATCTAATTCATAGCAATCAACCAAATCAAACATTAATCCAAGCAATCAAGCATTCAAATATGATCTAAGTAGAATAATCTCGATGAATGAACTTGCATAGGTTAACATGTAGTAAAATGGTTATCAAATCATCATGAACAATGGATCTATATGGATCTACACTTAGGATGAAGAAAATGTATGGAAATCACTATTTTAACACCAAATCGAGCCAACAATCCGATATACTCCTTTGGATCTGTGTGAGAGATAATCACCACTCACCAAATCACCTAAACAACCTCAATTCAACACGCTTCAGATCTGGACAGCGAAGGATCAAGCTTGATCTATCACGAATCCGCTTCAAACGAAGAAATCTCACTTCAAAGGATGAAGATCTTCAATCCAAGCTCTTGAATCTTCAATTTGATCTTCAACTTGGTTGGATAGAATCACTAGATTAGAGTGGAGAAAAGAAGTGAAGAAGTGTAGAAGTCGAGCTCTCAAAATGGCAGCACTTCGTCGCTTCGAAATCCGGATACCAAAAATGGAACAAAGCCCTCCTATTTATAGTTGAAATCCCCCTTAAGTTGCTGGCTCGGAATTAGGTCGTCCACGACCTACGACCTAAAACCCCACCGACCTAAAACTCTCAACCTATCCAAACCTTACGACCTACGACCTAGCGCGACTTAACACAGATCGCGACCTAACACTTAGACGCGACTTAACAACAGGTACGACCTAACACTTAGGCAAAACCCAGCGACCTAACGCAGACTGCCTCTACGACCTAACAACTTACTGAGTTACGACCTACGACTTATAAAACCTTGCGACCTAACAACTTAGCAACCCACGCGACCTAACAGTGTTACGACCTAACACTTAAGTCGCTCAAACGACCTAACACAAAACTCCTAGGTCGCCCACCGCTACCCCAGCTTCCTTAGGTCGTTGCCGACCTAACTATACTAACTCGGTAACTACTAGGTCACAAACTCTCTTAACTCGCTAACTTCTATAAGTCGTCAACACTTAGGTCGCTCGACCGACCTAACCTACCATACGACCTAACCACCTACGACCTAAAATCCTTAAGTCGCTAAATCACTTAATCCCTTAGGTCGCTAACATCTTATAGGTCGTCCCAACCGACCTAACACTTAACCAGTTCACTTCCTTAGGTCGTCCCCGACTTACCACTTCAACTACTAATGTCAAGATGCAATGCTACTAGTAGTAAGTCGGAGCTGAAGCATCCTAAGTCGCACACGACCTACGACATACCCTAGGTCGTTAACGACCTATGACTTAGACTCAAGACGACTTATCACAAATGCGACCAAACGTCAATTGTTTTACGATGTTTCGATCCGTAAAAATACGGGTCGTTACATGTAACGACCCGATATTTTCAACCATTCGCATCCATTATAAGTGTATAGGTAGACACTCATGCAGGAATTGAATTGCTCAAAATACCGCGTTGTAAATAAAATTTGGCAAATCTCAGAATATACAGTAAATAAATATAATCACAGATCACAGACACAAAGTAAAATAATGCAGCGGAAGTAAAAGAAATAGTAGTTCATGAAGCTACTATATAAATATATCAGAGTTACATAAGATACAACAGGAGAAAATAAAGTACAACAGAAGTCTCAGGATGACAACCAAGTACAAGCTGGATAGAACAACAGAACTGGAATAGGTAAGACTAGATAAGCAGATAATCTCCAGCGATTCCAATCTCCAGAAAGTGGAATCCAAATCTGTGAATAACTCAGGCTGACCCGAGCGTAAATAAAAAATACAAACACTCGAGTCATGTGATAACCCGAATTTTTGGGCATCTGTTAATTGGAAATTAACAGAATTAAATTTAATAAAGTATTTATTTGTAAATTGAACAAGTGAAATCCTGAGATATATTTGAAAATATATATATATATATATATATGAATCTGAATTATAATAATGCTGGATTTTAAATATGAGATAGATATGTATTTGATAATCTCCTTTATAATTATTTAAAATTGGCAAAATTATTATTTACAAACAAATTTAAGGTGTGTTATTTAAATACATATATGAGTCAATTAAAATGGAAATGGAAATTTAAATTGAATTGATGGAAAATTAATGGGAAATGGAGATTGGGAAATTTAAACAGTTTGGCTCTGGATTATTTTCAAATTGTTTTAATACAAGTATATTTTTCCAAACTATTTACTATACAATCTTTCTTCTTAAACCCCAAACTATCTTATACTTATTTTACAATTATTTTGAAACTATTTAATTATTTTGAAACTATTTAACTATTTTGAAACTGTCTAATAAACTAATTACTATTTTTCAGTTACTTATATCTAATCGCTATTTTAAAAACTATTTTGCAATTATCTAACTATTTTATACCTACTTAACTATTTTACAAACTAATAACTATTTTTCAACTACTTATCTATTTTAACTTTTTCAAGCTATTTTTAAATTTAAATAGGTCAGAGTTCAACTGTTTGTAATTAAAGTAATAACTCAATTGGAAATGGAAGCAATTGAGAATAAGTGAATGGAATTAAAAGAAATATGAATAGAAAAGAGAATTGATTTGGCTAATAACTAATAAAGATAATACGTAGGATATACGTATATTATTCTATTCGCATAGTGATTTGATCCAGATTCGAACACAGAATTTCGAGATAGTATTATCGATCCGAGTTGGGATTTTCCGCTCGATTTTCGACGGCGAACCTGGATATGAATTTTTGATTGGTTCTGGATATTCTCTATCATAGCTACGACTATGCAAGGAGAATGACGGTTTCTGATCAAGAAACCAGATCTGAGTCCGCACTAGGAAGTCGGGTGGACGATACTAGTGAATTCTATCCAGATTTTGACTGGATAGTTAAATTTGTTTGATTAAATTGTTTGCTATGGTTGTTAGAATATGATTGATATGTATGATTGCTGTTTAAAATTAAAAATTTGCTGGGTTATTAAATTATCTTTGCTTTTAAATTTCGGGGACGAAATTATTTTAAGGGGGGAGGAATGTGATATCCCGGAATTTTGGCAATATCAATTTAATAATCTTTATTTATAATTAAATTGATTTGTTGATTTTATTTTATAAATTGACAAGTTTGATTCTTTTAAAGGTTAATAATATTTTAAATTGGCAATATTTATTAATATCTTTTCTAGCAATTTAAAATTGGTAAGATTTATCTTTCAAAACTTATATAAATGTTTTCTATTTATAATGTATATATGTATGTTGGTATATATATAGGAGGTCTTTAATTTAAATAAAAGTTATGTTTTCAAATTATGATATATATGTATATATTGTGATTTGGAGTTATGTTATAAAATTAAATATAATAATCATCAAAACTAATGTTAAAAATATTTGTAAAGGTAAAATAAAATACTCAAGCATATAAATATATGATACATTAAAATTTATCAAAGTATAAGTTGTTATAAATAATTGTTTTCATGAATTCACTTTTCTATATTTATTAAAAATGTAAAAGCTTATTTATAAAAAGATAAATACATTATATACATATAAATATTTCTTAAATACATGTATATGACTTAAATAAATTTATTAAAACCAAGATGAACACTTGTAAGCTTATTAAGGTGGTTTAGTGACATTTGTAAAAATAAAGGTATATGTGTAAGATAATTAACACTTAAAAAAGACAAGTGGCTATTTCCTTTGTAAATTAAAGTCATAAATAAATAAAATGAAAGAAGATCTGTTTTGACTTTCAGCTAAAAATTATCTTCACTTCTTTCTCCACTAAAATAATTCGAATCTAAAAATTCAAAGAAGATGTAAATCTGGAAATAAAACTGGAAATTCAAATGCAAGCTGGAAATCAAAGAAACAGGAGATCAAAATTCAACATCAGTTTAAAATCTTCATACAAACTGAAGTTCAGAATAAGGAAATCAACCGCAAGTCTATATTCAACTAAGCAAAAGAAATTAAGTTCAAAAATCAACATGTAGATGATAATTCAAAAGCCTGGAAAACAGCTTCTATTCTCTGTTCTTTGAGGTGAGTAAACATTTTCACTTAAAAACAGTTTTAAAAATCTGTTGTGATGGATGCATGTGATGGATGTTTTATGTGTTACTTAGTAATATGATATGAATGCATGTTTATGTATCTGAAATGTTTGTATGCCTATATATATACAAAAATCTGCTTCTCTGTTTATAAGTTCTGGAGAGTAAACTTAAATTTTAAAAACAGTTCTTAAACTTGGTTTCAACCTGTTCTGGTGAATGAAAATCATCATGATGATCTCTGGAATATTGAGTTAAATTGGATGCATGTTTGAATTGGGCGTCTTGAAATGCCTGTATAAATATAAATCTGAAATAAATATAATTGTTTTTAAATTTTTATTTGAACTTTGAAATAAGTTAAGTAAAGATAATTTTTAAATGAAATTTTGAAATTTGAATTCAGAATTAAAAGGTTTAAAGATTTAATTTGTTAAAATTAAAAAAATAAAGGTTAAATTAATTTAAAAGTGAAGGAACTGTGATTTAAGGAATTAAATCGATATTTAAAAATTTTAACTCGAATTTATATAATTCCAGATAGTTTAAAATTGAGATTTAAATTGAATTAGTTCAAACTGAATTAGATTTGAATAAATGGGAATTGTGATTTAAGATGAATAAGTTTAAAATTCAAATGGAAAATTTGAATTGAATTAATTTAAAATAAAAATTGAAGATTGTATGAGTTCAAAAATTCAAATGGGAATTGGGATTATTTCATATAGAAATTGAAATGATTTGAAATTTAAGTAAATTCAATTTGAAATTAGTTTGAATAATTTGAAATTGTAATTTAAGTGAATATGTTTAAAATTAAATGGAATTTGATTTGAAATTTGGAAAGGAATTAAGATTAATTCAACTTGAATTGGGATTGAATAAAATTCAATGGAAATTGAAGTATTGAGTCAATTTAAATGGAAATGGAAATTTAAATTGAATTGATGGAAAATTATTGGGAAATGGAGATTGGGAAATTTAAACAGTTTGGCTCTGGATTATTTTCAAATTGTTTTAATACAAGTATATTTTTCCAAACTATTTACTATACAATCTTTCTTCTTAAACCCCAAACTATCTTATACTTATTTTACAATTATTTTGAAACTATTTAATTATTTTGAAACTATTTAACTATTTTGAAACTGTCTTATAAACTAATTACTATTTTTCAGTTACTTATATCTAATCGCTATTTTAAAAACTATTTTGCAATTATCTAACTATTTTATACCTACTTAACTATTTTACAAACTAATAACTATTTTTCAACTACTTATCTATTTTAACTTTTTCAAGCTATTTTTAAATTTAAATAGGTCAGAGTTCAACTGTTTGTAATTAAAGTAATAACTCAATTGGAAATGGAAGCAATTGAGAATAAGTGAATGGAATTAAAAGAAATATGAATAGAAAAGAGAATTGATTTGGCTAATAACCAATAAAGATAATACGTAGGATATACGTATATTATTCTATTCGCATAGTGATTTGATCCAGATTCGAACACAGAATTTCGAGATAGTATTATCGATCCGAGTTGGGATTTTCCGCTCGATTTTCGACGGCGAACCTGGATATGAATTTTTGATTGGTTCTGGATATTCTCTATCATAGCTACGACTATGCAAGGAGAATGACGGTTTCTGATCAAGAAACCAGATCTGAGTCCGCACTAGGAAGTCGGGTGGACGATACTAGTTCGGAAGTGAAATTGTGTGATCGATTGAGCGATCAGATTGATATTTCGTATGGATGATATGTGTACATCGTACGAGTTTGAATGAAATTGATATTGAAAATTTTGAATAAGGAATTTGAAATGGTTTTGAAATGAAAAGTATATTTGTAAAATATAATGGAATTGGATATTTCTTTAGTTGAAATTTACTTTATGGAGGTAAGTAATATGATAAATAACTTTATAAAGAAATCAAACTTGAATATTTGATTGACAATAAATAAAGTTATATTTTGTAATATGATAAACTTCCCTTATTGAATCTAGCCAGAATAAAAAGGGTTTTGAAATATTTAAAGTATAAAAGAGGTTTTATACAAGTTTGAAGTGATCCAAAGATTTTTAAAGTTATATATATCTATATCTATATATATAAAGGATCTTATGAGAATGATTTTGGAAAAGGTTTTGGGAACCTATGAATTTGGAAATGGCTTTTGATTTTTGGAAAAATCAATTTTGGAAATTTGGAAAGCCCAGTTTGAGAATTATCGATTTTTGTAATTGATTTTGTGTAAAATAGATTTTGATAAATCATAAAGGGTATGATTTGAAGATACTATAAGTATATAGTATAAAATGTTTTGAGTATAGCTCTGGGGAAAAAGGCGCTCCCTTGAAATGAACTTCTCAGGAGTGCCACAGGGTGGTACTGCCTTGAACCCCAAGGGGGGATTCTAAAGTTGATCCTGTGAGGAGTCCAGACAAACTAGTTCCTGAGGATTATTTGGTAGTGAAAGTCGATGGCGCTGTTGCCTACAGGGGCATTTGGGTTATGCTGTGACGATAGTGTAATTCGATGTCGCTGCGATCTACTGTGGGGACCATAGCGAAAATCGTGTGGAGGATGAGTGCCAACAGTCTACACTTGATTTTGCCAGGATGGCAGCGCAACATCGGTAGACTGCGGTCTATGGTCGAGTGGAGGAGTTTCATTCTTTTGGCAGCGAAATTCGGTGGCGCTGATGCCTACAGTTATATGGGTTTGTGCTATGATAGCAACGTAAGGCCCGGGTATAACTGCGATCTGTAGCGGGTTCCATGGCGTAATCGAGGAGCGCGGAGACCTACAGTTATCTGTGGATTTTGCCGGGACGGCAGCGTAACCATCGGGTTAACTGCGACCATGGAGGAGTGATGATTTCCAGAGCATTCTCACCAAAGATATTTCCTCGTTTTCAAAAATGTTTTCCATATTTTCAATAAAATTATTTTCCAAGTATTTTCACTAGGTGTTGAAAACGGGTTTACCAAGTACTGATAGATTTTCAGTCTTACGCCTGATCAACGTATGACCGAATTTCTATGGGAACAAGGATAGACTGGTTGAAACATCGAGTTATAAAAGTATTTTTATAAAGACTACTTTTGTAATATTATATAGATTTTAAAGTATTTTAAAAATTTAATATAAAAGGAGTTTATAGTTTAAATTGTTCAACAAGAAATTTATCTGATAATAAGTAAATAAGTAAATTTTGGCTTCGTTCCTTTTCGAGGACGAAAAGATTCTAAGAGGGGTGGAATGTGATAACCCGAATTTTTGGGCATCTGTTAATTGGAAATTAACAGAATTAAATTTAATAAAGTATTTATTTGTAAATTGAACAAGTGAAATCCTGAGATATATTTGAAAATATATATATATATATATATATATATGAATCTGAATTATAATAATGCTGGATTTTAAATATGAGATAGATATGTATTTGATAATCTCCTTTATAATTATTTAAAATTGGCAAAATTATTATTTACAAACAAATTTAAGGTGTGTTATTTAAATACATATACGAGTCAATTAAAATTAAATTTGAATTTGAGAATTGAAATTCAAAGATAAGTAGAATTTGTATTGTGATTTGAAATTTGGAATTTAAAATTCAAATAAAAATATTGAAAATATTTCTTGTAATAGATAGTTTGTATATTTAAAGAACATCATTTAAAATAGATAAATATATATAAATTTAAAAACCTAATACATAATTTATAATATAAAATAAATACATATGTTAATATAGGAAATATGGTTTATGACATTTGTAAAATATAAACACATGCAAAAATACAAGTGTTAGATTAATATAGCATGAAGTAACATGTGGCAAATTTGTTCTCTTAAAAATTTAAAAATATAAATAACATGTATAAGAAAGAAGATCAGGCTATTTTTCCTAAAAATCCTTACTTTCATCTTCTCTAAACTAAAAGAAGAAAACTGGAAACCAAAAATCAATGCCAACATCAACAATTATTTCAAACTGCAACAAGTATTTCAAACTGTTTCAACCTGAGATCGATCAAGTAAATTAATTAGCAAGGCAAGATTCAGGATCAACTCAACCAAATTCAAGCAAAACAAATAAGCAGTTTCAGGAATTCAAACTTTGCTCTGTTATCTTATAATAGGTGAGTAAATTTATTTTTAAAAACAGTTTAACCTGATGATTTTATTTGATGTCAGTGATAGATTAAATTGATCTGATATGAATGCATGTATATATGGTTGAATGATGGTGTGTACTTGCTTGCATGTCTGTATATATGCAAATATCTGAATGTATATGTAGGTATATAGGAAAATAGGCTCTGTTTATAGTTCAGATTGGAAAATCAAGTTCTAAAATTCAAATCCTCTTTGTAAAATCGATATTAGATATTGATTTGTGAATAAAAGAGGATTGTTACAATATAAATTCAATTTTAAAAATGGTTTCTAGAATTTATATCTGGCAATTATTTCTGAAAGATGAATACCAGTGATGATCTAAAATTTAGCCAAGAATCAATCTTCGTAATTTCAGAATTTGATTATAGAATCAGATTAGTGTTTGAAAATGATGAATTTTGATATAAGTTTTTAGATTTCTAAGTTCGGAAGTCACGTGCATTTGCGGGATGATTTGTTTTGGTCTTTTCGTCAATTCCTGATGATCAATGACGAACTGAGGGTTGAGCTTGTTTTCGAATAGAGTTTGAAGAATGGTGGTTGTCAGAAAAATCATGGGTGAATTTATTATTCACCGAGGCGATGGGAATTTGATGAGATAGGGTTTAGTGATCAGATTTTGTCGTAAGGGATGGCGAGCTTCGTTCAACAACTGTGGATCATTGGAGTTGATCGCAAGGGAGGAAAAGGTTCGTGGGAATGTAGTATGGCTTTGGGTGGATCGGAAGTTGATCTCAAGCTCGGAGGCGATGGAAGAAGAGGTTTTTACGGCTATGGTGTTTTCCAGTTGATCGAGATTTAGCTCGATTTTGTTTTAATGTATTTTCGTTTGATCTGGGTTCAAATTCGTGCTCGCGTGGGTTCTTGGGATCGTCGTCGATGGTCGCGACGACCTTGGTTGGCCGGAGACGTTTGGGTAGGTGCACAGTGCACGTTCGTGTGCACAGGTGAATGGAAGTTGAGGAAGACGAATTGAACTCGAGTCTGGGTTCGTGTTTCATCGCGTGCGACTCGAAGAAAACAAGAATGAGAAAGACTCGAAGGAAGACTCGTGTTTTTAGTGGGTTTACTCGGGTTGTTTTATTGTAACCTGGGTTTGAGTTTAAAAAAAAAAGAAAATTTTATTTGGGTTTTAAAATTTAAAGAATAAACAAGTTTTCAAGTATTTGGTAAATTTGGAAATAATTTAAATGCTTTATCTCTAAGTAAGGTTATTATTATGATTTGTAAATAATTTGTTTTGAATAATAAGATTTAAAAATTCAAATAATTTATTTATAAGGATGATAAGGTTAAATTAGTATTGATATGAATTTAAGAATACTTAATTTAAATATGATTTGTTAATAAGTAGAGATTAACTAAAATAAATGGTTTTCTTATTTTAATTAAGGATTTTTAAATATAAAATGTTAATTAATTAATTGTTTAATTAATTTTAAATAATTAGTTAATTATTTATTTAATTTTAAAAAATCACTTAATTATGGATTAATTAAGTGTAATTACTTAATAAAGTAATTATTGGTTAATTATTGAATGAAATTACTTATGGAAGTAATTAATAGGATAATTACTCATGGGGTAATTAGTTAAAGTGATAATAGGGTAATCACTTGATGTTATTAATCTAAGGAATTGATTAATATAATTGTTGAGATTAATTAATTTTGGAGTAGTTAATTAATTAATGAATTAAGGATTATTTAGTAATGGAATTACTTATTTGTTAAGTAATTAATTAAGAAAGTAATCAAGATTATTAATGGAAGTAATTAGAAGATAATTTATTATGTCAGTAATTAAAAGTTAATTACTTAATTATTTTAGTTAAGTAATTAAAGTGATTAATTAATTAAGGAATGTGATTAATTTAAGGATAATTACTAAGGGTAATTAATTAAAATGGTAATTAATTAATAAAGTAATTAATTAAGGTTTATTTATTAATTAATTGATTAATAATTTCTTAATCAAGTAGTTAAAGATTAATTAATCAAAGATTAATATAAGATAGTAATTAATTAAGATAAGTAATTACAAATTGTTTCATTGGATGATTAAAGGATAATTAATTAAGATGGATGATTAATTAATTGGGTTGAAATTAATTAATGTTAAGTAAGCAAGATTAAGGTAAACCAAGTGATTTAAGTTGGTAATTAATCTAATTGGAGATTAATTAAATTGATAATAAATTAATAAATCTTGCTTATGGATGATTGAATGTTATTGGGTGACTTGGATTATGTGATATCTCTACATTGAGCTGTGATGCATTGTGATATGCTATGATGGGTTGAACTATGATATTGTGAGTTGTCTATCGATAATTGATTTGCTGTGTGACCATGATACCTTGTATTATAGTTGATTTGTATCCTTTTAAACTGAAATTTAGATGATATTGGATTCGAAGAGACCGGGGTTGGGTATCAGTAAATACCCAAACCCACTTCGATTTGTAATCTTCTATAACTCTTTATAGATTAATACGTGCGATAAATAGGTTGGAATGGAATGAGAATCATGAATATTTAAACTGAGTAGTGATTCTTAGATATTGTTGGAATAAGTGATTGACTTTAATAAGTTGTAAACTCGTAACAAGTACGAGTTACCCTGGTTTGTAAATAAGTTTTATAACTTAGTATTTCATGTTATATGGGTTTACTCACGCTGGTTTCCAGCCTGACCCGGGTGTTACTTTGATGTAATGCTCGGGTCAGACCGAGTATTACAGATTTCCAGGTAAGGACGTTCTGAAGCTCAGGAGGCGAGCTGGATGGCAGGAACGTATGGAGTTTACCGCTGTATATTTGAGAGCTTATTGATAGTAGTCTGGGATAGGTTGATAACTGCTAGTCTATTTGTGTATATGTTGTAACTCTGATGTATTGAATGTAAAGTAACAATTACAGCTTTTCTTTGTATAAATGTTATTATTTGTTATTATATTTAATCCGCTGCGAATGTGAGATGTTGAGCTATAAGATTTGGTAAGTCTGGGAAGTCAGCTCCGAGTTGTTTTGGATATTTTCTGTGTTTTGATTTGGATAAGTGCTTTGATCTACTGGATTGAATTGTCAGTTTGGATAACTAGAATTCAATGTATTTTACGTATCTCTGAGGGAGTACGTGTTTGATCTATCTCTGGTTTTGGAACCAGCAGTTCTGGAGGAATTGGTTGTTGAGTCAGACTCGTCTGTAGTCTGATATTCTGTTTAGTTTTGTAGATCTAGATGAGTAGGAGCTCTATAGCTTAGTAGTATTGGTTGTTTGGTATCATTCCAGGTTGTTACAAGTCAGGACATACATACTTATACAATTTAAACCAACTCAAGTGAACTGTAGTAAAAGTACAAGTAACTTAAAGGATGCTTGGGACCGCCCATCCTCTAAGGATCCGTTAAACTATTTACTATATAGTAATATACGCTATATAC
This sequence comes from Allium fistulosum, assembly GCA_030737815.1. Classification (NCBI taxonomy): domain Eukaryota; kingdom Viridiplantae; phylum Streptophyta; class Magnoliopsida; order Asparagales; family Amaryllidaceae; genus Allium; species Allium fistulosum. The sequence goes on along the minus strand of CM060902.1, from coordinate 430,375,210 downwards.
AGTAGTGTCTAATAAGTAAAGTATAATCATATAGAAAATAGCGTTAAGGGGATGGTGAACCTTAACGCGGTCGGATCTTTAAACCAAAATCGTAGTAAAGCTCGCTATGGTAGGTGACACGGCACAACTAGGCAATGTCAGGGTAGATATACAAATTACGCATCCGGACTAGTGGTGACGCATAGCAGCCACTACCTCCCACCTCGAACAACACTCCCAAATCAATCACAAGTAATAGAATGGTATCGAAGAAGTGTGTCCGATCAGAGGTGCTACCTCATTGGTCCGTCAATCGCTCCTGTTTTAGCCACCTTATGCCAACTCATGGGAGTTGGGTCCACGTATATACCTTAGGATCGTCGCCACCATCCTACTTCATTCTGGAAACTCCACCGCGTACACAGTTGTCAAAGTGGTTTTCGGTATCGATAGAGAGTATGTCCATATCCGATCCCGGTCTCTTTAACAACCAATCGTTATTATAACCCGTGGTTATAAATTTAAACAGTTTATACTTAAAAATAGAATATCATTTCAAATCCAAATCTTTATCAAAATAAAGATTAAATCAATTCCAAACCATTTCAATATATTTAAAGTAACATATCATTTCAAAACTTCATTACAAATCATTTCAATATATTTAAAATAACATATCATTTCAAAACTTCATTTCAAATCATTTCAATATATCAAAATATCATATCTTTCCAAAACTTCATTTCAAATCATTTTAATATATCAAAATATCTTATCTTAAACACCCCTCTAAATTCAAAGATAACATTCATTCATTTTCGATTCAAACTACCTTTTAATTGATTCATATTTCAATTAAATTACTTCATTTAAACCCTTTAAAAGTATATTTATTATTCTCTCAATTCAAGTATTCAGTTTCCAAAGTTTCAAACCATCCTGAGTTCGTTTACTAAGTCAAAAACCATAATTATTAAAATTTCAGCCTTTCACAGCATAAAAAAAACTGTTATAAGTTATACTTGAAAACATTTTTATTCAGCAAAGACAGCATTTAAAACTGCTGTTAAAACTCAGTTTTTAGTTAAATTATAGTTCAAAACAGAAAAGACAACATTTCAGAAGTGCTGCAGTAACTCAGATTTCAAAACAAAGGTTTTATTTGATTTCAGCAAAGACTGCAGACCACTATAGCTTTTCCAGGGAATGCTATAATAGACCTGAGTTCAACATTAGCCTATAAGTTCAACCACAGCAACTACAGCATTTTAGAAATGCTGTAATAGCTCTTTTTACACAATTTTAGTTCAATTCAGAAACTATAGCATTTCTGAATGCTATTAAAGTTAATTCCAGATTTTAGTGTATTTCCAGCAAATAATAAACTTTATTTTAAATCATTTAAACATTTCAAAATCATATTTTTAACATTAAAAATGTTCATTAACATATCATTTAACATATATATTTTTCACAATAAATTTCTTATAATTAAATCCAATTTTCAACAATTTACTTAATAAATTTAAGTGTAAAAGTTTCCAATTTTTCACATTTCAACAAATAAACTCAACACTTCAAATTTAAATTTCCATTTCACAAATTTAGCTAAATTTCTAATTTTATTTAATTAACTTAAACCTTTAATTAAAACCAAATTTCACATTTCCAAGTCAAGTTATATTTTAAAAGATCACTTTTAAACATTCATTTATTTAACCACTTAAATTCATAGAAAAATCAATAATGCTTTAATAAATTGCTTAAATTCAAATTTAATCAAATTATCATATTTACCGATTTCCAATATAATTAAATTTCCATTTTATTCATATAACTTTAATATCATTTTAAATCAAAATTCCAAATTTCCAAACTTAAGTTATATTTCAAAAATCTAGTTAAACCATTCATTAATTACATTTTTAACACATAGAAAAATCATAATTTCTTTATTTTAAAACATTTCAAAATCTATTTAAATCAAATTTCATAAATTTATATTTTTAAAATACTTAAAAATATCCAAAACACTTTATAAAATAACCACGGGCCCGTATATAGTTTTCTAACCTAGGTCAAGTGATATGGATATGTATCATTTCAATCCGCAGTTTAAAAAGAAAAATCCGGGTTCTATCATTTCAAACCCGCAATCCCAAGTTAAATAAAATAAATAAAAATCGTTCAGGCCTATCATTTCAGCCCATAACGATTTTTCCCTATTCTAAAGTCCGTTCGGGTATGTATCATTTCAACCCATAGTGAATCTAATCTACAGGGAACTTGCAGTGTGATAAACAGATATAAATAAACAGAATAGCATAATATAACAATAACAAATAAGATGGCAGGTAAATTAACAATTTAACATCATATATAAATGATCACAGGCAGTTATAACATCACATAATAGTCCTACACATTCAAATGGTGTCAATTCACATTTGTATAAGTATAAATGTCTGGTGAGATTTACTAACCTTTTTAAAGCTGAAGACCACAATTCAAACACAAAGATCAAACTCTGGAAAACACAAGAGGCACGACAAAGCACGATCCAAACTTGAGTGATAGGAGAGCTAAGATTTCAATTTATGTACACAAACAAATACAAAATACATAAGTATATTTAATACAAAAGATTAGAAGAAATAAACAATGAAAATGATTGAGATAAGATGGCATAACCTTGCTCTATCTTATGCAAGTGGTGATGGAGGTGGTGATGGGGTTAGCAATAGGAGGTAGAGGCCGAGCCTATTCATGAAGGAAACAAAGAAAGAAAAAGAAGAAAGAAAGAAAAGAAAAAAGAAGAGGAAGAAGAAGCCATGGATATTTAGATCTATAAAATTTTTTCTCTTAGGAAATAAAATGAGAATGAGATGTAGGAAAGCTTTGTACGTGAATTGCAAATATGATATGGCGGCTAAGGTTATGAAGATGAATGGCCAAAAGAATGGCAAGAATAAAAGAGGCTAGTAAATGAGGGGATTTATTTCCTATTTAATCAAATGGCTTAATGGATTTAATTAAATTTCCTTTCCTTAGCCGTGAATAAGAATGAAGAGATAGGAAATGAGATGTTTCTCATGCTAATAGAAGGAGTTATGCACGGCTAGAGATGTGGGAAGTAATTAGCTAAGGTTTGAAATAAAGAGGGTAGGTAAATAAAAGGCAAGAAATTAAAAAGGCACAAATTAAGGAGGAAGAATCTTGTGTAATTTTCCTTTGTTTGCATGCAATGAAAAATGCAATAAATATACAAAACAGGTAACCTATCTCTTGAAATTCCTAAGCTATTATTCAAAGAAAAATCAATCAAAGAACAAATGAATATATTCAAAGTTTATACAAAAAAAAAGTTAGGGAAATAAACATAGAAAAAAAAAGAAGAAAAAAAAATAAAAAATAAAATAAAAAAAATGTAGAAATCATTTAAATCCAAACCCAAATCAATATATCATTTATTCCTAAATGCAAATGAAAAGATAGTGTTTTAAACAATGAAACGTATGCCTCTTAAATTTCTCCAAGCCATATATTTGCATACATTTCTTTCTAGAAATGAAATGTGAAGTAAATGAGTACGTGAATTATGAAGTGGTGTGGATTGCAAGAAAAGATTTGAACGACTAAAGAGGAGTAAATGAGGAAACGGTAAAAGAAACGACTTAGGAGGTGAAACGACTTTACGTTTCAAAAGCTTTTAAAGCCTTTCAAATTTCCTTAATTTATTCATATAAGTTTACCTTATTGAAAATAATAATAATTTCAGTTACAAATTCGTAAATATAAAAAATATAAAATATATATAAATATTTATTAATTATATAAGGTTAAAATAAGAAAATAGCGCAAAATTGCAAACCTAGTCTACAAAAATGGAAAATAAATAGAATGAACTTTGGAAAATTTATATGGACTTGTAAAAATATTTATAACAAAGATAACAACATAAAAGTAAAAATGCATTCACAAATAAATATATAAATTTTAATTTTAAATAAAATTTAAATGAAGAAATTAGCAGAAGAATAGAAAACAGCCTTTTAAAAATAGGGAATAATTACAGTAAATTTTGGAAAAATCCTATTATCATTTTAGAAATATTTGAAAGTTAAAATATACATAAAATAACATATTGACCCAGATTAAAATTAAATATGACAATAAAATATAATTTATACAATTTAAAAATAACAAAATTGCAGAATAAACAAATTGCAGTCAATATTGAAATATACATAACTTTCACTGTTTAACTCCATTTTCAACGAAACGAAAAGTTGCGTTCAAGTTATTACATCTATTTTCATAATAAAAGATAAAATTTAAGATTTTAAAATAATTTAAGTTTGAAGTTTAAAAGTCAAAGATTGAACTGTTTGAACAGAAATTCACTTTTTAGTAAACTAACCAATTTATACTAGTTTGAAATTATAGTTCACATAATAATTAACATATATTTTTAAAAATGAAATGTTTGAAATCAAACAAGTTTAAAATAGTTTCAAAATAAAAATAAAGTCAAAATTTAAAATATAGGCCAATATCTAGGGTTGTTACACTAAGCTTCGAAATGGGTGGTGAGTGATTTTGATTTAATGAATTTGCTTAATTCGACTACTTCAATTTGCTAAATTTGAAATGGGTGGTGACTGGTGAGTGAATTTGCTTAATTCGATTTGCCAGCTTCTATATCTAATGGCTGTTGGAAGAGGAATCTGTCAGCTTTTAAGAAAGAGATTTAATTTCCAACCATCGGTGAGAACAAAGAAAGGATTTTGTTTCTAATAACTTAGAAAAGTTCTAAATAATAGAAAATAGATCATGGATTTTAAGAAAAAAAGCTCAATGATTTTTCCCAGCGATAGATTTACTGCAGCTTATGATAGAATTTATTGTTATAGTATGGGAAAGTTGAAAGTTACAATGAAATTCATAAGAAGCTTGCAAAAAATGATATTGTAATTTACAAACAAGAGATTTGTAGTAGCTGCAAATTCCTTGTTGTCTTACGGTCCACCAGTATGCCAACAAGAGATTTGTATTTACAAGTCGCTGGAAATTCCTTGCTGTCTCTTAACAATTACTGTAGGAATTTGCACCAGCATTAGGATTTGCTGTAGGAATTGGCATACTAAAACAGGATTTGCTGTAGGAATTGGCATCAGGATTTTATTAACAACAACATCAGGATTGTATTCATTTTACAAATAAAAAGACAATTTTAGTATTCATTTTGTATTCAATCTTAGTATTCAGTTTGTTTTAATTTGCTGTAGAAACTTGTAGTTTTAGTATTAATGAAAATAATAAGACAATCGCTATAGACAATGACAATTTTATTAAAAGACAATCACTATAGACAATGACAGTTTTATTATTAATGAAGATATTTTTTTTAATCTTAGATATGCGGAGATATTTTAAGAGAACCATCGAAGATATTTCCACCGAAGTTGGAGCTTCTGCACCTTTTAATAACACGGTGAATGATGATGATCAAAACAAAATTATTCCAAACTTGGTAACTCGAAGTCGTATTCAAGTTGATTTATCGAATCTTCCATCTGATCCTAGTCTACAACATCAAATTTTGGACTACGATCCAAATGACCAAGATATAGTTAGAAGAGCTTATTTACAAAATGGTCCTTGTCGGCCTTCTTTACAAATTTTTCCACAAACAATAATTGGTGGAAGGGCTAGGCGTTTCAGTCAATCATGGTTTACCAATTATAAGAATTGGTTGGAGTATCGTGTGAAAGAAGATGCAGTATATTGTTTACAATGCTACTTATTTCGCCCCCAATAGATAAGTAGAAATACAAGCGATGCATTTATTTGAGGCAGGTTTAGGAATTAGAAACATAATCAAAGGCTTCAAGAACATGCTAATTCAGATGTTCATAGAGCAGCATATACAAAGGCTGAGAATTTAATGAACCAAAATCAACATATTGCAATGGTAATGAGAGACAATCAACTCAAAGAAAAATTAATTACCGACATCGATTAAATTTAAGCCTTGTGCGCATTCATATACAAAGGCAGACCTTGATGTAACATATATCGAATGCACACAAGGCTTAAATTTAATCGATGTCGGTAATTAATTTTTCTTTGAGTTGATTGTCTCTCATTACCATTGCAATATGTTAATTAGGGGAATTAATTTAAAGGACAAAGATTTGTATATTTTTTGCCTCAAGGACACAACCTCAATATTTTTACCATAAGGACAAACATTCTTCTAAAAATTATTCATAAGGACAAATATTTTCTAAAATTATTCATAAAGACAACAAAACTGCTACCAAGCTAAAACTGATACCTAAAAACTGCTACCGATAACTACAAACTGATACCTAAAAACTGCTATCAATGACTAAAAAATGATATCTAAAAAAGTTGTCATTCAGGATAAAATATTGAAGGCCTGTCCTTGAGGCAAAAACGTTGAAAATTTTTGTCCTTGACAATAATTTCCTGATGTTAATTTTGGTTCATTAAATTCTCAGCCTGTGTATATGCTGCTCTATGAACATCTAAATTAGCATATTCTTGAAGCCTTTGATTATGTTTCTAATTCCTAAACCTGCCTCGAATAAATGCATCGCTTGTATTTCTACTTATCGATTGGGGGCGAAATAAGTAGCATTGTAAACAATATACTGCATCTTCTTTCACACTATACTCCAACCAATTCTTATAATTGGTAAACCATGATTGACTGAAACGCCTAGCCCTTCCACCAATTATTGTTTGTGGAAATATTTGTAAAGAAGGCCGACAAGGACCATTTTGTAAATAAGCTCTTCTAACTATATCTTGGTCATTTGGATCATAGTCCAAAATTTGATGTTGTAGACTAGGATCAGATGGAAGATTCGATAAATCAACTTGAATATGACTTTGAGTTACCAAGTTTGGAATAATTTTGTTTTGATCATCATCATTCACCGTGTTATTAAAAGGTGCAGAAGCTCCAACTTCGGTGGAAATATCTTTGATGGTTCTATTAAAATATCTCCGCATATCTAAAATTTAAAAAAAATTACATTTTCATTAATAATAAAATTGTCATTGTTTGTAGCGATTGTCTTTTAATAAAATTGTCATTGTCTATAGCGAATGTCGTTTTATTTTCATTAATACTAAAACTGAAATTGTCTATAGCAAATTAAAAAAACTGAATACTAAAAATGAACACAATCCTAATGCTGTTGTTAATAATATCCGGATGCCAATTCCTACAGCAAATCCTGATGCCAATTCCTACAGCAAATCCTGTTTTAGTATGCCAATTCCTATAGCAAATCCTAATGCTGATGCAAATCCTACAACGATTGTTAAGAGATAGCAAGGAATTTCCAGTGATTTGTAATTACAAATCTCTTGTTGGCATACCGGTGGACCATAAGACAACAAGTAATTTGCAGCGACTACAAATCTCTTGTTTGCAAATTACAATATCATTTTTTGCAAGCTTCTTATGAATTTCATTGTAACTTTCAACTTTTCCATACTATAACAATAAGTCTATCATAAGCTGCAGTAAATCAGTCACTGGAAAAAATCATATACCTTTTTTTCTTAAAATCCATGATCTATTATCTATTATTTAGAATTTTTCTATGTTATTAGAAACAAAATTCATTTGTTCTCACCGATGGTTGGAAATTAAATCTCTTTCTTAAAAGCTGACAGATTCCTTTTCCAGCAGCCATTAGATATAGAAGCTGGCAAATCGAATTAAGCAAATTCACTCACCAGTCACCACCCATTTTGAATTAAACAAATTGAAGTAGTCGAATTAAGCAAATTCATTAAATCAAAATCATTCACCACCCATTTCGATGCTTTTGTGAAGGAGTCTGACTGATGGAGGAGATGACATCGACTGTAGGAGTTGCGCCTGTTGCGGTGGGTTGCGGTCTTGTGGAGGAGTTGTAGTGGGTTGGAGTCCTGCGGAGGAGTTGCGGTGGGTTGCGGAGGAGTTAAGGAGGACTTGTTGAGTTGCGCCTGTTGCGGTGAGTTGCGGAGGAGTTGCGGAGGACTTGTGGAGGCTATAGCGACTAAACGCCGAATTACGATTTGATGCCGATTAGTGTTTTCGTTTTTTAGATCGTGAGTTCTGATTGTTTTTATTTTTTCTGTTTTTTTCGTTTTTGACTTTCCTAGGAGGGTCATGTGCCCAGCCCAGGAATAAAGTGGCTCCGCCACTATCGGCTGGTGAAGAATTGTTTGAGGACTGAATGGTCGAATGAAAGATTTAAAGAGGTAGCTGAGAGAAGTAAAAAACAAGCTTTCAAATCTTACCATGCATGCATATTCACTTTCTGTTTCTTACTGTGGTACAAGTTGCGATTATCAACTTTATGTTGTTTTTCTTGGAACTGGGATTATAAATTATTTTGTGAAAATATTAATATTGGTAAATTAGCCAAGTTGTACTTCTATAGATTAATCAAGTGATTTTCAGTCTGGTATAAGTTTATATAGTGTGCAAACACAATCAAAGTGGATCAGGGTGGTGACGAGCAATTTCAATGACAAACTGTGTTTGCAACAAATCATCTTGAGATTCATGGAAACTTAGTGTTGGAATTTTTCTTCAATAGCAATTAGATTTGATTTTAGAAGAAGATATATAAGAGGTTGGAGAAGAAAAAATGATTTTTTTCCTTTCAAGGTGAAAAAACTTTATTGCTAACTTTATTACAAAAGTTCATATTTTTTTCTTCCATCCAGAATGAGTGAATCCAGCTCTATTTATAAGAGTTCACATCTCAAACAAACGGTGGAGATTATCTTAATCTAACGGCTCTCCATAAATATCTCCTAAATATATTAATCCATAGATATCTCTCAAATATTCTCTCATACAATTTTAAATATATTAATCCATAAATATCTTCTAAATATTCTCTCATACAATTTCAAATATATTATTCCATATAGTCTAAATTTTAGATATTTCTTATATGAAAAATCTAGATTACAAAATTAAGTTTATTTACAACACCCACCCTTACACTTGATTTTGCTACTCCAAGCAGACTCCTCAACTTAACCAAATATTCCTTCTTGAGAGGCTTGGTGAAGATGTCGGCTACTTGATCATGTTTCTTCACGTACTCTAGTTGTACATCCTTTTTGGCGACACACTCTCTAATGTAATGATAGCATGTGTCAATGTGCTTGCTTCGATCATGAAAGACTAGGTTCTTGGCCAAAGCAATTGCTTACTTACTGTCCATGAAAATCTTGGTCGGCTCCTCTTGTGGCAAATACAACTCTTTTAACAGGTTTCATAACCAAATTGCATGGAAAATACATAAAGTAGCAGCTATATACCCCACTTCGCATGTGGAAAGAGTGACAATTGATTGTTTTTTGACATCCATGTGAAGGTCGTGTCTTCCATATAGAACACGAAACCGCTTGTGCTTTTTCGATCATCCATATCTTCACTCCAATCACTATCGCTATATCCAACAAGCTTCTGATTATCAAAAATAGTGTAGTACATGCCAAAATTTGTTATCCATTTGACATACCGAAGAATCCTTTTTGCTGCCTTCAAATGAGTTGTTGTTGGATTTTCCATGATCGTCTGACAACTCTTATTGCATATAGGATGTCTGGTCTTGGGCATGTTAAGTATCGCAAGCTTCCAACCAATCTTATAAAGAGTGTCGAGTCCACCATTTCTCCTTCCTCATGCTATGACAACTTGATTCCACATTCCATTGGCATGCATACCGGGTTAAAGTCATCCATCTTGAACTTCTTCAGCACTTCCTTAGCATAGACTTCTTGAGTAATCAGAATGCCTTCGTCTTCTTGTTTTACTTCAATGCCAAGGTAGTAAGACATAAGTTAATATCGGTCATCTCGAACTCTTTCGTCATCTTTTACTTAAACTCATTAAACATACTTGGATTGCTACCAGTGAAGATCAATTCATCTACATACAAACATACAATCAATGTATCACCGTTTTGGATTTTGATATAGAGTGCATGCTCATACAGACACTTGATGAAGTTCCTCTCTTGGAAGTACTTATTAATTCGAGCATTCCAAGCTCTTGGGGCTTGTTTCAATCCATAAAGTGCCTTCTTTAGCTTCATGACCTTGTCTTCTTCTCCCTTGATTTCATAGCCTTGTGGCTGTTTGATGTAAACTTCTTTTTCAAGAACTCCATTTAGGAATGCAGGTTTCACATTCATTTCATGTATCATCCAATTGTTTTCAGCTGCTACTGAAATAATTATTCTAACAATTTCTAATCGAGCGATTGGAGCGAATACCTCATCATAGTCAATGCTGGTTCTTTAATTGTAGCCTTTTGCCGCCAATCTCGCCTTGTATCTTTCAACTTCTCATTTGGCGTTCTTCTTTACTTTATATACCCACACTTCACACTGATTGCCTTGTGCACTTGCAGAAATGAAGCTAACTCCCATATGTCATTTTTCTTGACCGTCTTTATCTCTTCATCCATATAATTTCTTCAACTCTTCTTTAGCCAAGCTTCTTGAAAGTTCATGGGCACACAATCCGCAAATTGGACAAAAAAGATTAAGATTTCTTGGTTTTCGGTTACCTCGTATATTTTTTAAAGGCTTCTAAAGCGTGAAGTCCTTTCACTTGAGCTTTCGTCTTCTTGACAACTTGCGGCTGGTGAAGCTGGTGGAGAAGTAGGCTCCTCCTCTTTTGATCGTTTGGTCCTTGGTTGTTGCTTGTCATCATCTGCAAAATATGGAAAGAAGTTGTAGTCTTCGTTATGTAAACTCCAATCTCATTCTCCTTCTTCATCGAACACAACATCTCAACTGATGATTATCTTCCCCTCATCAGGATTCTAGAGTTTGTAGCCTTTTGTGTTGTGTCATAACCAATAAAGATGTACTTCTCACTTTTTTCATCTAACTTGCTTTGCTTCTCATCCGGTACGTGTACGTGAACTATACTTCCACACACTCTTCGATGGGAAATGCCAGGCTTCCTTCCACTCCATGCTTCTTGTGGTGTTTTTCCCACATGCTTCTTGTTGGAGATCGGTTTGATAGATAAACCGCACATGCAACTGTTTCCATCCAAAACTCCTTTGGCAGCCTCTTACTTTTGAGTATGCTCCTCGCTATTCCAAGGATTGTCCTATTCTTCCTTTCTACCGCTCCATTTTATTGGGGGGATCTAGGCACCGTCAGTTGTCGTCGGATTCCATTATCTTCATAATACTTCTGGAATTCCTTTGATGTGAACTCTTCTCCACGGTCAGATCTCATGGCTTTAATCATAAAACCATTTTCCTTTCAACATGGCCTTAAACTTCTTGAAGTTCTCAAACACCTCTGATCTCCCCTTTAAAAAATACACCCAAGTTTTTCTTGAAAATCATCAATGAACCTCTTTCATTTTCCTTTTAAGCCAGTAGTAAGGTATCATCTTCTTGACTTCTTTCTTCAATGTAATTGGCCTTCTTTTCGACTTTATTATTGCTAGGAGCTCTACATTCAGAAGCATAATATCCCAAATTTTCATAATTGTAGCGTTTAACGCGCAACTTGTCATGCCTTGACGTTAAATTTCCTCTCCTACGACCTTTTGTCGATCTTTTTCCTCTTTGGTTGTTGTTTTCATTGTCGTTGTTATTGGATCTCCAACCTTGTCCATATCCACGACCTTTTCCTCGTTTTTGACCACAACCTTATCTTTATTGGCTTTGATTGCTTTCTTCCTTTTTTGAATCAATTCGTGTCTTGAGTACTTGATCCACAATCTCTTGCTTCTTCATTTTCTTTTCTTCGTAAGCCTATAATGAACTGAAAAGTTCCTCTATTGTCATGGCCTCAAAAACATTTTGTCTCTTCGATGATGGCGATAATATATTCAAAATTTGGATCTAATGATATAAGAATCTTCTCCATAATTCTTATATCATTTAACTTCTCACCATTTCTTTTTAGGTTATTAGTAACCATTAAAACTCTTGAGAAGTAATCAAAGATAAGTTCACCTTCTTTCATATGCAAAGTTTCAAACTTTCCTCTTGAACTTTGAAGATGTACCTTTTTGACTTGATCGACTCCTTTGTAAGATGTTTGAAGCATTTCTCATGCTTCTTTGGCTGACTTTGATTTCAAAACCTTTTCAAAAGTATTGTCATCCAATGCCTGATAGATTAGACAGAGAGCCTTCTTGTCTCTCATCCTTGAGTCTCTCAAACTATTCCTTTGAGTTTGAGATAAACTATCTTCATTCTATTGTTCGATGTAGCCTTTCTTAACTATCTCCCATATGTCATGTGCTCCAAGGAGGGCCATCGTCAGTAAACTCCTATTGTTATAATTGTACTTCCTCCCAACACTTTTCATATATCATGTTTATTGTATGTTGGTGACTTAGTTCAGTGTGCATCTTAAGATGGTTTGAATGGTGAACTTAAATATTGGATACTTGTTTATTTTAGTAACTAAATATTTTTAGTAACACTGTGAAAGAATTTTGTTTTCCCGCAACGCTTTTTCATAGGCCATCCTTACGTCTCTTTTCTGTACGTCTTCCATATGCCTTATATTGCCAACACCATTCATAAATCTTTGTAGTTAAGATTTTCCATGATTTCCTACAAATTTGCTTACATCTTCCACCATAATCTCGACGTCTTCTCTATGCTCCCAAAATTCTCTTGGTCTATGCTACACTTTCTCTACATTTTTTTCGAAGTGCAAAACAGATTTTACCTACGCCTAGCCGATACAAAACATTGTATATTTCTATGTATGTTGCTTCTTCCAACACACATCACAACATAATATGATATAAGTGAAACCAGTTGTGCCAAATAGGCAATACCGCCAATGGACATAAACTATAACAACCCGCACTTTTAGAAATATTGATTCAAAGTCCAAAAGCGACGTTTGAACAAGCATCGTGCTAAGAAATACAAATCTATAGGTTTTTGATGGTTTATATGGTATAGAAATAAATATAACTTTATACATTATATAGTTTTAGAACTCACAGGGAAAGGAATAAAATATAAATACTGAAGAAATATTCTCTGCTTTAAAACAATAGTGGTCCAGACAAGAAACATTTGAATAAATAATGTCCAAATAGAATTATAATATATGTCTAGTTGGCAAGTACAATAAGATACATAAGGAATAGTAATAAATAAGTGTAACTCCAAAGCGTACGGTCACCTCCTCTACTTATCTTATCATTGGCATACCATCTACTATCATGTCATTTTGTAATAGCTATAAAGAGAGAAAAATAGAGGGGACCAGATAAAGTTGAGCGAGTGAGAAATATCACTTGTGGTATGGTGTTGATATGCAATTAAATTATCATTTATAATCTATACAACCTAATGGTGTTTATTATATGTGTGCAATATCTAATAAATTAGCCAATTGATATGTAACAACCAATATGCCTAAGTCAAAAAATAGCCCATATAGATTTCTACTTGATGGTTGGACATCCATAACCATTTAACAATACATTGAGTAAACAATCTCAATGGTAAACCGCTTAACTATATATTGAGTAAACAATCCCAATGGTAAATCGCTTAAGTCGAACACATTGAGTATACAATCATAATGCCAGGACACAAATCGAGTATACAATCCTGATGGTAAATTGTCTACCAATTCATCAAGTATACAATCTCAGTAGTAAACATGTTCTACACTCCACATCATTCAACTAAGAGCATAAAATGGTTAATGAACAATTCGATTTGTCCCATAAGTTCAACTGCCTAAACGATGCCAACCTACTAACATAGATATCTTCATTCTCCTCATACAGACCACAAGCTAAAATATACGATCATGACTACTATCGCAACAATGAAAGCAACCAATTGTGATATACTCACGCATTATGTTTGAGTATCACGTTATACAATATCGTGAAACTACGTGAACTCCAGAACGTCAACTTAGTGGGAACAAATCCCTAAAGCTATCCTACTTGGCCTGTAATAAGTATAGGTTCAACCTAGGCTGCCTATAAGCAATCAATCGATTGAATAGACATTGTCAGTGGACTGGTTCCCTATATATTTAATTTTCAAACAGCACAACAAATGACTGGATAATCATAATCAGTCGACTCCTTGGGCGTTAGTCGAGTGATATCTTTTAGTTTGTTGATTGTTCACCTACAACCAATTTTTTATTTGTTTAATAAGCCAACAGTCGACTGTTTAAGTCCAATCATTCGACTCCCTAAGGGTTTGATCGATTGATGACTACAATTTGTCGATTGTTTGGTCCAGAGAAAAAACTATTTTTCTTCTGGTTTAATTCAGGTTTAATTCAACGCTTACCAGAAGCCAACCAGTCAGCTGTTTACTTGAAAATTAGCTTTTTAATATTTTTAGCTTGTTATTTTGATTCGCTTTTTGTCTTTTATCATTAGAACTTCATCTGGACTTCGAGTATAACTTTTGAATTCGTGTAGTCTTATTTTTAATCAATTATGTGCATATAATTACAACTTTTATCATATCCAAACTTTTGTGTGATCTATCTAATTAGCTATATATAAACTATTTTACTATTCATTAACATATATTCAATTATATGCATTTAAGTTAATTCACATCTATTACATAAGAATTTCCCTTCCCCCTAATTCATAAGAATTTCCATTATCAAAATAGTGTTTTAGGGTTTCTCAAATTACCAAATTTGTATAAATCATCAATTTAAAATCATTAATTCAATTTTGAATTATACTTAGATTTAAATAGATATATAAGTGAAATTTAAATGCTTATCCAATAATATATTCATTTAGTAGATAAACTTACTCACCTTTATAATATGTTTTGATAAACTTTCGATAGAAATCTTCAAGTTTCTCCTTTGATTTGATTTGGACATAGATCTTCTTCTTTTATTTGCCTTGCTAAGTTTATGGATTAGATCTCCTCTTTTATTTGATTTGGAATTTATTTGAAGAATTTTGATTATAAATTGAGGAAGAAGAAGAAAAGGAGAATAAATTTTATATTTAGATTTAGTGATGGCTACGAATGAAGAGAAATAAGGATAGGATGAGCTAGGTTACGTATCCAGATAGCCTTCCAATTTATAGCCAAAAACCGAAAATTCTCTCAGCCCCTACTGGGGCTTGACCCGTTTCACTTCGAACGACGCGCTTTGGTAAACAATCCATATCTCCTTCATCTGGTGCCTATTTTTAAGTTTTATATATGAATTTGGGCTAGAAAATCTACTTGACATGATGGAAAAGTCAAATTTCTCAAATTCCTTAGTTTGTAAAAATTTAGATTTTGAGTTTTATGTCAAATTACCAAAATTACCTTTTTAAGTTAAATAATTATTTTTATTAAGAAAATCTAGGGTGTTACATTAGAATATCATCCTTGAAATTTCAACAGTAGGAAAAAATCAATTCGTAAACACAACTATAAGCTAGCAACCATGTATATATGCAAAAATATACTCAAACCACCTCACAAATAGAACAATCCAAACATTCCATATCAAACATATATGTTTCCTAACATTCCTAGCTATGTAAGACATGATATCGAGGGTATCAATCGAGGATTGAAGGTGGTCGACAGTTAAGGGGGAAATATGAGTAGAAAGGGTGATTTCAAGTAAATTAAAGAGTTAGTTGCATAAATCATGATAACTAAACTATTAAAGACTTCCCTAGATGAGACGACAACATTGAGTGCTGAGAATGATGTGACTCTTTGAAAAATGTGTAAACCAAAACCGATAACTTTTGGAGAGAATAATGCATGACAAAGCTTAAGTTGGTCGAGACTAGAACCCGAGACATTAATGACAATAGTACAATTTATAATAATAATAATAATAATAATCTCATGATGATTAGTTGAACGTTAGCTTAATAAATAGCTAAGAAAAAAGCCTAATAGCAGATGGTTAGGTATTAGATTCGATGGAAGGAATAAGGCCTATGTGGCATCAATAACCGAAAGCGAAGGAAAATGTGTGGCATCCGCAACCGAAAGCGAAAGAGTAAGGCCTATATGGAATCTACAACCGCAAGCGAAGGAGCAAAGCCTATGTGGAATCCACAACCAAAAGCGAAGGAGAAAGGCCTCTGTGGCACTCGAAGTACAAAAACAATTAGTGTAAGGCCGAAAGTGGCAACCCAAAGGGAATGATAGATGACGTAAGGCCTTAGGTGGCAGTCTAGAAGCCGAAAGGGATGGTGTAAGGCTTGTGTGGCAACCAAAATCGAAAGTGAAATAGGTATATGGCATATGTGGCAACCAAAGTACGAAAACATTGGTGTAAGGCCTTGGTGGAAACTAAGAACAACGTGGTTTAAGGCTCTAGCGCTAGCGAAGAAACAATGTAATTAATATATATAGTGGTATAAGGCCTTAGTTTAAGCTGAATGGTAGATGTTTAATGATCTATACATACATACATATTTATCTTCCGTAAAGGTACGTAAAACCCTAGGAGAAGACATGGGTAGGGTATTTCGGTATAATGAAATATTGAAGTTTCCTTTATGACATAAACTGAGGGG
Organism: Allium fistulosum; assembly: GCA_030737815.1. Lineage (NCBI taxonomy): Eukaryota > Viridiplantae > Streptophyta > Magnoliopsida > Asparagales > Amaryllidaceae > Allium > Allium fistulosum. The sequence continues at coordinate 430,358,641 of CM060902.1, read as the reverse complement.
ATGTTATTGGTTACAGTATTACAGTAGTGTTGATACTTGGTAATAATCTTATAATTTAAATTTACTATACATTCTGATATTATTGCTTTATAAAGTGAGGGGATAACTCGTTTTGCATATTGGCGGCATGGTCTCACTAGCTTGTATGCTTAGGGTAATATTTTATTCACACCAGACTTTAATTATGACTCTTTTTTGTTCTTATTTTCCCCATAACCTATGAGTACTCATTCAAGTAGACTGAGTTTATGGGTTTAGGCAGATCGCTTTTGGGGATGACCAAATAATGCAACCAAAAGAAAAAGCAGGAGGCTTGGGTTTTATATTTATGTTTATTTCTGCTATATCTAGTGTTACTGACCAAATCGTCATATAAAGGACACTAATAGCTATTTATACTATATTTTGACCCAATGTGGTCATGACTTGGGTTGTAAAAATAATTGTTAAATTAGATATATGATGACATGTTTCATTTTGTATTTATGCTCTGTTTACTTAAGACATATAATGTAACTGATCTCATCTCTATCAACGAAAGATGATTCCATCATGATTGCAGAAATTAGGGTTTCATCTTTGGGTTTCGAAATAAGGGATCTTACATTTGGTATTGAGCTCAGGTTAAGGGACCCTTAAGTAGGACATAGCGTAGAATAAATAAACAAACACCTTAGAGAGCGTAAACCCTAATACATGACGTACTTTTATTTTCTATATAAAGATATAGAAAAGTGTAGTAACGCTCTTCTATTGCAAAATGACTTTCTTTATTCTATTTTTTATTAAGACTTTCTTAGTAGAAAATATATTTGAGAAGTGGAGGATTTACAATTGGAGGAGCTAATGCAAAGAGGGAGAATGGTAGTACTCAAACCGTCGAAGACAACAGTAGAGGAGCCCCACCAACCATAATAAATGCGGCAGCCCCGCTTGTAGAGGGAATGCATACGAATGCTTTTTTCTAGTAGTTTATGGCTTAGATAATGCGAGAGACCATGCTAGGTGTAGCTGAGCAGAGACCAGAAGCTAGAGTGGACTTCTCCAAGTTAAGTCAGGACTACAAGAATCTTGAAGGTAAGATGTTTATTAGAAAAAGAGTTGGAAATAGAAGTACTGAATTGGTTGTAGGTGTATGAGTGCATCTTCAAGGATTTAGGGCTGAATGGCGAGCATAAGCACTGGTTGGCTTCGAGAAAGCTACATGAAGATGCTTTAGATTTGTAGGAGATGATGATGGCTAAGACTCCTGAGGAGTGGATTACTTAGGTGCAATTCAAGGAGAGATTTGAGGCCCTGTTTATTTCTAAGTCTTAGAGCAGTGTGTTGCTTTCTTTGGAGGAATATATTCATAAGTTCAATGCCCTTGCAAAGTATGGCCAAGAATTGGTTAACAGCCCATTGAAGAAGAAAATGAAGTTTGTTAGGGGTTTGAAGTGGGTTTTGGATCATTAGTTGATGGCCCACCTAGTGGCACCTTCTGAATTTATTGAGGATATAGTGAGGAGGTTTGACACATGTACCAAACCCAAAGAAGGTAAGAGGCGAGGCCGAAGGTAAAGCCAAAGAAGAGGTTTAACCCTTATTAGAAAGGGAAGAAGGGACAATAACCGAAGGGAAAAGTTCCAAAAGGGGGTAGTCGGAGGAATATCTCGAAGATTGTTTGCTAACTATGGGCAAAGGGGATATTATGCATCAAAGTGTTCACAACCAAGTACAGTGGCTGTGGTCAAAATTTTCAATTATGATCAAACGAGCCATAAGAACGAGGACAACCATCGATTGAAGCAAAAGAGGCTATTTGCCTTGGAAGGCCCGAGAGTAGGCAAAAATGTTGTATTGGAAGGTATGATTTCTATTGGAAGGCCCGATGGATTACTTTGGATGTGTATTAAATATCGGAAACTTAATCAACTAACGGTGAAAAATCATTATCCATTGCTAAGAATATATGATTTGTCTGATTAGTTAGATAGAGCTAAAATTTTCTCACAATTAGATTTGGCCACTGAATCCCACTAACTAAGAGTTGCTAAGGGGAGCATACCTTTAGCTGTGTTTAGAACAAGGTTTTGCTCATATGAGTGGCTAGTTATGCCTATTTGGCTAACTGATGCTCCGGCTTTCTTTGCAGATCTAGTGAACCAAGTCTTTTGTGATCAATTGGAAATATTTGTGTTATTCTTCATAGATTATATTTTAGTGTATTCTAAGGATGAAAGGGACTATGAATTTCACCTTATATTGGTATTAGGGACCTTTAGATAGCACAAGTTAAAGTCGAAGTTTTCCAAGTGTCATTTTTGGAAACTGGAAGTGAAGTTCCTAGGCCATGTGGTCTGAAAGGAGGGATTAGCAGTAGATCCTTCGAAAGTCAAAGCCATGGATGATCGGAAAAGACCGGAGATACACCGAGATAAGGAGTTTCTTATGGTTGGCTTGGTACTATCAGAGGTTTATTAATGAATTCTGTAGAATAGCATCTGCATTAACCAAACTTACCAGGAAGAATGAAAGGTATGTTTAGACAAAGGAGTATGAAGAAGCATTCCAAGAGTTGAAGCTTCGACTAACAAAGGTTTCGATATTGGTTATGCCAGAAGGAAACTAGGACTTGGTTATGTATATAGATGCTTCAGGTTCAGGTTTAGGAGCAGTGTTGATGTAGAGGAGTAAGGCAATAGTGTATGCATCCAAGCAGTTATGACCCCATATGGTTCGGTATCCAAACCATGATTTACAGTTAGCGGTAGTTGTCTTTGTGCTAAAGATTTGAAGACATTACCTTTTATAGATGAAGTTTGAACTGTTTACGAAACATAAGTCTTTGAGATATTTGTTCTCTCAGAAGGAGTTGAACATGTGACAACAAAAATGGTTGGAATTCTTGGCATCTTATGATTTTAGAATAGAGTATACCCTAGAGAAAGATATAAAGTTGTTGATGTCTTAAGCTGAAAATAATTATGGTTCGACAATAATTGAAGAGTGGAATGTCTTGGAGACATTTGCATCGTGATGTGCAGTTTTGGTTGAAGGCTTGTTTGAGTCGAGATTCTAGGATGTCGTCTTGCTTAGAGGTTCATCCAATTCTTATAGAGAAAATTGCCAAAGGGTGGAAGGAGGACCGAGTTTTGGTTAAAATATTCAACGTCTTAAAGAGTGGTGTTGAGATTGAAGAACCGAAGGACTTCAGTACTGATAAGAAAGGCTGGCTTCGGAAGAAGCGAAGATTGTATGTTCCGAATCGAGGAGACACTCGGAAGCTAGTTATGGGTAGGTGCCATCATTTCAAGTTTTCCAATCACCCGAGGGCATAAAGATGTATCAAGATATAAAGCAGAGCTTCTACTGGGAAGGAATTAAAAGAGATGTCGAAGAAAGTGTGAGAAGATGCCCATGTGCCAATAAGTTAAGGCAGAGCATTAGAAGCCAAGTGGTCTTTTACAGCATTTGGAAGTTCTGGTATGGAAATGGAATTCAGTTTCGACGGACTTTGTTGATAGGTTATCGAGGACGAGGGCAGGGAATGACAGTATATGGGTTACTATTTATAGGTTAACTCACTACAATAAAATAGACCAATTGTAGCATCCATTACTAGCATTTCTACCTTATATGCTACAACTGAAAAGAAAATGATATTAGTTTAGTAACAAATGTTGGGAAAAAGGCACGGCAATTAATATTATGGCAGTGAAGAACCAAATCAAGCCCGCTATACGTTTTCTCCTAAATCATTTTCTCCCAAATTCTCTTTCAAATAAAAAAATAAAACAAAACATCGCGGCATCCCAACTTTAAAAGTGCTGCTAAGGATCGAAATGGCCAACAGTTGTAAATAATGTAAATGAGTGGTAGTGCGAAATATGAATATAAAAAGTAAACAGTAAAGTAAATGACACCAGAGATTTTTATACTGGTTCGAACTCTCATTCTACGTCCAGTCCCAGACTCCTTCTGGAATTTAACGATCAACCTTCTCTTAACCCGGAGGAACAGGTATTACACCGCTTGAGCAATCGAACAGGACTTCTATCGCCTAGACAACCGAATAGAACTTCTATCGCCTGAGCAACCGAACAGGACTTCCAATACAAATAGTAAAGTTGTTTCTGACTGAATATGCTCGTTAATAGCACTGATAACTCAATAACGTACACCCTTCCTATAATCTTCTCCTTTGTGGTATACCGTGTAATTCATGAAGATGGGAAGTTTATTAAATCACTTAATGAGATTTGCTTGAATGCGCAAGTGATCTGAACGAAATATTAATTGCAAATGGCAAGATAGTTTAGACAATAAGAATGAGAATTTAAATCAGAAATTGGTGATTAAAAAAATTGAATTGAAGGCTATATATAGTGTTAAAGTGTTGTAACATATCGTGAAAAGTAGCGATCAAAAGACAGAAACAACTCTTGAATTAAGAGTTGTTTCTATTCGATGAAGTGAAGTGTCTTTTCAGAAATATAGCTGTTATGCAATTTCAGTGACTGAACAAAAAGATTCAGCCAGCTGAAATATTAAAAATTTGAATCCAAGAGGAAACAGTACAAAAAACATGAAATTCAGTCGACTGAAATTGGTAGTTCAGTCGACTGAATATTCATATCAAAATGTGCAAAAATTATGCATGTGCATAGATATTCAGTCGACTGAATTTCATTGATAAACAAAAATTACCATAGCTCATTTGGTTAGAGCAATTGCCTTCTAAACTAGTGACCCTGGTTTGAGCCCTGCTCCATGCATTTTTTGAAAACTTCATTTTTTATTTAAAATATGATTTTACCAATGACCCAAGTTCAATTATTGCTTCATATATTATTATTGTTATTATTTTATTTTATTTTTAAAAATAAAACTTTTATTACTTTTATAGAATGTTTAGAATGTGTATGTATATGTGTGTATACCACTTTGAGAAGATATTAACATCTATAAACTCTAGACATGACACTCTATGACTAATAATACTTTGTTTGTCACCTTCGTCTTGTCTCTATCATGTATATCTCTTCTTTTTTTGGCAAAGCCAGCCGACTTTATAGTGGGTCATGCCACTATATATAAATGAAGAAAAGGTGTTCTGCACATGCACAGAAACAACTATATATGGTTTTATAGTGGCCATACCACTTAGAGTACAGAACATGTGAGAAGCAAAGATGCCTCTGCAGCTATATAAATAACCTAAGGAAACATCGGTTCCTCCTCCCAAGAGGAGGAATAATCACTTCCAGTTGGGCCTATTACATGCAAATAATCTGCTAAGAGTGACACAATATCCAAAACAAAACTCGGGTGTTCCCTATAGTATATATATATCCTATCCAGCTATCATCAAGGAGTAGAGATCTATTTCGCTTACCACGAGCTCCATCCACCGAGAGAATAAGTCCACCACCATCTATATAGTAATGTAAACACCTAGTTTCACCATCATTATCACTCACAAACGTATAGAAATTATGTCGACCCGGGTCGTATCTCATGCTAGACTGTACATGAAACCATGCCATCTCAGAAGGTATCCACACAATACCAGAATCTTGGGCAGGAGAACCAGGATCAGGAATATCAGGAGAAATAGAGGGATCCCTAACAGCAATAGAGTGGGGTGGAATAATAGGAGGTACTAAAGACTCAACAGGAGGGATGGATGGTGCCACGGGAGGTGGAACATTACACTCTTTCAGGATCCATTTCGTGTTCGGAGGCCTAGGTAGAGGGGTCCGAACCAAGAAAGGACCAACATATGACATATGAGAGCATGCTGATGATATATGACCAAAGGAGCGATAGTTCGTACATATGCCAGGATTCCAACCATAATGAACTACAATCTCCGCTACCTGATCCTCAGTCACTCTTACTTTGATTGTATCTGGTAAAGGCTTATCTGGGGAAATCTCAATCAAGGCTTTTGCATAGACTAGCTTATCCTTTGCAACGGTGTTAGCATCAAATTTTTTTACTTTACCAACTGCACTAGCAAGCCAGTTTAGACCTAACATAGGTTGCAAAGCATAGGGAATATAAGAGAAATAAGTCCAAACAGGAATAGATAGTACCTATTCTCTGGCACAGTCAACAAACGGACTCCATGGAGTGACTATAAAAGGCTTGCCTCTGATAAATATAGGATCCTTACTAAGAATTCGAAGATGCTCCTCGGGCCAAGAGAACTTGAAGAAAAACATAGAGTTGTCCATGTGGACTAGTAGGCTTCCCTTTGGTTGCTAAGCTTTGAAACAATGATCCTTGGCCACTAGATAAGGAGGATTATAGTCCAAAAAGAAACCAACAAGATAGTCTGACTAATAATCAATTTCAGCTTGTATTACCTCCGGAGGGGGAATCAAAACTCCGACTTTGTTAACCATTTCAAAACTACGGGTCACAAATGCACCCGCATTTTTTTGGCAAAGTTGAGAATAAGGAGGACCATTTTAATCCTATTTTCAGCTCATTTTTCTAGTGTGTTATTGAAGAAGGATTTTTTATGAGTCGTAGCAGCATCTACAAGCTGATCAGAAAGCAGATGTAGAGCAGCACGATCATTGCTACCCTCTATATTTATTTCCAATCTTGAACTGTCAATCACATTGCTAGCTAAATCATCTGATATATGTATCAAACTATCATAATAGGCAACCTGTCCAACTGATTTTCATGCATTTTCATAGTTATTAGTTAACACAGTAGCATCAAACTTAGAATCTTCCACTCCAATACAAGTTTCAGCGACCTCAATATCAACAATTTCAACAGATTTTAAATTCATTTTAGCGTAGGTTTTTTTATGAATGACATTATCCTGGACATCACAACTATCAAGTTGCAAAAAAACATTACCATTCCAAGCTGAGGCAGATTGCTGGAGAATAGGAGAGATGGTATATACCTGAAATGGGTCCTATAGTTAGAGATAGATTATGGCATTCAGTAGCAAAGGCTACTAACTAGCTCGGCTTTGCAATTGAAACTGTAGGTCCATCGCAAGCTTGAAGCGGATCTCCAGATCTAGTAGCAGAAGATACCGATTGAGGAACGGAAGACTGCATAAGCGCAGCCAGATCTGGTGATCGACCAATTTGCAGAAGAGGAAGAAAATCTTGATTTTCCTTTTTGATTCTTAGCCATAGACGATAGAGGGGCGTGGAGATCAAGAAGAAGAGACGATATTGGGCGGACAAATGAAGGGGAAGAAAAGAATTAGAAATGGAAGGCATAGATGAATAGCCATTTATAAGAGCAAGTAGACGCCATTTAGTGGCTCATAAATCATATAACTTGTGTGTATATCTCTTCTTATATCTCTGTATACATACTTTCATCCTCTTTTGTACTGTGTATCTTCATGTTGAGCTTATTTGTTTGTCTCTTTTTGATGCTCATGTACATGCAAGTTAGCTTAGAGATTCTTTGGCAGAATTGTATAGTTGTTGTCATTAAAATCCAACAATAGAGGTTCTAACATTCTCCCCCTTTTTTATGATGACAACTATACAATTTTTAAAAATATTCATTCTATATATAAAATAATATTAATATGTTTAAAGCTCCCCCTAAGTATAACATCTCCCCCTAAGTATAATATCTCCCTCTATCAATATGCATATGAATTTCTCCCCCTTTGTCATTATCAAAAAGAATGAGGGAATATAATAAATTTTATAAAATATCTTGTAAATAGCGGGATAAACCCAATACTAATTATGGAGAAAATAAAATAGATTTTACCGTATTTGCTGAAGTCCATATTTCATTGTAAGCACGTAATTCTATTAAATGTATGGAACATCCTTTAAAATTCCAAAATCTATCCTTTTCCTTTTGTTTCTCCAAGTACCTGCAATAAATTATAATCATTTTTGGTATCCACTTACTATGTTAGGGTCTGGGGGGTTAGGTCTTGGGAAACCATACCCATTTGGGTGTGGTTGAACCTTTATAAATATAATTTTCATTATTAACTACCATATCAAAATAATCATCAATGTATTTCTCTATTTTTCCAATTAACAGGAACTCAAATACTTAGATAATTTTTATTCATATTTCCCGTCAATGATTTTGTACTTCTAGAGAAATTATAAACATTATTGGTCATAGCAGTATTTGAATTTCTATAAAAATTGGATTTAGACTTTACCCAAAATTTAGTACTAGCACTAACGTTTTTACTATACATGAAAGCGTACCTAGTGCTATTTCTACGATCATTTTTATTATGTCCTAAACAAATTTTATCATGTAAAGGTCTAGAACTAGATAAAATCATGTTTAAATCATTTTGACCTTTATTAAATTTTGTGACTTCAGTGTTAAGTTTATCAAATTTAGCTTTAAAGTCACAACTATTATGTTCAAAAGAAATATTACTATTTTTCAAAATATCAATTTGCTTGTTTAATTCAAAATTCTCCTTTTTTTAACGTACAGTTCTCATTTTCGAGAAGAAAAATTTGAGATTCTAAATTATCTAAAGATGATTGTAATAAATCATTTTGTCTTTTCAAATCCGTAATTTCTTTTGACAATTTTTTTTTCTTTTTTAAACATAGTATTTTGTTCATCTAGAATTTCTTTAAGAGCCACAAAATTATTTTTCAAAACACCATGTTGATTTTCTAAATCTAATTTCTTATTTTCAATTTCTCATTTTCAATTTTGATTGATTTCATCTTTTCTAAAATAAGAAAATTATGCTTTGAGATTTTATCGCATATACTAACTAACTCATCATTACCATTTACTGAAATTTGTAAATCAGAAAGTACCTTTTTGTAGTTCTCATTGGTGGCACTGATAGGGATTTTGCTTGTTGTATTTCGATTGGATCTTTTTCTGGCCATTATTCTACATTATTGTGACGATCGATAGAATTTCAGGCTCTGATACCAAATGAAAGTGGTGCTAAGGATCGAAATGGCCAATAGTTGTAAACAATGTAAATGCAGTGGTAGTGCGGAATATGAATATAAAAAGTAAATAGTATAGTAAATGACACCAGGGATTTTTTTATTGGTTCAAACTCTCGTTCTACGTCCAGTCCTAGACTCCTTCTGGAATTTAACTATCAACCCTCTCTTAACCCGGAGGAACAGGTTTTACACCGCTTGAGCAACCGAATAGGACTTCTACCGCCTAGACAACCGAATAGGACTTCTACCGTCTGAGCAACCAAACAGGACTTCCAATACAAATAGTAAAGTTGTTTCTGACTGAATATGCTCTTGAATAACACTGATAAGTCAATAACGTATACCCTTCCTATAATCTTCTCCTTTGTGGTATACCGTGTAATTTGTGAAGATGGGAAGTTTATTGAATCACTTAATGAGGTTTGCTTGAATGAACAAGTGATTTGAATGAAATATTAATTGCAAATGGCAAGATAGTTTAGACAATAAGAATGAGAATTTAAATCAGAAATTGGTGGTTAAAACAATTGAATTGAAGGCTATATATAGTGTTAAAGTGTTGTAACTTATCATGAAAAGTAGCGATCAAAAGGTATGGAAACAACTCTTGAATCAAGGGTTGTTTCTGTTCGATAAAGTGAAGTGTCTTTTCAAAAATATAGCCGTTATGCAATTTCAGTCGACTGAACAAAAAAATTCAGCCAACTGAAATATTAAAAATTTGAATCCGAGAGGAAATAGTACAAAAAACATGCAATTCTGTTGACCGAAATGGGTAGTTCAGTCGACTGAACTTTCATATCAAAATGTGCAAAAATTATGCATGTGCACAGATATTCAGTCGACCAAATGACCTTGTTCAATTGACTGAATTCTATTGATAAACAAAAATTACCATAGCTCATTTGGTTAGAGCACTTGCCTTCTAAACCAGTGACCCGGGTTCGAGCCCTCCTCAATGCATTTTTTAAAACTTGATTTTTCATTTAAAATATGATTTTACCAATGACCCAAGTCAAGTATTGCTTCATATATTATATTTGTTATTATTTTATTTTGTTTTTTAAAATAAAACTTTTACTACTTTTATAGAACGTTTCAAATGTGTATGTATATGTATGTATAACACTTTGAGAAGATTTTAACATCTGTAACTCTAGACATGACACTCTATGACTAATAATACTTTGTTTGTCACCTTTGTCTTGTCTCACTACAAGAATATATGGTTTTAATAGCAATAATGCTTAGCGTTTCCGCTCTTCCAGGTTTCAAACGATATTTGAGAAATGAATACCGCATCCTCATCAACGCTATACAAGGTTTCACGGTGGGAAACAAAATTATTTGTGCGCGAAACAAAAATAAGCGCACGTTTCCTTTCCTTCAGAAATAGCCCTCTTTCACTTCATCGCCTTAGACAACAAGAACCCTAGATCGCAAAATCCATAAACTGAAAAAATCATGAATCGCCAAATAACCCTGATAATCAATAGTTGATCCTGAATCTCCAATTTGAATCAACAGGTACTACAATCTTTACTATATTTTTTACAGCTTATGTTATGATTGATCCTGAATCGCAAATAACCCTCTCACTTTTCTTTATTTATGTTGATGCTCACTTGTATTTACTACAATCTTTACTACAATCTTTACAGTCTTTACTACAATCTTTACATGGTATATTTCTTTATTTATGTGATGGGTAAACTGCCCATTGAATTCCTCTGGTGATTACAATTTTGGGGATGTGTATTTTTTCAGTATTCGGGAAGTCCTTGGGCTTTATGACATTTGCCTGAGTAGTTTTTTCCCAACAAGTTAAGCGAGGTTCAATCTTTCTTATTGCTTCTTGTTGAAGTGATTTTCTAGCTGAGGGCGCGTGCTCAATGCTTTCTGGTTGGTGCTTAGGTGTAGCAAAAATCAAGTTACTAAGTACTGAGAGGACTCTTCATACTAATTTTCTTTTTTTTTTCAATTTGTCTTAATTACACATATGTCCTTTGCTAATATTGGCAACATATTGCATTTTAATTTTCAAGTGACATCTTCTGTTAAATATCATCTAAATTTTGGTAGCAACATTGCTGATATTTGTTGATACAATGAGTCATTATTTGCTGTAAACATTGGTGAAAATTAATGAAATAGCAGTTAATATCAATCTTTTGTGTAAAAATGTGTTGAATACATGAAAATATTATTTTCTTCACTTAGGCACCTCACCTGTCATTGTATTTTATTCAGAACTTTTATTCATATGGATCAGTGTCATTAAAACTAGATACAAAATTATAAAGTCTCATTTGTCATCAATACCTATCTAGGTAACAAAATCTTACATAGTTTGTGTTATGCATAGTAACATATCATTTTATGATTCATGAAATATGTCTTTCGCATGATGGTTTTTGAAGTACTTATATATAGAAATCTTTTCACTTTTGAAATATTTTTATATTTATTTAATAAATTATCATAAATTATTCCAGTATCCTGGTATTTAGAGATGTTGCATATAGGTCTCTAAGGGATATTTTGTTGATACTGATGTTAACCACTTGTCTCTGCTTGGAATTTGTATTTCTTTTCCTACAGGTAGTTATTCCTGTTATGGATTGGGAGAGTTCAAAATTTTCTAGACCAACTCTTGCATTTATACTTTTCATTTCTCTAGCTGTATTTCCTTCCCTAATCTTGCCTTCTGCGCCAAGTATGTGGCTAGCTGGAGTTACATTTGGTATGCTTATGGATTTGCTCTGATCATGTCTGGAATAATTATAGGAATGTCATTGCCATTTTTTATTGGCTCGCTCTTCCTCCGCTGTAAAATACATGTGAGACATTATCTTATGTTCATGTAAATCAACTGATAATATGTGACAGCCTCTTTAAGTTCTTGTTTGTTGTCGTACTGCAGAATTTGCTTGAAAAATGTCCAGATAAAGCAAAAATCATTAGATTAGCTGGGGAAGGAGATTGGTTTTATCAATTTCGAGATGTCTCCCTAATTAGAGTTTCTCCCTTTCCATGCCTCCTTTTCAATTATGCAGCTGTGGCTACAAATGTGAATTATTGCCCTTATATTTGTGGTTCTATAGCAGGGACTATACATGAAATATTTCTTACAATATACAGGTAAGGGCTCCTTTCATACCATTTATTGTACTATAATTGGATAATCTACTAAGCTTTCGACATTATTTAAGACATAGTTGGGGAATGTGATTTTGGGTTTTGTAAACGTCTTAGTTTCGAATGGGGTAATATAAAGAACACAAATAGCTAGTCAGTAGTATTTGTCTGATCTAAATCTACCATATCTAATCTTTTTTAAAGGGCTTCTTATTTAGTATATTGATTTTCTAGGTACTGTCTTTTTCAACTTTACTTAGAACACTGCAATGGATATGATACCAATACCTCATCAAAATTCAGCGATTCCATTTCCTTTTCAAATTAGATTACTAAATTGTTCAACCATTCCAAATCCATTTCAAATAATCTATCTCAAAACTGGATTGGTTCTTAAATTTGGATAGATTTTCAAATAAAATTTTCAAACTGCTTTGGTTTTAACTCAATTTCAATTTGCAATTGCTATCAACTAGATTGCTATGCAATAGTTACCACCATATAAAGTGATTTGGCAAATCTAATCCAATGCAAAATCATCATAATGATAATTTCACAAATATACTTTTATATATAAAAATGCATTTTTTGTTACATAAAAAGACGAACACATTTTTCTTATGTATGAAGAAGTCGGTATTGGTATAATTCATGTAACAACAGTATGTTCGCATTTATTTACGTATAAATATATACAAATAAGATAAAAACGTTTGCTTTATTTCAAATAGATAGCTAAAAATATCTTTTTATGTGAACCAAAGTTTAAAAAAGAGAAGACGTACATGAGGGGTTTCTGTGCTCATGAGGCATGGCGTAAACTTCAAAGCATGGATGCATAAGTTCTATAGGTAAACATTATCTAATAAAATAACATCGAACATTAACATAATAAACATTAAGCATTCAAAATGATTCAAACAAAATACGATCAGTTACATATAAATTATTTCATTAAATTGTTTTCTAACTTCTGTGTCATTTATTACTATAGACATAAATACAATATGAATATACATTCGAATTAAAAAAAAACAGGCATGGTTTCTTTTAAAAGCAGTCTATTACAAGCATAAGCAAAAAAAACATCCGATTTTAAGTGAAACGTTGAACCATTACAAGCAGTATATGGTATGAACATAGTCAAAAAAACATAACCTAAACTATTGCAAGCAATAGAGAAACACGTAAGCTATTTTTTTCTTCTTCTCTGATTTTTTTAGTTAAAAAATAAATAAAATTCAATTGAAATCAGAACCTGATTTCAACTTAGATATCGATTTTAAAATCTATTTCTGTATGGAGTTGATTCCTAAAATTGATCATTTCAACATATTTCAAAATTGAAATCAAAAATTAGAAAAGAATAAATGCTGTTGTTCTCTTGATTTTATTTTCATTTTTGTTTGCTTGCTATGAAATGATTAAAATTTTGTATTTTTATTGGATCCATTTTTTACTACACACACGGCTTACATCTCAATCTGTTGAGATGTACAACTTAGAGGCAAAACACTTTTTGAGTAGGGCTCAAAGCATTTTGCTTCCGCCTCATCTTGAGGTGCGATGGTCTGAGGCATGCCTTTTAAAATGTTGCTATGAACTGAAACATCAGTAAGTAAAGTAATTCGCATAACGAATTCAGTAAACTTCACTCAAAAAAGAGAAAAGCATTTAATCACGCATAATAATGAGTCTTTTAGGTAGAATCTATCTTGTACATTTCTTGGCTTTGAAAATAAAACTACTATAGAAGACGTTAGCTTGTTCATGATATGGAAGTCTCAGTTAAGGGATGAGTTTTCATGATGTGGTGTAGGATGAAGTGAAGAGTTGCCACGTGATTTGGGTTCGTTGGTGGTGATTTTGGTTTGCAGTGGTTTTGGTAGTGTTTGGAGGAGTATGGTAGCTTGGTGCAATGTCAGGGGTTGCTTGGTTTTGTGAAGTGCAAGGAAGGAAGTGTTGTAGTTATTGGGTGGATGGTTGTTATGGCAATGGAGAGGGAAAATTTGTTGTTTTTCAGGTTGTAGGTTGGATGAACTTGTTCTTGGAATTTAGGCGATTTGTGAAATGCCTGAAGCAGGCAGAGGTTGTGGGATATATGGTAATAGGCTGGTCACTGTGTTAAGGAGGTTTTGTGATATGGAAGTGTGGACAAGGCTGGTTTGTTGGTGAAGAGGAAATGAAATGTTGAGGTGGTGTGTAGTGGCTGAGTTGGTGAGTGTGATGGGGTGGTCAGGTTGTACTGCTGCAGTTTATGGCTGAGTTGGTGAGTGGTTCACGATTTGTAGGAAGATGTTGTCAGAGGCGATTCTCGACGATTTGGGTTTGGATGAGATTGTGGGTTTTGGATTGGTCAAAGAGGGTGATGGGTTTGAATAATTGGAGACTGATGTTTGCGATTGTGGTTTTGAAGGCGATGGTCGATGCTTGTGGAAATGATGTTTGGACAGCAGCTATGTGGATATGGAGAAGGAAATGATGTTTGTACTGTTCAGGTGGTTGGGGTATATGTGCAGTGAAGTGGCTATGTTGTCAGAAGTGGAACTATGTAAGTTGTTTTGAAGGCCAAAGAAGCGGAATAGGGTTGCAGCAGTTAGACTGTCACTGCGTAGTTGGCTGTAGCTGTTGATGAAGTGGTATCAATGGTGGCTGCTGTGTTGTATTGGTGATGGTGAGGAAGAAATGAAGGACTGTGACTGTGTTTGGCCGAGGCAGTAAGGTTGTGAGGAGGTTGGTAAATTTGGTTGTTTATTTGTAGAGATGAAGAGAATGTTTGCAGGTGTGTTTGAGAAGAAGTGGCTCTGGTGGTGTTGTGTATTATGAAGGCAGGTGGAGATATTAGGTGAAGTGAGTATGGGTGTGTTTGATGAACTACAGGGAAGTGAGGACAGGGGTGCTGCACTGTGAATGATAGGTTGTTGATGGAGAGATGGTATTTGGGTGAAGTGTGATAATGGAACACACAAATGAAACCGATAATGGAACAAATTGAACACACAAATGTAGTTTGGTGGATGAAACAGATAATGAAACATATATGCAAATTAAACATAAATGCAAATGAAACAAACAAATATTGGAACAGAAATACAGTTGCAACGCAAAACGAATACACAACTAACAAAGACAGAATACAAATATTCAAGATAAGATTTTGTTAGCTTTTGATAATAAGAAAGTTGAACAAAAAATACAGTAACAGCTATAACAAGCATAAAAGGCGTAATAGGAAGAGGGTGGAGCATAAACATAATCAACATCCATTTTGTACTTCCAATTTCATCTGCAAATTCATAAATGGTAGGTGGGTTAGTACATGTATTAATATGATATTCATGATGCAAACAAAGTTAGACAATAATAATGATAGATTTTTATGTTAGGCCTCCAAGTCATTTACTCCATTGCCTACAAGTCATTGTCTACTTTGTCATTTATTGTCTACAAATTTAGTATATTCAACCTGGAACTATCATTGTCTACTTTGTCATTTAATGCAGGAACTTGGTTAACACTGAAGCAACCTGGAGCAATGTTTAGATCCTTGCAAGAATCTTCTGTAGCAGCCATTTCCGTATCATCGTCTCCATAACTGAGTATTTGTGTCCATTTGTTAGACTATTTTGAGCTATTATCATGTGACCATGTCTTGTAGTATTTGTGTTCATTTGTTAGACTATTTTGAACTATTATCATGCGACCATGTCTTGTAGTATTTGAAATATTAGTAGAATTATTTGAAACTTTTCCACTGGTTTGATTGTGTGTTTCCAAATTAGAATTCACTGCAACGTTATCATTGTTACATATAGTTGTTGTCATCTTCTCGATTTGTTATTTTTGGGATCCACATTTTAATATATATATGTGTGTGTGTAATGTGTATACATATATCTATCTATGTGCATATATATATATATAATATAATATAATATAATAAAAAGAAAATTGAAACAAATGCTGAAAATTAATATTATATAGAATAGCGTTTGAAAAATGCTATTGATTCATCAAACGCTATCGCAACTCTATATGAGATGTAAGATTTATGCATCAAAAACGCTATAATAGAATAAAAAATGCTATAGTAGAAAATAAAAATGCTATACAAGCATGACAAGAAATGCTATCGAAAAACATTGTAACGCTATAACATGGTTTGATGAAACGCTATAAAATGTGCTCGAAAACGCTATAGAAGTTAAATGAAGGATTATATTCCCTATAGCGTTTAAGTTTAATAATAGAGAAAAAACGCTATGGTAGGTTGCAAACGCTATGCCCTTTTGTAAACGCTATTAGATATTATAATGTTTTCCTTCCTGCTATGTAATGCTGCCGGCCTACCATAGCTTGTGGTTCCACGGCGTTCTCTGAAACGCTATGGTAGCATGTTATAGCGTTTTTCAAACGCTATGAAACCCATAAACTGTTGTAGTGTCTCTATCGTGTATATCTCTTCTTGTATCTCCATATACATAATTTCATCCTCTTTTGTACCGTGTATCTTCATGTTGAGCTTATTTGTTTGTCTCCTTTTGATGCTCATGTACCTGCAAGTTAGCTTAGAGATTCTTTGGCATAATTGTATAGTTGTTGTCATTAAAATCCAGCAATAGAGGTTCTAACAAACTTTAGTTCCTACTTTCTCGCAAATATATCCTTCTCTTTGCATTGCACACCGTATACCTACTCAGGCACCGCATTAATCAATGGTATTTCTTTCGAGAGCTACCTTCCGCGACTAAGCCTTCTACTATGCTCCAAGTCAGTCGAAGCCCAAAAATACACCTTTCGACTGCGTCAAAAGCCAGCACACTCTCCTACTTACACAGCGCATCAACAACAAGGCGAATGCTGCATTATACTTTGCAATGGAGTCGAAAGCCCTCAAGTTCCATTCAAAAGCAAAGTTAGAAGGGCATCCTGAATTCAACAGCGACGAAAGGTCTTCAAGGCACCTTTTCGACTATGTTGAAAGGACTGATGCGAAAGGGTCCAATCTGCGCCTATAAATAAGACCCAAAGGATATCGTTTTGGGGATCCAAATCCAATCATTGGAGACATGTTCTATTCTTGAATTTGTAAACCCTAATTGTTAAATCAAATTGGGGATTTTATTTCTTTGTAATACATTCTTGTATTCAAGAAGATTATTAATAAAGCAAGTGCATGGCATTTTCGAATACATTGACTCCGATCTGCTGCTTCTATTGGTTCCGGTTATGGATTACATGTATCAATGCAAATTGAAAGGTTACCTTTAGATGAAGTAGAAGCCTACCAATTCAATTAAAACCCTTAGATCCATTAGGTCCCAACCTCTAGTCACCTCAACCACTTCGAAAGGAGGTTTCGAAAGGGTCTTAAGCCATTTCAACTAATTATAAAGGTGGTTCCGAAGAAGTTCCAATCGCCTCGACCATTTCGAAAGGTAGTTTCAAAGGAGTTTTAAATTACCTTGATTGATTCAAAAGGTAGTTTCGAAGAGATCGTTCACGCTTTTAATCCTACCTTAGGGCGTTGACAAGATTTCTTGTTAATGTTTTTGACGATAGAAAGAGGGCTCAAACCTCTGATCTTGTTAAATTCCCAACCTTACTTTCCTTTACTTTCCTTTATCCTTATTTCATTCCAAATTAACATTAGATCCTACATCACAATGCTTAGCAAAGTCAAAAAATCCAAGCAAGGATCTTCAGAACCACATTTGGCTAGGTCCTCTAATAATGTTGTCAAAGATTCAAGGCTATATGAAGAGAAAATGTTAAGATTGGAAGCTTTAAGAGTCATGAGATAGAAGAGAGGAGAATCTTATGATCCAGACAATTGGAGCCTAAATCCATTCCATATTGGACATACAACCAACTTTACTTTAGGAGAGGCAAGACGTAAAGGTGATAATTTGTTTGTTCAAATGAAGAAGGCTATCTAGTTCTATGCAAAAGGAACTATCTTTGAAGAAGGAATAATGGCTGATTATTACACCTTTTTTCAAAAATGGCATTCAACAACAAGTGGATCATTGCCTACATACGAGCTTCGAAAGGCTTTAAAAAGGAAATTGGTCATTGAGAACGAAGTTTCCAAATCGAGCAATAATAAAGTTAGAATTCAACCTCAAAAGACAAGCTTCAAATCGAGACTCCCTAGAGAATTCATCTTGACTACATCAATCGAGAACATCTACATATTAACAAGGGTGGGACTCAACTATTGGCCATCCAAAAAGAAAAAGCCCAAATATGAAAGGAATATGGGGGGATCTTACTGTCACTAACATATGATGAGTGGGCATGAAACAAATCAATGTAGAGCTCTCGAAGGAATGGTCGTCAACTTTTTCAGACAAGGAAAAATCAGTAGATTTGTAAAGCAACCCTAAATAAATTCAATAAAGCATCGCTTTTCTAAGAAAAAAATCTACATGATCAAGAGAAATATTCTCCTTAAACTTGAAAATTATCTTAAATGGTCATAAGCCTTTGTCCGCTTTGAGTTGGCCAGGTCAAAGCACCTCCTGAGGGGAGGTTAGAGTAAACCTTTATCCACATCATGGTATGGCCAGGTTAAAGTATCTATAAGCCCTTGATCGTGCCACACTATGGCCAGATCAAGGCACCTCCTGGAGGCGGAATGGAGTAAGCCCTTGAAGTGCTAAACTATGGCCAGGTCAAGGCACCAACTAGACTTCAGTCCCGCCTATAAGGTCTGGCTGGAGCACCTCCTAGAGGAGGATGGAGTAAGCCCTTGATCCCGTCATGCTATGGCCTGGTCAAGGCACCGAATAAGCCTTTAGTCCCATTTATAAGACCTGCTAGAGCACCTCCTTTAGGGAAGTTGGGTAAGTCCTTGGGTCTTGCTTGTAGATAAGATAACTAAGCACCCTAGACAACAACAAACTAAGATGTCTAAGCCCGAGAAATAGCACAAAGCAAAAGATTTGAACAATCATAGTCCAAAGAGAAGTACAAAACAAAAGGCTTAAATAAGAATTATAACCATTAGCTTATTTGCAAAAGATATATTCTGGACTTCACTTATTAATACCTGAATCTGGGATTTGGGTCTTTTACTACTAATTTCTAGACTTCACTCATTAATGCCCGAATCTGGGTTTCGGGACCTCTGTTCTTGAGATCTTTACTATGGGTATTTGGTCTTCTACTACTAAATTTTAGGGATTACACTTATCAATACCTAAATTTGGATTTCAGGTCTTCTATTATTTTCAGATAGCTTCTGGACTCTTATAGTATGTTCCTAAAAGAGGATTCTTAGTCTTTTATGACTTATTTCAGATGAAGATCTCTGGACTTATTATTTAACAATTATTCTTGGTCTTCTATCAACTATTTCCAAAAGAAGATTTCTAAACTTCTATTAAAGCTAGATTTAGTTTTTAGTCCTCTACTATTAAATTTCTGGTCTTCATTCATCTTTATCAAAGTTGGATCTCAGGACTTCTATTATTATCAAACAATAATTTTCAGTCTTTAATTGCTCCCAACTATTGGTTTCTCATCACTTATAATCTTCAGATAAGGATCTATTAATTTCCATTATTTAGATTCTATTATTAGGAATCCTTATACTATCTCCAATGATAAAGACAAACTACTAAAACATATTTCAAAGTAATGACAAAACATGTTGTCTACTTTGTACTTTACAGGAAAATAAAATTAAGGAAGACCGAATGATTCAACAAATAAAAAAGTCGTAGTCAAAGCCATTAAGGGGTAGACTTAGAAACAATATTGAAAGTATAGGAAAAGGCTACAAACCAGTGATATTTACATGATTTACACAATTTACGAAATTATTTACAAGTATATTATACAATACAAGTGTATGTTTCAAAGATCCTGGACAGCCTTATCTGAATTCTTAGCAATCAAAAGATCAACAATATGGTGAATTGCTATGCAAAGAATTTCTTTAAGCTTCTTTTTAATCTCGTCAGCATTATCAATAGATTCAATTTGAGTCTTTAAAGTGCAATTGAAAGCATTGTTAGCACCTTCAAGGGTCTTGTTTTGTCATTCTAAGTCAGTGGTACGCTTTTGAAGAAGATATTTTTCATGTTCAAGCCTTTGGATTTTGGCTGCATATTCATTAATGCATTGCGAGTACCTTACTTTTTGTTGATCGTCAAAGTATCTCTCATTTCAAACTTAACCCTTCAATACCATTCACCTCTTGCCTTCTCGTCTAAACCTAGGGGAGGGTTTGTTATAGTAGGGAATATCTGAATAGCTAAAGATGAAAACCTTGTTGATTTCATAATAGGTGAAGTGATTGGAGAAGTTGGTAAATCAATATTTGGAATGTCTCCTCCCATGATAAATTTCAAGGATTTGCACCGAGCTTGACTATCTTTTAATTTTATCTTCAAGTTGCTTACCTATTGGAGAAGCTTAGACATCTCATGATCAAATTCAATCGAAGGGTTTGATTTAATTTGGTGTTTCAATTGGGAAACTGTTTCATCTTTATTCTTGATATCCGCTTTGAGACTATTGATTTGATCATTAAGGTCTCTAATAATCTCCTTTTGAAGCAAGAATTTCTTGTGTCATTCCAATGCTCCAGTATTACCTTCAAGTCGGATGGACAAAGAATCTTTAAATAGGTTTCTCTTCTCAAGATCCGCCACCAACTTATCTCTAATACTGATGAAGCGAGATAATGGATCTAGTGAGAGTGGAGTGGTAGCTAAATGTAATTCCTATTTAAATAAACAAAAAAATTAATACCCGGAGAACAAATTTCTTTATTACAATAGTAGAAATTATAACTCAAAATGAAATAAAACACAAGGGCACAATATCAATGTTATAATCAAATACATGCTTTACCCTATCACACTTAAAGTATATAAACAACATTTTTAACTTTATTCAAAGAGTTAGCCAAAAGGGTGATAGTCGAGTCAAAAGTGGTATTAAATCCTTCTGGGGTAATAACTGGGGGACATTTTCTATAATACCATTCTCCGGCCAGAGGACTGTCCCGACCGCAAATCAATTTTGTATGATATGTTCGAATCTCCTTAAGGAGTTCTCCTTTTCATCACCTAAAAAATCAAAGGGAAGGTGGGGATGTTGCATATAAAGCTTCTGTAGATCCCTAAGAAAGCAATATCTAGCCAATCTTGAGGATTTCAAAAGTGAGGCCTTTTCTAAGTACTCTATTCTTAATTTGACATATTTGCCTAAGTAATCTCTAGAAACAAGGCTGCTTAAGAGGCATTTATTCTGTAACAATGTAATAACATACGACTAAGTATAAAATAAAACTAATACAGAAAATTCACAAATCAATATTATTGCATGAATACAAATTTTCATCTGGTTCGTACAAAACTGTTTTTTGAATAACTCGGAAATGAATTTATCATTGTAATATTTGAGTTTTTCTGGAGGCAATTCACAAGAGATTGAATTGACTCGTAGTAAATTCCAGCAAGCCCCCGGATGAGGGTCAGATCCAAATTCATCTAAGTACCTCTTATGTAGATATCTAAGTAGACCCCCACTTAAATCACCCAAGTATGAAAAATCAACTGGTGGATATCTGCAATAAGCTTTATATAGAAAGTCTACCAGGATATTTCTGTCCTCGATCAACATCCAAAAGAGAGTTTTCAGTTCCATGTTCTCTTTTAGGAGCTTGTCATAACAAAAGCGCGCCCTTTTCAGTCGAGGGGTCGCTTCCTGATCTTTAAAAGACGCTAACACTGTAGCGCTTTTATTAAGCTTATAATACTTGTCAGAGAGTGCGTTATGTTATTTTAGGTTTATCTAACTCCCTATATAGGCTATTTATTTCTACCTGTTTTCTTTCAAGCTTTGTTTTATAAAGGTGAATGGATTTCTTCTGTATCTAAAATGGGAAAATATTAGTTATTGTTATCATGGAAGTGAAAGCCATTTAGACAAAGAATTCCATACCTAAGAAACAGGGATTGAAGTTTGTAGGGTCTGCCTTTTACCCTCTTATTCTCCAACATCAATATTGGCGTCTTTTTCATGGAAATCAGAGGGTTAAGGAAGTTCAGTTTGACTCGCTTCATTGGCATTTGGATCGAGGATGACTTTCTCTGAAGCCCTGGAAGTATCATCGTCACCTCCTCTTTGATAACCATCATGATCACCCCATTACCACCAAAATCCTGACCTCTATCATCATTATCATCGTTGTTGCCGCCTTCTTCAACAACGGTTTCATCATCGTCATCGTCCTCCACCTTGTCAGAATCAGAATCTCCTTCTATAGGAGTGGCTACGAAAGATAAGAGCTTTGAGGCATCAATTCCTTCTCTCTCAGGGACCTCGATCCCTTGCTCCATTTCTTTAATTTTGTCCATTAATCTTTTGACCAATACAGGATTGAGTGAGGGAAAGCTTAAGTCATGGCACTTTTCTATATTATCAGAGTAAGCCAGCATAAATGCATCCTCGTAAGAATTTACAATGATATCATTTAGAGAAGTGCTCAGAAATTGAGACACTTTCCGCTTAGCACCGGAAATGGTCATGGCTAAGGAATTCTTTTTCTTCTCCAATTTCTTTTTGAAAGATGTACATTTCTTCTTGAGAGAAAAATGTTTAGCGCTCATCCTGGCCTTTTCAACCTCCGACTCTTTCAGAGTCATTTTCAAAGCCAAAATCTCATCAGCTAAGATTTTTTTCACCTTCCTCTCCTTGGAAATTGTAGATTCACTTGAGTAAGGAAAGCGCTCAACCTTTCTCATTCCTTTACTGCGTCATCTTTAGCAGCAGCGTGGGAAGTAATCTGGTTACTTAGAGTTGAGACTTCTTCTTTAAGCTTGGATGTCTCAGCGAAAGATTTTGAAATGTTTTTCTAGAGGGAGTACCAACTTTTGGAGATCTAAAAGAAAAAGTAAAATGCAAGTGAAGATTAAATATAAAATGGTAATAAGAAAATTAAGTAGTATGGAACATGCCAAAAATAAGGGATCGACAATGACTTGTCGGATCGGATATAGAGGAAGGCGGTTGAATAGAGGTGAATGATGGAGAATTCATAATTGATTGTACAATCTTCACAAAGTCATTAGGAGAAACTGGTGTTGGGGGTCTAGAGAGATTCAACTCTTGAGAGGGAGTTGAAGTGCCTAAAACCTTTTGCATCCGTTCAATGACGCTGGGAGAATCGGACACAACAATGTGAGACATGAAGTCGCCCTTTGAAAGAGTTATTTTGGATTGGTTGGCAATATCATCAAGAGTAGGACCCTCTAGAATTTTTCCTACATCAACAGATTCACCCTCTTTTGGGGGAAGAGAAGACTAGACATCAGCAGTTTTAATTTTCTTGAAAGAGGAACCTGCTGCAGTTACCCCGCTCAATTTTCTTTTAGCGAGCATTCTCGACCTGGAAATAGCCTGGGTCAAAGCTAAAGCACTAGATTTAGAAGGTAAAGGAAGTGGATCTCTTGTGGATAGTTAAGATGAAGGAGCAGCTGTTAAAATTAAAAAGCATAGATTAGCGAAGCAATCTAAAGAGTAACACAATGGTAAGTTACAAATGGTATAATTAAGTTTACCAAGTCGATCGGGACAAATCGGAGACAAAGATGAGAAATTTGTGGGATCACCCAAGGATAAGAAGCATTTGCTTTTGGAGGTATGTTGGACAAGAGGAGGTTGTCCGAGAATCCTCTGGCCTTCTATAAGGAGAGAATATTTCTGAAGGTTGCTGAGGGTCAGCAATGTGAGCCTATTCCGATATTGTTTGAGGCAGCGGTTAACAACTTCACAATTCTCTTACCTTCATCATCAAGATCCTTGGGGATAGGGCCTAACAAGAAAATGCAATTCAGCAAAAGAAAACAATTTAATAAAAAAATGGTAATGATATACTTACAAGGAGAAGAGAAAGCTCCACTAATATTTTGAAAATATTTGGCATAAAAGAATTGCGTCTACCAATCTTTGTACTTGTTCACTCCCTTTGAAATTAGCTTCTTGTGAGGGTTAGCCCTGAAAATTTGGCTGTTCAGATTGCTAAGGTTGACTAGACGCACCAAGTAATTAAGAACTTTAGCACTTAGAGAGGGAATGCCCGATTCTAAGGCCATGAGCTCTTAGGAGATGAGATATGTATATACATTTGGCGATAATTGAGTAGGTGCTATACCAAGGTGACTCAGGAATCTTGACAAAAACTCGAAAAATGGAATGAAACCTCCATGCCAAATGTAGATGGCGGTATAAGCAAAATATACCTTGGGAGGATTTTGTATAGTATCATTGTCCCCGGTAAGAATAGCTTCTACTCTTGTAATTCCGAAGTCGTTAAGGATCACATCAACTTCGTGTTGAGAAGATGTTAGGGAATGTCTTGAAACTACTTCAATCTTTTTTGAGAAAGATTCTGGTTATGAAGCTATATCCTTTTTTGATTTCTTGGAAGCCTTTTTTAAACCCATGATCCTGCCAGGTGAAATAGTTTTATTAAAGTTATAATTCTTTTCGCTATTAACGGCTTTCGAAGGTTACAAAAGCCTATTGCAATGATTCAAATATCCACCAAGACATATAGTTCCATGCCTTCGAAAGGGTGTCAAAGTTAACAAAAATTATGAGATTCATCAAGCTTTCGACAGTGACGAAAGGGAATATGGAATATAAACACCTGAACACACCCTTCGACAATGTCAAAAGCTTGGAATTTTTTTACTATTAATAGGTGCAACTATCCACACAATACTAATTTGAATATATACATTATTGAAACTATTAACAATATTCCCCAATCAATTCAACAACGTTGAAACCCATAGATTATATTCTACTTAAAAATATGAACATTGCCGAAACACCATGTTAGAACCTCTATTCTATGATTTCGATGACAACAACTATACAATCATACACATATAGTATGTTCCATCTACTTGTAGGTAAATGCTTCGAGAATTCACAATAGCACGACTTGAAGACGAATAGTAGAAGAAAAAAATCATTGGTATTAGAGAAGCTATTATAGTATGTTATAGTCATAGATACATGGTCTGTAAAATCTCCTTTAGTAGTTTTGTTTACACAAAATTGCACATTGAAATTTTTACAATATTTTCAATATTTTGTTTTAGAAGTGCACATGCATCAGACGTCTGTCCAAATAAGTCAGACGTCTGACTAAGTTCTCTGCCTAAAATTTTTACAAACAGACAGACGTATGAGTTTTATCCGAGACATCTGACTGAGTTCACTGGTTAAAAAATATATAACCAGATAGATGTCTGAATTTTATCCTAGACGTCTGAACTGGATAACGGGCTAAAATTATGAATAGCCACTTACTTCATTCTAATGGTTGCATCCACATCTTTTCACTGCATCTCTTTTTCCTCAAAGATTGCAACCCTTAGACTGAAATAGAACATACTAAAGGATGTTACTCCTCAAGAAAACTCTTTAACACCTATAAATATGTAAATATTTTGAGAAATAAAATCACTTGAATTTTCTGAATCTCTTTCTCTTTTCACTTTGCATATTTTGATCTCTAAAAGCAATCAATACATCATTCTTATTCTTCCTAAAAACAAAGCCTCACATACACATATTACTCAAAGGAGATTATAGGAAGATTTGTATAGTGCAGTCAAAATCAGTGTTACAAAGAACACATACTTGTCAATAAAAGACTTTCTGCATCAAGCCTATTCCTCCAGGCAAAGTGAGAGTTGTTTACTAGTTTAAAACCGAAGGGGAGCTTCGGGACTGGATGTAGGATGGGAGGTCCGAACCAGTATAAAAACTTTGGTGTGATTGTTTCTTTAATTTTATTTACTTTACTGTGGTAGTTATAAGTTAGCTTTTTATTACACTTGCGTATTAAGATATAAATACACGATCCATACACACTTTCATTTGATATCAGAGCACAATTATTTCAAGTTACAACAACACGTAATTGAAACATATTTAATATGGCAAGTACATTTCAAAATGGCCAATCCACTGCACGTCCCCCACTATTCATTGGATTTAATTATGCTTATTGGTCTACACGAATGCGTACTTTATGGAAGCTAATGGTCTAGAAATTTGGTTAGCAACTCAAAATAAATATGAAGCACCAAAAATAGACATGATCACTTTGACAGATGCTCAAAAGAACACAACAACAAACAATGCTAAAGCCATGAATGTTCTATTCTGTTCACTTAACAAAAATGAATTTTCACGTGTCATGTTGTGCACTACTACATATGATATATGGTGTACATTACAAATCACTCATGAAGGCACAAACAAAGTTAAACAAACAAAGCTTTCCATTTTACAAAATCAATTTTCTTCATTTAAAATGAAGGCAAATGAATCTATTGGTGATATGTATGCTAGATTTTAAACAATTCAACATGATCTTATGGCATTTAGAGTCAAATTTATAGATTTTGATTTAGTTATACGTATATTAAATTCCTTAACTAATGAATGGGAGCGAAAAGTGTTGGCTATAGAAGAGGCTAATGATCTATCTCAACTAAAAGTTGAAGAATTAATCAGAAATTTGATGTCGTACGAAGCAAATTTGCAGGCAAGAAAAGAACAAAATAATGAAAAGAAAAATATAGCTTTTCAAGCCAACGATAATAATTCAAACTTAGATGAAGATGAGATCGTATTTATTGCAAAATACTATAACAAATTCAAGAAATTCAAAAAAGGACAAGATCCCAAAACGGAGGAAATTCAAATTCATCCAACCAAACTTTAATCAAATGCTTTGGATGTGACAAGTTCGGACACATGAAGAAAGAATGCCCAGAACTCAATAATGACAAAACGAAAAGCAAGTTCGAGAAATTCAAGAAAAGAAAACGGGTTTTTCAAGTAACTTGGGATGACTCGGATTCGTCTTCATCATCAGACAGTGACAACAATAGTGATTCTGAGCAAGCCAATGTATGCTTCATGGCGAACACTGAGGAGGTATATCCTGATCTTACTTGTAATGAAATTTTAGAACTTAGCATGGAAGTAGATGACAAATATAGAGAAATTAAAATTTTAAATAAAGAAAATGTGTCTAAAATTAATTGTATGGAGCTTGAAATAGGATTATTAAAAAAATGAGAAAACCATTCTAGAAGAAGAATTAGAACTACACAAGAAAAATGTAAAAATCTATCTAGTCAAAATGATTCTTTATTATGTGAAATAGGAAAAGTTAAACTAAAATGATGATATTAGAAATGAAAACATTGTATTAAAGGATAATCTAGAAGCATCAAAATCCAAAATTTCCTATCTTAAAAATGAGTTAGATAAGATTACAAATAATGTTTCAAAATTCAATAAAGGAAAGAAGAATTTGGACAATTTGATCAAAAGTTCTAAACCATCTAGAAATCGGAATGAATTAGGTTTCAAGAAAACTTCAAAACATTGAAACTATAACTCACTGTATAAAAGGTTCAAGAATTCATATACTAGAGAAAAGGCTTCTAACTGTAAAATAATAAAAATATGGGTTCCAAAATCTGGTACCAAATTAATTAGACAAAAACACATAGATAACTATTTGAAAAGTGTTGTCCATAATAAACATTACTCTTTTAAAGGCCCAAACCCTCTTGGGTATGGCAACCTTCACTCTCTAACACTTAGGACCCTAACAAAGGAAGTGGGTACCGATCAAATTGTTTTTATCTGCAGGTACCCAAAAGAAAATCTGATAATAAGGAGAAATATATACTTGATAGCGGATGCTCCAAACATATGACTGGAACAAATGTTATTGTATATAACATACAGAGACGGTGGTACTGTAACTTTCATAGATAATTCAAAAGGATTTGTCATCGGAATTGGGGATGTCATCAATTTTGGTATGTCCACTTCACCTTTTGTTACAAATGTTCTTTTAGTTGAAAATCTAAAACATAACCTATTAAGCATTAGTCAACTTTGTGACAAAGGATTCAAAATTGATTTTAAAAAGAATTAATGAAAAATATTTGATCAAAATAAAAATCTGATCTTTGAAGGTTTACGAAAAAGAAACATCTATGTATTAAATATGAAATTTAATAACTCCAACGATTTATGCCTATCTGTAGATTTTAATGATCCATGGATATGGCACAAACGGTTATGTTACATAAACTTTAGGTTTATAAACAAATTGGCTAAACATGATTTGGTTAGAGGTCATCCTAAAATAAACTATAAAGTTAAAAATTTATGTGATGCATGTCAATATGGCAAATTAAAAAAGAGTTCTTTTAAATCTAAAAAAGAAATTTCTACCAAACAACCTTTAGAATTATTACATCTTGATTTATTTGGACCTACTCAAGTACGTTCAATAAATCATAACAAGTATGTATTTATTATTGTAGATGATTTTTCAAGATATACATGGACATTGTTTTTAAAACATAAGAGTGATACGTTTGAGATGTTTAAAATTTTTGCTAAAAGAATTAAAAACTTAATGAATCTTAAAATAAAGAGTATAAGAAGTGATCATGGAGGTGAATTTGAAAACGAGATTTTTGAAAATTTTTGTAACAAAAAGGGAATTACACATAATTTTTCATTTCCTCGAACATCACAACAAAATGGTGTTGTAGAAAGGAAAAATCGTACACTCCAAGGATGTGCACAAACTATACTTAACAGTAGTAAACTACCGAAGAATTTTTGGCAGAAGCTGTAGCTATTGCTTGTTATGTATTGAATCGTGTCACATTACGTCCTTTTACCAAAGATACCAGTTATGAAATGATTTTTGGTAAAAAACCCAAAGTATCGTACTTTTGAATATTTGGTTCAAAATGTTTTATACTAAACACTAAAGATAATCTTGGAAATTTTGATTCAAAAGCCGATGAAGGAATCTTTATCGGATACTCAGATCGTAGCAAAGCATATAGAATATTAAATAAATGTACCAGTACTATAGAAAAAAGTTTACATGTTTCATTTGATGAAGACTTTTCCAATAACAAAAACAGTGATGACGATGAAATGTTAATAAAACCATCTGAAAATAACTCTGTTTCAAATAACAATAATGAGAATACCGTTGAAAATGAAAATACGTTAAGATCACCACCTCGTATTTTGAAAGACTATCCAATTAACAATATAATTGGTGATTTGAATACAAAAGTTTCTACTAGACATCACATAAATCAAACGAGTCACGTTGCATTCATTTCAAATTTTGAGCCAAAGATTTATAAAGAAGCATCGAATGATGAGTCATGGATTATGGTAATGCAAGAAGAACTCAGTCAATTCGAAAGAAGTGAAGTATGGGAACTTGTATCAAGACCTACAGAACAATCTGTAATCGGCACAAAATGGGTTTATAAGAATAAAACAAATGAAAATTGAAATATTGTTCAGACCAAAGCAAGGTTGGTAGCTTAAGGATATAATTAAGAGGAAGGCATTGACTATGAAGAAATGTCTGCTCTAATCGCAAGTTTAGAAGCCATCCGAACGTTACTCGCTTCTGCATGTCATCGCAACTTTAAAAAAAATTCAAATGGATGTAAAAAGTGACTTTTTAAACGGTTTTATAAAAGAAAAGGTTTATGTCGAGCAGCCTCCGTTGTTTAAGCATGAAAAATTTCTTGAACATGTCTATAAACTAAAGAAAGCTTTATACGGTTTAAAACAAGTACCTCGTACTTGGTATGATAGGTTAAAAACTCATTTAATAACATTTGGATTTCAAAGTGGAAAAATAGATACAACTCTGTTTGTAAAAAGAGACCATAATGATATTTTGGTTGTTCAAATATATGTAGATGACATAATATTTGGATCAAAAAATGAAAAGTTATGTAATGATTTTGCAGATATCATGAAAAATGAATTTGAAATGTCCCATATTAGAGAATTAAAAAATTTCTTAGGATTACAAATTAAACATTTAGAAAATGGTATTTTTAAAAATCAAGAAAAATATTGCCACGATTTTTAAAACGCTTTGGAATGTAAAAAACATCTAGTAAACCAACACCCGTGAGCACCAGTAGCCATTTAGATAAATATGAAAACGGAAAAGATTTTGATCAAAAATTATATCGAAGTATAATAGGATCACTATTATACTTAACGGCTAGTAGACCCGATATTATGATGGGTGTGTGTTATGTGCAAGATTTCAAGCACAGCCTAAAGATTCACACTATCGAGTAGTTAAACGTATTTTGCGCTACTTAACCAATACTAAGGATTGCCATTTTTTTCTATCCTAAAGGCAGTTCCTTCGAACTCGTATCATATAGTGATGCAGATTTCGATGGTTGCAAAACAGATAGGAAAAATACAAGTAGCACTTGTCATTTTATCGGTCAATCGTTAGTTTCGTGGTTTAATATAAAAACAAAACTGTGTTTCTCTTTCAACATGTGAAGCCGAATATATTTTTGTTTCCTTAGCTAGCGCTCAAGTAATATATATGCAACAAACACATAAAGACTATGAGAAAATAATAGAAAAATCTCCAATATATTGTGATAATACGAGTGCTATAAATTTATCTACAAATCCAATTAATCATTCTTGGACAAAACATATAGATATTCGTTACCATTTTTTGAGAGACAGTGTTGAAAAAGGGATAATAACTCTAGAATTTGTTAACACCGAAAATCAAATAGCCGATATTTTTACAAAACCACTAAGTGAACAAACTTTTATTAAGTTAAGACGTGAACTAGGAATTATGTCGTTACATGATTTATAATTCGATATTAAAGTATAAAAAAAAATTAATAGAACAAAAAACTGGAGATGATGGCACTCAAACTCTGCACTCATGGGAGGAAGTCGCATGTCTTTCCAATGTTCTATTGTGTTACTTGATTTAGGACCTTACATATCTTTTATTTTATGTGTGGTTATAATCTCTTTTTATTTCTTAACCTTGCATTTTCTCTTGGCTGAAATTTCTAAGAAATATTAACCTTAAAACAATAACCTTAAATAGATAATAAACTTAGTATATATACATGATCAAAATTTTCTTAAACTCATATACAAACTTTAAAAATAAATAAACAAAGATTAAATTTCTAAAAACATATAAAACAATGCCTTCTGATCACGACTCCACTTATTCCACTATTGACTACAACTCCCCATCGTCCGGTAGCACTCATGTATCTCCCACAAAAATCACTCATGTATCATCACCATCCCTCAACATTATCGCTTCGCCAACATACCATGCTGGTTTTTCTCCAAAAGGAAAGAAAGCTAAACATTCCATTGATACGAAATCCTCATCTCTTTCCGACAAAGTCGATGAGATACATCATTATCAACAAGAGATGATTGGCATTCAACGTGAGATGTATTACGAGCAACGTCGTCAAGTACTTCTTGAAAAGTGAATTCTCGCAATCTATGGTCATTCGCCATCAAAAGATTGCGTACATCAACGATCTCCTCGATTACACGAAACACCTTCAAAAGCACACAACATTATCCCACGGAACCTATGGGGAGAAGGGACATCAAACACCGAACATACTCCTATTCGTCCATACTACTATACTCTTAAGCCATCTTCCGAGCAAACTAAAATCGAGCCAAATTCGTGGGAAAAACAAAACTACCGTTCTTCTAACTCATTTTATGACAACTAAAGAAGTCTTTCAAACAAGCATTTAATATTATACAAAATAAGAATGTATATTCATAATAATCATTTGTAATTTTCATTATATTCAAATTTTGTTTCCATATAACAGAAATAGGGAGAAAAAGAATATCACTAAAGACCAGACGTCTGAGCATATAGGCAGACGTTTGTCTACAGCCACTATTTTTTTTTGTTTCAACTCAAATGTCTGAAAAAGAATTCAGACGTTTGTTAACAGCCACTGAAATTTTTTTGTTTCGGTTCTGACATCTGAAAAGAACATAGACGTTTGTTCGAGATTTCTAGAAATTTCAATACTTCAGCACAAACATCCGAAGAAAGATACAGACATCTACTATTTTCCTCTAGAAAAATTATTCCCAAACACAGATGTCTGAAGATCCTATCAGATGTCTGTTCGCCCTTTCTGTTTTAATATTTATCCTCGTTCAGACGTCTGACTTAAAATTCCAAACGTCTGTCAATGCCTGAGCCCATAACTTTTCACCAAACTATATATCATCATTTCCCCCTCTCTAACTTTTCACCGTTTCTCATTTTCAAAACCCTAGAATCCTAAATCCCCAAATCAATTTCCTCAATCCAATTCTCCAATCAATGGCTCCAAAAGGAAAAAATCCAGTTGCTAAACGAAAGAAGGCTATTGGAGGCGAAAGCTCTCAACCTTCCACTCAAGGATTCATCAAGGATCATCACATTAAAGAATGGATCGTTGAGAAAGAACATGGAAAGAAAAAATTGCAAGATTTGGAGAAAAAGCCCCTGCATTCTGGTTCGTTTTATCCAATTCGTTGTTTTATTCATTATGATGTTATCGATTTGACTGAAGATGCTAATATATATCACCTGATCAACTATAATTATAATGCTGGGAAAATTGATTAATTAGCGGTACCACTTTCTTATCAATTAATGTCCTTAAAAATTTGGAATCCTTCGGATGATGAAAATTGGATTTGGACAAGTGTTTGTGGAACCGTAAAAAAAATTAATATTGAAATGCTTGGCCAAATACTTTATTGTTCTTACACAAGAATTCGATTACAAGATGTTCCCGATACAAGATATGCCCCAAGAGATGCTGTTACTCATCTTATTTGGGAAGATGATATGCGAAAATAAAAAACGTCTAGTTTTCGTCCAAAAGCCCAAATACTTAATCGTATGCTCATCAACACAATCATCCCTAGGTTAGGTAGTCATGAATAAGTATACGAAGATGATCATAAAGCTTTGTATGCCATATTTAGTCATATTGAAGTCAATTAGGCACTATATATTTTTGAGAAAATTAAAAACTTCTAGACGCCTCAACGTCGAAGCATCGTTCATGCTCCATATATCATGAGAATTCTACTATCATTTGGCATCCCTTCATATCTTTCCCAATATGAAGGAATTGCAGTGAAAGATAGTGGAATTCAATTTTTATCTTTGATGCATCTTCCTGAAAATCCGCCAACAATATCACCTTTCTCACAGTATCAACTGCCACAACAACAACAACATACTCCAACTTGACCTTTACACTCTGCAGAACCTACAGAGTATTACTCTGATTCAAAGATTCAAGAAGCCAGAATTGTAGCTGGGTAAGGGGAGAACTATCGAAATGTTGCCTTTCAAAACCAATGTCTCCTCTCCTTAAACCAAAAAGCATTAGATAAAAAGATCTCTCACTTAGAACAATCTTTTTCTACTAGAATGACCAAAGTAGAAAAAACGTTAGAAAAGGTAATTTCCACTTTAGGGAAAGTCATGAGAAAGGTAAGGGGTCGTTCCTCTTCGCGGTCTTTATCTTCTCCATCCCCGACACCACTACCACCACGGGTGTTTCAATCGAGAACTTCTTCAGGTGCAGGACCGTCAAGTGAACGGGCACCACAATCTCGTCCTAATAAGACACCAATAAACGTTGATACTGAAGAAAGCGGAGATATATCCTGGCCTGCAGAAAACCCTCTGCACTATTGTCATTACACATCATTTCAGGGCCTCTCTATTCGAGAGGATGAGGAGTACAATGATCAGTCTCGGTGGCAACACGGCGAATATGATGAAGATTCATCTAACTTCTTGAGTTACTTCAATTATCAGTGAGTTATCTTCTATTTTCATAATAGTGTATGTCTTATGTGTGACGCCCCACCTCTATGCTCACAATAACAAAGAGTATTAAAAGAAACACTGTCTGTTATTACGAAGAATAAGGCTGGATAGGAGCGGCCATCCGTAGTTGGCCTTACACTAGTATTGGTTACCTCGATAGGAGTGGTATATATTTTTCATTTTACATCTCTTATTTATTTACTCCCATCGACATACCCAATTCCAGTATAAAACGAACTACGATGGTTCATAATAGTTTAGGACAATATATATAATAATAACACAGATACAAAAGAATGCGGAACACAGATAATAAAAGTCACATATATATATATAACTGATGTTAGTTACAATACAGTTGACACAATACATATGATACAACTACAACTGTCGACTCTGGAAGTTATATACACAAGTACATTATCAACTAAAATACATGAGTACATATCATCCTATACAATGACATGACTACTACAAAAAGACGCAGACCACTTCAAAAGATGTGAACAGTCTTCATAGTCCAAATAGCAACTCAAAGCAAGAAATCTACAACCTGAAATAACTCGAGTCTGACCCGAGTATTACATTCAAAAGAAAATAATACACAGGTCAGTCTAATTCAAACTCAGTTATTAATGCACGGAAGCAATAATAATCAATATCAAAAAGACGAGAGTCACAGAAATCTCGTATATCCGACTCCTTGGTAAGAGAATCGGATAACGTCAGATATAACACTAAACAGTGTTAGACAACAAATCAGCAGATTTAAATCATCAACAAAGATAAGTGAAAAGAATATCAATGAAGATAATCTTAAAAACATCAGAATTGCCTAGACGACAATTAACAACAAAATCCAATTATTAAATAAAGAGTTAAAATCTCAAAATGATCAATCGAATCAAATTTCTGTGTGGCTGCAGTACACGCACGCGTGCACTGCCTCGCCACACAGTACGTGAAATCATCACAACAGTGAATACTAACAGCAACCAAAACTGCAAAGGGCAAAGTGAAACCCAAGCCAACAAAACAGCGTAAACAACAAAAATCTAATTATCGATACGATAATCAGAAAACATATAATCTAATTATCTAAAAGATAATTATACATCAACAAAATCATCAGCTTAAACCAAATCAGGATACAACTCAAAATGTTGAATTGAACCAACGAAACAATTCAACAATCGAAATATCAATTAAAACTCACTTTTGCTAGGGCTGCAGTACACGCACGCGTGTACTGCCTCGCCACTACCATAATGCTAGTGAAACACGAACCAGCGGAATAGAATGAAACAAAAGAAATATGCAATGGTGCAACTACATACATATATATATGTATGATCACAGATGTATGTAAATACATGATAGCTAAATCAAATGACTCGAACTCAAGTAAAGCAAGCCACAAAAAGATCTGGGCACAATGAATGACCAAGTGCACAAGGGCGGTGGTACAAACATGATGACACAGTAAAATGGATTTATGCAACTTGAACCAACAGAGCACGAAGGATTGAATGACCAAATGTACATGGCAATAGTACAACATAATGCAACAGAAGATGCAATTCACATCAAACTGAAATGAACCGAAATCACCAACCAACATCACTAAGTTCAAAGGGTCAAGACAGCTTCAACCCAAATTGAAACTGCTCAAATACTCGAAGCACAGTGCCAAATGGCATGAACAAGACTCAAATGTACAGGTAGACAAAATGATATCAAAACTTCATGAATAATAAAATTCAAGAAGACACCAAACCATAATCAAAATACAAAAGTCAAGTCACTGACTCAACAATTGCATATATATGACAATGAGCACAATGTACACACTGCTACAACAAAATGGACACCAGCTTCAGACCAAAGTACAAAATTGCTCAAGTAAAATGCAACAGTGGACAAGTGAACTCAAGGACAGATCCAGACAACACAAGTGCAGCCTCAACCAGATGCTCAAATGAATACACACAATTGTACACATGAACAAAGATCTGAAACAAAGAATGGCCAGGAATAACTACAAGCAGATGCCAAACGACCAGCATGTTCTCAAAATAGCATATGTAACAAAATAAAACATTTTACTTTTTCAAAACAAAACATTTGAACTCAACAACTGCAGTTCAAAGTAAAAGTCATGGTTGCCCAAGAATTCGAATAGGTTAAAATGCTCAAAAATCAAACTCAAGCATAAGGACTACAACAACAGGTGAAAGTCACGCATGCTTCAAAGATGAGCAGAAGTGACAATGTCACAAATAACCGAAGTCAAAAAGAAACCACTGTGATGAACAAGTCATCATCAAATCATACCAAATTTGACAAAACCAGAGAAACATTAACACAAAAACATATGTAAAGTCAAAGTTTAACTGTATGATCACACAAATCGAAGGCAGGCAGCAATACGAATGCAGTTCAGTAATCACGTGAACACAACATATGTGTACAAATGAAGACATTAGTGCATTGGAACAAACTATTGAAACCAAACATGCTGCAGTGTCATTAAAATCAGGCAAATTCGTACTTACACAATTTCAAAATGGTCAAAGACATAGTAGGAGTAATGGTGCCGAAGACACATGAGTCCAAGACAATAACACATCAAAACAAGTTGCCGAATCTAGTTAAATTTTGAATATCAGAATATTTTCATAAATCACGTTGGCAACCCAAGTCCAAAATCGACTGCAGGCTCAAAATCAAAACAGAGTTAAACAAAAACAAAATCAAATGGATACGAACATCTCAAAACAATCGAGCACAACGAATTAACTTCAAATAGCCAAAATAAAATGAATCGACACTCGAACAATGATGACCATGAAAACAACAGAAATGGTCGAAGCCCAACTTATACAAAATCACCCATTTCACAACCGTGACAGGCAACAGAGAATTAAAACCAACTACGAACAATGTCAGCGTCGAAGACAACGAAAACAAATAAGCAGACGAGCTTGACCATTTGAATTAGATGTGAGTGACGAGAACACTCACCTTTGCCGAAACGAGGAGCATGAACGATCGACAGAGCAAGCAACCAAAAATCATCACCCAATCGCTCAAACTAAAGTCGGCGCCTTCGATTTTGAAAAGCCCTAAGCTTATCAGAGAGGAACGAAGAAGCAAGGCGCCATTTTTTTTTCTTTGTTCGATTTAGGGTTAGGGCATACGAATGGGAATGGTCAAAGAGGATCGGGTTATAGGGTTTGAAAATGAATGGGGTAAAGGGGGAAACGGGTATTAAACTCGAAATAATTTGGTACCAAGAATAAATGGGTCAAGACAAATTTGCAAAGCTCAAATAATACTTAACAAATTTTCAAAGGATTTACAACAGATTATAACACCCAACGGCAATCAACAACCCATTAAAATGCCAATAGCAATTAGCAACCAAATTAAGTCGTCAAATGACGACTATAAATTTGTTACAAAACCCCGGGTTGTTACAGACTCCCCTCTTTATAAAAATTGCGTCCCCGCAATTTTCATACTTAAAGTCGTCTATAACAATTGTTTTTCTAACCTAAACTGGTTAAGCTAGAAAATAAAAGTCGGGAATACAAACGCCAAAGAAATATTTTAATTTCATAAAAGAAATTCACAAATTCTCAACAAAATCTGATTATCCAATAGATAATCAGAAAACAGCAGAACTGATTAAATACAATTATCAGCAATATTCAATTATCAACTAGATAATTAAAATACAGAAAATCACAAAACAACAATATCTAATTATCAATACGATAATTAGAAAACAGCAAAATCTAATTATCAATCAAGATAATTAGAAAACAAAATTCGCAAATCGCAAAACTGCAAATATCTAGTTATCCAACAGATAAATAGAAACACGAACTTCATAATCAGCAAACTATAACTATCAACAGAGATAGAAAGAAAACAGCAATTTAATAAAATCAACATAATCTAGAATCAATTAGAGGCTAGAAAATCTCATAATCAGCGAAATCAACAATTAGCCGATTATCAAAAACGAAAATCAGAAATCTCAAATCAACAACTATCCAATTATCAAAATGATAATTAAATCTCAAATCAACAAATATTCGATTATCAAAAACTATAATCAAATTTCAAATCAACAAATATCCGATTATCAAAAACGATAATCAAATTTCAAATCAACAATTATTCGATTATCAAAAACGATAATCAAATTTCAAATCAACAAATATTCGATTATCAAAAACGATAATCAAATTTCAAATCAACAAATATTCGATTATCAAAAACGATAATCAAATTTCAAATCAACAAATATTCGATTATCAAAAACGATAATCAAATTTCAAATCAACAAATATCTAATTATCTCAAACGATAATCAGAAAACAAATCAACAAATATCTAATTATCTCAAGCGATAATTAGAAAACAAATCAACAAATATCTAATTATCTCAAGCGATAATTAGAAAACAAATCAACAAATATCTAATTATCTCAAGCGATAATTAGAAAGCAAATCAACAATTATCTAATTATCTCAAGCGATAATTAAATCTCATAACAACAAATATTTAATTACCGATACGATAATTAAATCTCATAACATCAGATATCTAATTACCTGCAGATAATTAGAAACAACAAATATCTAGAAATCAATTAAGAAGACTAGAAAATCAACATAAAAGCTTGGATCGATCCCATCAGATGGCGAGTTTTTAATTCGCCGCACGTGCATCAACAAATGGCCGAAGCCTACCAAGTACTCAACATAATTTTGGCGCCCATCAGATTGACCCGAAGGTCCGTAGAGTGACCCGAAGGTCTAGTACTGGTATTTGACCCGAAGGTCCTCATATGACCCGAAGGTCCATCATAGTGGCTCGAAAGCACACGAAATCATCAAATATTTCAATTTACGAGTCCGGAATTAACCAAAATAGTAAACGCACATGTCCCATAACCACGAGTTTTACTAAATCATTTAATTCTCTTCATCGTTTCCTTAAAAGTGCAAAATCATCAAAACAACAGATATTTCAATTAACGAGTCCAGAATTAACCGAAATAGCAAATGCACATGTCCCATACCACGTGTTTTACTAAATCGTTTGATTCTCTTCATCGTTTCCTTGAAAGTGCAAAATTGTGTATTTTGTAAAAATACACTTTACATTCTCAAACGGACAAGTCTGGAATTAAGCGAATCAGTAAAAGAAAGGGGTCATAGTCCTCGATTTTGCTGAAACGTTTAAGTCGCTTCCTCATTCTTTTGAAAGCGCAAACTGTTAAAATTTTTATAAAACAATTTTCATTTTAAAACAATTTTCCAATCACGTGATTAAAGCAACAACATCAGTAGCAATTTCGAAAAGGGAATTGCACTTCTCAAAACATCGTAAAACGAATCTCAAAATCAGCATTGCGGAATAACCGCTTGAAAATCCACTTTTAAAAATTTGACTGTTACTGAAGTCAAAGCGACAGTAATTTTTAAACGTCAAAATCTCATCAAAATAATTTACATCAAAATGTAATATCAGTGAATTTTCATTCATTAAAATTGTCAACAAAACACCGTGCTTCAAAATTTTAGCATTGGTGTAAAAATCCCGTTATAAAAATAACGGCAACAAAATATGTTTCATAACCAAGCATCGGTTCAACGTAAAATTAATGCAGTAACGTGCAATTCATATTTGCATGCACACTACAATATAAACAAAGAAATTACTCTATTATCTTCAATGAAGATAATTTAAAACAACAAAAATCTAATCAACATGTGATTAGCATAAAAGAAAATCAGCAAAAATCTCAACAAGAATCACAAAACTGCAATCGTTTCGAATCCTCAATTCGGATTCGAAATTCTCAAAGAAACAAAATAAACACAGCTATGTAAACAACAAATGAAATTTATTTCAATTTCATATTTTGATTTTTAAATCAAAAAGATTATCAGTTGTACTCAGCGAAGACAGTTTCACTGTTTCCGCTGCGCACTCTGATAAACAGAACACAATTTAATCAAACCAACAAAACACAGTTTCAATTTTATTTTTAAATAAAGATATTTAAAAATTTCATCATAATTTCAAAACTTTAGTTTTGACTCAAAGCACAAATAAAAACATCGACCAATAGTAGTGTTTGCACCAAAATTGGTCACAAACCCCAAGTGTTATGAAAGCACCAGTGTATGAATACAAATCAGCAATATTCAGACACAAACATCAGATCTAAGCAAGCAACAAACAACAATCCAGAAATAATGAACAATGACACGCAATTTATAGTGGTTCGGCTATCTCCGGCCTACGTCCACTTCAAGGATTTTTATCTTTTATTGATGTTCTTCGCTGATTACAGATGATTACAGCAAATGCAATGAATGAATCTGAATATAACAGCAATGGAAAGGAGTAGAGGTGAATCCGACAGAGTCTGGACGTTGAACGGCTGAAAGATCCCCTTTTCTGTTGATTCTGGGGCTCTATTTATAGGCGTAGGAGGCTCAGATCTCGCCCAAACTTCAGGAGACTTCTTCTGGCACGTGAGGGGGTCCACGCGCCCGGTCCCACCAAGTTTCAGCTCCATCTGGGATCGATTCGAAACAATTTCGTATCGATCAGAAATTGCTCCAATCGAGCTGAAACTTGGCAGGATTGCTCTTTACCTTGTATGGAAGCTACCGTGAAAATTTCGTTGCATTTGGATCAGGGATTTGTGAGATATGATCGATACGAGATCAAGGCTCCGTATGCGCTGCCCGGTTCGAATCCATAAATTCGCATTGATGACTTCGCATCGATACAACACGTGGTTCTGCAGTGGCGTAGCGCGCATCCCTCGGGTAGATCCACCATTTACTCCGAGTCGACCGCGTCTCCCCTTAAACTTCGCCTCACTCGTATCAGAGATGTTGCCCGAATCCATCGATGCCAGCTGTATACGAAGACTAATGGATACGAAATCAAAGCTTCCCGATGGATTCGATCAAGCCTCCCTTCTGTCGATACGAACTAAGACTTATGGGTACGAAACTGACCGATTCGAAGCAAGGTGCACCAATGGATGCGAAGCAGCGCGGATTGATCGAGTCGAACGTCATGGATTCGAACATGCGGACACGAGAACACCTGATGGATTCGATCTACGCAAACATAATGGATACGAAATCTGATCGAGTCGAACAGGTCTTTGATGGATACGAACAGCGCACTTCATCTAACTTGTATCGATCATATCTCGTTCATATGAACTCCGATTTACCTGAGACTTGGAGCACTGGCTTTCATGGCTTTGCTTGTCATGTCTTGTCAATTACGGTTCGATCCGGACTCGGGCAAAATTCATCGATATCCATGATCATCCTGCAATGCATATTTAATATTCATGGCTGATTAATATTGACTTTAGTTAATTTTTGGGTATCTCAGCTTTGCCAAAAAGTGGGATAACACTTTGCCCCCCAAAACATGACTTTTGGTAAAAGGTGTGTTTTGATTAGTCTTAATTCGAATGTAGTAAGCTCAGGTTCTATTCGAATCTTATGATATTTTCAATCGAGTTCATGGCTGTTCGAAGCCGAAGCATTATCAATTTCTGCCAGTGGAAGTTAAGAATGAAATTCTACAGTCTCTCCGGACTGTTGTCGATCGCTCCGGACCCTTGCGAAGCCCATTCTAGACTTAGCGGTTGAATGGAAAGATCCTATTGCACTCCGGCGTTGCTTTCTATTCCTTGCACTCTGGCCCCAGTTAGGACGTGAAGCGATGTCTTGGCCGTTCTGGGCCGATCCTAGCCTCTCCGGGCTCCTGCTGGATCCCATCCTGTCACTCTCCGGTGAAGGGGAAACAACGTTAAGTGGGTCGATCCTGTCGCTCTCCGGCGAAGCGACCCACTTCTTGCACTCCGGTTCAGTGTATCTGAACATTAAGCGATGTCTTGGCCTAAATCGTCGGCCGATCATAGCCTCTCCGGGCCCTTGCTGGATCCCATCCTGTCACACTTCGGTGAAGGGGAAACAGCGCTTAAGTGAGTCGATCCTGTCGCTCTCCGGCGAAGCAACTCACTTCTTGCACTTCGGACCCCGTCTCTCCGGGTAGGGTCATAAAGCGATCATAATTTTGTATTAGTACGTAATATTCGTCCTTTAACTCTCCGGTCAAAGGCTTATTCAGGAAATTCAAGTTTATTTATTAAATTCAGACCCTAGATGTTCAATCTCAAACATCAGGGAAAAAGTAAACAACGCCTCTCCGGGCTGAACGGTCTATACCATTTCAGAGCATGCCTAGGGGTCTCTCTGGTTCCCGTACATGAGTGAGTGGAATAGCCGTTTTATTTCGAAAGCAAATCTAATGAAATTATTTGGCCGAAGTCCAGATATCGAATTCGGCCCTTGCCATCTTAATCAGTTGATGATGAGTCGTGATCCCGATCCAGGATCGTTTCTGTTAGTTGGAGGCGGTAGTTGTTCAGGCCTTACCGCTGCTGCCCGTTCTCTGACATATTGTGGCAGTTTACCACTCCTGGCATGTTCTTCCACCTCATCCCTTAGGTGGCGGCATTCATCGGTAGTGTGTCCATCCAGCTCATGGAATAGGCAGTATTTTCCAGTCCTGCGTTCCCGCTCCGTGGGATCTCTCCTGGGTGGTTTTTGATAGGGGAGTTGCCCCCGAGTTTCAGTGTAAATCCTTTCCAGGCTTGCTGTCAAATCTGTGAATTGCCTGAATCTGGGTTCCCGGAATTTCTTCCGTTTATCAGGACCGTCCTGTGCATCGTCCTGCTTTCTCTTGCCTTTGTCTACTCCAGATTGTCCTCCTGCGGTTCCTTCGCTTCGTGTAGTGTTTATTTCCTGCCTCTCGGCTCGTGATTCCTCTAGTCGAATGAATTTTTCAGCTTCATGATAGAACTCTCCTAGATCTTGCGGTGGATCTCTGGTCAGAGAATCTTTGAATTCGGTGCCTTCTGCAATTCCTGCTACTGCCGCCATCAAAATCATTGATGGA
The DNA here is from genome assembly GCA_030737815.1 of Allium fistulosum. Classification (NCBI taxonomy): domain Eukaryota; kingdom Viridiplantae; phylum Streptophyta; class Magnoliopsida; order Asparagales; family Amaryllidaceae; genus Allium; species Allium fistulosum. Next base: position 430,315,755 of record CM060902.1, on the reverse strand, counting down.
TCCGGGCGATCTACAGAAGCCACCGTTGCATTGAATCGCAACAGAAAATCTTTTATGGACTCTCCGGTCCTTTGCTTTATCGAGGCTAAAGTCATCACACTCTTGGGTCGCGTCACATGGACCCTAAACTGTCTCATGAAGCATTCCACTAGCTCACCCCATGTCCTGATTGATCCAGTCTCTAGTTGTCTGAACCAAAGCGCAGCCAAATCTGATAGAAATAAAGGGAAGCATCGTGCCATCACTTCCTCGGATGCCCCCAGCACTTCCATATGCCTGATGTATCTGGTAACGTGCATGGTCGGGTCTGACTTTCCGTCATATGGGTTTAGCGTCGGCAGTTTGAACTTTGGAGGGTTCCTTGCATTCCTGATATTTGGAGTGAACGGACTCCGACTGACTTCCTCCAATCCTCCGATAGACAATCCTCCTCTCATGAGTCGTCGCACTAATCCAGCCATCTTTTCATCTCCATCCTGGGGTTGCCCTCTTGGTCTTGAAGGGTATTCTGGTATGTACTCTTCGTGTGGCCCATTAGCATCAGCATTGGCCCTAGCTTGTTGAGCTTCGTCTGTCGGCCTTCCAGTATCGGATCCCATGGGTCTGCCCCCGAGTCCTTGTCGATTGTCCACTGGATCTGCATTCTGTCCCTCATCAAGTTCCGCAGTCCTAGCTCCCTGTTCCACATTCATAGCCGCTGTAGCTGGTCCTAGGCTCTGCGTACCTGCAGCTCTCATCTGTTCAAAGAAATTCTGCAGCATCTCTTGTTGACTTTTCATCATTCTTTCGTGCATCAGATTGGTCATGGTCTCCATTTCGTCTCTAGTGATGTAGATCGAAGCCGGCTCTTCTCCAGCACCAGAGGATGCCTCTTGATTTCCTCCTTGATGGCTTCTCTCAGCTCTTTGTCTTCTACTTGTTTGTCGAGTCATTGTCTTCAAATCTTCGAGTTTTCAAATCTGAACTTCGAATCTGGTGTAGCGGGTGCTAGTTCTTCTCAGTGAAAGCACCAAAGTGTTTGCACCAAAATTGGTCACAAACCCCAAGTGTTATGAAAGCACCAGTGTATGAATACAAATCAGCAATATTCAGACACAAACATCTGATCTAAGCAAGCAACAAACAACAATCCAGAAATAATGAACAATGACACGCAATTTATAGTGGTTCGGCTATCTCCGGCCTACGTCCACTTCAAGGATTTTTATCTTTTATTGATGTTCTTCGCTGATTACAGATGATTACAGCAAATGCAATGAATGAATCTGAATATAACAGCAATGGAAAGGAGTAGAGGTGAATCCGGTAGAGTCTGGACGTTGAACGGCTGAAAGATCCCCTTTTCTGTTGATTCTGGGGCTCTATTTATAGGCGTAGGAGGCTCAGATCTCGCCCAAACTTCAGGAGACTTCTTCTGGCACGTGAGGGGGTCCACGCGCCCGGTCCCACCAAGTTTCAGCTCCATCTGGGATCGATTCGAAACAATTTCGTATCGATCAGAAATTGCTCCAATCGAGCTGAAACTTGGCAGGATTGCTCTTTACCTTGTATGGAAGCTACCGTGAAAATTTCGTTGCATTTGGATCAGGGATTTGTGAGATATGATCGATACGAGATCAAGGCTCCGTATGCGCTGCCCGGTTCGAATCCATAAATTCGCATTGATGACTTCGCATCGATACAACACGTGGTTCTGCAGTGGCGTAGCACGCATCCCTCGGGTAGATCCACCATTTACTCCGAGTCGACCGCGTCTCCCCTTAAACTTCGCCTCACTCGTATCAGAGATGTTGCCCGAATCCATCGATGCCAGCTGTATACGAAGACTAATGGATACGAAATCAAGGCTTCCCGATGGATTCGATCAAGCCTCCCTTCTGTCGATACGAACTAAGACTTATGGGTACGAAACTGACCGATTCGAAGCAAGGTGCACCAATGGATGCGAAGCAGCGCGGATTGATCGAGTCGAACGTCATGGATTCGAACATGCGGACACGAGAACACCTGATGGATTCGATCTACGCAAACATAATGGATACGAAATCTGATCGAGTCGAACAGGTCTTTGATGGATACGAACAGCGCACTTCATCTAACTTGTATCGATCATATCTCGTTCATATGAACTCCGATTTACCTGAGACTTGGAGCACTGGCTTTCATGGCTTTGCTTGTCATGTCTTGTCAATTACGGTTCGATCCGGACTCGGGCAAAATTCATCGATATCCATGATCATCCTGCAATGCATATTTAATATTCATGGCTGATTAATATTGACTTTAGTTAATTTTTGGGTATCTCAGCTTTGCCAAAAAGTGGGATAACAAGTTGTAACATATGTTCCATCTAAGTTATGTTTTATATTATGTCCATAAACCCCAAGCTCTGATACCAACTGTGACGCCCCACCTCTATGCTCACAATAACAAAGAGTATTAAAAGAAATACTGTCTGTTATTACGAAGAATAAGGCTGGATAGGAGCGGCTATCCGTAGTTGGCCTTACACTAGTATTGGTTACCTCGATAGGAGTGGTATATATTTTTCATTTTACATCTCTTATTTATTTACTCCCATCGACATACCCAATTCCAGTATAAAACGAACTACGATGGTTCATAATAGTTTAGGACAATATATATAATAATAACACAGATACAAAAGAATGCGGAACACAGATAATAAAAGTCACATATATATATATATATAACTGATGTCAGTTACAATACAGTTGACACAATACATATGATACAACTACAACTGTCGACTCTGGAAGTTATATACACAAGTACATTATCAACTAATATACATGAGTACATATCATCCTATACAATGACACGACTACTACAAAAAGACGCAGACCACTTCAAAAGATGTGAAAAGTCTTCATAGTCCAAACAGCAACTCAAAGCAAGAAATCTACAACCTGAAATAACTTGGGTCTGACCCGAGTATTACATTCAAAAGAAAATAATACACGGGTCAGTCTAATTCAAACTCAGTTATTAATGCACGGAAGCAATAATAATCAATATCAAAAAGACGACAGTCACAGAAATCTCGTATATCCGACTCCTCGGTAAGAGAATCGGATAACGTCAGATATAACACTAAACAGTGTTAGACAACAAATCAGCAGATTTAAATCATCAACAAAGATAAGTGAAAAGAATATCAATGAAGATAATCTTAAAAACATCAGAATTGCCTAGACGGCAATTAACAACAAAATCCAATTATTAAATAAAGAGTTAAAATCTCAAAATGATCAATCGAATCAAATTTCTATGTGGCTGCAGTACACGCACGTGTGCACTGCCTCGCCACACGGTACGTGAAATCATCACAACAGTGAATACTAACAGCAACCAAAACTGCAAAGGGCAAAGTGAAACCCAAGCCAACAAAACAGCGTAAACAACAAAAATCTAATTATCGATACGATAATCAGAAAACATATAATCTAATTATCAAAAAGATAATTAGACATCAAAAAAATCATCAGCTTAAACCAAATCAGGATACAACTCAAAATGTTGAATTGAACCAACGAAACAATTCAACAATCGAAATATCAATTAAAACTCACTTTTGCTAGGGCTGTAGTACACGCACGCGTGTACTGCCTCGCCACTACCATAATGCTAGTGAAACACGAACCAGTGGAATAGAATGAAACAAAAGAAATATGCAATGGTGCAACTACATACATATATTTATGTATGATCACAGATGTATGTAAATACATGATAGCTAAATCAAATGACTCGAACTCAAGTAAAGCAAGCCACGAAAAGATCTGGGCACAATGAATGACCAAGTGCACAAGGGCGGTGGTACAAACATGATGACACAGTAAAATGGATTTATGCAACCTGAACCAACAGAGCACGAAGGCTTGAATGACCAAATGTACATGGCAATAGTACAACATAATGCAACAGAAAGATGCAATTCACATCAAACTGAAATGAACCGAAATCACCAACCAACATCACTAAGTTCAAAGGGTCAAGACAGCTTCAACCCAAATTGAAACTGCTCAAATACTCGAAGCACAGTGCCAAATGGCATGAACAAGACTCAAATGTACAGGTAGACAAAATGATATCAAAACTTCATGAATAATAAAATTCAAGAAGACACCAAACCATAATCAAAATACAAAAGTCAATTCACTGACTCAACAATTGCATATATATGACAATGAGCACAATGTACACACTGCTACAACAAAATGGACACCAGCTTCAGACCAAAGTACAAAATTGCTCAAGTAAAATGCAACAGTGGACAAGTGAACTCAAGGACAGATCCAGACAACACAAGTGCATCCTCAACCAGATGCTCAAATGAATACACACAATTGTACACATGAACAAAGATCTGAAACAAAGAATGGCCAGGAATAACTACAAGCAGATGCCAAACGACCAGCATGTTCTCAAAATAGCATATGTAACAAAATAAAACATTTTACTTTTTCAAAACAAAACATTTGAACTCAACAACTGCAGTTCAAAGTAAAAGTCATGGTTGCCCAAGAATTCGAACAGGTTAAAATGCTCAAAAATCAAACTCAAGCATAAGGACTACAACAACAGGTGAAAGTCACGCATGCTTCAAAGATGAGCAGAAGTGACAATGTCACAAATAACCGAAGTCAAAAAGAAACCACTGTGATGAACAAGTCATCATCAAATCATACCAAATTTGACAAAACCAGAGAAACATCAACACCAAAACATATGTAAAGTCAAAGTTTAACTGTATGATCACACAACTCGAAGGAAGGCAGCAATATGAATGCAGTTCAGTAATCACGTGAACACAACATATGTGTACAAATGAAGACATTAGTGCATTGGAACAAACTATTGAAACCAAACATGCTGCAGTGTCATTAAAATCAGGCAAATTCGTACTTACACAATTTAAAAATGGTCAAAGACATAGTAGCAGTAATGGTGCCGAAGACACAGGAGTCCAAGACAATAACACATCAAAACAAGTTGCCGAATCTAGTTAAATTTCGAATCTCAGAATATTTTCATAAATCACGTTGGCAACCCAAGTCCAAAATCGACTGCAGGCTCAAAATCGAAACAGAGTTAAACAAAAACAAAATCAAATGGATACGAACGTCTCAAAACAATCGAGCACAACGAATTAACTTCAAATGGCCAAAATAAAATGAATCGACACTCGAACAATGATGACCACGAAAACAACAGAAATGGCCGAAGCCCAACTTATACAAAATTACCCATTTCACAACAGTGACAGGCAATAGAGAATTAAAACCAACTACGAACAATGTCAGCGTCGAAGACAACGAAAACAAATAAGCAGACGAGCTTGACCATTTGAATTAGATGTGAGTGACGAAAACACTCACCTTTGCCGAAACGAGGTGCACGAACGATTGACAGAGCAAGCAACCAAAAATCATCACCCAATCGCTCAAACTAAAGTTGGCGCCTTCGATTTTGAAAAGCCCTAAGCTTATCAGAGAGGAACGAAGAAGCAAGGCGCCATTTTTTTTTCTTTGTTCGATTTAGGGTTAGGGCATACGAATGGGAATGGTCAAAGAGGATCAGGTTATAGGGTTTGAAAATGAATGGGGTAAAGGGGGAAACGGGTATTAAACTCGAAATAATTTGGTACCAAGAATAAATGGGTCAAGACAAATTTGCAAAGCTCAAATAATACTTAACAAATTTTCAAAGGATTTACAATAGATTATAACACCCAACGGCAATCAACAACCCATTAAAATGCCAATAGCAATTAGCAACCAAATTAAGTCGTCAAATGACGACTATAAATTTGTTACAAAACCCCGGGTTGTTACATTATGTATCTCTGTATGCCTTCTTGAGAACAATTTTTTGTATGACTATTTCTAATATTGTCTGTGACTCTGTGCAACCTTGTGTTCTTTATGTTTCTTGCAAATTTCGTTACTTATGTATCTTTTTTGATAATGCCAAAGTGGAAGAGATATCATATTACATGTATATATGGGAAGGTATCACATTCAGGGGGAGTTATATACTTATTTGATAAGTGAATGTATAGTTGTCATCATCAAAAGGAGGGAGAATGTTAGAACCTCTATTCTATGATTTCGATGACAACAATTATACAATCATACACATACAATATATTCCATCTATTTGTAGGTAAATGCTTTGAGAATTCACAATAGCACGACTTAAAGGCGAGTAGTAGAAAAAAAGAATCATTGTTATTAGAGAGGTTATTATAGTATGTTATAGTCATAGATAGATGGTTTGTAAAATCTTCTTTAGTAGTTTTTTCTTTGCACAAAATTGCACATCAAAATTTTACAAGATTTTCACTATTTAGTTTTAGAAGTGCACATGCATTAGACGTCTGTCCAAATAAGTCAGACGTCTGACTAACTTCTTTGCCTAAAAATTTTATAGATAGACAAACGTCTGAGTTTTATCCCAGACGTCTTACTGAGTTCACTAGTTAAAAAATATATAACTAGACAGACGTCTGAATTTTATCCCAAACGTCTAAACTGGGTAACGGGCTAAAACTATGAATAGCCACTTACTTCATTCTAATGGTTGCATACACATCTTTTTACTGCATCTCTTCTTCCTCAAAGATTGCAACCCTTAGACTGAAATTGAACATACTAAAGGATGTTACTCCTCAAGAAAACTCTTTAACACCTATAAATATGTAAAGTTTTTGAGAAATAAAATCACTTGAATTTTCCGAGTCACTTTCCTTTACACTTTGCATACTTTGATCTCTAAAAGCAATCAATACATCATTCTTATTTCTTCCTAAAACCAAATCCTCACATACACATACTACTCAAAAGAGATTATAGAAATATTTGTACCGTGCAGTCAAAATCAATGTTACAAAGAACACATAATTGTCAAGAAAAAACTTTCTGTATTAAGCCTAATCCTTCGGGCGAAACGAGGGTTGTTTACTAGACCGAAGGGGAGCTTCAGGACTGGACGTAGGAAGGGAGGTCCGAACCAGTATAAAAACTCTGGTGCGATTGTCTCTTTGCTTTTATTTACTTTACTCCGGTAGTTATAAGTTAGCTATTTATTACACTTGCGTATTAAGATATAAATACACAATCCATACACACTTTCATAGCATACTCTCATTAAGTCGAAAGACTCAGAGCAAAGTAATTTTAATACGAACGAAAGTGCTTTAGGACGTTTCGACAATGTTTATATTGAGAAAATGATAGTTATATCCCAGTTGACTATTATGGGTTTCAAACAAGTCGAAAGGGCAAGATGGAATTTTGAAAGCATGCAAACTGCTGGGCTGGTCTCAATTTTTTGGGTCTCGATCAAGTTGGAATGCTTGATAAGGTTTTTGACTGTAACAAAAATGCATTATTCTCAATCCAATTTACAGTAGGATACGTGAATTTCTAACTTTTTACGCCTTCCAAAGTAAATTAAAATTGGTCATTGATTATCCAAAATGAAATTCCATAGCATATCAAATCCACTTTTTACATGCATTAAGTCTGAATCCTTTCGAAGAGAATAAGGCCTTCAAGAAATATACTATGTATTCATTGAATCGAACCCTTCAAGAGGACTTTTTCGTAAGGTGTCAGAATGCGTTCGAACATACTTTTTCTTTCGAAGAGGCCCATCTCATGACAGCAACATCAACCCCTTCAAGAGGATTCATTTAAAGAGGATACTTGATTTCCTTTCGACCCCTTCGAAAGGAGTTGGAAGATAAAGCTGAGTTAGTCGCATCAACCCCTTTGAAAGGGTTGGAAAATTAAGTTGCAATATTGGTTTTATTGATTTACACAACTCAACCTTCTCTTCGAAGTCATCAGAAAGGAATTTTTCTTGATTCACTTTCAACCTAACGCTTCTTACATGTTGACAATTATATTGATTCGAGCTTGAATTCGCATCTAACAGCGGCGAAAACCCCAAATTTGGAAAATCCAAGCTCGAACCATAATTTATGCTATAGATTCATCAAAATCAAAAATAGGAAAAAACCAAATTCTAAGTTAGAATCATCTTTCATAAACGACAAGCCCGAATCGAATTCGAAATTTAAAATGAAACATGAATTCGAAACCTAAGAAATTTTAAATCAAAATTAAATATGGAAATTTAATTTTTTTAATATAGGACGATGAATACTCACCTTAAACTCGAACTTGCGACACTTGAAATTACGAATTTAGTGAGAAAAATGAAATATTTGATTCTTGCTCCAAGGTTTTTAATCGCAGGTAAATGAAAAGAGGGATGAAGGAAGCGTAATTTATAAGGAAGACAAATGCAAGGAAAGCCATTCGATCAGATTCAAATGAACGACTCTGATTTGTTTAGGAATATCAAAAGACAGGAAAAAATTTATGTTGTAATAATGATGGTGTCAAAACAGTTCACTTGAAAAGTCAAACGCATCCCTCCGATGGGGGGCAAATGTTATCATCAAAAATCACTCCAACTTTGTCAAAACCTCAAGAAATATAGGAAAATGATTCATGAAGAATGATAGCAATAGCAAGACCTTTTGAAGGAGTCGAAATGGTGCTTTTTCAAATTATTGGATGAGAAATGGACTTCCGAAGGGATCGAAGGGGAACGAGGCAACCCTTTTGCTTCAGTTAAACCTTTTCGAAACAATTGGTTCCGCATGCATAAAGGGGTTTCGTATGAGTTAAAGGCATCTTTCGAAGGTATCAGATAACAAGCTTCCATATACGTTTCAAACCTTTCGAAGTAGTTGGTTTCGCCATTGTTTACCTTCCATAGAAGAATATTTGGCGAAAGCAACCCCTTCGAAAGCATAGATCAGCGTTTCGAATTAATTTAAACCTTCCACGAATGTGAAGGATATCTTGTATATGACCAATATTGCTTCCTCAAACACCAGAAGATGGAGGTTACGCATAAATCAATGGGATTTCTTTCGAGAGCTACCTTCCGCAACTGAGCCTTCTACTATGCTTCAAGTCATTCGAAGCCCAAAAATACACCTTTCGACGGGGTCGAAAGCCGACACACTCTCCTACTTACACAGCGCATCAACAACAAGGTGAAGGCCGCACTATACCTTTCGATGGAGTCGAAAGCCCCCAAGTTCCATTCAAAAGCAAAGTTAGAAGGGCATCCTAAATTCAACAGCGATGAAAGATCCTCAAGACACCCTTTCGACTATGTCGAAAGGACTGATGCGAAAGGGTCCAATCTGCGTCTATAAATAAGACCCAAAGGGTATCGTTTTGGGGATCCAAATCCATTCATTGGTGACCTATTCTATTCTTGAATTTGTAAACCCTACTTCTTAAATCAAATTGAGGATTTTATTTTTTTGTAATACTTAAGCTTCTTGTATTCAAGAAGAATATTAATAAAGCAAGTGCATGGCATTTTCGAATACATTGACTCCGATCTGTTGCTTCTATATGGTTCTGGTTATGGATTACATGTATCAATGTCAATCGAAAAGGTTACCTTTCGAAGAAGTAGAAGTCTACCGGTGCAATTAAAATCTTTAGATCCATTAGGCCCCGACCTTTAGTCACCTCAACCACTTCAAAAGGAGATTTCGAAGGGGTCTTAAGCCATTTCAACTAATTCGAAAGGTTGTTCCGAAGAAGTTCCAATCGCCTTGGCCATTTTGAAAGGTGGTTTCAAAAGAGTTTTAAATTACCTCAATTGATTCAAAAGGTGGTTTCGAAGAGATCGTTCACATTTTTAATCCTATCTTGTGATGTTGACAAGATTTCTTGTTAATAGTTACATACAATACATATGATAATTTTAAGTGCTGAAATATACAAAAGATTGAAGTAGTAAGTAGCAGCTAAATATTAGTGCTCACAACAAGAAATATAATCTAATTCCATTTACGGTAAGAAGCAAAAAGTGTAAACTAATTCCATTTACTGTCAGTGTGAATATACAGCTCTTATTATTATCATAGAAATTGGTAATTATATTGGACGAGATGTATATTGTTTTTCATTGGATGCGGATTTTCATAGCGAATCAACGAAGCTTTACCTCAAAGAGCATTAATACGGTATAGAACTTTTGCTATGGGATAAGCTTTGTGCGTTACAAATTCGAGTACCTTACTTGAGTTGATGTAAAATTATGAGATATAAGGTAGATGAAGCAACTAATCTATGACAATCTTTGTATCGATGTATCATTATTATTTTATATCAATGTTATTTATTTTTCAATTTATTTTGTGTTAGTTCATTATTACAGTTTAATCTATCGAACGAAAACAAATACATTGAGATAAAATAAATACATATCTAGGAAACAAAATACAAGGAAAAACATACTTTGAAAACACATGCGAAGACACACGGGAATGCTACTTACATTTGAAAATAAGGTTTTACTCTCTTCTGTATCTTGTAACACACGGGTTAGGTTTGAATAGTGAGGTAGATAATTAGATGTGACTCTAGCCCAAATAAGTGGATCGAATAAGTGATGTCACACCAGCTATGATGAGCGATTCGTACACACCGTGCCATGGATTTCAGGTGATCAAGAAAATAGTTGGGCAATGTGATTTCAAAATTGTATTTTATGCTTTAAACTTATGTGATTTTGTACGTTTTTCTACATGCCTTTAAGCATGATCATTTGGAATGTCAAAGATGCATTTTATATAGTTCGACGCTGTAGCAATAGTACATTATATTAGATGCTTGAGGACACAAGTAGCAATTATATTAGATACTGACTAGGAGTAAGTCAATGATGGCATTAGATAGTACATATCTATGTGGAGGAGAAGGACGGGATCACCATCTTACACATAGGTGGGGTTGTGGCTGATTTTAGGAGGCTTAGGATTATGAAATATGTGATACATATATGGACATATCTTAGGCCAATTTAGTTTTATCTCCATTTGTGATTCATTGCAGGTAAACAAGGTTTGATTTAGACAGTTTTCTAGCATCATTTGCGCAGTATGCTTAGTTCTTTCCTTTTGATAGCCTAAACCCTATAATGTAGCTTCCCCTATACCTTTGAAAGTTAGCAGTTATATAGTCTACCATACTTCCTTCTTTTTCCAGTAAGGTAGTTTAAAAAATTATTATGCAGACTCTATGTTGCAGGATAAGTGCAATTGGAGGTATGACGTAATGCTTCATATAAAAGTGTTTGACGTAATAGTGCTATATTATTTACATCACTAGTCGATAATAGATTACCATAATTAAATGTGTTTTAGTTCCACTCTGACTAACTCGCAAGTCCCAAAATCTTGAAGCACAGTTGAAAAGGAAGAAGGCACTAAATCTGAAAAGGAATCATCTACAAATTGCATGGTTGCTTAACAAGTAATTAAGTCTAAGCTTTTTTTTATAGATAATAGCAGTAGTATACAATTCTATTTCATTAATCTTCATCAAGCTGATCATTTTCTTGAATTAATTCATTTTTTCTTATCTTTATTATAGACAATCCATAAATATGGAGTTTCTTTGCTCGATTCTCCTAAAATATTGAGTTTTTTTAACAATCTTGACGTGCATGGATTTTTAAGTTCATTTCCTGCAAATATGATCCTAGTTCACAAACGTAAGTTTAAGAACTCAAGTTCTTCCCCACAAATGTAGCATACAATTCCATGCAAATATCTTACTTTGTAACACAAAGGAGGTGTAGCCAAATGGTATTGTGTTTCTTGAATCATGCTTTGACATCTTTATATTCTAGGTCTATATCGTGTTCAGATAAGTCTTTTTCATGTTTGTGTCTAGTTTTGATGACCCAATGCAATACAAATACACAGTAACTTTGTATGTTGTGCATCAACGTGAAAATACTTTATTGTTTTTGGTTTATTTGGTAGGCTAACTCTCCATATTACTTATGTTTTAGGATTTCATCTTTAAAGTAATCTCCAAAAACTATAATCAGTAAGTGTAGAATAATTTGAAATTAAAAATTCTATATGTTTGCGTAGTATGGCATCCCTTGATTAAATATGTTATTTAAGTGAGAAATTGTCAAGTAAACTCAAAGAGATATGATGCATGTTTCAATCTTTCTATATATAGAATTATTAAATGATCATTTTATAATTTTCACAATTTTGCTAGTTGCTACTCTAATGGAATTCTAATAAGGCCAGCAACAATTTCATGTAATTTATCCAATCAAATCAGCAAAAATCATTTAGTTCTCTAATGATGATTATCATTTTATTAATCAGGTATGTTCTTTTAACAATGTTCTTTTCATCTATGTTGGTTTATTTGATCGTAGTGCATAAAACCATAAAGTACATATATATGGAATAATTGGTTTATTATTTCAGGATTGAGATATATTCACAAAAATCAGTATCAGAAGAAATGTTCATTCACCAGGCCCATAAGAAGCTTGTACTGACATGCATGATCATTCACAAATTGTCCAAGTCTGTATACAACACAGCTAATGCACTTCGTTATACTCATATTTCTCTTATTACAAACTACTTAATGCAATTTTATAATACTTTCAGGTGATACTTTGAGATTAAAGCTACGGTGGTAGCCACAGGCGGAGCAGTAAAGACCTTCATCTCTAACGGTATGAATTCACCACAGCCATCCATTGTGTAAGTGCCAAGATTACTTGATTGATTCTTCACGCATTGCATGTATACATGTAAATATCAGTCATTTTCTAACTTGTTATTTGTTTTGATCTTTGTATATATCTTTTTGTTACACTATCTGTCCATCCTATTTTCAAGCCGTTCTTCCCCCCTCCTTCACCCCTGTCTTAGTTTTCTCCTATCACCCCTGAGCCCTGCCTAATTATAAACTCCACCTGACGCCAAACTGTCTAGCACCTGTCTCTCCTCTACAGTTAAGATTCACCTTTGCTAGCTTTTCAAGCAAACTATGATGAACTGTTATAGACGCTCTCATCTGCCTTATCCCCTCTAATAAGAGAAGTATTGATTATTACAAGTATGAACTGGTCTTTTTCTATAATAGCAAATACAGGTACAGAAGGGTATTATACCTGACCCTATATGCAGGGCCGGTTCAAAGCTTTGGGTTGCCCTAGGCGAGAAAATATTACGTTGCCTTTTTAAATAAAATAATCAAAGTTGAGAATCAATGTATATGGGTTATCAAGTGGTGTGTTCCCGGGAGCATTGGCTGAATATTAATAAGTTAAAATTAGGGTCAGATCCCTAAAACCAAACGTAATTCACAAAAACTCCTTCCGTTCGAAACTTTATAAATCCGGTCCCTATTTTTGTTTCAGCTTAATTCTTTTCCATAAATACCCTCATTTATATTGTGCTTCACTTTTTTTATCTGTGAGTATTTGGTTTATATTGAACGATAAAATTATCCTTGCTTAATGATTTATCTGTTTGCAATAAAAGATTTTTACTGAAATACTATGTAAGTTCGTTTTCTGCAACTATTTGCAATAGTTGCAGAAATGTCTGCAACTATATGCAATAGTTGCAGACATTTCTGCAACTATTTGTTGCAATAGTTGCATTTCTGCAACTATATGCAATAGTTGCAGAAATGTCTGCAACTATTGCATATAGTTGCAGACATTTCCGCAACTATACCATATAGTTGCAGACATTTCCGCAACTATACCATATAGTTGCGGAAATGTCTACAACTATATCATATAGTTGCAGAAATATCTGCAATTTTTTGCAATTTTTATAAATTTGAAAAAAAAATCGAAAATGTTCAATATTTGCTGAATTGTCTGCAAATATTTGAAATAATTGCAGCTTTAATACAAATTTAAATTTTTGGTATCAACAATGGATCTCATTTTAAAGATCATAAAATTTACGATTTTTTGGTGAAAACGTTATGTTGATCCGATTTTTGTAAATAAAGTTATACACGTTTGAAAAGTTAAAAATATAAAGGGTATTTGGGTCTTTCGCGTGCGTGAATTTGAAAAGAGGGAGCGGAAACGTAAATGTTGGTTGTGAAGGATGTTCTCTCTATTTTAAAATTTGTTAGGGATGTGAGCCAAACTTACCCTATTAATAATATGGTCTGAGAGCATATGAATTTTTGATAATTACATGCATATCAGTGTTTCCAAGAGTTGGTATTCATTATAAATGATATAATGACTTGTTGCAAATTTGGGTTTACAGAAACATTCACAACTTACAATTAAACAAATTAGTTAAACAAATTCAGAATATAATGTATTCGAACATTCATAATAAACTACCCAAAAACTCCACAAGTTAGATTCCTAAGGCTTATAGTTTGAATGTGCCAATCTTGAATGTTGAATCTATGAATTTGCAATTATGAAAACTTTCGATATGCGAACTACTCAATGTTTACCAAATATAACATAAATGTATACAATTTTAGATCTTTAATATATATATTTTAGTACAGAAAAGGTGAGCCAAGAAAATTCTGAAAAGAATTAAGCAAGTTTTAATGCATAAATATGATCTCACATAATGTTTTGAAAATAATTTTTGAAATTGATACAGGTAATTGACAGTCGAAAATACAGTCAAAAGCAAAAACTATTTCAATTTCAGGGAAAGTAATGAAAAGACAAAAAGTTACCCATGGGAATTGAAGTCCCAACCTCACATTGAAAACTCATGTGCACTACCAACCAAGCTAACACTTCTTTGAAAAGCTTTAGACATCAATACAAATTTATATAACATTTATCATTCATCACCAACCTAATTTTTTTCCGATTGTTGCCCCCGTCGAGGGGGGTTGCCCTAGGCGGCCGCCTGCTTGGCCTAGCCCCTGAGCCGGCCCTGCCTATATGTATGTTATAAAACAAATGTACTCCATCAGTATTACTTCATTCTTATGTAACAATTGTATCTGTGTTACTTCATTCTTTAATAAAGTACAAAAGCAAATGTACTCCATCAGTTTCTCAATATGGTATCGGAGCTAATTGCCTAGCGGCACAAGTGCTTTGCTATACCCATCATCAGAGTTTAACATCATCTCTTGATGATTGGGTGCACAGTTTCTCATCAGCGCAGAAGCAGCATCTATTAACTCTGGTATATAATAAAAGGAAGTTTGAGCTAAAGAACTTATGTTTTTTTATTCAGATGAACTAGGCATTTATAGCCTTTTCATAGATCAGCTTTTAACGACTGATAAAAGGGAACAACTTAGAATAATTTAAGAACAACTAATGTTCCTAAACTCTAGGAACTTTGTTCTAACAGAACTTGACTAAGCAATGTAGACTTGATCAAGTCAAATACCGATGAAACCCAAATCCTAACACATCTTCCCCTAAACTGAAGACACTTGCTTCAGTTTAATTCTGAAATCTTGCACACTCCGAGCATCTTCCTCAACCTTTCAAAAGTCTCCAACTTCAGTGGTTTGGTCATGATATCAGAAATTTGCACTTCAGTGCTGCAATGAACTAGTTCGACAACGCCATCATTAACAAGATCACGAAGGAAGTGGAATCTCACATCAATATGCTTACTCCTCTTATGTAGAACCGGATTCTTTGAAAGTTTATTGTGGACATGTTGTCACAATAAATAACAGTTCCTCCTTCTTGCACCAGACCAATACTCTCAAGGATTCTACGCAACCATACTACTTGACATGCACAGGCTGCAGAAGCCACAAACTCTGCTTCCGTAGTAGACAAGGTAACAATAGGTTACTTCTTTGAAGACCGTGCAATCACTCCATCGGACAACAACATTACATACCCCGATGTACTTCTCCTGCTTTCCAAGTCACTTGTGTAATCAGAATCTGAGAATGCAATGAGACTTTGATTACCATGCTTTCGATACCAAATCCCATAGTCTATAGTGCCCCTGATATACCGAAATATCCTCTTGACAGCCTGCATATGTATCTCAAAAGGAGTTTCCATAAATTTGCTAACCAAACTAATAACATACATCAGATCAGGTCTTGTGGCTGCCATGTACATCAAACAGCCCACCATCTGTTTGTAAATTCCAGCGTCTGCTTTTCTCCCAGATTCTTTCTTCTGCAACTCAACTCCAGGCACTATAGGATTTCGAACTGGATTGCAAGTTTCCAGTTTAAACCTTTCTAGTATTTCACTCGCATACTTCCGTTGACATATAAAAATACCTGAATCACCCTGTATAATCTCTACATCCAAAAAATATCGCATTTCACCAAGATCGGACATGTCAAATTCAGACGTCATAGACTGCTTAAACTCATTAATCATACTGACTTTGCTTCCAGTCACAATTTAATCATCTACATATAAAGAAACAATGAGTATGTTACCTTCACTATCAGTCTTCAAGAACAAGGTATGCTCGTGAGGGCATTTTGTGAAACCAACCTTCTTGAAATGAGTTTCTATCCGACTATACCAAACACGAGGCGCTTGCTTGAGTCCATACAAGGTCTTTTTTAGTCTGTACACCTTGTCCTCACTGCCATGCTTTTCGTACCCCTGTGGTTGGCTCACGTAAACGGTTTTAGTTATCACCCCATGTAGGAATGCAGATTTCACGTCAAGATGAAATATTTTGTAACCCTTCTGTGCAGCCAATGCAATGATTGATCTGATAGTGTCCCACCTTGCAACTGGGGCAAAGACCTCAGTATAGTCAATGCCATATTCTTGAGCGTACCCCTTAGCAACCAATCTCGTTTTATATTTGTCTACCTCTCCATGAGCATTTAATTTGGTTTTATATATCCATTTTACCCCATTTGCTTTAGCACCTTTAGGTAAGCTACATAATTCCCATGTCTCGTTCTTTTTAATTGCTTCAATTTCTTGATCCATGGCACTTCTCCATCTAAGCTCCTTATTGGCATCTTCAAAGCATACCGGATCACTGATTGTAGTAAACAAAGCTAGCTTATCGGCTTGACTTGCTAATTGATTGACTTGTTCATCATCCTCAGATAAACCTTCACCACTTGTGTAATCATTCATCCAAGCTGGTGCTCTGCGTGTTCTACCTTCATTTGCAATGTTGTGAGGTTCATTTGGTGGACTTTCTGATGCGCTACTGTCCCCAGTTTCAGCTGCTTCATGTTCTACTTCCTCATGCTCCCTTCGATCGGATTCTTCAACATCTTCATTCCAACTCAATGTTTCACCTTTACTGGTACCATCAGAATTCCAATTCCATTCTTCATTTTCTTCAAAAACTACATCCCGGCTGATGATAATTTTGTCTCCAACTGGATCATATAACCGGTAAGCTTTTGACTCTTCACCAACTCCAAACATTACACACTTCTGACTCTTGTCATCAAGTTTCTTTCGCTTCTGTTTTGGTACATGTACATGAGCTAGATGTCAGAAATTCTTTATTGTTCGATCTTTCATGATTAATGATGAACAATTCAAGTAATAGCCCAAGGATCACCAATACCGAATATTTCACAAACAAAACTTAATATGATTTATTGTTTAAGATGACGTACCTTGATTAACAACGGAAGATGTAATGGCTATCATCTTCCTCTTCTGACTTCTAATAATTACTCTTCTTCTCAGAATTCGGTTTCTCTCCCTAACCCTATTTCTTTATGTGTTTTTTGATGGAGAAGAATACATCTGTTGGCTGGGAGAGAGAGGACCCAATCCTTTATATAACATTTAACTCTAAATCTAGTACGTCCATCATATACCAATTCAACCCTTAAGATTAATCACATACCTAATGTTCTAATTATAGAACGATCTATTTATGACTTAATTAATCGGGTCACATTAAGATTAAAAACTGCATAACGTTAAAGGTAAATGAAACGTTCTATTTATGACCTAATTAATAGGGTCACATTAAGATTAGAAACTGCATAACGTTAAAGGTAAATGAAACGTTCTATTTATGACCTAATTAATAGGGTCACATTAAGATTAGAAACTGCATAACGTTAAAAGTAAATGAAACGATTGCAGTTTCTAATAGCAGATTTCTAACATTCTCCCCCTTGACCCGATTATTCAGAATATCAAGAACATCATACTATGATAAATTGTTGAGAGTTATGGCGGTTGTGCATTATTAATTCAATGCATTCCCTTCCATATACTACAATCAAGGAATCGCTGTCAAGTCCCTGGAATTGAAAGATGATGTAAGAAAAGTCCCTCCCGAATAAGTTATGAAAATTAGGTCCCTATTTTTAGATTTTGGCTAATTTATACCGCTTTTGCCCCTGGAAAGAATGCTAAGTTGATTTTCTAAAAGAGGACAGTTTGGTAAAAAATAACAAAATAGGGACCTAATTTACATGTGTTTATGAGCAGGGACTTTTTGTGCATGAGCTTTGAAAATAGGGACCTTTGGTCCAAAACCCCTACTACAATACCAGCAATCCATCATTTTTATACTCATAATTTATATAAAATAGCATAATGGTCCACATAATGTCTTATATCATAATGATTAAACATAATATCTTTATAGGACTCTTTCTTGTTTAAAATTACATAAAGTACGTACTACCACATTAAAACAAGAGACACATAATTGTATATCAGAAACACACAAAGGAGCTCAGAATGTCACACATCAATTATTATTAATACAACCAAGACCCATTCTTTGAACATGTTCCTTAAATTGTCTTGGCTATAACCCTTTCGTCAAAGGCTCTGCAATCATAAGTTTTGTCCTGATGTGCATGATTGACACACTTTGTTTCTGAACCTCATCTTTCACAACAAGATACTTCAGTTTCATATGTTTGGAACCTTTAGAGTACTTGTCGTTTTTTGAGAAAAACACTGCTGCAGAGTTATCACAATAAATTTTCAGCGGCTTGCTAATGGTGTCGACAACCGCAAGTCCTGAAATAAAGTTCCGCAACCATAATGCATGAATTGCGGCTTCATAACATGCCACAAATTCTGCCTCTATAGTAGATGAAGCAACGATAGTTTGTTTCGCACTTTTCCATGATATGGCTCCTTGATCAAGCATAAATAGGTAACCAAAAGTCGATTTTCTAGTATCGATGCATCCAGCAAAATCTGAATCGCTATATCCAATCACCTCCAATTCATTGGATCTACTATACATGAGCATGTAATCTTTCGTGCCTTGTAAGTACCTCAACGCTTTCTTTGCAGCTTGCCAATGTTTCCTTCCTGGATTACTTTGATACCTCCCTAACATACCGACCGCAAAACTGATATCCGGTCTAGTACAGGTTTGAGCATACATTAGGCTACCAACTACAGATGCATATGAAATTGATTCCATTTCCTTTCGTTCAACATCATTCTAGGACATTGCATGAGATTGAATTTATCACCTTTCTGTACAGGAACTTTCCCAGGTGAACACTTACTCATTCCAAATCTCTCTAGAATCCTTTCGATATATCCTTTCTAAGACAATCCCAGTATTCCTTGTGATCGGTCATGAAATATTTCTATTCCAGTCACATAGGATGCCTCTCCCATATCTTTCATTTGAAAGTTCGTTGAGAGAAATTCCTTAGTCTCATGCAATATGCTTAAATTATTTGCAGCAAGCAAGATGTCATCAACATAAAGGACTAGATAAATAAACTTGCTCCCACTGATCTTTTGGTATAAACAGTGATCAACCGTATTTTCCTTAAAACCAAAAGATGTAATAATGGTATTGAACTTAATATACCATTGCCAGGATGCTTGTTTAAGCCCATATATTGACTTCTTAAGTTTACACACCAATTGTTCTTTACCTTTTACAGAAAAACTCTCAGGTTGATTCATATAAACATCCTCATCAAGATCTCCATTCAGAAAGGCTATTTTCACATCAATTTGATGCAATTTCAAATCATAATATGCTACTAATGCCATTATTATTCTTAGTGAGTCCTTTTTCGAAACAGGAGAAAATGTCTCCTTGTAATCAACATCATCTTTCTGAGTGTAACCCTTAGCAACAAATCTAGCTTTATACCGTTTGATATTACCACTAGAGTCGTGTTTGGTTTTAAAAACCCATTTGCATCCGACTCTTTTACAGCCATGTGGTAACTCAACGAGATCCCAAACTTCATTATGTTACATGGATTTTAGTTCTTCTTTCATGGCATTAATCTATTCCTTTGACTCTTTACTTTCTACATCATGTGAAAACGAAACTGGGTCCTTATTGATTCCTATATCATAATCTGATTCTTGCATATAAACCATATAATCATTAGAAATAGCTGATCTACGATCTCTTTGAGATCTTCTTAATGCTACTTGTTGTGGTTCATGCATATCAGCATTATGTAAGTCATTTCCTTCAGGAAGTACTTCTTCATTTATATGTTGTTCATCATCATGTTGTTCTCCAACAGCTGGAACAACATTTGGAGTAATAGTAGATGGAGGAACTATTCTAGGCAATGTAACATTTACCCTTGTTTCCTTTATTTCCACTATTTCTCTTTTAGTACTCCCACTGACTTCACCAATCTCAATGAATCTTGCATTACTAGTTTCTACAATTCTTGGACTATGATTAGGACAGTAAAACACATATCCTTTAAATTTTTCAGGGTAACCTAAAAAATACCCACTAATCGTTCGAGAATCTAATTTCTTTTCATGTGGATTATAAATTCTCGCTTCCGCTGGACAACCCCAAACATGCAGGTGTCTTAAGCTAGGTTTCCTGTTAATCCATAATTCAAAAGGTGTCTTTTGAACAGCTTTACTAGGAACCCTATTCAACAAATAATTAGCGGTTTTAAGAGCATACGACCACAAATTCGTAGGTAGTGTAGAATCTGACATCATACTCCTAATCATATCTATTAACGTCCTATTGCACCTTTCTGCTACACCATTTTGCTGTGGTGTACCTGGCATTGTGTATTGCGCACATATGCCATGACTTTCGAGGAATTTTGCAAATAGACCTAGACACTGGCCTAACTCATTATATTTGCCATAATATTCACCACCTCTGTCAGACCTTATGATTTTCACCTTTGTATCTAATTGCCTCTCAACTTCCTTTACAAACGTCTCAAGGACATTCACAGATTGAGATTTTTCATGAAGCAAATAGACATAACCATAGCGGGAAAAATCGTCAATAAAAGTGATGAAATACTTTTCTCCATTAAAGGCTGGAGTGTCCATAGGTCCGCAAATATCAGTGTGTATTATTTCAAGAAGCTGGCTGCTTCTAGTGGCTCCTTTCTTATTATGTTTGGTTTGTTTACCTTTAATACAATCCACACATAATTCTAGATCACTAAAGTTCAAATTTGACAAAATTTCATTACTTACTAATCTCATCATTCTTTCTTTGGATATGTGACCTAGTCTTTTATGCCATAAGAAAGCAGAATTTTCATTCAACATGCTACGTTTGCATCCAACATTATTTATTACATTCAGCAAGGAATTCACATAAGTGTCATTCAGTTTCAATTTATATAAACCATCAATTAGAATACCAGAACCAACATTATCAGTATTCTTATATAAATCAAAACAACCAGATCCAAACGTACATCTAAAACCAGAAATATCCAACTTACTTACGGAAATAAGGTTTCTAGATAATGAAGGTACATAAAGGGTACTATATAAGTCTAATACATATCCACTTTCTAGAATTAGACGATAAGTCTCAATGCCTTCTATTGTGGATTTCATTCCGTTTCCCATAAAGAGAAAACGATCTTTATTTGGATTTATGGTTCGGATCATAAGAAACCCCTTTATTTTCGAACCAAGCTATCCTTTTCGGACAGTCATTTTGATAATGTCCTTTCCTTTTACAGAAATGACATCGAACATCCTTTAGTTCCTTCTTTTCCTTATCCTGCCCTTTCTTAGCAGGTGCCTTTTTCTTCTTGAAATGACTTGATTTTCCATTCTTTTCTTTACCAGCTTTATTACTCACAAAACTTACTGAGTGATTCACTTGATTTTTCAAACGTCCTTCTTCCCGAACAAGTCTACTGGCCAATTCATTAACATTCCACTTATCCTTTATAGTGTTATAATTAATTTGAGAAGGTCCATATTCAAAAGGTAGCGAGTTCAGGATAAACTGGACAAGAAAAGAATCCTCTACTGTAAGTCCAGGGAGTTTAACCTTGCTGCAAGATTAGTCATCTCTATAATATGCTCTTGCATAGTTCGCGACCCATCAAACTTCATGGTCGTGAGTTTTGCCATAAGAGTACCAGCGAGTGACTTATCAGCTGAACGAAAACGCTATTCCACAAACTGCATATATTCCTTAGAACTTTCTGTTTGCGGAATTGTTGACTTGATTTTGTTAGCAACAGTCATCTTAATAAACATAAGGCTCAATCTGTTACTGTGTTCCCATGCTTTATGGTGTGATTTTTCTGTCTCAGTACTAGCTGTTGTAAGAGCAACAGGTTTATCCTCAAGGAGTGCCAAGTCAAGATCCTGAACACCTAAATGGAAATTGACTTGTTCTTACCATTCAGAAAAATTAACACCAGTGAACAATGTAACAGATGAAGCATGTGTATTCATGGAAACTACTGCAGATTAAATAAAAAAATTGAAATAACTATAAGCTCATAGCTAACGCGATTCAGATATGTACATAATAGTATAATATAGCACTCCTTTGGGTAGATACTATCTTATACTTAACATAATTAAATACCAAAACATAAGTAAGTAATAAATATATTCAGTTAAATAGAACTGACATCTTTGGATGATCAATATTTATTTAATCAAGATATCTATTAAACCTCATCATGTCAACTAGTTATAGAACAAGACTTTCCTTTGGGTAAGTTCTCAGGTTCTATCATTAGTGACGCCAGTTTTTAATTGGTATTATTATAACTGGCAATTTCTATCAATAATCATTATGTCACTTATGCACTAAATGATTATTCTGATTTTGACCACTTTGGTGATTAACAAAATCATAAATCTCATGTGCATAAATGACTTATAACACATACTTGATTAAACATCATGAGTAAAGCATAGAACATATCAGTTGCAATCATAGGAAATATTCAGTTATTGATTAGTGGCTCCGATACCAAATGTCAGAAATTCTTTACTGTTCGATCTTTCATGATTAATGATGAACAATTCAAGTAATAGCCTAAGGATCACCAATACCGAATATTTCACAAACAAAACTTAATATGATTTATTGTTTAAGATGACGTACCTTGATTAACAACGGAAGATGTAATGGCTGTCATCTTCTTCTTCTGACTTCTAATAATCACTCTTCTTCTCAGAATTCGGTTTCTCTCTTTAACCCTATTTCTTAATGTGTTTCTTGATGAAGAAGAATATATCTGTTGGCTAGGAGAGAGAGGACCCAATCCTTTATATAATATTTAACTCTAAATCTGGTACGTCCATCATATACCAATTCAACCCTTAAGATTAATCATAGACCTAATGTTCTAATTATAGAACGGTATATTTATGACTTAATTAATCGGGTCACATTAAGATTAGAAACTGCATAATGTTAAAGGTAAATGAAATGTTCTATTTATGACCTAATTAATAAGGTCACATTAAGATTAGAAACTACATAACATTAAAGGTAAATGAAACGTTCTATTTATGACCTAATTAATAGGGTCACATTAAGATTAGAAACTGCATAACGTTAAAAGTAAATGAAACGATTGCAGTTTCTAATAGCAGATTTCTAACACTAGACACCCAAAGACCCTAAAGTAGCTCACATTTGGCTTCCTGTCACTCCACACTTCTTCTGGAGTTGCACTCTTTATTGAGAGAGTAGGACTTCGGTTCAGAATGTGTATTATCTAGTTAGTTGCTTCTGGCCAATACTTCTTAGGCACATTCTTCCCTGTTAGTATGCTCCTTACCATGTTAAGGATTGTGCGATTCTTTCTCTTAGCTACCCCGTTCTGCTGAGGAGTGTAAGCGGCTGTCAGTTGCCTCTTGATGCCATGTGCATTACAGAAGTCCTTGAAGTCTTGCGAGTTGAATTCTCCATCGCGGTCAGTTCTAAGGCACTGAATTGATTGACCAGTTTCGTTCTCAGCAAGAGCTTTGAAGATCTTAAACTTGCTGAGGACTTGTGATTTTTCTGAGAGAAAATAAGTCCAACATTTTCTAGAATAATCATCAATAAATGTTGCTATGTACCTCTTCTTACTGGTTGACTCGGGTGTGATAGGTCCGCACAATTCTGAGTGAACTAGCTGTAATTTCTGAGTTGATCTCCATAGACTCCTTTTAGGGAATGAGTCTCTTTGCTGCTTACCAACTAGGCACTCTCGACAATATTTGCTAGGTGTTTTAATATCTGGAAGACCTTGCACCATTCCTCTAAGCTTCAAAGTTCTCAATCCTTTATAGTTCAAGTGCCCGTACCTGCAATGCCATAAGTGTGTAGAGTCTTCTGCAACAATGTTGGAACATATAGATTCTTGTGGTAGTATGGTGGCAATGAGTATGAACATTCGATTGGCACTCATTTTTGTCTCCATGATCAGCCCCTTTACTGGATGATAGACTTTACATGTTCCTCCCTTGATCAATATAGCAATGTCGCGTTCATGTAGTTGCCCTATGCTGAGAAGGTTACTTTTCAGCTCTGGAACATAGTACACATTGGTTATCATGTGTACCGAGTCGTTGATTTTAAACCTCACAGTTCATCTTCCCATGACCTTCATACGAGCATTGTTGCCGAGCTTGACTGAGTGTCTAAATTTTTCATCTAGATCACAAAACCAAGCCTTGTCACCACTCATGTAATTACTACATGCACTACCAGTGAACCACGCTTGATCACGAGTTGCATTATTTTCTCCAATGTGAGCCATGAGCACCATTTCATCATCTTGATCCAGTAAAGCATGATTCTCATTATTCAGTTCTACTTGAGACATTAGTACTATCTCGTCACTTTCTTACATCTCTGCATAGTTGGTGTTTCCATATAGATCTAGACATTCATATTGAAAGTGTCCAAGTTTATGGCACCTGTAACATTCAGCCATCGCTTTGTTGAACGATCTTCTTCCTTGCATTCTACCTCTTCCTCTGAAGCTACCATGAGATTCTCCTCGCCCTCTTTGTCCTGACCACTGCCCTCCTCTTCTCTCTTCTGAGATCTTGAGAGCTTGTTCTTCTTCCTGTTGCCCAAGCATTCTCTGCTCTTGAACAAGTAGGCTTCCATGAAGCTCATCGACAGTCATGGTATCTAAATTATTAGATTCCTCAATTGAGCACACCACATAATTGAATTTTGGCGTTAGGGATCTGAGGATTTTTGAGACGATAGAATTTTGTGACAGTGTCTCACCATGTACTTTCATTTTGTTGACAATAATGAGAGTCCTTGCTAGGTATGCGTCAATCTTTTCTCCTTCCTTCATGGCGAGCAACTCATATTCCTTTCTTAGTGCTTGTAGTTGTGCCCTCTTCACTTTGGTTGATCCTTCGTACTTTTGTTTCATGGAGTCCCATATTGTCTTTGATGAGCTTTTGTCAAGAATGGTCTCTAGAATTTCTCTGTCAATAACTTGGAAGAGATAGTTCTTTACCTTCATGTCTTTGAGCTTTGCATCTTATATATTCTTTTTCTGTACCTCAGTAGCAACGGCAGTGCCAATTGGGATACCTACCTCAATCATGCTCCACACATCTTTGCTACGTAGGAAATTTTCCATGAGCATCGACCAATGATCATAATGGCCATCGAATTTTGGTATTGCAGGTTGCACGAACTTGTTTGTTGCTGCCATTCTTCTTTCACTCGATCAAGGATCTGCAATCTCTTGATTCCTCTTTTCTTTGTGTCTACTTCTATCAGTGATTTGCTATCCTAATAGCACTCCTTACAAATGATCTGCAATAACTTGTACCACTTTGATCTTTTCAATCAAGCCTCCGTAGTGGCTCTGATACCACTTGTTAACTCTGGTATATATATAATAAAAGGAAGTTTGAGCTAAAGAACTTATGTTTTTTTATTCAGATGAACTAGGCATTTATAGCCTTTTCATAGATCAGCTTTTAACGACTGATAAAAGGGAACAACTTAGAATAATTCAAGAATAACTAATGTTCCTAAACTCTAGGAACTTTATTCTAACAGAACTTGACTAAGCAATGTAGACTTGATCAAGTCAAATACTGATGAAACCCAAATCCTAACAGCATCATCTGAGGGAGTTTAACCCAAAAATTTTCAAATATCCCACCAAGAACTTACCCACTTCATTTATGCCTCACCAAGAACCATCGGTCGGAGATAATTCATCATCCTGAAAGTATGGCTGCACATTCTTGATCATCAGAAAAGTGTTCTTGAATCTTTTCATCACTTTCTTTGTTTCTATAACGACCCGTAAATTTTCGATAATTAAATTTGTTAATTTAAGAAGATTTTGTTAATTTAGTATTGAAGAAGATAAAAATTAGTGAATTGTTAATGGAAATAATAACTAGGATGAATTGTAACAACATAATGTAAGTTAATTGTTAATAACCTGAATGAAATTCCAATGAATGAAATAATGTAAATGTTATACTTGGATATAATTTGATAATAAGAAGACAAATGTAAACATTGAATTATTAATGAGAATCAGTACAATAACTGAAAGTGTGAATGTAATAAAATAAATATAAATGTTAATTTATTCACAAAGTAATAATTGATGTAATAAAAGAATGGAACTAAGATGAAATAATTAATTGGTTTTAAAATCTTAATTTAATGTGTGTATTTGACAAAATTACAAATTTTGAAATATAGTCATTAAGACAAATAAAAGATGGGAATGGGAATTTATTTAAGTAAGGAAATGTGAAACAAGTGGTCACAGAATAATAATGGACTTAATAAAAAGATTGGAATTGAATCAAATCAATTTATTAGAATTAATTATAATTAATTGGAATTCAAATTGTAATAAATAGATTTAATGTAGGTAAATGAAATTTAATACTATGTTAATTGAAATTTGGATGAATTGGGAAATTTTTGATGTATTATAAACCAATGTTAATATTGCCTTTAAGATGATAAGTTAATAATTAATTTAATAACAAGATTGAGAAATCAAATAAATGGATTTATTAGAATTTCAATTGATAATTTATGAATTTATTGAAATTGAAATTTAATAATGTAATTGGAAAATTAATTAACTTTAATCTGATATCTTAACTTGTTTAAAATTTTGTGAATGTTAATGAAATCAAAAATGGTAAATATTGTTAACCACAGAATTTACATTGGAAATTCGACTTAATTAACTTAATATTAATTTATTTAATTAACCTGAAAAATAGCCATTTTGGCCACTGGCTCGGATTTCGACGAAACCAGTTTCATCGGATCCGTAACGGTGAATTATTATAGAATTTCAAGTTTCGTAACGATCGGACTTGTTGTTTGATCGTACGGGCTCGAAACGCCTAGAAATAAATTTAATTAAAATCAATTGAAATCAATTTGAAATAAATTGATTTTACCATAACTTCTTCATACGATGAAATTTGGGCTTGAAACCAGTTCCATTGATTTAAAAAATTTTGAAAACATCTATTTGATATATGGGTTGACCCATTTTCGTTCCGGAGTCAAAACGGGCTTTTCGGGTCGTTTATCTTTCTAACCCAAAACCAATCGTGTTCATTCGTTTTATTTTCTGATCTACCTATAAATACCTCGTTATAAACCCTAGTAGCATTTCTATTTCTCATTTCTGTATGTACAGAAATTCCTGTTGCTCCTCTTTCTCAATGGCTGCAATTCCTAATTTCCAAATTTCAAATCCAAATCAAAAATCAAATGGAAATTTCAAACTCCTCAATATATATCAAATTATATATCGATTTGAAGCTCTCAACGAGCGCAAGTCAGATATGTGATTCGTTTTTTCGATCTAGGTTTCGATGTGGCCAGAAATTATTGATCTGTTTTCGGTTGTTCATCGCTCGACGATGAACTTCGTCTGATCGGTTAATCGTTGGCATAGGTGTGTAGACAGTCGAGTGCGTTGTGCATCCGTGTGATTCGCTGGGTGGTTCAATGGTCTGATGTGGCGTATAATTTCATTAGGGTTTTGAAACCCTAAAAAGTCACCGGTGGCGGCAGCATCTAGGGCGGCGCGCAAGAGGTACATCGGAGGCTGGTCGTCGAAGGCAGGTCAGAAGGAGTGGTCGGAGATTGCCTGGTGGTCGAAGGTGAGCGTTAATCGAGGTCAAAAGGGGCGGTCAATGAGAGTGTTGGCTTAGGTTTCGTCCATAAGTTCGCGTGCACGAGGGAGATGCACGTGAATGCGGTGGGATCTTCGCTGACGTGGTAATGGCTGTTTTTTTGTTTTTTTATTTTCTTTATTTTACTTTAAACTGTATGACTTCTAATCTGAATAACTTTTGCATACGAGGTCCAATTCACGCGTGGTTTGTTCCGTTAGGATCGTATTTAAATTCCGGACATTTTGACGCTGGTTTGGATGAATTCTAAGAATGTTTGAATTTTTGGATTTAAATTCAAAGGTGAGTGTTTTAACCCACTCACAACTTCTAAAATTTCTTATGTTTGTTAAATTAATTTATGATGGGATTAGAAATTTATTTATGACTGTTTGGTATATTTTGGATCATCATATCAGTTAATTTGAATTTATTTGAATTGAATCGTTATTTAATTTATTGTTAAATATAATTTCCAGTTAAATACCTATTATTGATTATCAGTTCTATATTGATATTTATTGATTTATTTGGATGATGTTTGTGTTGAATGTTGATTGTTGATATTGGATGAATGGATGTTTTATTTTATATCGTTACATACTACAAGTTCACTATGGGTTGAAATGATACATACCCGAATGATCAATAGATTAAGGAAAAATCGTTATGGGTTGAAATGATAGACTCGAGCGATTTTATGAATATTTTTTTCAGGATTGCGGTTTGAAATGATATATAACCGTAACATTATAAACTGCGGATTGAAATGATAAATATCTGTATCACTTGACCCTAGGGTAGAGAATTTTATACGGACACCGGATTGGTTTAATTAAATGATTTAAAGCTTTAAATTTTGAATCCTTTTAAATGGCATTTTGAAATAAAAATTTGATTTATACGAATTGAATTATTATCGAAATTTAAGTTCATGATAAAAATAGGAATTGGTTTAAAGGTATTGTTAAAAAGTATTTAATTGAAATTTCAAAGTTGAACTTGGAATAAAAAAAAGAGTCAAATCTGTTAGAATTGAATTATTTTTAGTTGTTGAAATATAACTTTGAAATATATTGGATTTGGAGTAATTTAAATCGATATTTCGAACATGGATTGCAGGCGATATTGAATTAAATATTTTATTAGGAATTGGAATTGGAAAATTTGAAATTGGGTTTTGGGATATCGAAATGGTCCAAATGTATTGGAGTGGAAAAAATAGTTTAAATTGATATAAATTTCAAATCCATATTTTATATAAACTGGTTTAAAGATATAATATTTTAAAGATTTTAATTATTAAGATTTTCAACTTTTAAACTAATTAACCCATTTAAACTTATTTTAAATCTAATTAATCTATTTTAAAGCTATTTAATCTACTTTAATTATATTTAATCTATTTTAAATCTATATTAACTATTTAAAACTATTTTCTTCTAAATTCCAAACTAAGTAAAATGGATGGGTTTATATTCAAATTCT
The DNA here is from genome assembly GCA_030737815.1 of Allium fistulosum. Taxonomy (NCBI): domain Eukaryota; kingdom Viridiplantae; phylum Streptophyta; class Magnoliopsida; order Asparagales; family Amaryllidaceae; genus Allium; species Allium fistulosum. The sequence continues at coordinate 430,286,037 of CM060902.1, read as the reverse complement.
CGATTTGAAGTAAATATGGTTAAGTGATATTATAACCTCAGTTGGGATTTAAAGGTTGTATTTGATTGAATATGATGATTTTGAAGCAAGAATTTAACGTAATTGGAAATATGACTTCGAAAATATTATGGTTTTGAGAATATGATAATTTGGTATAAATTGTGAATATTACCTTTGAAAGGAAATAAAATTATCGAACTATGATTTCAAATGCGATATGATTTCAACAGTGAATATAATTTCGAAAGTAAGTAATGATTTCGAAAGTGATAAGGTTTGAATTGAATATGATATTTTGATATCAATTATGAAACGATTTTGGAAATATAAAAGAACCATCCGGTGTGTAATAAGCGATTAGTTGTTAAAGAGACCGGGATCGGATATGGGCATATTCTCTGTTGATACCGAAAACCACTTTGACAACTGTGTACACGGTGGAAATTCTAGAATGAAGTAGGTTGGTGGCGACGATCCTATATGAGGTATATACATGGACCTAACTCCCGTGAGTTAGCATAAGGTGGCTAAAACAGGAGCGCTTCCGGACTAATGAGGTAGCTCCTCTTACCAGACACATTCCATCATATTCCATTCTATTACTTTGTGATTTATTTGGTGTGCACCCTTGATTCGGGAGTGTGGCTCGAGTTGGGCGATTGCTGCGGCTTTGCGTTACCAACAGTCCGGATGCGTAATTGGTATATCTACCCTGGCATAGCCTTGTTGTGCCAAGTCACCTACCCTAGCGTGCTTTACTACGAGTTTGATTTGTGTCGTACCTATGGAGTATCCTCTGGTAGCTCCAGTTTACGGGGTATTACGGTACTGTATAGACTATTGGCATACCTAAAAATGTGTTAAGGTGGAAAATGTAAAGCCTTAACGCTATTTTAATAGTTTATATTACTATAGACATATTGTAATAGCGTATTGTACTACATAGTAGATAGTTTAACGGATCCTTAGGAATGTGAGTCCTGAACATCCCTTAAGTTACTGCACTCACGTTAGACATTGGATAGGAGATGTCAAAACCCGTAAACATCTTCGACGCTGTTTACACTCATATTTATTTACCGTTGGCTTAACTTACATAAGATCTTTTAGTTCTGACTCGAGTGTTTTGTCTTTTCAATTCGCTCGGGTCAGCCTGAGCATTTCAGGATTTGAAGACTTGTTTCTGGAGGACGAAGACGAAGATTGTATTATTATTTACTATATTATTCCACTGCATCATACTATTCCGCTGCATTGTTATTTATTTATCTCTGATATGTGTAACTCTGTTTCCATGTTGTATAAATATAATCAAATTTTTTGTAAACTGTTTCATGAACTGTTATTTGATTATCATATTTTGTCATTCCGCTGCGAGATTCTGTATTTGTTTTATTTCTTTCTCTTTTTCTTATTCACCCCAATAACAATCCGCCCTTTATGTATGGTTTGAGTCGGCATGTATATCGGCTTAAAGCGTACAAAAAGGCGGGATGCTACCATTAGTATCAGAGCTTTGGTTTAGTGATAAACCTTGGCTTTGTAGGGTCTGACTCTTTTAAAATAGGGTAGTAATACCCTAGAATGAGTCGCTGAGTGTATATATATGAGAGAGCGTATTTGTTAGTGTTATAAAAGGTTTTTATATTGTGTTAATTCATTCCGTTTTGTATTTATAAATTCTAGTTGGTGCATAGGACGCTATGACATCGATAGGGATTTCTAAACACTTAGTAGGACAGATCGACACAATATTTGTTTTGGAATATAAGTAAATGAAATAATTTTGCCTATTATATTATTTGTATATAAAATAATAAATTCTATAAATTATATATTTGGTTGTAATATGTTGGTTGTTAGGTAGTCAAATTTATAAATATAGGTTGGAAATAAGATTTGAAAATAAAATAAATGAAATTTGGAAATTTAGAGCTTAAGTTCCGGGATTTTTTTTTGAAAATTTCTTCCGAATGATTTTGGAAAATGATTTAAAGTATTTTCTGAGATAATATTTCAATAGAATTTGAAGGAAATGTTTTAAAGAAATTTTGGAAAGAAATAAGTTCTGTACTCCCCTCTCTATCGCTGAAAAATAATTTCGGTAATGAGTGCACGCATCATCGACATTCATTTTCGAGTTTCAAAATTGGAAGGTCATTGTAGTAGTTTTACTACTGATCTATTTTGATAAACAAATATAGATTTTAAATTGTTTCAATATAATTAGATATATAAGTTGTAAGTATATATCCATCTATCTATTATTATTTTAAATGATTTGAAATAGAACCCGACATTTAGTTTTTAAATTTCTGTAAATTAGAGATTTTAATTATTGAAATGAAATATTAACTATTTAATAATTGGAACTTCTAAAGTGAAAATAAGAAATTAAATGCTCGGTTACAAATGAAATATACAAGGAATTTGAAATTGGTAACCTGTAAGTAAAAGAATAAAAATCTAAAAGATATGATTATTGAACATTTTGTTAATTAAAATAATTAAGATAAACTTGTGTAACTTTCAATTGCATTCTTAAAGACATATATATAACTTACCAGATTATTAAAAGTTGAGATGTTTAATAAGAAAATGTTATAGGATATTATACAAGTAAAACTTAAAGTAATGAAAGTATTCAATGAAATTCTTTAATAAATAAGAATTTGATGTTGTTGTTATAAACGTAAGTATAATTGAAATGCTACTAATTAAATATAATAGAAAAGTGAGTATTATAAATAAATGATTATAAACTTAAGTAAATGAATTGAAATGCTAAGTAATTGAATGGAACATGAATACTGTAAATAAATAAATGTAAATAAATGAAATTAAGTGATAATGAATGAATGAATATAATGCGATAAAAAGAGATCTACATGATATGAATAGATGAAAATGAATTTTTGTAAGTAATAAAGAAAAATAAATGAAATAAACACTAAATGAATGAATGAATGAGAATAAATTTTTTGTAAGAGATTAATGTAAGTTAAAGAAATAATCCTTGTATGAACGAAAAAAAAATTGTAAATCTTGTGAAAAGAGATTAATAATAATAAACTTAAATAATGTTAGAAACCTGTTGTTTTTTGGTTTATGGATCGTTTGGAAAATGATACTTCTAATTATTTGGATGTATGAATAATCTGCTAAGTTATCTAAGACTGTTGAGTAATGGTATACTTAGTAGTTATTTGTCATTCTATGTGATTAAAAGTGTCTTAACCCGAACAAACTATTTGTTTGTTTGCTATGGATGGATAATTGATTTGTTTTGATTTAATGTGATGATTGTATGTTTGTTTGTAAGTGATTGTTGTTATGTTATATTATTTGTTTGTTAGTGGTTGAAACAACTTTAAATATTTCATTTTATATAATTATTAACTCTTTGGATTATATAAGTGAAATATAGGTTATGGAAGCAATTGCTACTGCTTTTGGTTTCATAATTAAGCGTTGTTTGCCCGACAAATAGGTACGTTCTTGGATTACGGTTTTCTAGCGATATTATATTGTTTACCCGCTGTTGGGATATATTATTTTGAAAATTTTGATATATGTTGTTATATGTGATATTATATTTTCTCCCGGGCCTCTCCGTACAAAGGAGAATCTGCCGAAATTTTCTGAAAATTTTGGACTTAGAAAATTTTGTGAAAGGTTTTCCAAACTTTTGATAACTCGAGTATAAAAGATTTAATGGTTATAAATTGGTATATTTTATTTATTTAATTTTGTAAATTAATTGTTTATAAATTTAATATTTTGAATAAGATATATTGATTACTTAATTTTCTTCTTTTCCCTTCTTTTTCCTTTTACGAGGACGAAAAGTTTTGAGTGAAGGAGAGTGTAACGACCCATAAATTTTCGATAATTAAATTTGTTAATTTAAGAAGATTTTGTTAATTAGTATTGAAGAAGATAAAAATTTGTGAATTGTTAAAGGAAATAATAACTAGGATGAATTGTAACAACATAAATGTAAGTTAAGTGTTAATAACCTGAATGAAATTCCAATGAATGAAATAATGTAAATGTTATACTTGGATATAATTTGATAATAAGAAGACAAATGTAAACATTGAATTATTAATGAGAATCAATACAATAACTGAAAGTGTGAATGTAATAAAATAAATATAAATGTAAATTTATTCACAAAGTAATAATTGATGTAATAAAAGAATGGAACTAATATGAAATAATTAATTGGTTATAAAATCTTAATTTAATGTGTGTATTTGACAAAATTACAAAATTTGAAATATAGTCAATAAGACAAATAAAAGATGGGAATGGGAATTTATTTATGTATGGAAATGTGAAACAAGTGGTCACAAAATAATAATGGACTTAATAAAAAGATTGGAATTGAATCAAATCAATTTATTGGAATTAATTGTAATTAATTGGAATTCAAATTGTAATAAATGGATTTATTGTAGGTAAATGAAATTTAATACTATGTTAATTGAAATTTGGATGAATTGGAAAAATTTTGATGTATTATAAACCAATGTTAATATTGCTTTTAAGATGATAAGTTAATAATTAATTTAATAACAAGATTGAGAAATCAAATAAATGGATTTATTGGAATTTCAATTGATAATTTATGAATTTATTGAAATTGAAATTTAATAATGTAATTGGGAAATTAATTAACTTTAATTTGATACCTTAACTTGTTTAAAATTTTGTGAATGTTAATGAAATCAAAAATGGTAAAAATTGTTAACCATAGAATTTACATTGGAAATTCGACTTAATTAACTTAATATTAATTTATTTAATTAACCTTAAAAATAGCCAATTTGGCCACTGGCTCGGATTTCGATGAAAGCAGTTTCATCGGATCCTTAACGGTGAATTATTATAGAATTTCAAGTTTTGTAACAATCGGATTTGTTGTTTGATCGTACGGGCTCGAAACGCCTAGAAATCAATTTAATTAAAATCAATTGAAATCAATTTGAAATAAACTGATTTTACCATAACTTCTTCATACGATGGAATTTGGGCTTGAAACCAGTTCCATTGATTTTAAATTTTTTGAAACCATCTATTTTGATATATGGGTTGACCCATTTTCGTTCCGGAGTCAAAACGGGCTTTTCGGGTTGTTTATCGTTCAAACCCAAAATAAATCGTGTTCATTCGTTTTGTTTTCTGATCTACCTATAAATACCTCGTTATAAACCCTAGCAGCCTTTCTATTTCTTATTTCTGTACATACAGAAATTCCTGTTGCTCCTCTTTCTCAATGGCTGCAAATCCTAATTCCCAAATTTCAAATCCAAATCAAAAATCAAATGGAAATTTCAAACTCCTCAATATATATCAAATTATATATCGATTTGAAGCTCTCGACGAGCGCAAGTTAGATATGTGATTCATTTTTCGATCTGGGTTTCGATGTGGCCAGAAATTATTGATCTGTTTTTGGCCGTCCATCGCTCGACGATGAACTTCGTTTGATCGGCTAATCATTGGCATGGGTGTGTAGACAGTCGAGTGCGCTGTGCATCAGTGTGATTCGCTGGGTGGTTCAATGGTTTGATGTGGCGTATAATTTCATTAGGGTTCTGAAACCCTAAAAAGTCACCAGCGGCGGTAGCATCTAGGGCGGCGCACAAGGGGTGCGTCGGAGGCAGCTCGTCGAAGGCAGGTCAGAGGGAGTGGTCGGAGACCACCTGGTGGTCGAAGGTGAGCGTTAATCGAGGTCAAAAGGGGCGGTCAACGATAGTGTTGGGTTAGGTTTCGTCCAGAAGTTCGCTTGCGTGAGGGAGATGCACGTGAACACGGTGGGATCTTCGCTGACGTGGTAATGGCTGTTTTTTTGTTTTTTTATTTTCTTTATTTTAATTTAAACTGTATGACTTCTATTCTGAATAACTTTGCATACGAGGTCCAATTCACGCGTGGTTTGTTCCGTTAGGATCGTATTTAAATTCCAGACATTTTGACGCTGGTTTGGACGAATTTTGAGACCGTTTGAATTTTTGGGTTTAAATTGGATTTAAATTCAATTTAAATTCAAAGGTGAGTGTTTTAACCCACTCACAACTTCTAAAATTTCTTATGTTTGTTAAATTTATGATGGGATTAGAAATTTATTTATGACTGTTTGGTATATTTTGGATCATCATCTCAGTTAATTTGAATTTATTTGAATTAAATCGTTATTTAATTTATTGTTAAATATAATTGCCAGTTAAATACCTGTAATTGATTATCAGTTCTATATTGATATTTATTGATTATTTGATTGATGTTTGTGTTGAATGTTGATTGTCGATATTGGATGAATGGATTTTTATTTTATATCGTTATAAACTGCAAGTTCACTATGGGTTGAAATAATACATACCCGAATGATCAATAGATTAAGGAAAAATCGTTATGGGTTGAAATGATAGACTCGAGCGATTTTATGAATTTTTTTTTTTGGGATTGCGGTTTGAAATGATATATAACCGTAACATTGTAAACTATGGATTGAAATGATAAATATCCATATCACTTGACCCTAGGGTAGAGAATTTTATACGGACACCGGATTGGTTTAATTAAATGATTTTAAGCTTTAAATTTTGAATCCTTTTAAATGATATTTTGAAATAAAAATTTTATTTATACGAATTGAATTATTATCGAAATTCAAGTTTGTGATAAAAATTGGAATTGGTTTAAAGGTATTGTTAAAAAGGATTTAATTGAAATTTCGAAGTTGAATTTGGAATAAAAAAAGTGAAACCTTTCAGAATTGAATTATTTTAAGTTGTTGAAATATAACTTTGAAATATATTGGATATGGAGTAATTTAAATCGATAATTCGAACATGGATTGGAGGCGATATTGAATTAAATATTTTATTGGGAATTGGAATTTGAAAATTTGAAATTGGGTTTTGAGATATCGAAATGGTCCAAATGTATTGGAGTGAAACAAATAGTTTAAATTGATATAAATTTCAAATCCATATTTTATATAAATTGGTTTAAAGATATATTATTTTAAAGATTATAATTATTAAGATTTTCAACTTTTAAACTAATTAACCCATTTAAACTTATTTTAAATCTAATTAATCTATTTTAAAGCTATTTAATCTGCTTTAATTATATTTAATCTATGTTAAATCTATATTAACTATTTATAACTATTTAAAACTATTTTCTTCTAAATTCCAAACTAAGTAAAATGGATGGGTTTATATTCAAATTCTCGATTTTAAGTAAATATGGTTAAGTGATATTATAACCTCAGTTGGGATTTAAAGGTTGTATTTGATTGAATACGATGATTTTGAAGCAAGAATTTAACGTAATTGGAAATATGACTACGAAAATATTATGGTTTTGAGAATACGATAATTTGGTATAAATTATGAATATGACCTTTGAAAGGAAATAAAATTATCGGACTATGATTTCAAATGCGATATGATTTCAACAGTGAATGCGATTTCGAAAGTAAGTAATGATTTCGAAAGTGATATGGTTTTAATTGAATATGATATTTTGATATCAATTATGAAACGATTTTGGAAATATAGAAGAACCATCTGGTGTGTAATAAGCGATTGGTTGTTAAAGAGACCAGGATTGGATATGGGCATACTCTCTGTCGATACCGAAAACCACTTTGACAACTGTGTACGCAGTGGAGATTCCAGGATGAAGTAGGATGGTGGCGACGATCCTATATGAAATATATACGTGGACCTAACTCCCGTGAGTTAGCATAAGATGGCTAAAACAGGAGTGATTCCGGGCTAATGAGTTAGCTCCTCTTATCGGACACATTCCATCGTATGCCATTCTATTACTTTGTGATTGATTTGGTGTGCACCCTTGATTCGGGAGTGTGGCTCGAGTTTGGCGATTGCTGCGGCTTTGCGTTACCAACAGTCCGGATGCGTAATTTGTATATCTACCTTGGCATTGCCTTGTTGTGCCGTGTCACCTACCCTAGCGTGCTTTACTACGAGTTTGATTTGTGTCGTACCTATGGAGCATCCTCTGGTAGCTCCAGTTTATGGGGTATTACGGTACTGTATAGACTATTGGCATACCTAAAAATGTGTTAAGGTGGAAAATGTAAAGCCTTAACGCTATTTTAATAGTTTATATTACTATAGACATATTGTAATAGCGTATTGTACTACATAGTAGATAGTTTAACGGATCCTTAGGAGATGTGAATCCCGAACATCCCTTAAGTTACTGCACTCACGTTAGACACAGGATAGGAGATGTCAAAACCCGTAAATATCTTCGACGCCGTTTACACTCATATTTATTTACCGTTGGTTTAACTTACATAAGATCTTTTAGTTCTGACTCGAGTGTTTTGTCTTTTCAATTTGCTCGGGTCAGCCTGAGCATTTCAGGGTTTGAAGACTTGTTTCTGGAGGACGAAGACGAAGATTGTATTATTATTTACTATATTATTCCACTGCATTGTTATTTATTTATCTCTAATATGTGTAACTCTTTTTCCGTGTTGTATAAATATAATCAAATGTTTTGTAAACAGCTTCATGAACTGTTATTTGATTATCATATTTTTTCATTCCGCTGCGAGATTCTGTATTTGTTTTATTTCTTTCTCTTTTTCTTATCACCCCAATAACAATTCACCCTTATGTATGATTTGAGTCGGCATGTGTGTCGGCTTAAAGCATACAAAAAGGCGGGATGTTACAGTTTCGGTCAACTGTTGTTTCCTTTCTTTCTTTCTTAAGACATTGTTATGGCTGGAGAAGATGATAACAAATCAGCGACTTTTGCTAAAGAATCTGAAACTTCTTCACCCACTGAATCTACTACTCTGTCCATCAGTAAACCCAAACAATAAATTAACATTCAACTCGATGAAAACAACTTCTTGCAATGGAAGTATCAAGCTGAAATTGCAATAAGAGGATATAGGCTTGAAGAATTTATTAATGTCACTGTTATTATCCCATCAGAGATGACTGTAGACAAAGAAGGTACACTTATAAGAAATCAAGAATATATCAAAGTTCAAAGACATGAAAATTTGCTGTCATCTTGGATCCTCTCCTCAATTAGCCCAAATCTTGTATCATAAATTGTTGGCTGCAAATAAGGCACGTGAAATCTAGGTCAAGATTGAACAGATATTCAATTCATAATCTACAGCAAGAATAATGCACTACAAAAGACAATTGCACAATATAAGTAAAGGAAGTATGTCAATAAGAAAATATCTCACTAAAGTAAAGACATATTGTGATCTATTAGAAACTGTAGGTAATAAAATATTTGAAACTGAGCAAAGCTTGACCATTATGAATGGTCTTGATCAAGATTATGAATTAGTCATAGCAGTTATCTATCACAAAGAAATCTAACTGATCTGGAGTTTGTTCGCTCTATATTACTAGCTTGTGAAGGGAGAATGAAGCAGAGAAAATTAATTAACACTGAGTATTCAATTAACTATGCCATAAACTCCAAAAACTACAACCAAGATAAAGGATCAAACAACAGAATCAATCAAGGCAACAGACAAGAAAGTTACAATCAGAGGACAAATCAAAGTATCAGAGGAAGAGGCAGAGGCAGAGGTAGATGGAGTAATAACAATAGAATAAGATGTCAAATTTATGAAAAATATGGTCACACAACAAATAAGTGTTATTTTAGACTTGATCTAAATTACACACTAAATCAACAAGGAAGCAGCAATCAAAGAAATGCTCAACCAATGTTAATATGGTGCACACAAATCAAGACCCCAGAAGTCAAGGAGATAACTCCAAGAGTGATGTGGAACTTATGACCAGACCAGAAGACATTATGAATAAGGCCTGGTATCCTGATTCAGGCGCAACTAATCATATTACCAATAACTTGCAAAATCTCAATCTTGGAATCAATATTTATGGGTAATGGTGAGTCAGTCAAAATCACACACATTGGGGATGTACAGATTATAGGCAAGAAAAAAAATTATATTTGAACAATCTGTTAAGAGTACCTCAAATTAAAAAGAATTTGATGAGTGTCTCACAATTTGATAGTGATAATAAGGTTTATTTTGAATTTTACCCAAAATACTGCTTAGTTAGAGACCTTCTGAATAAAGAAATTTTGTTATAGGGTAATGTACACAATGGGTTCTATATTTTCAATCTAGTGAAGATAAACAAATCTACTAATGAGAAGAAATATTACAATTACTCTAGTTCAAATACGAATGTAAATAGTAGAAGTATATTTGATGTCTGGCACTGCAAATTACGCCATCTAAGTGTTAATGTTGTAAAGCAAGTTCTGAAAAGTAATAATGTCAACTTCAAGAATGTATCCTTACCATATAAATGTACATATGTCAAATGGGTAAGAGCCATAAACTTGCTTTTTTGATTCATTAACTAAGTATTCAAAAGCATTAGAAATTGTTGCCACTAATTTATGGGGTCCTATCCCAATCAACTCTGATTATGGTTTTAATTATTACATATCATTTTTAGATGCCTATTTTAGATTTACTTGGGTATATTTTCTTAAATCAAAGGTAGAAACATGTAATAAAATCATATAGTTTATTTGTCAAGCATAAAAGCAAACATGTAATCCTTTAAAGATCATGCAAATGATCGAGGGGCTGAATTCAAGCCATTAAAGGAGTATTTCATAAAGAAAGGGATAGTGCATAGAACTACTTGTCCACACACCTCATAACAGAATGGGATGATAGAAAGGAAGCATAGATATATTATACAAACTGAACTTACACTTACGGCTCAAGCATCTCCGCCCATCAAATTCTAGCCAGATGCATTTTCCACTGCAACTCATCTTATAAACAGGTTGCCAACAAAAGTCCTAAAAAATAAGGCACCAAATGAAGTATTCAACAACATCAAAACTGATTATTCAAGTCTCAAGACATTTGGATGTCTATGCTTCACTTCTTTAAGGCCATACAATATTCAAAGCTAAGCTTCAGATCAGAACCATGTACATTTCTTGGTTACACAACACATCAGAAAGGATACAAGTGCCTGACTATCAAAGGTAAAGTTATAATATCTAGACATGTTGCTTTTAACGAAAATATCTTTCCCTTTGCAGAAAAAGGAGTAAAAACTAGCCAAAAGGTTTACAATGCAAAAGCATCCATTCCAGCCATACCACTGCATCAAGAAAATAGAAGAACTGGAAATAGTACAGAGGGGAAGATGAATCACACTCACAACACACAGTGCCAACTAGCAAGCCAGGTCATGAGGATACAGATACATCAAGATGAAACTACCTCACAACACATAGTGCCAACCAGCAGACCAGGTTATAAGGGTACAAATGCATCAAGTCCATCAAGTAACACTACTCAAACCAATCATGATCAATCCCATGAGCAAGATCATAGTCAAGCAAATCAAGTCACATCCCAATTATCTGAATCTCAAGGATCACCACCAGCACAAACTGGACATCATATAATTACAAGAGCTAAAAGAGGAACCTTTAAGCCCAAAATATATACATCTACATTAGAATCGGAAGAACCTGTCAGTTATGAGCAAGCAGTAAAATGTAGAGAATAGAGAGTAGCAATGGATGATGAATACATTGCATTGTTAAAGAATAATACCTAGACACTAGTAATGTTACCAGTAAAAAAATGTAGTTGGACGCAAATGGACATACAAGTTGAAAAAAACGTTCAAATGGAAGAATCAGCAAACATAAAGCAAGGTTGGTTGCTAAAGGTACACACAGACGTATGATTTTGACTTTAAAGAGACATTTTCTCCAATGGTAAAGCCAACTACTATGAGAATCATACTAATTATTGCATTGCACAATCATTGGAAAATCAAACAACTAGATGTTGACAATGCATTTTTGAATGGAGAGTTATATAAAAAAGTGTACATGGAGCAGCCAAAGGGATATGTTCAAGTAGAACAAAGTGAACTTGTTTGTAGACTTCACAAAGCCATTAATGGACTCAAGCAAGCACCAAGAGTATGGTATGAAAATCTCAAACTAACATTGATTAAATTAGGATTTAGACCCACAAAGTTAGGTAACTCCTTATATGCAAAGTTAAGTGATACTAGTACGACATATATACTAGTATATATGGATGATATCATAATCACAGGATGTAGTAGTGAGGAAATTGACAACATTATTCTTCATCTCAATCAAATTTTCTCAATCAGAGATTAGGTGATCTAAACTTTGTTAGGTATAGAGATCACTGAGAAGAGTGAATAGAGCTAAAACTAAGTCAAAAATGTACATTTCTGAAATTTTGATCGAAGCAAATATGAATCTAGCTAAACCTTTACCTACCCCGATGATTAGCAGTTCATATCTTTCAAAGAATAAGGATGAACCCATAATCAATGATAAACAATACAGAAGTGTAGTTGGAGCTGTACAGTATGCAATAATTACAAGACCAGAAATATGCTTCAGTATCAACAAAGTTTCTCAGTTTATGCAAACCCCTTTAGATGAAAACTGGAAAGCTATAAAGTGTATTCTATGCTAGTTAAGGGGAACTCTTCATCATGGTCTTATACTAAAATCATGCAAAAATTTAAGTATTCAAGCTTACTCTGACGCAGATTAGGCTACAGATCCAAACGATATAAGATCTACATCTGGATACTGCATTTATCTTGGCGATAATCCCATATCTTTATGCTCAAAAAAGCAGTCAACGGTTTCTCATTCAAGCACTGAAGCCGAACATAGATTATTTGCTAGAACAACTGTTGAAATTATATGGATCTGCACATTGCTTCATGAAATTGGAATCAAACTTGTTCGAAAGCCGACTATTTGGTGTGATAATCTTAACACCGTTTCACTTTCTACTAACCCCTGTTCTTCACTCATGAACGAAGCATATAGAGATTGATATCTACTTCGTTCGTGAGCAAATAGTCAATGGAAAACTCTAAATCAATAACTTGCCTGCTACACATAAAAGAGCTGACATACTAACGAGTCCACTTTCTGTCAAAAATTTCTTAAGATTAAAAGAAAATCTGAGAGTTGAAGATGGTGGTGGCAAAGGAGAAAGGGAAAAGGAAACCCTAGATAGAATTGACGAGGGATAATAAGAGAAGTATTGATTATTACAGGTATGAACTGGTCTTATTTCTATAATAGCAAATACGTGTATAGAAGGGTATCATACCCGACCCTATATGTATGTTATAAAATAAGTCATCTCATGTAATGATTGTATCTGTATTACTTCACTCTTTAATAAAGTACAAAAGCAAATATACTCCATTCAGTTTCTGAATACCCTCCCATTGTCTGCCTATCTCATACAGCTTGTTGTGTGGCTGCAGCTCTTTTGCTGATTGCCGTCTCTAGTCCTCAGAAAAGACGCTTCCTCGCTCTTCCTTTAACTTTGCTATTGGAAGGCTACTATCTACTCCTACTTACTCTCGCTTTGGGTTTTCCTTTTGAAGTCCCCGACCATTGCATTTTAGCCATGAGCAGAGTTTTTCCATATACCTTGTCTCATATTTAACAATAGTTTAGCCAGCTTCGCTCTAGTTTGCTCATTTACCATTGCAGTTTACTCCTATATAATGTTTCTCATTTTATCATATTTTGTTCTATATCATGTTTTCTTTTACCTCTAGATCTTGCATGCTTATAATTAACCGTGGTACATTTTTGTACAAGATTTCTATACAGACACACACACACACACATACACACACACCCATACACCCACACTCATTTGAGGTTAGCAGAACGATGGCCTTTAGAGCGTTTTTTCCATAGCCAGCTACCGGGCTTGTAGGTAGTGACCTTGTTTATTTTACATTTATATTATAAAGAGTGTTCTCCTTGAATAGAGGACCGCTCTTTTACTTCAAAATAATTATCTCATTTGATTTTATTTTTCTTTCCCTTGCAGGTTCTACATGATGCATTTTTTAAATATCAAACTAGATCAAAATTGACTATACAAGGTGATTTTTATCATTGTGGAAAGGAATTTGAGGTATTACTATACTTATCTAATTTTTTGACAGTTATAAGTTATTTAAATGTGCTTATATACTTGTAGTAAACCTGAAAGACTAATATAAAGGGTTGCTAAACAAAATATAGAAACATTGATGCACATAAACTAAAACATTTTATTTGATCATATAGTGAATGAATAAAATATATGAGTGTCATAGAGTGAATGAATAAAATATATAAGTATTTTTCAATGTAACTTAGGTCTATTAATTTTTCAATAAAATCAACTAACTTTTATAAAAACAGAACCGAGTTAACTAAGTTTCATAAAAATTAACTAAATTTATAAAACTAAGTTTTAAAAAATTAATTTGATCTATAAAAGCTAACTAGTTTATAAAAATTAACTAGTTAACTTTTATAAAAATTAAGTAAATTATGAAAATTAACTAAGTTTTATAACAAATAACTAAGTTAATTAATTTTTATAAAAAATAAATAAGTTTACAAAAATTAACTGAGTTTTATAAAAATTTGACTAAATTATGTAAGTTGTATAAAAATTAACTAAATTTATAAAAATTAACTAAATTCATAAAGTTAACTAACTTTTTTAAAAATAAACTAAGTTAACTAAGTTTCATAAACCATTAACACTGAATATTCTACATTCGCTAAAAGATATCAATATCCCAATAATTATCATCTAATATTAACTAAAAATATTTAATTAATTACATTTAATTAATATTAATATAAGGATAAATAGCCCAACAACCTTAATAATAAGGTCGTTCGTCCAAGCTCAAACGTCCTGAAAACAATCGGGGTAAGCCATTCATAAGGTTAGGATTCTGAAACCATAGATGTTGAATCCTGCCTCCCTCCCAGGTAGATGTATCAGAGAAAGACAAGTGGTATAGTATAAGGCTGGTACCGGTTATTCTCCTGATTATTAGGACAGATCCAAACTATTGTTTCTTGTGTCGACAATAAGGGATCTAGGATATAAGTCGACTTTCGATATCTAATCCTTTTGCCTAACCTTTTAGGTATGAGAGCGTATCCGTGAATCCATTTACCTATCTGTCCTTCTCTCCCTTCGCCAAGATACACTACCTATGACTACTTCGAGATCGGGTGAAAAGTCCATGCAAGCAAATTCATACGTAAAAGATTTTGATTCGAATGAGCTAACCAAGTTGTCCCACAATTAATATACTGGACCCCGGTTAGGTCTAAGCGATCAAAGTTCTTCCATATTTGAACAGAATTACCATGTATGACTTGTTGTCCATAATTAGTATCCACATTGGTTGTTTCTTTCTATCCGGAGCAAAGTCTTCACGTTCCTTAGTCTAGGCCCAAAGTGACTATCGGTTGCTTGGCCTTCTCGTTTAAAAACACAACAAATATTTCTAAATTCATTAAAAGATATCAATATCCCAATTTATCCTCTAATATTAACTAAAAATACTTAATTAATTACATTCAGTTAATATTAGTATAATGATAAATAACAATAAAAACACTATAAATATTTATAAATTCGCTAAAAGATATCAATATCCCAATATTTATCATCTAATTGCCTAAAAACCATTTAATTAAATACATTTAGTTAATATTTATATAATGACAAATAATTATAAAAACACTAGATATTTCTAAATTTATTAAAAAATATCGATATCCCAACATTTATCTAATATTAACTAAAAAACATTCAATTAACTACATTTTGATTAATATTAATATAATGAGAAATACTAATAAACACACTAAGTATTTCTATATTCACTAAAATTTATCATTATTCCAATATTTTCATCTAATACTATGTTGTTACGCCACACATAGACTTATAAAATAATTAAGTATAAAATTCACACGATAGGTCATTATTATTAATTCTATTAAAAAAATTATCTAATCTTTATAAGAATTAGTTAAGTATATAAAAATTAACTATGTTTTATAAAAATTAAGTTAACTATGTCTTATAAAAATTAACTAAGTTTATAATAATAATAAATTAACTAAGTTTATGAATATTAACTATAAGCTTATAATAATAATATTATTATTAATAATAATAAATTAACTAAGTAATAATAATAAATTATGAAATATTAACTAAGTTAGCTATGTCTTACAAAAATCAATTAAGTTTATAATAATAATAATGATGATGATAAACATAATAACTAAGTTTATAAAAATTAAATAAGTTTATAAAAATTAACTAAGCTTATAATAATAATAATAATAAATTAACTAAGTTATAAAAATTAACTAAGTTATAATAATAATAATAATAAATTATAAAATATTAACCAAGTTAACCAAGTCTTATAAAAATCAACCAAGTTTATAATAAGAATAAAAAAATAACTAAGTTTATAAAAATTATCTAAGTTTCTAATAATAATAATAATAATAAATTAACTAAGTTTATAATAATAATAATAATATAAATTATTTAACAGTAGCCAAGTTAACTAAGTCTTATAAAAATCAACTAAGTTTATAATAATAATAATAAATTAACTAAGTTATAACTAAGTCTATAAAAATTATCTTAGTTTATAATAATGATAATAATAAATTAACTAAGTTTATGAAAATTAACTAAGTTTCTAATAATAATAATAATAATAATAAATTAACTAAGTTTGTAATAATAATAATATAATAAATTATTTAATATTAGCCAAGTTAACTAAGTCTTATAAAAATCAACTAAGTTTATAATAATAATCATACATTAACTAAGTAAGTTAAGTTTTATAAAAATTAACTAAGTTAACTATATTTTATAAAACTTAATTAAGTTTATAATAACGATGATGATGAGTGATGATTTATTCATTAGGTTAACTAAGTTCTATGCTCAATAAGTTGAATCACTACATTGATTTTTAATATTTTTAAAATAGCTTTCTAGATTCCAATTGTGTTAAAATCTCGTTAGATCTTGTTTTCACTTGTGTAGGGTATTGAACTTTTGAAGAAGGCAAGGTTGGATTTTCTACGATCATGACATTTCGTTATTTTAGCAAGTTTTTTGTAGAATCTTCATGGTGCTATCACGTACATTTAAAACATTGTCTACGAAATATTATATACAATTATTGTTTGTTTGATGTATGAATTTGATGTTACTTTGACTGTGTTTAGTACAGAATGTGATTTGTTTGTAAAATGTTTTTTGTAGTGCTAATCAAATCGATTAGTTTGTTTGTGAATAAATGTAGTTATTGGTTGGTTTATGAATAGCATATAATGTGCTTAGATTGACAAAATGCTATGATAAACAAAAAAACACTACAAAATTTGCAGTGTTTAAAGATTGCTATAAAATCTATAGCGTTTGAAAAACGCTACAAAAATGTTTGAGTGGTGAGATCCTTTTGGTAGCGTTTAATTTTTTGCAGAGTTGGAAAAATACTATGAAATTGGTACCCTTTTGGTAGCTTTAATTTGTTTACAACGTTGGAAAAACGCTGCTAAATCAGTACCCTTTTGGTAGCGTTTAATCTTTACTAGTGGTTTTAAAATGCTAAAGAAAAGTTGTACTTTTGTAGCATCTAGATATGTAGCACTTATTAACACTACAAAGGTTCATTATTTGTACCGATTATTTAAATGCTACCGTATCAACTCGAGCTACCATAGCATGTCATATAACAACGTGTTTATAAACTCCAATGTAGCTTTTGGTCACGTTTTTTAAATGCTACAAAAAACTATTTTAGGCATAGGACTAAGAGTGCACATTTCATTCTAGAAAAGTACAAAAGAACGGTAACTAAGTTGGCCAAAATGTATGTTAATACTATAGTAAGACTTCATGGAATTCCATGTACTATAGGGAGTGCCGGTGGGACGACCCGCAAATCTGCACAATTTAAACTGACAATAATCCATAAATGTCCTACCCAAACTAAACGAAAAGACAGATAGTAATGGGAAAAAAAGAAGAAAGAAGAAGAGAAAAAGAAGGGAAAAGGAAAACTGAACAATAAAGAATCTCACAATTGCAACCGAACAATATATAATATAATCAATGATCTTTACAAAAGAGAAACTATTATATACATACATCCAGTAGAGTACAAAAACAAATCAAAATCATCATCCTAAACATTTATAACAACCTATCCTCATAAATGCCGATAATTTCAACAACAATGCAGCGGAAAATAAACAAATACGGGAATATGTCATAAAGGCCTCCAGCTCGTCTCTTGACCTCCAATGCATCTACAACAATCTAAAAATATGCTCGATCTGACCCGAGCATTATAATAAAATAACACCCGAGTCAGTGATGAAAACCAGTGTGAGAAAACACACCCAACTAGATTTTTAAGTTAAAAAACCTTTGGAAATCAAAAGTATCTCGTAAGACCATGCCACACATAAACACGGACTGGTTTTCACCTCATGATAACCAAAACATTTCATATGATATTTTCTGATACTATAATAGTGTCTAAGTTACAAATACTTATTATTCTAGTCGAAATTTTTACATTAATTAAATTCCAGCGTAATAGATGTACAACTAAGACCGTAAAGGCATGTATTGGAGATTGGATTTCATACTATGAAAAGGTAAGGAACTACCTTCCAAAGGTAAATCTCTAGATAAAATGCATCGGGGTATGACAAGAACATCTTGTACCCTTGCCACACCGGACTGGCCTATCACTTGACTAGTAGTACCAAATATGATCCCCCCTTCCGTTAATGGACCCCGAAGTATATATAAGAAGATAGCAATCGATCTAGATTTGGAATGACCATACCCTGATGGCAGCGCCCCACTTGGCCCTGCTGCATGCCCGATTTTGTCATTTCCCGATTGATGAGACTCGAGGCTACGTTTTACCTTTATATAGCACTTCCCACTTGAAATGCTAACACATCCCTTCAGGCAACAATGCAATTCCACCATTCATCCATACAAGTTCGTTCTGGGACTGAACAAAACACTTGAGAGCCCCATCTTCAATTCCATCATCTTTAAGATGTCTTCACTTCGAAACGCTTGAGTTGGATCGAAGTGGTTTTTGGATAACATATCTGACCTCGGTCTCTTCAAAACAACTTTCGATAAATTTCGGTAAACTTAACCCCGGTTCTTTAGGAAATAAATAGTCAAAGATAAGAGCGGAATCCTAACCGTTAGTGGACGGATTTCCTTATCGTTTATCCTAAGAAAATGAAATAGTATTTATACGCACAATACAACATCATCAGAGATGACTGTGCCATATAACTCACGTGTTTCTCCAAGATATTTCCAAATTATGTTTTGGGTCAAAATTCGATAGTCGGTTATTTAACTATAAATTAACAAACATTCAATCAGAGATTTGTTTCAAAAGGGAAAACCAACATAAGTAACCACTAACCTCTTTAATTAATCTTTTCATTAATTAAAATCACTTGTAAAATACTTGTATAAAAATATCTTTACAAAGATATACCCGCAATCCCTATACTTCAATATTTGGAAAAAAATATCCATATACTTGTCTCAATGGTGTAAATATATTCACCAAACACCGAGGAATATTTCCTTTTTATACAATTCTATACCATTTATAAATTCCGTTATAAATTTCTAAAGCTATTTATAAACTATTTAATAAATCTCTGGAACCATTATAAACTCTTTATACATTTCTAAAGTCATTTATGACCCTCGTTTTTAAATCCATAAACCATTTTATAAAACTCCTTTACTTTGTAAATAATCTTCCTTTAAGCCTTTAAACCATTTCATAAACTCCCCTTATGAAACCCAAATCTGTTTATACAAACTCTATTTATAAGCCTCGTAGAATATTATAAATAAATAGAAAACATTTACTTCGAAACACTAATATATAAATTAACCATAAACATTAAAAATAAATTATTATTATTAACCTCGGGACTTCTTAAAAATAATATTTAATAGTTTCAAAACATTGTTAAATAAACAATAATAATTAATCTTTACCATTATTATAAATAGTAATAATTTATTTCCAAAACATAATTGATGAATAATTATAAATAATTTCAACCCATGTTAATATTTTAAACAATTAACCTTTCAAAATATTAAAATTTTGATAAACAACTTTAAATAATATTAATGTAAATAAACAACTTTTAAACATAAATATACTTCCTTGAAAAAACTCCATACTTAATTTCCACATAATCATTTCCATATTTTAAAACTATATTTAATAATCTCTTTCTATTTTTGTAAAACTTCCTTTTTATAAAATCCCTTTATTTATAAAATCCCATTTATAACTCCATCCCTTTATAAATCTCACTTATTCATAATATCCCATTTGAAACATCAATTTCAATCCGTTTTTAACGTTTCTTCCATATTTATAAAGTTCTATTATTAATTCCTTTCTATTTATAAAATATCATTTAACATCTCCAAACTATCCTCACTTTCAACTTTCAAAATAGAATCAACTATATTTTTAAACAGCATTCCACATATTACTATATATCCACATTTGTGATTTATTTTTCAATTTATCCCATGATAAAATTTCCTTTTATTTATAAACACCTTATATAAATCTATCCTTTTATTACTAAATACGATTTTACAAATCTTCACTTTGTTTGTAAAATGTCCCATTTATACATTATCCCATATATAAACTTCCACATTTATAAATCAACCTTAATATATGTATACATACATATATATATATATATATCATTTTATATAAAAGGGTTGATAAATAATTATACCAAAACTATTTCTATCTTCTTTTTAAAACCATATCCCTTTATTTAAAACATGGACTTATTTTTAAGATTTTAAATTTTTTTATTCACAGTTCAAAATCTCTATTTAAAATATTTTGTAAAACTATAAATTTATAATCTCTAAGAATCATACTTTTTATTTCGAATAATTCCTTCTTTAAATAATTCAAGGATAACTATTAAACCCATATAATTTCCAAACACATTTTGAAATCCCTTTTTAAATCAAAATCTTTATTTTATAGTATTTTAAAATACCAAAAATATGCCCATTTCTACTAAAGCGCTAAATAAGCAAAATTATATCCATGTCATCAAATATGGCATCCAACAAGTCATATATCACAATATACATATTTATATATATATATATATATGAAAAGTAAAACCAACAGTGTGAGGAATCCAATTGGATCCCTCCAACCTGTCCCCCTACATCACATACAGTATATAACGAAATAGTATAAATCAACCGCTACGAGGCGGGATCGTATACAGAGGGTCATCCGCTCTTACACGGGAACATAATAGGGTCTCATCCTCTCCAGAGGTGCGAGTACATCCAAACTAACCAATAAAATAATAAATCATCAAAACTATCATTCAACAATTCATTATCATTATATAATATTTCTGGTTCACCAAAAATGTGAGTTTAACTTATCATTATTCCAATTGTTGCCAAAGCGCTTTGGCTTAAATTAAAATTGAACAGACGTTCAATTTTAACCCAAATTCCTATGAGCTCCAAACTACTCCAATCCAACTCTACATCGTAGTACTCGTTCATTCGATCGCAACGCAACTTGTCGCGTTCAATTTCGACCTTGTATAAAAAAGTTATGAATTAATAAACGTTGGAATTATTTAAATTATAATTAACATAACTAATTAAGTTTTAAACTTTTAAATTCACCTTCCCTCTCTCTTCTTATCTTTCCAAGCCATGTAAATGAACCCATCGTCGCCGACCTTCCCACGCTCGTCGCCATCTCCATGCGCCTTTCCAGGCCAATCGAACATCACCAGTGCCTTCCCCATCTCGAGCTGCACCTTCGACCACCCCCATGCCAAGCTCGATCGACCAAAATGCCGCCTATGCCAAGCCCTAGGTCGTACGAGCATGATGAAATTCAACCTCCAAACGGCGAGATTTGACGGTCCAATCACTTGTTATGTAGAGCTTGTCGAGCTCTATGACTTTCCTTCACACACCGCGCCCTTTCATTGAATGGATGATGAGAATTTGAGGGAGGAAGGAGGAACGATTTTGTCCATTAAAATTAGTGGCGGCTGAAGCTCAACTAGGTTTAGGTTTTGCAAAAGAAAATTCTCAAGTCCTTTTATAGAAATTTCACAGCACTATTCACATGTTACATTTTCGAACTCCAAATGAGGCATGCCGCCTAGCGTTATATATGTTATACCTATATTCTGGATACAAAGGAATATATATCAGGACCTAATTTGATCGTACAGAAGTTAGCTTTTCAAAATCAATTTATATTAAATTAGTTTCCTTTAATTTAGTTCTACACGTTTCGAACTCGCACGACTAAACGATACGTCCGATGACCACGAAATTCGATGGCATAATATATTTCAATATTACGGGTATAATGAAACTGGTTTCGTCAAAATCTGAGACTGTGCCCCGGAAGGCTATTTTACACGTTAATTAAAATGAATTATTATTAAAACCAAATTGATCGCTTTTAAATCTAAATTAATAGTTTACTATCTTCGTTCTTATTCAAATAGAATTTAAGTTCGCTTTTGAAGTCATTTATATTTTCATTAAATTCAATTTTCAATTATTTAAATATCCCAAATATTCAAATAACCTTTATTTTTGAAATTTAAATTGTTTAGTTTATAAAATTAACTTTTCAATATTTAAAATCAATTATATACTCCAAATTCAAATGACTGAAATTCTAGGTCATAGCTGAGACACATTATTTACTAGTGTGTTTTGGTGAAGCCAAAGAGCGCTTTGGGCTCAGAGCTATGTATGAGTATTGCGTACCATCCATAAACAGATGACCAAACTGAAAGAGCCAACCGAGTGTTGAAAGATTTGCTAAGAGCTTGCATTTTAAACTTTGATGGATCTTGGGAAGATCACCATTAGTTAGTAGAATTTTCTAAAAAAATAGTTACTAGTCCAACATTGGGACACCTTATGAGGCATCGTACAAAAGACCTTGTAAGTCACTAGTAAGTTGGTGCGAGATGGGGATAAACTTGTGTTAGGTTTGGATCTGTAAGGGAGGCTTCACAGAAGATCAAATTGATTAGGCAAAGGAATAAGGATGCCAAATCTAGACAAAAGAGTTATGCCGAGAGGAGGGAGAGAAATAATGAGTTCGATGTTGGAGATCCCATGTTTGTGAAATTGTCATCTATGAAAGGAACTACGAGGTTTGGAAATTCAAGAATTTAGCACCAAGATATGTTGGTCCATTCTAGATATTAGAAAAGATTAGATGGGTAGCTTACAAGGTCAATCTGCCAAGTGCTTTTGCTAGGGTGCATAATGTGTTACATATATCACATCTATGGAAGTGTGTCTGAGACTCCAAGGATGTTGTGATTTCGAGAGGCATGGAAGATTTGGCTATTGAAACAAACATGATTTATATTAGGAATCCTATTTGGACTGTAAGCCGGGATGAGAAAAAGCTTCGGAATAAAGAAATAAAGCTTGTTCGGGTCCAGTGGAGTGAGGACCGAGATGGTTGTAGTTGGGAAATGGTGGATAAGGTTAAGGGAACTTATTCTGGGAAATGGTGGATAAGGTTAAGGGAACTTATTCTGGGAAATGGTGGATAAGGTTAAGGGAACTTATTCTGGGAAATGGTGGATAAGGTTAAGGAAACTTATTCTAAGTTATTTGCTTAGATTATCTAGTGTATTTGTTATGTCTAGTTGTATGCCATATATATGTGATGTTATGGTTGATTTTATTATATATTGGCATTAGCACTAACGCGTTTTTTATTGAGACACATGGGTGAAGAACCCATATGTGTGCATGTTAGATTAGGCATATGAAAGCCTAGAGTTTAGTATCGCACCTAATTTGAATTTCAAGGATGAAATTCCTATAAGGGGGAGCTTGTAACATCCTTATAAATTAATAATTAATTAATTAATAATGAAGTTAAGAAAGAGAGATAATGAAAAGATGGTAAAACGTTTTATTTACTCATTATGCTTGGATGAATCAACTAACATTAGGAATGTCCTAGTTGAAAATCCAAATTAGTAAGAATTAAATGCGATCATTAGGGCTAATAAACTATAAGGAAATGGGGCAGTGGGCCGATGGCCCAAATTATTCCTTGTTGAAGTAAAGATAATCACCTCTTTCTTTCCATTTTTCTTTTATATTCAAAACTTAAAACAAAACCATGAGCTCTTTGATCGTATTTCCAGCCTAATAACAAGAAGAAGAAACTAAAAGATTGAAGCTAAGGGAATTAAGGACTTCATCAAATAAAAATATAGGTGAGCAATATACTCTATAATTGTTTCTTCCTTATATTCATCAAGGTCGTATGATAATTTAGTCATCCCTGTGATTTTACATGTTTAAGTGGAACGTAGAATTAAATATAGGGATAATAATGTCATGTTAGTAAAACGGTTTTGATTAATAAAATTTATCTTTGAGTGGATAAATTGTTATAAATTAAATATGATCAATATACGGAGAAAATTGGTTAGTTATGAGGAATTCTATACATGATTAACTTAATATAGAAAAACTAGAAACAAATTAGGTAGTTTCCAAAGGAAATTAAGTCCATCCAAAGGGTCATAATAAGGAACCGAGAGGTAAATAGGTAATTACCGGAAGGTTATTTAATTATATATTTCAATTAATCATGGGGGATAGACCAGATCCACATTTTATATTGAACATGTAAGTAAAGTGCTTAAAACGATAACAAAAGACTAAGTCAAACTATGACGAACCTGAATTTTTGACATGGGAAATCAGAATATTTAATTGATTTTAAATATCTGGAAGTTAGTTTAATTTGAAATTCAAATATCAGAATGAATTTGGCAATTTAAATTTTAAATTTAATTTTATGAAGTTGGGTAAAAATTTGAATCTTCGGTTTTAAGCTAATTAAAAATGATTTCAAGACTTAGAAAATCTATATTGATAATACTGAAGATAATAAAAGCTTCAGAATTAAATTTGAAACTGTTTTGTTTAGTTTCGAAAATATATCGTTTAAATCTAATTTAAAAATATAGCCTTCCGAGGCACAGTCTCGGAATTCGACGAAACCAGTTCCGTTGGATCTGTAATATCGTATTATTATCGGTTTTCAATTTTCGTAGCGTTTGGAGTTATTGTGTGAGCATACGACATATAAACGCACTGGAAATTTAAATCGAAAATTCAATTTAAATATAACCTAATTCTGACTGGTCAAATTTCATTTCATCAGCTGCTTTCCTTTCATTTCGATATCACTGTAGTTCTATTTTCTTCTTCCCTACGCTACGCACTACCCTGAAATCATGCAGCCTGTCTTTCCCTGTTCTTTTAATATTCACGCAACCTTTCACCTCAAAATAAAAGAGAAATCAGAGTTGCAACGAATCCCTTTTTCCTCTGTTCGAAAATCAATAATGGCCGAACTATAGATTCAAAATCAAATACAAACGTACGCCAAACCCTCGTTTATTTTCCAAAGAATCGCCCCTCTTCAAATCCTGTAACATTGTGTAATCGAATCAAGTCATGGCGACCGCTCCTCTTCCCTCCGCTCGTGTGTCGTCGCGATTTCGGCCTGGAGAAGGAGCTCGTTTGGGGTTAGTCGAGCAAATCTCGATGGCGGTGACTCGTATGGCTTCGGCATCATGATGGTGGCGCGGCGCTCGAACTCGATTCGAGTGGGATGGGGTGAGGACCGATGGAAGCAACGACAGGCGACGATGTCGCGTGGAGGTTGCGATAGCTAGGGTTGATAGGAAGGTTGCGAACTCTGCCTGAGAACGGTAAGGTATATTCCTGTTTCTGTTTTTCTTTTAATTGAAATTTTATATATAGATTAGAGATTATAACACATATACAGAGAATGGGATTTTAAATCCAAATTTTTGATTTAAACAAATATAAATATAATACATGCAGTTAAGAAAGTGTTTAAGTAGTTTAATTTAAATGTTTTAATTAATTTACTTAAGATTCAGACATTGTAAATAAACCGTTGGCTATTATTTCACTTATCAGAGTTAACAGCAAAGTATAGATTTCAACAGGGAATTTTTAAATGTATAGATTTGGATTTTTGGGAAGAAAAATAAATAAAAATAAAAATACATATACAAGTTCTTAACTTACTAGTTTAATTTAAAATATATACATATATATATATATATATGAAATTTAATGGTTAAACTGTTTTAATTAACTTATTTAATTTTTGGGTTGCTAAAAATAATTTGTTAAAGGAAAATTATTAGTTTAAATTTTTTTTAAATCAAATTAAAAGTTAAATTTAAATAAGTAAATGGAAATTTTATTGTTTGATTGGTTCAAATATTAATAAAACCTTATAATGTTTATACAAGGCCAATATCTGAAAGAAAACAAGCAGAAATGGAAATGGGATTGCAAAACAAAAGCAAAGGTGAGATCTTCTCACTCAAATTAAAATTGGAATTCAGTTATTGATTGATTGATTGTTTGGATGCGATAGTATATATGATAGTAGTATATATATATATATATATATATATATATTGGTGATTGATTTCCCGCATTTTATAGCGGATGAGACCCTATGCGCCGCATAATAGCGAATGATATTTTATAAATCTCATATACCGCGATATTCCACCTCGAAGTGGAATGGGTATTTAATTGTTGTGCTAACATTTGTGGATACAGGGAAACAGGTTGGAGGGATCCAACTGGATTCCTCAAATTGTATGAATTTGTTTCATATGTTGTGTGATAATTTATTGATGATCCGTGAATGATTATATTGATGATTGAATTTGTTGAAGGCTATAATTTAGCCGAATGTATTTTTGGTATCGTTGGATACCAGAAATAAATAAAATTGGATTTTTGAAATTAAAGTAGGAAATTTTAAGTAAATTTCTTTTGAAAGAATTGGGTGAATTTAAAAGAAGGAATTAAAAAGCATAAAGTTGATTTTTGAAATCTTATCGAATTGTTTCCAAAATATGGGAAAAGATATTAATAAATGGGTTTTGAATAATATTGTTTAAAAGTTGAAGAATTTATTGAAAATGGAATTTTAAATAATTTGGAAAGAATAAAGGGATTTATTTAAAAGGTGACAAATTTTTAGAAATCAATTTGATAATTGATTTGGTATTTTGAAAATAAATCTTTGGGAAATCGATATGAAAATTTATTTGGTGTTGAATGAAAATGGATTTTTGGGTTGAAATAAATTTGGAAATCGATTTGTAAAATGATTTGGTAATTGGAAATAAATTCAGAAATAAATTTGCAAATGGTCTGTTATTTGGAAATAAACATAGAAATCAAATTGCAAATGTTCTATTCTATTGAAAATAGACTTGGGAATCAATTTGTAAAATTGATTTAGTATTTGAAATAAATGGAAGAATCAATTTGGAATTGATTTGGTATTGAAATAAAATTAGAAATCAATTTGGAATTTGATTTGGTGTTTGAAAGTGATTATTTGGAAATTTAAATTTACAGTGGAATTTATAAAGAAAAAGGGAAATAAGTAATATCGGGAATTTTATTCCGCGAGTGAAAAGTAATTTGAAATTGGTTTTCAAAGTGTTGAAGTGTGGAAAAATATGTATCTTGCGAAGATATTTTGAAAATAAATAATTTGGGAAAATTATTTAAATCTGATGATTGTTGTGAATGTTGTTTGATAGTTAAATAATCGACTATCAATATTTGCCTTTGAAATGGCACTTGAATTTGTTTTTAAAACAAGCGCTCATTATTCGGTTTAGCCGGGAGAGGACTTTGTGTCATATAACCCATTCCGAATAATGATACGACGTTATGGATTGCAATTGAAGACCGGATTTACAAGGGCTTCTTCCTTTATTGTACGAAGTCCCTTCGGTTCTGTTCGAACCCGGAACAGACTTATATGGTCGTATGTCTGACACTACACTTTGAGATATAAAGCAGATTTCTTTCAAATACATTTCTGTTTGGTGGCGGAGAATTTATTCTCTTAGCTTAACACCCTTCTCTGAGACGTACGAGCTCAGAGGTTATGTAGTTGAAGGTTATCAGTGATATACTCCCAATTTGGTAGTGTGGCATGCTAAGTGTTGCTGTGTGTTGATGATCATTCGTTGATCATTTGTGATTAAAGCATGGCTTTCGTGTAAAGCGTAGCTTTGTGGACGAGACCTCATCGGACCTCACACCCCGGAAATGGTCGAAACAGGAAAATGCGGCAAGGTTATGAGGGTCGCACCCTTTAGGGTATGTCATTTTCTTCTGGAAAATGGTGGTATCATGGTATGGAGCCCAGATATTTTACATGTGTGGTTGCTCCAATCTCATTTACTGTGTGATTGTTGATTTGTGATCGAGGGCCCTCAGATAAAGGTCGCAAACGACCGGGGGGTGGCATATTCGTGTAGTAGTTACCTAGTTACAGAGGTAACCCGGCCTTGTGTTGGTAGAGAGCTGGTTAAGTTCTCGGGACGTCCCTCCAGAGGTGTACCCTTGTGGCATAGGAAGTTCCTTAGCCTGACCATTTGTTTGAAATCCAAAGAAACAATACGAGCCATTTACGATTGCAATTTGTATAACCCGTCACCTCAGGTGGCAGCTATAGTAGGCATAATATAATGGTACCTATGCTGGCTAAGATTAATATTATACTTTCAAAATGTTTTCCACACTAGGCACTAATGATAATATTAAAAAGATTTTGCGTATCAAGCACGTTTGACTATCATAAGGAGAAATCTCCCCCATGTGTGCGATTGCATTGTGTGTGTGCCGGGAGGCCTTATGGTAGTTTCATTTTCCAAAAGCATTGCGAATTTCTTTATTTTCTTTGTGAAAATAACTGTTTTTAAGATCTCACACCATTCCTATGACTGACTTGGAGTTTATTGTTCTTTTTCTAAACTCTAGGTGTCCAAAATTTTCCACATGGGCAGCCTAGAGTTAGGTTATCAGTTGGATCTAGATGGATTGCAGTGGAGATCTGGATGGCGAGACGTATCACTTATACTAGTATTATTCCGCTGTGTATATTGTTATGTGGACAAGTTTATATAACTGTCCAGTGTTGTTGTTGTTGTAAACTCTGATGATGTATTGTATAAACTGATACAGTTCTTTGTTATAAAGATTATTTATTCATCTATTATATATTGTTCCGCTGCGAATGTGAGATTCTGATATCATTTTTGTTTCTTTTTCTTTCTTTCTTCTTCTACCTCTTCTTTCTTAACCCTAAAGATTCGCATTTTCGCCCGTTTTGAGTTGAATTGGTGTGGAATATTGTCGGCTCAAAGGGGTACGGATTTGCGGGCCTTTACAATTTGGTATCAGAGCTAAGGTTGAACTTTAGCTCAGGAGTATAACACATTAAGTAGCTCATTAGAGATAGGGTGAAGTATACCTTAGAATGAGT
Organism: Allium fistulosum; assembly: GCA_030737815.1. Lineage (NCBI taxonomy): Eukaryota > Viridiplantae > Streptophyta > Magnoliopsida > Asparagales > Amaryllidaceae > Allium > Allium fistulosum. Next base: position 430,256,563 of record CM060902.1, on the reverse strand, counting down.
AATCCCTAAGATATCTGTCTATATACCTCAGTAAATTCTCTTACTATCCACTGATAGTCAGTATGAGTGCAAGAAGAGGATGAGATAGGGGACAAGGGAATATAACTATAAATGGTCAATACCCTGTAACAACAAGGAAACAATCTTTTCTCTATCAATCTCTTTTGTTCAACGTCATCTTTTCTCAATTCTTTGATAGTTCCTGGTAGATCCAGGAAGAAGATTTGATATATTTGCATGGGACATAAACTCCAAATAGGTCAGAATATTTTGTTTGGATGAATTGGTTGCTTTGGTTGCTATGGTTGATAGGTATAATTTGGTTCCTAAATTAAAAAGTTTTGGAATTGTATCCATATATCTGTCTATTTTTGGGTCCGAATATATTCTACGAATGGTTAGTTATCCCTTCGAACTGACCAATGCCTCTACATATTTCGTAGATCTGGATTACCCGAGTATCTTGTGAAAAAAATTAATAAGGATGATAGTGTGGTTATGATAAGAAGATTGGTTTGAGAATTTGATAAAACTATTTGGTTTTGGGAAAATGATAAACGGGTTGAGGATCATTCTTCTTAACTTGTAATTTCGGGACGAAATTCTTTTAAGGGGGGAAGAATGTGACGACCCTGAATTTTTGACATTGGAAATCAGAATATTTAATTGATTTTAAATATCTGGAAATTAGTTTAATTTGAAATTCAAATATCAGAATGAATTTGGCAATTTAAATTTTAAATTTAATTTTATGAAGTTGGGTAAAAATTTGAATCTTCGGTTTTAAGCTGATTAAAAATGATTTCAAGGGTTAGAAAATCTATATTGATAATACTAAAGATAATAAAAGCTTCAGAATTGAATTTGAAACTGTTTTGTTCAGTTTCGAAAATATATCGTTTAAATCGAATTTAAAAATATAGCCTTCCGAGGCACAGTCTCGGAATTCGACGAAACCAGTTCCATTGGATCCGTAATATCGTATTATTATCGGATTTCAATTTTCGTAGCGTTTGGAGTTATTGTGTGAGCATACGACATATAAACGCACTGGAAATTTAAATCGAAAATTCAATTTAAATATAACCTAATTCTGACTAGTCAAATTTCATTTCATCAGCTGCTTTCATTTCGATATCACTGTAGTTCTATTTTCTTCTTCCCTACGCTACGCACTATCCTGAAATCGTGATGCCTGTCTCCCTTTATTCTTTTAATATTCACGCAACCTTTCACCTCAAAATAAAAGAGAAATCAGAGTTGCAACGAATCCCTTTTTCCTCTATTCGAAAATCAATAATGGCCGAACTACATATTCAAAATCAAATACAAACACACGCCAAACCCTCGTTCATTTGCCAAAGAATCGCCCCTCTTCAAATCCTGTAACCTCGTGTAATCAAATCAAGTCATGGCGACCGCTCCTCTTCCCTCCGCTCGTGTGTCGTCGCGATTTCGGCCTGGAGAAGGAGCTCGTTTGGGGTTAGTCGAGCAAATCTCGATGGCGGTGATTCATATGGCTTCGGCATCATGATGGTGGTGCGGCGCTCGAACTCGATTCGAGTGGGATGGGGTGAGGACCGATGGAAGCGACGATAGTCGACGATGTCGCGTGGAGGTTGCGATAGCTAGGGTTGATATGAAGGTTGCGAACTCTGCCTGAGAATGGTGAGGTATATTCCTGTTTCTGTTTTTCTTTTAATTGAAATTTTATATATAGATTAGAGATTATAACACATATAAAGAGAATGGGATTTTAAATCCAAATTTTTGATTTAAACAAATATAAATATAATACATACAGTTAAGAAAGTGTTTAAGTAGTTTAATTTAAATGTTTTAATTAATTTACTGAAGATTCAGACATTGTAAATAAACCGTTGGCTATTATTTCACTTATCAGAGTTAACAGCAAAGTATAGAATTCAACGGGGAATTTTTAAATGTATAGATTTGGATTTTTGGGAAGAAAAATAAATAAAAATAAAAATACGTATACACGTTCTTAACTTACCAGTTTAATTTAAAATATATACAATTTCATATATATATATATATATATGAAATTTGACGGTTAAACTGTTTTAATTAACTTATTTAATTTTTGGGTTGCTAAAAATAATTTGTTAAAGGAAAATTATTAGTTTAATTTTTTTTTAAATCAAATTATAAGTTAAATTTAAATAAGTAAATGGAAATTTTATTGTTTGATTGGTTCAAATATTAATATATAAAACCTTATGATGTTTATACAAGGCCAATATCTGAAAGAAAACAAGCAGAAATGGAAATGGGATTGCAAAACAAAAGCAAAGGTGAGATCTTCTCACTCGAATTAAAATTGGAATTTCAGTTATTGATTGATTGATTGTTTGGATGCGATAGTATATATGATAGTATATATATATATATATATATATTAGTGATCGATTTCCCGCATTATATAGCGGATGAGATCCTATGCACCGCATAATAGCAGATGATATTTTATAAATCCCATATACCGCGATATTCCACCTCGAAGTGGAATGGGTATTTAATTGTTGTGCTAACATTTGTGGATATAGGGAAACAGGTTGGAGGGATCCAACTGGATTCCTCAAATTGTATGAATTTGTTTCATATGTTTTATGATAATTTATTGATGATCTGTGAATGATTATATTGATGATTGAATTTGTTGAAGGCTATAATTTAGTCGAATGTATTTTTGGTATCGTTGGATAGCAGAAATAAATAAAATTGGATTTTTGAAATTAAAGTAGGAAATTTTAAGTAAATTTCTTTTGAAAGAATTGGGTGAATTTAAAAGAAGGAATTAAAAAGCATAAAGTTGGTTTTTGAAATCTTATCGAATTGTTTCCAAAATATGGGAAAAGATATTAATAAATGGGTTTTGAATAATACTGTTTAAAAGTTGAAGAATTTATTGAAAATGGAATTTTAAATAATTTGGAAAGAATAAAGTGATTTATTTAAAAGGTGACAAATTTTTAGAAATCAATTTGATAATTGATTTGGCATTTGAAAATAAATCTTTGGGAAATCGATATGAAAATTTATTTGGTGTTGAATGAAAATGGATTTTTGGGTTGAAATAAATTTGGAAATCGATTTGTAAAATGATTTGGTAATTGGAAATAAATTTGCAAATGGTTTGTTATTTGGAAATAAACTTAGAAATCAAATTGCAAATGTTCTGTTCTATTGAAAATAGACTTGGGAATCAATTTGTAAAATTGATTTAGTATTTGAAATAAATGGAAGAATCAATTTGGAATTGATTTGGTGTTGAAATAAAATTAGAAATCAATTTGGAATTTGATTTGGTGTTTGAAAGTGAATATTTGGAAATTTAAATTCACAATGGAATTTATAAAGAAAAAGGGAAATAAGTAATATCGGAAATTTTATTCCGCGAGTGAAAAGTAATTTGAAATTGGTTTTCAAAGTGTTGAAGTGTGGAAATATATGTATCTTGCGAAGATATTTGGAAAATAAATAATTTGGGAAACTTATTTAAATCTGATGATTGTTGTGAATGTTGTTTGATAGTTAAATAACCGACTATCAATATTTGCCTTTGAAATGGCACTTGAATTTGTTTTTAAAACAAGCGCTCATTATTCGGTTTAGCCGGGAGAGGACTTTGTGTCATATAGCCCATTTCGAATAATGATACAACGTTATGGATTGCAATTGAAGACCGGATTTGCAAGGGCTTCTTCCTTTATTGGACGAAGTGCCTTCGGTTCTGTTCGAACCCAGAACAGACTTATATGGTCGTATGTCTGACACTACACTTTGAGATATAAAGCAGATTTCTTTCAAATACATTTCTGTTTGGTGGCGGAGAATTTATTCTCTTAGCTTAACACCCTTCTCTGAGACGTACGAGCTCAGAGGTTATGTAGTTGAAGGTTATCAGTGATATACTCCTAATTTGGTAGTGTGGCATGCTAAGTGTTGCTGTGTGTTGATGATCATTCGTTGATCATTTGTGATCAAAGCATGGCTTTCGTGTAAAGCGTAGCTTTGTGGACGAGACCTCATCGGACCTCACACCCCGGAAATTGTCGAAACAGGAAAATGCGGCAAGGTTATGAGGGTCGCACCCTTTAGGGTATGTCATTTCCTTATGGAAAAAGGTGGTATCATGGTATGGAGCCCAGATATTTTACCAATGTGGCTGCTCCAATCTCATTTACTGTGTGATTGTTGCTTTGTGATCGAGGGCCCTGGGATAAAGGTCGCAAACGACCGGGGGGTGGCATATTCGTGTAGTAGTTACCTAGTTACAGAGGTAACCCGGCCTTGTGTTGGCAGAGAGCTGGTTAAGTTCTCGGGACATCCCTCCAGAGGCGTACCCATGTGGCATAGGAAGTTTCTTAGCCTGACCATTTGTTGGAAATCCAAAGAAACAATACAAGCTCTTTACGATTGCAATTTGTATAACCTGTCACCTCAGGTGGCAGCATGCATAATATAATGGTACCTATGCTGGCTAAGATTAATATTATACTTTCGAAATGTTTTCTACACTAGGCACTAATGATAATATTAAAAAGATTTTGCGTATCAAGCATGTTTGACTATCATAAGGAGAAATCTCCCTCATGTGTGCGATTGCATTGTGTGTGTGCTGGGAGGCCTTATGGTAGTTTCATTTTCCAAAAGCATTGCGAATTTCTTTATTTTCTTTGTGAAAATAACTGTTTTTAAGATCTCACACCAGTCCCATGACTGACCTGGAGTTTATTGTTCTTTTTCTAAACTCTGGGTGCCCAAAATTTTCCACACGGGCAGCCTAGAGTCAGGTTATCAGTTGGATCTGGATGGATTGCAGTGGAGATCTGGATGGCAAGACGTATCACTTATACTAGTATTATTCCGCTGTGTATATTTTTATGTGGACAAGTTTATATAACTGTCCAGTGTTGTTGTTGTTGTAAACTCTGATGATGTATTGTATAAACTGATACAGTTCTTTGTTATAAAGATTATTTATTCATCTATTATATATTTTTCCGCTGTGAATGTGAGATTCTGATATCGTTTCTGTTTCTTTTTCTTTCTTTCCTCTTCTACCTCTTCTTTCTTAAGCCTAAAGATTCGCATTTCCGCCCGTTTTGAGTTGAATTGGTGTGGAATATTGTCGGCTCAAAGGGGTATGGATTTGTGGGCCTTTACACAAACGAATCAGAAATCGGCGTGTGTAAAGCTAATGCCAAACATGTAGTGGGCAGTTCCCAACCTGTACTGAAGGATAGTGTTGAAGGAGTTAGAACCCAACCAAAACTTTAACAAAACCAAAATCTTAAGTGTAACGACTTAAGTAGAAATGCTAAGATAGGCAAGGTTCAAGGCTGGGCTTAGCAAACCGAAGGTATCAACCGAGGATTGAAGGTGGTCGACGGTTAAGGAGGAAATATGAGTAGAAGATGTGACTTTAGATAAATTAAAGATCTAATTTCACAAATTAACGAAACTAAACTATAACAGGTTTCCCTTGACAAGACGAAAGCATTGAGCGCCTAGGGTAGTGTAACCTCAAAAAAATGTGTAAATCGAATCTTTTAACTTTTAGAGAAAATAAGGCACGATAAGGCTCAAGATGGCTGAGATCGGAACCCGAGACATTGACGAAAATAGTAAAATCAATATTAATAATCACATAATGATTAGTTGAACGTAGCTTAATAAATAGCTAAGTGAAGAGCATAATATTGGATGATTAGATGGTAGACTCAATGGAAGGAGTAAGTCCTGTGAAGCATTTGCAACCAAAAGCGAAGGAGTAAGGCCCATATGCATTCGCAATAGAAAGCGAAGGAGTAAGACCTATATGGCATTCAAAGTAGGAAAACAATTGGTGTAAGGCCGAAAGTGGCAACAAAGGGAATGATGAATGATGTAAGGCCTTAGGTGGCTGTCTAGAAGTCGAAAGAAATGGTGTATGGCCTATGTAGCAACCAAAATCGAAAGAGAAATGGTTATAAGGCCTATATAGCAACCTACATATGAAAGCATTAGTATATGGCCTAGGAGGCAACCAAAAACAATAAGGCATAAGGCCCTAGTGGTAGCCAAGAAACGATGTAATTATTATATATAGTATATAAGCATAAGGCCTTAGTGGCAGCCGAACGGTTTAACTTTAATGATATGTATGTATGTATGTATGTATGTATGTATGTATGTATGTATGTATGTATGTATGCATGTATGCATGTTTGTATGTATATGAGACAAAGGTGTGTAAAGCCCAAGGAATGGACAAGGGTAGGGTTTTTTGGTATAATTAAGTATTGAAGTTTTCTATGTGAAATAAACCAAGGGGATGCTTTTGGTTATAGTATCATATTGGTATCGACACTTGTTAACATTCTTATATTTAAACTCACTATATATTCTGACATTATTTCTTTAAAAAGTGAGGAGATAACTCGTTCCGCATATTGGCGGCATGTTCTCACTAGCTTGTATGCTTCGGGGTAATATGTTACACACTGGACTTAAAGTCTGACCCATGTTTTTATTCATTTTCCCTATAAACTCATGGGTACTCATTCTAGTTGGCTGAGTTTATGTGTTTAAGCAGGTCAATTTTGGGGATGGCTGAATAATTCAAGCTAAAGATGAAGCAGGAGGCTTAGGAGTTACATTTTTGTCTATTTTTGCTATATCTAGTGTTAGTTCCTGCATCGTCACATAGGGGACACTAACTGCTATATGTATTTTATTTTTTTACCTCGTGTAGGCATAGATTTGGGCTTTAAAAATAACTGTTATGAATCTGGGATGATGTGTTTCAATTTGTATTTCTGCTCTATTTACTTACAATTGAATAATGTAATTGATCTATTCTTTGTCGCTGAAAGATAATTCCAAGGTGACTGTAGCAAATTGGGGTTTCATCATTGGGTTTTGGAATAAGGGATGTTACCATCGGGTTCACAATAAAAGCGCCCATGGGATGGAAAGTCAAACCCAAGTATGCAAATTATGCCATTTTGACTTGCAACATGGAGACCATCTATCTCACCACCAAGGATTGCACCCTGTACCAATGGCCTCCTCCCGTCCATTTAGGAAAATGGAGGAGCCCTATGGTAATGTGAAATATTGCTACTTCTAGCAATTTAACTGTCATGCCACCAGTAGGTGTTATCGCCCTAAAGAAGAGATAGAGCGGCGTATCTGCATAGGTGTACTCATATAATATATTAGATAATAGTTAGATAAAATGCTAAAAGTCAAAACCTCCTCGCCTCACCTTAGCGGGCAAATGGAAATAATGTGGAAACCATTAACATCGAAATCATGTTGGTATATGGTGGCATGCACGTGGCCGAGAGCAGTAGAAGGGCCCAACAGATCGAGCTCATCCCAATAAATCAATTTCAATCGGTGGAACTCCTGCCCCAAAAACATTAAGATTAGAGGAGGATGAAGCTGACATTACCTTCACATTGGAGGACAAAACAAGTATGGATACCCTCACCTTGACCCCATGATCATCTTCATCAACATCACCGACACAAAGTGCATCAGTTCTTTATCGATGGTGATAGCTATGTGAATTTCATTTTCAAGAATTTAATCGATCAAATGAAGCTCCCATCATCAAGCCTTTCTCCTTTGCACCTTGCGCATTTATAGTGTCGGTAGACGTTAGTGTAGGGTTTGTTCCTTTGGGATCAGCCTTGCATACATTGACCTTCTACGAGGAACCAATCTTCGCCAAGGTATAGGTGAATTTTATTGTAGTGGACTATTCATCTTATAACATTCTTTTGGGTAGGCTAGCTTTGGTCAATCTAGATTTGGTCATGTCTTATCAACAAACTCGCCATGAAATTCTCCATCAAAGGAGGAATTGGATGCATCTGCAGCAATCAACAGGCCACTGGAGACTACTACAACATGTAACACCGTGTAATTTTAACGATAATTAATCAAAAAGAAACTAATTAATAAATAACAACGTCAAAAAAAAGAATTTTTACAAACGTCATAATTTGGCTAGGAAACTTGCACCGTTGGGTTCATGGCGATTTTCTGACCAATTTTCATATATAAAGTTTTTCAATTAGGGTTCAAATGGAAAAGTTAGTGACGGCTAAAGTTTTCCAAATTGGAAGTAATTATATATGTAATTAGGGAAATAAAAATAGTTAACTAACGTTAATTTCCATTAGTTAGAGTTAACGGATAGATAAGGTTTCTTAACCTCTAAGAATAGATTATCGTTAAATCAGGAGGATAACGTATAAATGTAAAGTAAACAATGAAATAAAAATGTCACTAATTAATTAACAAAATTAAAAGCAACTGATCGACCCCTGATATTGACTGGTTTACCTTTAGCGGTCGACCGGTGGGGGGAGGGGCGATGGTCGATTGGTGTATATTTTCGATAGAGGATTGTGATGTGGTTGAATGACCATGATTTTAAATAATTTAATCTAACAGTTGGCATTGGTTCAAACTCCTATAAATACGGGCCTAACCCTCTACTTTTCTTCTCATATTTTCTAAAGCACAGTGAAGCTCTGCCATTTTCTCTTCTCTACAAATTCTTAATTCTAAATATAGTTATAGTTTATATACGTACATACAAGTGGGAATAGCAAAGGATGGTTGAGAAGAAGAATATGGTCGAATCAAACCATCAAAGCCAAGGTAAATTATAAATCCAGATCTGAACCTAAATTAAATCCAAGTCTCTTCTCTGATCTAGATTTCTGATAGATATATGTATGTTTGTGGTATATGTATTCAAATAGGGAGAATAAGGAGAGTCAAACTAGAATAACATGTATTAGATATGGATATTTGGAAAGCTAAAAAGGCAAGTGAGAACTTATATATTTTTATATAATATTGGATCCATATCATTGCAAATATGTTCTTGTATGCCTAAACACAATTTGGAGTTATAGGCCTAATTGTACGCATGTAATGAATTTATAAACCCTGCACACATATTATGTGATTGATACCTTAGATTTGATATTACATGTATTTGAATCTGGAAAGTATTGGATAGTAGTAGTCCTTGAATTTGATAAATTATATAGTAGTTTCAAACTTGTAGACTAAATGATTTATGCAGGTAAATGTAAATTTGAAGTTATTAAGATAAATTATTATGATTTAAGTAGTATTTTAATTCATTGGAATGTAGGGTGTTACAATGTAAATTTCTATAGATTATCAAGTTTAGATTTATAAATAAAAGTGTACGTTTGAAATAACAAGGAATACGCCTAAAAGAAAGAGATGTATAAAATATGGATATTTACCGTATTTTATACTATATATTTCAATAACTACAAAAATATAATTCCTTATAATTCCAAATGTAACACATTTTCCTTTTTGGATAAGATATAGAGACTTACAGTGTTAACCTTTCCTTTTGAGGGAGATGTAATTCAAATGCACTAAAATACTGAAATCCCTAAGTATGAATTAGAGAATTGTAGTTGTGATATTAATACGGTTAAATCTTAAAATTAATATATATTAATATATGCTATAAGGACAAGATAGAAATCAAATAGTAAACAATAAAAAGGGTAGGCAAGAAATAAAATGAATAAAGGCAAGAATATATGTAAAATATACAAGTATGAGAATTCCACTAAGCAAAGGAGGATAGTAAGGGTTAAAAAGGATAGAAATAAAATCCAATAATAAGAGAAGAAAGTAAATAGTAAAAGATATTAAAATCTTTTATGTTCAGGGAAAGCGGTAAATGATATTAAACCAAGAAAAATGAAACTAGGAGTCAGTTAAATAAAAATAACTGAATATGAGTAGTTGAATATTTAAGGCATAATAATGAAATGAGAATTATATATGTACACACACACATAACCTCAAGTATATGTTTATGACGATTGTGAATTTTTAAAATTCGCTAATGCTTGGCTTAGATAAGAATGACATAGTCATTAAAATAGGTTGGAATGTAAGGTCAATAATGTTACACAACAAATGTCTATCCACTACAATGGGCTACCAGCAGTTATGTATACATTATACTAATGTGGAAAGTATCCAGTTGTAGGACCCGTGGAATTACATACGTTAGCGTATAGGTGAAGGATACCCAAGTAGGAAGGTTCGCCTCGGTCGAAGCGTCGAAGGACAAGTAGAGTCTGCTTTAACCTTTTAGGGGGTATTAAGTAACAAATGGGTATCACCTTGATTGCGTTAAGAAATCTAAATAGGATTGTGAATAAGAATCGACGCTATGTCAGTGTGTGTTTGGTACCATATTCGGGAGTATGAGCTGTACATATGTCGAGAACATCGTCAGTCCTGGGTGCTCAACGGAAAGATAAGGATTATGCCTGAATAGCTACACCTCCTACAATTATGGATCGCATTTAGGTCATGCACTACTATAGTTTTTTGCTAGTTTGTTTTCTAGGGGAAAGGCTAAATGACCCTTTATGGAGGTCTTTCAACATGGATAGAATATGGTTAACAATTGTGACACTGTTATTTAACACTACGGGAGTTACTTGGTATTCACGATGATGAGTACATCATACTGCGTTAATGATGGATCTTGACAAGGTGTTGGGTTATGGATACTAGCGGGGGTAATATCTCAGTCCAAAGTGGAGCTGTGGTACTTATATACACACACATATATATATATACATATGTAGTTGTAGGCTACTTCGAGTAGTGGAGCGTATCATATGCATACATGGAGTCGAGATGACTAAGTAAAAATAAGGGACATAACATATATTGGAAGGTAACCAGCATAAACTAGTGTTATGTATAAAGTATGTAATTTACCAGTCATTATACCATTGTTTGAAGCCCCTCCTCAGTACAACCCATAGGATAACTTAGAGAGACTGGTACTAGTTCAAGATAGGAACAGTGGAAGGATAGGTTTCCTTATGCATGCTCGACACCGACATGGACACTAGATATTGGAAGTGTCAATCTTAGTCAGTAACCATATACTTTGCCATTTCACTGTTAGTTTATATTAGTAGTGCTTTGATATGCATTTACTTATTTGCAGGTTACCAAAATCAACAATTCGTATTTTGGTAGACTTAGGTTTTAGACTTAGCGGGCCTACTAGATTGCAGGTTGTCACATTTGGTATCAAGCTAAGTTTAGTCGATCTTTAAAATTAGGAAATGTTAGGTGAATATATTTGTATTTTTTACCTATAATTATAAAAATATGATAGGCATATTCATATGAATTCCGACTATAGGGTAGTTGCAACCAAAATTTAAAAAGTTTGATAAGTTGACTATAAGTCGGAACAATTTGTGAAGTTGAAGATATACACCTCCTCGATTACCCCATGGAAATTAAGTCATATGGAAAGTGTTGAATTACAAGAGTTTGAGTGTGGCATATGGAAGGTCCCTGAAGCTAGATAGTACGTGACTCCTTAGTTGGGTCCGGATAGCCCAATGGTTGTAGATCCTCATAGGATTGTCGATTGATGATGTACACTTGGGCCAGTTAAGGGGAAAGTACGAGTTTATATGTTGTAGATATTCAAAAGAAATAAGTTCTTGAATGGTGTGTGGTAATCACTCCAAGATGACAACTAGATTTTTATATTCTAGGAAAGGATAAGTCAGGAAGTAAATAGAAAAGAAGCAATGTGTTAAAGAAGGGACAAATAAAAATCCACTCTAGGTTCAACCCCATATGAAAAAATTTAGTATAAAATTTGAAATAATTTTAGTGTAAAAGTTTGAGAAAAAATATATAAATAATATATTTAAAATGACTTTTAAAGGAATTATTTAACGGTGGGGAAACCCTATTTTGAAATGTAAATAAATATTGAATTTCAAAAAATAAAATATCTATGTTATATTTAAATAAAAAGTTCTAGTAGAAATAAAAATTAGTTAAATTGATAATTTCAGTAAATTGGTTTTTATAAAAAGTTAATTGTTTTAAAAAAAAATATAGCGTATATAGCTCGTTGAATTTTCTAAAATAAATTTTTTTAAGTTGTAACTTCTTTTTAAAGAAGGACAATAGGAAGTAGTACAAGTTAATTTAGGGTAAACATAATGGGAAACAATATTAAAAACCTAAAGAAAATTAAAACAATGCGGTAGGCAAATGCACCACGGTGGATAGATTGGAAATTCTTTGAACAACCAGAGCGAAAATGTAGAAGATGGAGACAGAACAAAGCAACGATGGATAGTAGTTAATAATTGATTCGAATCAAAATTAGTCCAGGTTCAACCTGGCCCAAATAGGCATGAGCGGTCGACCACTTGGGTATACCTTGTCCACCATTAGCGGTCAACCGGCCCAATAATAGCGGTCGATCGGTCGAAGTACTAGAGCAATATATTTCGCATCCAGGTCGAGCTGCTTCATTCTCACAAAACTCTCCTCTGCCCAAAAGCGACAGCGACCTCCCTCCTCCTACTTTAAGCTTTCGACCACCCTAGCAACCCAACGCTGATGACATTCATCCCTAGCATCCCAGGCAACGACGCAGCTGCTCCGCCACCCCCAAAAATCAACCAGATTCTAAGCCCTGGATTTGGATCCAAATCTAAATCATAGCCCCTCCATGCATCGGCCTCTCTGTCCGACACCCAGGCCTGACCCCATAAGAGATTGCATGGCTTCAGAATCACAAACAAATTTGAAAAGCTATGAAGAATCGGCAGGCTTTACATTGCTATAGGGGCATCCAGTGAAGTTCAGAGACTTCGCCGCCTACGATTTGGAAAATCTATTCACAACTATAGGATTACTCCACATCCTTAGCCGTGCCACTTTCAAGCATGAATGTTATCTGAGATGCATTCGTTCATTTGATGCCAATTTAGTATTCGTGTTTGATGAGAACGAGACCAGCTTCACGTTTAAAGTCAGGGGACTAGAGATTCGAATGACTGATGAGCAGGTCGATGGGGTCCTGCATATCTCCGCAGGAGGGGAAGACATGGAGGATATCGAGACCGTCGATACTGCTATTTTTTATCTGATTTTTCATCAGGGGATAGGAGTCTAGTAAACGGCGAACTTGCGAGACCAAGCCTGTCTGGTCATTCGCATTGTCTAGCGCAACATCATCCCCAAGACGGGGAGCTGTAACTAGATCTATCCCCTCGTCTAGAAGGCAACTTATGCCATTATAGGTGGTATTCAAGTGAACTGGTCCAAGGCGATCATGGTCCATTATGTGAGCTTAGGAGCAAGGACTCAGAGGAGCTACCTCTCATACTGTCATCTTTTGACTTCTATCTTTTAGCGGTATGGAATTAGCTTTCAAGGGGAGCAGATATAAAACAGGATATTGCGCCATTGGATAGGTCCTCCCTTAGGAGGATAAGGACAGAAGCACTGCTTGTGGATTTTGGAGCACAGCAGCAGGAGGCGGAGCAGGAGCACGTGGAATGGGCTCCTTTGCTGGATCAATAAGCCATAGGGCAGCGGCAGCAGGCTTCCAAGTATGGAACGATCTGGGACTCCCCGATCCGGATCGAGGCCGAATTGTAGGAGATAAGGGCGCATCATTTGGTTGTAGTCATGGTTCTAGCTCTCGTAGGGGACCATCTCCCAGCCCTTAAGCAGTAGTAATATTAGTAAGAGTAGTAATAGTTATTTCCCTCTAGCATTTGTTTTCTTTTAGGCTTGGGTTGTAAGCATTACTTGTTTCTGTTATATAAAACATGTACGATGTTAGTGGGAAATGTTCCTTTTTATTTGTTTTCTTTATTGACCATAATATTATTTGGTAAATTGTAAAATAAGGAAATTTCAGGAAGACACTTAACTAATGCGAAAGAACAGAAAAAGGAAAAGAATGAAAGTTAGAAAATAAATTAGGAAACTTATTTAATTAACTACTAAAAGAAAATTTAAGTTATGTCCCAAAAATTAGTAAAAATTTTATGAGATAAATTTTGACGAGCGAAGGACAAAGAAAAACTGTTACAAAGCCACGGGTCACTATCCCTGCACCTTACAAGCTTAAATTATAAATGAACTTGTGTGCTGGTTATTATTCAAAATTAAAAGAACAGTTTCTGAAATTGACATTTATCGTGTAATAGAATAGAGTCTGTTATGGATGGTAAACTATTGACTAACCCTGACTACGTAGGTGATATGAGTTATTTTGGAAGAAAAATACATTTAAAAACTTTTATTCAAAATTCTTTGATTTTAAAAATAATATACTTTTATGAAAAACTTAAAATAGATGACTATTTGAATTTTAAAGATTTTCCAACTATTTCAAAAATTTAATCTAAAAAGATTTTATGCAGAAAAAGGGAATAAATTTTATTTTTGAAATGGCACATGTTTTGCAAGGGAAAAAGTCAACGGGTTAGGAAGTAGGAATTTTACTGTCTAGTAGAAGTGATAGTAAAATTAAATATAGTTAGTGCTGGGGAAAACTATTTTAGCTATGGAATCTCTTCTTCCATACTTTTTCGGTAGTTAAACAGATCTGATTTAAAATACTTATGTTTTAAAGATTTAAAATCAAATTTAATTATGTGAACCGTACTTTGGGAGGTTGGTAAAAGGAGATCCGGGCATAAGAGAGGGTTCCAAGGTACGGTGAAAGAAGGGTACACTAGAGAAGGGTGGAAATGTGGAAGTCTCCATCTGAACCCTTTTTCGGCATAAAGAAAATACGTTTAGAAAAATAGGATATTTCATAATTTAAAATGTTAGCAATGGTGTGCTAAGATTTTAGATGGTAGGGGTTGGATGAAAAATTTGTTGAACTATACTTCTACTAGTAGAGGTATGGGAAAATTTGGATGCAAAAATAAAGTTTTCGATCTTCAAAATTTGCATACTTATAGAATTGCCAGTATATTAGGTTGCTTGCACCATATTGTCAAAAATTATGTTTAAGAATGCATTCATATAAGACGCGTCGGTTAGAATTATTGTGCATACTTATTATACGTATTGTAATACACTGTGCACTTGTACACTATAGACTGCAAAGTTGGTTGCACACTAATTGGTTAGTTAGTTTAGAATGGTTGCACCTTATATTACATGGTTCAGCCCTTGAGGACTTTGGAGGACGAAATTCTTTTGAGGGGGAAGAATGTAACACCTCGTAATTTTAACGATTATTAATTAAAAAGAATCTAATTAATGAATAATCTCGTCGAAAAATAGAATTTTTACAAACGTCAATATTTTGCTACAAAACTTGCACACTGGATTCCTGGTGTTTTTATGATCAATTTTAATATATAAAGTTTTCCGATTGGGATTCAAGTGGAAAAGTTATTGACGTTTGAAGTTTTCGAAAAGGAAATAATTAAATATGCAATTAAGGAAATAAAAATAGTAAACTAACGTTAATTTTCGTCAGTTAGACTTAACGGATAATTAACGTTGCTTAACCTCTAAGGATAAGTTAATGTTAGTATAAATTGGGAAGATAACATATAAAAGTAATAATACTCAATGAAATAAAATGTCGCTAATTAATTAACAAAATTAAAAGCAACCTGTCAATCCTTGAAATCGACTGGTCGACCATTAGCGGTCGACCGATGTGGGTGCGGCGGTCGACCAGTGTATATTTTCGATAAAGGATTGTGACATGGTCGAGCAGTTCGAATTTAAATAATTTAATCTAACAGCTGGCAATGATTCGAACCCTTATAAATACGGGCCTAACCCTTCACTTTTCTTCTCATATTTTCTAAAGCACGGAAAAGCTCCGCTGGTTTCTTTTCTCTACAAATTCTTAATTCTAAATATAGTTATAGTTTATATACATATATAAAAGTGGGAATAGCAAAGGATAATTAAGATGAAGAATAGGGTCGATTCAAACCGTCAAAGCTAAGGCAAATTATAAATTAAAATCCGAATCTAAGTTAAATCCAAATCTCTTTCCTGATCTAGATTTTTGATATATATATATATATATATATATATATATATATATATATATATGTGCTTGTAGTATATGTATTCAAATAGGAAAAATAAGGGGAGTCAAATTGGAATAATAAGGATTAGATCTAGATATTTGGAAAGCTAAAAAGGTGATTGGAAAAGTATACACTTTTATAAATATTGGATTTATATCGTTGTAAATCTATATATGTATGCCTAAATGTAATTTTGAGTTGTAGGCCTAATTGTATTCGTTTATTATAAACCCCACTTACATATTCTCTGATTGATAACTTATATTTGATATTGCATGATGGAAAATATTGGGTAGTATTATTCCCTGAATTTGATAAATTATATAGTAGTTCTAGACATGTAGATTAAACGATTCATGCAAGTAATGTAAATTAGAAGTTATCAAAATAAATTATTGGGATTTAAGTAGTATTTTAGTTCATTGGAATGTAGAGTGTTGCCATGTAAATTTCTATAAATTGTCAAGTTTAGATTTATAAATAAAATTGTACCGTTTGAAATAACAAGGAATACGCATAAATGAAAGAGATGTATAGAATAGAGATATTTATCTTATTTTGTATTATCTATTTCGATAACTACAATAACATATTCCTTGTAATTCCAAACGTAACACAAATTCCCTTTTTGGAGAAGATATAGAGATTTGCAATTTTAACCTTTCCTTTTAAAGGAGATGTAATTCTAATGCATTAAAATGCAAACATACCTAAGTATGAATTAAAGAATTGTAGTTGTGATAATAATAATGGTTAAATCATAAAATTAATATATATTTATACATGCAATAAGAAAAGGATAGAAATCAAATAGTAAACGATAAAAAGGTGGCAAGAAATAAAATGAATAAAGGCAAGAATATATATATAATATACGGGTATGGGAATTCCACTAAACAAGGGTGGATAGTAAAGGCTAAAAAGGATGGAAATAAAGATCCAATAATAAGAGAAGAAAGCAAATAGTGAAAGATACTTAAATCTTTTTAGTTTAAGGAAAGTGGTAAAGGATATTAAATCAAGAATAATGAAACAAGGAGTCAGTTAAATAAAAATAACTGAATATGAGTAGTTGAACATTTGAGATGTAATAATGAAATAAGAATATACATAAATACATACATTGTGACGATCCACCTCTTCGACCCTCAGAGATCGACACTAATACATCCTCGGTATTCACGTGCCGTAAATCCAAGTGTCGGAGAGGCAGATTATCATGGGGTAAAGAAAATAAAGATAGAAAACAAGATAATAATAAAATCTTACATCGTATTCAACACTTAACTATACATATGAGTAGTACATGCAATTACTCCAAATTGCTCCATCAGAGTACTATTAAGTACTAATCCAGCTAGGATAGTTATAACTACCTATCCTCACAAGTGCTGATAGATACTTAATACAAAATACAGCAGTATTGATAGATAATTTATGCAAAGAACCCAAAATGCTCCGTAGTGGTAATTCGGTCATCCCATCATATATGTACAGATACACCCAAGCTAAAGACATAGATGGTAACTTATCATGTGGGATATCAAGCAAATGAGAAAGCTAACCATCACCTCATCATTAGGTGGGCAGCCAAACACAACCTTCCGCTCATCATCAGTACCTATCGTCACCAACAATCCCTCATAATCCACCACCATTCCGTACCTCTTCAGCCAGTCCATTTCCACACCAAAATACCGAACCCGATTAAACGTAAAAAATATCTATAGCAAACAAACAAATATCCATGACTCGATAAGGTTAAGTTTCGACAAACAACACAAAGGCTGGCTGAGTCCCTAACTAGGTTTATCATAATTTAAAAGGCCAGTCAGCAATTTCGGGTTTTAATCCCAATCTATCTGCTAAGTCATAAGATATGAAGGAATGTGATGCCCCAATATTGAATAAAACACGTATGGAACACCATAAATGGAAAGCATACCTACCTAATAATGCCATTTCCCTTCGATTTCGTCGATGGAGCGCTTAACAAAATTGGAATGGCATTAAATGCACATGCTTCCATTATCTGCCCATGCTTAAGGTTCGAGACAATCCTTTTGCACTAAGAATAGGCATTTTTATCGCAAAGCCTTCTTAATCAACTTCTCAAAGCTCTCATCATTATGACCAATCAACCGCTTCCCAAGATGATTGCTTAACTCAGTGATAAAATTTTCGTTCTTTCTAAGTGAAGAATCAATGAAAGATAGATCATACTTCGACAACACATCAAATTCGACCATATACTCCGACACAGACATGTCGCCTTACTTCAAGTCGATGAACTTCCTAAACAACATCGGCTTCTAAGAAGTTAAGATAAATTTCTCTCTAATGCTAACTATGAACCATAACATCCCATGATTTTACGATAATTAATTAAAATGAAATTTAGTAAGTAAATAAATAATACAGGAAAATAGGCACAGGGAAGAAGTTGCAAAAAAAATTAGTCTCAGGGACAGCAAGTTTGTTTTTTAGTCTGAAGGACACTTTTTAGTGTAAACAGAAAATGATAGTTCCAACTATCATTCTGTGATTTACACTAGAAAGTGTCCTTCAGCCTAAAATGCAAACTTCTTGTCCTTAAAACTAAAGTTTTCTTCAACTTTTTCCTTGAGCCTAAAAACATACTGAAAAATAGAATTTTTTACAAACATCAGAATTTGGCTACGCAACTTACACCATTGGGTTCATGGCGATTTTATGATCGGTTTTTATATATAACGTTTTCTAAATGGAGTTCAAACTAAAAGGTTATTAGCGTTTGAAGTTTTTGGATCAGAAATAATTATATACATAGTTGTGGTAATAAAAATAAATTAAACATTAATTAATAACATTAATGGAAACTTACAATTAAGAAACATTAACGTTAAAAGAAAATCTCAAAAGATTTTTAAAGTGGGAAATAAATAACGTGATCAATCAAATAAGTAAATAAATAAAATAAAATCACACAAGCTAATTATCTACTACTAAACAAAGCATCGACCCAATGTGTACCTAGGTTGACCGATAGCGGTCGACCCTAGGACTTGAGGGGTCGATCATTGTCGTAGCAAAATTGATAGTAAACGTTAGCGTAAACAGTCCTAATTTAAAATTGTTTAATAAAATGGTTTGCATTGATTTGAACACCTATAGATATAGACCTAGACCCTCACTTCTAAACTCATATTTTTAAAGCAACGTCGGAGCTTGGCCATTTTATCTTCTCCTCTAAAATTTTAAATTCTTAGAAATAGTTCTAGTTTATACATATACAAAATTGGAGAATTATAGAAGCTGATTGAGAAAGAAAATAGGTTCAAATAGAATCGTAAGCCAAGGTAAATTGTAAATCAAAATCTAAAATACAAATCAAATTCAAAATCTATTTTCTGATCTAGATCTTTGATAAAACTATATATGCTTGTAGTATACAAATTCAAATAGGGAAAAATGGTAGTCAAACTGGAATAACAGGGATTAGTTTCGAAGATTTGGAATGCTAAAAAGGTGAGTGGGAATACCTATATAATTTTATATAATATTAAATTTATATCGTTGTTAATCTATTCTTATATGCCCGAAATGTAAATTGGAGTTGTAGGCTAAACCTATACACATGCAATGAAAATATAAACTTTGTCTACATATTCTATAATTATTAACTTGATATATCTATATGTCATATGAATGTAATTCTTGAAAAGATTTAGGTACTAGCAATCCTCAAATTTAGTATTGAATTATAGTAGACCATGAATTTATAACTAATGTAATAATTCCAGATATGCTATTTAAATGGATATTCAAAATTGAGAATGTAAAATAAAGAAATCATAATAAGATTTTAGGGGTTTAAGTGGTATTCTAATTCAATGGAATATAAGATGTTCCAATATGAATTTCTATACATTATCAAGTTTACAATAAATAAAAGTGTGTCGATTGAAATGATAAGGAATACATCTAAAAAGAAAGAGATATATAAAATGGGAATGCTTGTCGTATTTTATACTGTCTATCAATTAATGTAAAAAGATAATTCCTTGTAATTCCAAACGCAACATAAACCTTCCTTTTTGGATAAGATATAGAAATTTACAGTGTAAATCTTTCCATGGAAGAGGCGTAATTCCAATGTCTTAAAATGCAGAAAATCCTAAAGTGTTAAATAAAGATATATAAACGTGATAAGGACATTTAAAAGAAAAGATGTGATGTATCAATAAAGGTGGGAATTAAATAAAAATAAATGTAAGCATAGACAAGAACAAATAAAAAGGTAAAAATAGAATAGAAATAGAAAATGGTGAAAAGGGGTAAAGAGATAAAAAAAAGACATTATAAATCTTTTGAAAAGAAAGCAATCAATAATCCTAAAGTATGCAAGATATAAATGCATAATGAAGTAAGGACTTATGGTCAATAGTAAATTGTAGAGGCAAAACGATCAAGAAAAGATGAATGAATATATATATATATATTATATAAACGTAGTCTCATGTATGCGTTTATGATGGGTATGAACTATTGAAGTTAATAAACAATTGTATGAATAGAATGACATTAGTCATTAGTATGGGTTAGAATGCGTGTTAGTAGTGTTACATAATAGAAGTTTGCCCACCGCAAGAGGCTACCAACAGTTATGTGTACATTATACTAATGTGAGATATATCCACCCATAGGATCCGTGGAGAGTATACGCTTACGTATAGATGAAGGAATACCCTAATAGATAGAGAGTCCGATTCAATAATAGGAAAAAGGGGGTATTTCCTTGATTGCAATAGACAATCTAAATCGAATGATAACCAAAGAACGACACTATGCCAGCATGTGTTAATACTAAATAAAGGAGTGGGGCTGTACAAAAGTTGAGAATGTCATCAGTCCTTAGCAGTCAATGGGAAAGACAAGGGTTACATCTAACGTGCTACACTGCCTACTAGTGTACGGACCATATTGGGGCATGCATCGCCACATTATTTGCTAGTTTGTTTGTTATGAGGCAAGGCTAGTTAATCCTATTAAGAAAATCTTTCAAATCGTGCATGGGCTAGTCCGTGGAGCTGAGTCTACGGCCAATGAGGCTGAATCCACCGTATTTATATTCATAGAGCCAAGTCTACAATTGAGAAGCAAATAAGAAAATCCCTAAAAATGCAAGCTAGAGTATGGCTAAATTGTTGTAAAGCTGTTAGTAGGCACTATGGGAGTTCCTCGGCATGCACTGCGATGAAATCATGATACAGCGAGGGTGATGGATCTTAACGGAGTGCTGATGTAAAGATACTAATGGGCATAGTACCTAGTTCCAATTAGGAACCATGGTACTTATATTTATATATATATATATACGTAGCTATAGTCAACTACGGGTAGATGGAACTTATCATACGCGTATGTAAAGTCGAGATGACTAATTAAATATTAAAAGACATAGCATGTAATAGAGGATAATCGGCATAAACTAGTGTTATGTATAAAGCGTATAATTTTTTAATCACTAGAACATTGTTCTGACCCCTTTTTCATTACAACCCACATGATATCATTGAAGGGCTGGTATTGGTGCAAGGCAGGGTCTTTTTCCATGCTCGATACTGACAAGGACATTAGAACTTGGAAGTATCAACTTTAGTTAGTAACTATATGTTCTATTATACTTTACTCTTCCGTTGTGAGTTATATCAATATTACTTTGATATGCATTTGTTTGTTTGTTTGTAGGATACCAAATCACTAATCCATACTTTAGTGGACTTGGGTTTTAGATTTAGCAAAAATCTAGGCCCGTTGATGTGTGGGTTGTCATATTTTGATACCAGAGCTTAGGTTAGTCGATCTTAAAAAAATTAGGAAACTTTGAGTGAATGTATTTGTATGTTTCCTATAAATATAAATATATTATACATCAAATCCTAAGAATTTCGACTATAATGTAGTTGCAACCATACACTGAAATATGAATAAGTTGATTATGAGTAGGAATAATGGAAGAAGTTGAAGATATACACCTACCCCGATTACCCTATGGAAAATAGGTCGTATGGAATGGCGTTGAGTTAAGAAGATCATGACTATAGCATATTGTAAGCCCCTAAAGCTGGATGATACGTGAGTGCCTAGTTGAACTCCCAATAGCCCAATAATTATAGATCCCCATATGATGTCGATTGTTGATGTACAGAAGGTCCAGATAAAAAGAAAGTAAGAATCCATATGTTGTATATATATAGAAGCAATTGAGTTTCAAAAGAAGGCATGAAGTAGTCACTCCAAGATAACAGCTAGATTTTTGGTATTCGAAAGAAGATAAGTCAACAAGTTGAAGAAAAGTCCAAAAAGAAGGGACGAAAAAAATTCATTCCGAGTCTGACCTCATATAAAAGAATTTAATATAAAAATTGAAATTATTTCAATATAAAAGCTTGAGAATACACACACACACATATATATATATATATATATAAGTGTGTGTGTGCGCGCGCGCGCGCGTGTGCGTGTGTGTGTTTGAAATGATTTTCAAAGGAATTAGATGAAGGTAGAAGAACCCTATTTTTGAAAAGTAAATATCAAACTTTCGAAAAAATAACAACTATATTATATTAAATAAAAAGTTTTAGTAGAAAAATTAAAATTTGTGGATCGAAAATAAAAGTAAATGGGTTTTAATAAAAAGGTTAATTCTTTGGAAAAAAATAGTAGAGCTTATGTTGCTCGTTGATTTTTCTAAGACGGAAAAAAATTTTAGTTGGAAAATTCATTTTAGGGATGGACAACAGGAAGTGGTATAAGTTTAAAATGAGGTATAAAGTACGAGAAAGAAGGCTAAATCCCAAAAATAAAAGTAGTAGACGAACACACTGCCACGGTTCGATAGAGAAGACAATACGTTGAGAGAAAGTTAATAAAGAGGAACCTTTAAATAAGACTAGTTTAGGTAGGAGAAAGATAAATAGTAGTTACATTATGAAATACAAATAAAAAAAGTTAGGAATTTGTATAAAATAATGTTAGTAATTAGAAATAGCATCAAGTGATTGTAAAAAGAAATAAAAAAAATAATGCTAGTATTCCAATTAGAAGCAACATAGGAAATTAAAGGCAAAACAAAGGAAAATGCACCTTTTCCATTATTGTGCGCATTTATTGCAAGTATCTTTTAAAAGTCTCATTCACATGATATTAGAGACTTCCCCAAGAATGGAAGTGGAGATAGCATGGAAGATAAGAAAATGATAGAGTGAGAGTTTTGCTTATCTACTCCAGTTTTATTGTTTAAAATTATAAAGATATTCTAGAAATACCGTAAAGTGCATTCTTGAAGAGAAATGGTTTGGTTAACAAATGAATTTTTAAATGAAAATCTTAATAAATAGTTTGAATTAAAAATCCTAATTTTTAAAAGTAAAAGTTGAAAAAGTCTTCAAAAGGAAAATTTGATTGAAGGAAAAAAGTGGGAAAAACCTTTTTTGAATTGATTTTGCTAACATTTTCTTTTAGATTTAATGAGTAAGCTAAATTCAAAAAAAGAATTATAGTTTTAAAAGTTAAGACACCAAGTATTTTTTTAATTTAATATAAGGTTTCTAAATTTTACTTTGAAAGACAAACATTTTGGGATTAAGTACTTCAAAAATTTTAAGTTTGTAATTTTCGGAAAAAAAAATAGCGAAGATCAAACCAAAATTTTAAATATGGAGTAAATAAGAATGACTGCCTAGGTAAGATGGCGTAAAAGATAAAGCTATGAAGAAGATAGCGATGACTACTCATAGAGTAGTAGTAAGGAATCCCCATAGAATGTAAAGAATATTGGTGAGAGCATAGGAATGTTTTGTCAGGCATGTGTGCAAACTATAAGAAGAACCCGCAAAGAAATGATAAATGGTATCAAAGTACATTTTTCTAAAAATTCTAGGGTATGCTCATTTGAAAAATCAAGGATAAAGAAAGTAAATACCAAGATTTGGATTAAAAGAATATAGTAATATTCTTTTAATAACACTACTAGAAAGGCTTCAGAAAGCGACATAGCCTAGCGACGGCTAGCAATGGCTAAAAAAAGCGGCCGTTGCTAGCCGTCGCTAGTCGTCACTTATCGCGTTATACAAACCTGCTACCCGAGACCAAACATTTCACTTTCCCTCTCCCCAAATCCACTCAGATCCGCCACCCCCCGCCACGAGCCACCGCCCTCCGCCACCAGGAGCCGTCGCAACCTTCCGTCGCTAATTTCAACCTCTCCAAACTTGCCGGTATCTCCTATTTTTATTATCTTTGTTTAATTTAGGTTTAAATTAAATTAGTTGATGATTTAGAGATTTGGAATTGGATGATTTAGGGGTTTGGAATTGATGAATATATGTTATTAGTTTATGATATATAGTTTATTATTTGAATTGGGTATATAATGGTAAACCTAATTTAGAAAATTAGTTGATTATGTGTTTGAAAATGGTGATGATTACGTATTAGGTGATGATAATTAGTGTTGATTTGGTGGTATGAATTAGTGAATTTATTGTTTACTATGTTGTTAAAAATTATGGCTAATTTAAAATCCAAAAAATAGTTCATGATTATTGAATAATATGTTTATTGATAAGTTTACGAGAATGTTTGTTATACTGTTGTAAGTGCTAACTACTTATTTAGTTCACAAAATCGTTAATTAAAATTTATGTAGTTAAACAAAAGTTAAAATACGTTTTAAAATTTTAGATTTAATTAATAAATATTTAAATAGTTAAATGAATTATAAAATAGTTTTGTAGTTGTTAAAATAGTAACTCATAGTTCCCATTTGTGAGATAAGGCATATTTTTCGAGTTACTGATAGTTCTCATGGATTTTGGTCCTTAATTAAACGAATTCTATTTGGCTACATTACTAAAAAAAATTAAGATCATTATTTCACCACAGACCACTAATACTTCAATATTAATATTTTTTTAATTTGTGCTTTATTTATGTGAACCCCTTAGAGAATTTTTGGCCCCATTTAACAAGTGTTGTATATGATCGTTATATGGATATTCGTTTTTCTACAGAACGGACATCTATATTCATCTGATACAACATTTGTTGGATTTTTCCTAGTATTTGGACAAGTTACAAACACAATAAAGTAACCATATTTTATAAATCATTTCAGTTTAAACGGTTCAGAAAATTTCGATGGCACTTCCTTTTTTCCCTGTGTACACGCATTTGTGTACAATACAGGGAATAAAGAGAAGTGCTGTCGAAATTTTTTAGAATCGTTTAACCTGAAATGATTTATAAAATATGATTATTTTATTGTGTTTGTAACTTATCCAAATACTAGGACAAATCCAACAAATGTTGTATTAGATGAATATAGATGTCTGTTCTATGGAAAAACGAATATCCATATAACGATTATATACAACACTTGTCAAACGGGGCCAAAAATTCTCTAAGGGGTTCACATAAATAAAGCACAAATTAAAAAATATTAATATTGAATTATTAGTGGTCTGTAGTGAAATAATGATCTTAAATTTTTTTTAGTAATGTAGCCAAATAGAATTCATTTAATTATGAATCAAAATTCATGGGAACTATCAGTAACTCGGAAAATATGCCTTATCTCACAAATGGGAAGTGCTTTTAGCGACGCTAGCAACGGCCGCCAACGGCTATTAGCCGTCGCTAAACAGTGCTTCTTTTGTAGTATAAGATGACAAACACACATAGACAACATTGATAGACTCAAGAAAGGCAAGATAGAGAGTGGAAAAGTTATTCCGCCAAGCTGTCGATAAGTTATTCAAAGGTGCATAGTTTGTATTTCTTACCCACTATAGTGTGGCAGAATGCACAGTTTATTCCATAATTGGGTATGATGATAAAAGTAATGGATGGACCCTATTCATTAGAATCTATAAATGAAAGTTAAGATATGTAGGTTGGAGAACGATGGCACGTTCCGAAAGGTCAATTCAATTTAAGTAAGAAGTGATATGGGCACAACATCGTTAGTGTCGGTAGTTCGGGCGACTTCTAGCAGTTATTTCTTTTAGGTTTGGGTCGTAAGCTTTTCTATTATATAGAAACATGTACGATGTAATGAAAATGTTTCTGTTTATGTATTTCCTGTGTGGACCGCTATATATGCGAAATCAGTCAAAACAAGGAAATTTTAGAAAAGACGTTTAAATGATGTAAAGGAAATTGTAAAGAGTGGAAGTTAAGAAATAAATTAAGAAAATTTATTTAATTAACTACTAAGATAAAAATGAAACAAATTGTAAGTCAAAAAAAGTTCGAGAAATAAATTTCAATGAGCGGAGGATAGTGAAAGAATGTTGTGGAGCCATGGTTTATCCTGTACCTTAAAAACTGAAATTTATAATTGAACTTATTTTCTACTTGCTATTATAAAAAAAAGAAAAGCTTTGGAATTTAAATATACTGCGTAAATAGGTGAAGTCCACTTGGACATTAGACTGTTGACTAAAAATATAATATGTGTACTTTTGAAAATTTTTGTTTAAAACCCTTTGTTTTGGAAACTAAAATACTTTTATATAAAGTTTTGAAAATTTTGTGTTGAAAAGTTTTAAAGCCTAAAAGTTTGATCGACGTTTTAAAAAGTAATACAAAAACATTTTTGGGCAGAAAAGAAAGAAATTTTCAAATTTTGGAAATGCCACATACATGACATGGGGGAATAGTTGACAGGTTGGTTAGTATCAATTCTACTATGCAGCAAAAGTGGCAGTAAAATAAAATAAGATTAGTGACGAGGAAACTATTTTAGTTAGGGAATCTTTTTCTATATACCTCATCGATAAGCGAAGAAAAGTTTATATAAACCCTGTATTAAAATTTTATGATAAAAAAATTAACTATGCAAACTGTAGTTGGAAAAGTTGGAAAGAAAATTGGGGATAAAAGAGGAGGTTCCAAAGAACAGTGGGAAGTTGGGTACCCAAGAGAAAAAGGATGAAAACATGGAATTTTCCATCTAAACACTTTTCCATGCATAAAAAAATAAAGAAATTAGGTTTAAAAAATTGGTTGTTAGCAATGGTGTCCTAAGATTTTGAATGGAAGGTATTGGATGAAAAATTAGTTGAACTTTGCTTCTATTCGTAGTAGTGTGGGGAAATTTGGATGCGAAAACAAGTTTTTGGTTTTCAAAAGTTGCGTGCATATAGAACTGGCAGTATATTTAGGATGTTTGCACCATATTTTCGAAATTAATTTAAAAGAATGCATTCATATAGAAGGCACCGATTAGAATTATTTTGCATACTTATCATATGTGTTGTGATACATCGTACACTTATACATGATTGGTTGTAAAATTATTTGTACACTAATTGATTTGTTAATTTAAAATGGATGTATGTTATGTTACATTGTTCGGTCCTTGAGGAATTTCAAAGATGAAATTCTTTTGAGGGGGGAAATGTAACACTCCATGATTTTACGATAATTAATTAAAATGAAATTTAATAAATAAATAATAATGCTGAAAAATATAATTTTCACAAACAACGGAATTTGGCTATGAAACTTACAATATTGGGTTCATGGCGATTTTCAGATCGATTTTTGTATATAAAGTTTTCCGATAGGAGTTCAAACGAAAAAATTATTAGTGTTTGAATTTTTTGAATCGAAAATAATTATATATTTAATCATGGTAACAAAAATAAATTAAACGTTAATAACGTTAATAGAAACTTAGATGTTAAGGAATATTAACATTAAAAGCAAATATTAGAAGATTTTTAAAGTGGGAAACAAATAACATGATGAGTAAAATAAGTAATTAAATAAAACAAAATCACACACGCTAATTATCTACCGCTAAACAAAGCCACAGGTCAACCCAATATGTACACAGGTCGTCTGTTGGTGGTCGACTGTTGCCAAGGCAAAATTGGCAGTAAACGTTGATCTAAACGGTCTGGATTTAAAACAGTTTAATCAAACGACTTGCATTGATTTGAACCCCTATAAATATAGATTTAGACCTTCACTTCTAAACTCATATTTTCGGAGCGAAGCCGGAGCTCTACCAATTTCTCTTCTCCTTCAAAATTTTAAATTCTTATAAATAGTTCCAATTTATACATAAACAAAATTGAAGAATTGTAGTAAATGGTTGAGGAAGAAAATAGGTTCAAATAAAAAATCGCCGAAACTGAGGTAAATTGTTAATTGGAATCTAAAATACAAATCAAATTCCAAATTTCTTATCTAATTTTGATCTCTGATAAATCTATATACGCTTGTGTTGTATAAATCCTTGGACAGTTAAAGTACCGCAAGCGCCACTATAGCCCTGCTATAGTGCTTAGCGGATTTTTGACACTATGGTTTTTCACAAAAGCGATTAGAGATAGCGGATACACTTAATGCGGATGGATAGCGGGTTTAATCCATTAAACCACTAATTTCATAGCCCCGCTATAATTTTAATATTGCCTGGCCCAAAAAATTTTGAGCGGCAGGTTACAAAAGGTATTACGTTTTCCCTTTGGTCCTAAATTAAAACAGAATCTAGTCCAAAAGAATTTCAATGCCCTCGTTTTCTGATGTTGAACCGCCACCGTCTCTAACGCACTAAAGATTCTAGTCCACGCTATTATCTCGCATCATAGGCACATCTCCGAGTACTCATCAAACCTCGTTGATTTCAACGCCATTGATTCGCTGCCATTGATTCGTGTCTTCGAGTAGTCATCACGATTTATCGATAATCGCTGCCATCGATTCACTCGCAGACGTATCTTCATTCTTCAGGCTTGGATCCCATCATCTTTTGCTTCTGAACGACACTACTTCCATCATGTAGTTTAACTATCTATTTGTTAGCAATTTTTCAAGTTGAAGATTAATTGGATAGCAAATGTGAAATGAGAGATTGATTTTTAAAGGAGAAAGTTTTACTTTATTACAAACTTTCGCTTACAATTTTTTTGCTTGCTTATAATTGAGATACACCACTCCTATTTATAGTAGTTCACATCTCAAATGAACAGTTGAGATGTGTTTGATCCTACGGTATACAACTATTCTCCAAAGTTTTCTATAACTTTCATACAAAATATCTTTAGATAAGAAAACTCTAGATTCTAGTTATTTTATTACAATTTGAGAATGGAAAATTCTAGAACCTCTTCTACCATGACAGCATATATCTAGATAATTCTATCTAGATGTTTCTTTCTAACTTTCTCTAGAATTCTCTTTTAGCTTCACTTCTTTATTTGTGGCCCAAATTAAGTCCAATAATCTAGCCCAAAGTCAAGTTTAATTTTCAACATCCTCCCGTAAACTTGACTTTGTCACTCCAAGCATCTTCCACGGTCTTTGAAAGTCTTCATTCTTTAATGCCTTTGTAAAAATGTCTGCTACTTGCTCTTTTGAGTTAATAAACTTTGCTTGTACTTCCTTTTTTGCAATCCGCTCTCGAATAAAGTGATAACATGTATCGATGTGTGAACTTCGTTCATGGAAGACGGGATTCTTGGCTAGAACGATAGTTGACTTATTATCCATGTAAATTTCTGTTGCATTGTGTTGTGGTATATGCAACTCCATCAATAGATCTTGAAGCCAAATAGCATGACGAACACAAGTTGAAGCAGCAACATACTCAGCTTCACAAGTGGAAAGCGTCACAATTGGTTGCTTTTTTGAGCTCCAAGTGAAGGCTGTATCTCCCATGAAGAAGACAAATCCAGTCGTACTTTTATGATCATCAACATCTCCAGCCCAATCGCTGTCACTGTAACCAATCAACTTGAAATTATTAGAACTTGAGTATAACAAACCAAAATCAATGGTACCTTTGATGTATCGAAGAATCCTATTTGCAGTCTTCAAGTGTGATGTTGTAGGAGCTTCCATATAGCGGCTAATGAGTCCAACACCATAAAGTATATCGGGTCTTGTGCATGTGAGGTATCTTAAGCTACCGACCAAACTCTTGAATATTGTGGGATCCACATCTTCTTCTTTGGTATATTTTGAGAGCTTTGTTCCACATTCTATTGGGGTATTAACTGGTTTACTTCCATCCATCTTAAATTTCTTCAATATTTCCTTTGCATATGCTTCTTGTGAAATAAATATGTCGTGCTCGCTTTGAATCACTTGGATACCAAGATAATATGACATGAGTCCAATATCGGTCATCTCAAACTCTAAACTCATCTCCTTCTTAAAATCTTCAAATGCTTTTGGATTATTTCCGATAAAGATTAAGTCATCCACATACAAACATACAATCAAGATATCTCCACTTTGATTTGTTTTTATGTAAAGAGCATGTTCATGGGAGCATTTTATAAAGTTATTTTCTAGAAAATATTTATCAATTCTAGTATTCCATGCTCTAGGGGCTTGTTTCAAACCATAAAGTGCATTTTTCAATTTTAAAACTTTATCTTCATGTCCTTTAATTTTATAACCAAGTGGCTACTCCAAATAAACTTCTTCTTCTATAGTACCATTCAAGAAAGCCGATTTCACATCCATTTGATATATTTTCCATTTGTTTTGAGCCGCTAAAGAAATTAATAATCTTATAGTTTCTAAACGGGCAACAGGAGCAAATACCTCGTCATAATCTATACCTGCTCTTTGCTTGTATCCTTTGGCTACCAATCTAGCTTTGTACCTTTTAACTTCTCCTTTAGCGTTCTTCTTTACTTTGTATACCCATTTTACTCCAATACCTTTGTGTCCTTTAGGTAAATCAGCCATCTCCCATGTATCATTTTTCACAATAGCTTTGATTTCTTTATCCATAGCACTCCTCCATCTTTTGTCTTGTTTTGCTTCTTCGAAATCTATTGGCTCACAATTTGCAAAAAGACAAAATAAAGTAATATTATCACAAAGTGGTGTTACCTCGTATAGTTCTTGTAAAGATCTCATGCGCGGCATCCTTTCACTTGAGCTTTCTTCTTGTGGAGTTTCTTGATGAGTGCTTGATGGAGATGACGGATTTGGATTAGTCGGCTCTTCTTGCACATCACTGCTTTCTTCTTCTTCGTAAAAGGGAAGGAAATTATAATCAACTTCTTGTGTGATCCAATCCCAAGTGTTTTCTTCATCAAACTCCACATCTCGACTAACAACAACTTTTCCATTTATAGGATTATATAACTTATACCCTTTTGACCTTGAGTCATAGCCAATGAATATATATTTTTCACTTTTATCATCCAATTTGGAACCCCCTTTGATCCGGCACATGGGCATATGCTAGGCTTCCAAATACTCTCAAATGTGTTATACATGGTTTTCTTCCACACCAAACTTCTTCGGGGGTTTTGTTCCACACACTTCGAGTTGGAGAGAGATTAGCTAAATACACTACACATTCAACGGCTTCGGCCCAAAATTCTTTTGGAATTCTCTTACTTTTCAACATACTCCGGGCCATATTAAGTAGAGATCTATTCTTCCATTCTACGACCCCGTTTTGTTGTGGAGTATACGGGACGGTTAAGGGACGGTGAATTCCATTTTCTTCACAAAATTTCTCAAATTCTTTAGAGGTAAATTCTCCACCTCGGTCGGACCTCATGGCTTTTATCTTATAACCACTTTCATTTTCTACAAAAGCTTTAAATTTCTTAAAGGCATCAAATACATCGGACTTTTGTTTAAGGAAATAGCCCCAAGTTTTTCTACTATAATCATCAATAAACAAAGCAAAGTAATTACTTTTTCCAAGTGAGCACGGTTTTATTGGACCACAAATATCAGTGTGAATTAACTCTAGTGGTTCTTTAGCCCTTGTGTTGGATTCTTTTAGAAAACTTTTCCTTGGTTGTTTTCCAAATAAGCATCCTTCACATAGTTGATTCATATTATCGATTCGTGGTAAACCTTTCACCATGTTTTTATTCTTTAACAACTTTAAACCCCCAAAATTAAGATGTCCAAATCTTAAGTGCCAAAGCCATGATGAATCTTTATAGCATGCTTTTAAACGCTTTTATTTAGAATTTAAAAACTGGTTTAACATTAACTTTGGGTTTAACATATGTATTTGAATCAAAACAAATACATCTTCTTCTTTTCTTTTTATAAAAGAGTTTTGTTTAAATTTTTAAACTGTTTTAAAAACTTAACAGTTTCACTAAATCTCGCGTACGGCCCTAAAATATACTCGAGCCAAAAGCTTTCTTCCCCGAGACCCTCTTCGAGAAAACAAATGAACCCAAACCCAGACAAACTGACACAACTCGTACACGTGTACGTGCACAGTCGATCGTGACTACATCGACCACCGCCGACACCTCCAACACATCCACGACAACTACCCCAAACAGTCCGACCACCCAGATCATCCAATCCAACCGGAATTGGAAATCGAACAAACTAGAACAACCAGAACCAAAAACGATCGATCAGAACCACCTCGTTTCGACGCTGCCGACCACCAGCAACCTCGAAACCCCGTCCACACATTTGCCGGCCATCCACGCTTCATTTCCCCCACACCCGATGAACTCGAACACAAACATCCTGCTGAACTCAGCCAGGTACTGTGACGGGCGGTACCCCAGTAGCCCTGCCATTGTATGGAATCCAACTTCCAATAAGTAATAACGGACTTGATTGTATACCTATGTATGCTGGAATTTAATGAATGTAACAATGTCGACTATTTCATATTTATTTGAAAACCCTAGACCTATTATAATATAACCAGATTTCCTATCAAAGTTTTGGTTAGCGTAAGGTAAAAACTTTTCCATGTTTATGTGTGGGAAGTCTTACGTGATACCTTTTGTTTCAAAGGTTTTTAAAGTTAAGCAACTTTAAACCGTTTACTCACACCAGACCCATGTCTGACCCAAGTGTTTATTTTCTGTTTTATAAACTCTTGGGTACTCAAATTTTTACGAGTAGCCAAGGAAGTCAGGTTTGCTTTGACGAGTTTTCTGGAAGAGCAATGGAGCAGGAGGCTTCAGCGTTCGTAGATATAGTGTTCCGCTGTGTTGATCTCTGAGTCTTTTTGTTGAGTTGTATTTGAGTTGTAATAACTAGACAGGTGTTTATAACTGTCTAGTATGTGTTGTATAAGCTGTGTAACTCTGATAGCTGTTGTATATGATACTATGTAATATCTTATGTTATTAATATAATTTATTCGTTCCGCTGTTAAGATTCTGATATTGTTTCTTCTTTCTTCTCTATCTTTTCTCTTTTCTATCCCTTTCTTTCTTATTAATGATGCGTCATTCTATGGAATGAGTGGCGGGTCATTACAGTGGTATCAGAGCTTTGAAACTGGAAGCTTTTGAACTGCATCTAAATAAAATTCTATAAATCTATAAATTAATTTAATTTAATAATAATTAATTTAATTCACTTTAAATTCTATAAATCCTGTTTACTTAATTATTAATTAAACCAATTAATTAATCATACTCTAAGTATCCATCTTAATTAATCATTCCTGATTAATTATCCTTTAATTACTTTAAGTAATTAATCCTTAATTAATTTCACAAATTAATTATCTTAAATCTAGAAAACCAATTTTAAACTTGAACCCGTATGAAAACTTGATTTAAAACATTTTACATTAAAATTCTTTCTTTAATTCATTTCAAATTAAAGATTTAAATTTGAATTACAAATTTAACTTTAACCAATTTTAAATCAAATTTACAAAACCTTTTTAATCCAAATGTTAAAGAAACACTTAACATTTATAAAAGAAATTTACAAGATTTTTGAACCAATTTATTTAAATTCAAACCTTTTTAAAATATACTTTAAACAATTAAAATTTGTTAATTGTTAATAATTAATCATACTTAAATTAATTACTTTTATTAATCAAACTTGATTAACTTTATTAATTATATTAATTAATAATCCTCTAATTACTTCATTAATTAATTACTCTTAATTAATTATTCTTTACAAGTAATTAATCACATTATTAATTAACCTTAATCCTTTAATTAATTAATTACTCTTTAATTAATTAACTTCAAATCAATTATATTAATTAATACTTTAATTAATTACTTGTAAAGAATAATTAATTAAGAGTAATTAATTAATGAAGTAATTAGAGGATTATTAATTAATATAATTAATAAAGTTAATCAAGTTTGATTAATAAAAGTAATTAATTTAAGTATGATTAATTAATTATAATTAATCCTTTGACGAATTCTGGAGGAGATTTGGAGCAGGTGGCTTCAGCGTGTAGATATATAGTGTTTCCGCTGTGTTTGTGTTGTGTCTGTATTATATTGATGTATTGGAGTTGTATGATAGACAGGTGTTTATAACTGTCTAATATGAGATGTATAAGTTGTGTAACTCTGATGTATATGATACTATGTAATATCTTATGTGATATATTATATTTCATTCGTTCCGCTGTGAGATTCTTTTATGTTGTTGTTCTTTCTTTTCTATCTTTTCTTCTTCTATCCCTTTCTTTCTTAAAAACGATACGACTTTCTGGTGGTAGAAGGTCGGGTCGTGACATTTGGCAATATTATTTGAAATATGGAGTGGAAACATTCTATTTTTTGACATTTCTACTTTAGCAACCAGATTTCCTTTAGCATCTTTCATGAGAAGGCTATGATCTTTCATATGAATGTCGTATCCCTTTTCTAAAAGTTTCCCCAAGCTTAGAATGTTACTTGTCATATTAGGCACATAATATACGTTAGAGATAAAATCATGTTTTCCATTTTTTAAGCAACTTGATATTTTTCCTTTTCCCTTAACCGGAATTTTAGATTCATCACCAAAATAAATGTTTCCACTTACTGATTCATCAAGCTCCGTGAACATGTTCCTTCTTCCACACATATGATTGCTAGCCCCCGTATCCAAATACCATGTATTGTTATCACCACATGCATCTTCCTTTTGTGCCAAAAGTAGTATAGAATATTCTTCCTCTTCTTTAGCAAAGTTAGATCTCTCTAGAACTTTATTATAAGTAGATCTACATTCGGAAGCATAATGCCCAAATTTATCACAATTATAACACTTAATTTGTGTTTTATCATACCTTGGTCTTCCATTTTGTTTCATGTTTCCTCCTCTTCCCCGACCTCTTGTAGCATATGCGTTTTGGCTTCTCTCCTCTTTATTGAAAAATTTGTAAACACCTCTTCCACAGCTTTGACCTCGACCTCTTCCTCTTTGGCTATGACTTCTTATATTTCTAAATGTTTCATTCTCGTTTAAGATGAGTTTGGTTTGAAGAGCTTGCTCCAATGGCTCTTCTTTAACCCTTTTCTTTAATTTTTCTTCATAGGCTTGAAGTGATCCCATGAGTTGATCAACGGTCATGGATTCTAGATCTTTAGATTCTCCAACAGCTACAATTATGTAATCGAATTTTGAATCTAAAGATCGTAGAATTTTCTCGACCACTCTAGAGTCCTCCAATTTTTCACCATATCTTTTCATTTGATTTACTAATGCCAAAACTCGTGAAAAATAATCATCAATCGATTCGGTTGATTTCATATGTAAAGCTTCAAACTCACCTCGCATAGTTTGTAGTCTTATCTTCTTCACTTTATCGATGCCTTTGAATGCATTCTCCAAAATCTCCCATGCTTCCTTACTACTTTGCGCACATGCTACCTTCTCAAACATAGATTCATCCAAGCCTTGATGAATGAGAGTAAGAGCCTTACGATCCTTCTTTCTTGAATCCTTCAAATTATCCCTTTGAGTTTGGGATAAAGTGGTGATATCGACGGGTTCAATATACCCATTTTCAACGATATCCCACACATCTTGTGAACCGAGCAACGCCTTCATGCGAATACTCCAATTATCATAGTACTCCTTCTTTAGCAATGGAACTTGAAATGGTGTCATGCCGCTTGCCATATTTTCTTGACTAAGAACCTTGCTCTGATACCAATGTTAGCAATTTTTCAAGTTGAAGATTAATTGGATAGCATGTGTGAAATGAGAGATTGATTTTTAATGGAGAAAGTTGTACTTTATTACAAACTTTCGCTTACAATTTTTTTGCTTGCTTATAATTGAGATACACCACTCCTATTTATAGTAATTCACATCTCAAATGAAAGGTTGAGATGTGTTTGATCCTACGGTATACAACTATTCTCTAGAGTTTTCTATAACTTTCATACAAAATATCTTTAGATAAGAAAACTCTAGATTCTAGTTATTTTATTACAATTTGAGAATGGAAAATTCTAGAACCTCTTCTACCATGACAACATATATCTAGATAATTCTATCTAGATGTTTCTTTCTAACTTTCTCTAGAATTCTCTTTTAGCTTTACTTCTTTATTTGTGGCCCAAATTAAGTCCAATAACCTAGCCCAAAGTCAAGTTTAATTTTCAACACTATTTTCGGTTCTGTTAGTTTTTAGGTTCTTTTTGTGTATTTTTTTATGAGCTGTTGGTGTAATTTTTTTACGAGCCGTTCCTATATTTTGCATTGAGAATAATTGGTGCATCTGTGAGTTAAAATATATATTTACCAAATTGTTCATTTTTTGGGTTAATTTTCTTAAAAATAACGTTATTTCAATGAAGTGAAACTGTAGCTATTGTTACCAAAAATGGGCTTCTATTCAGTTTTGTAAAAGATATAAAACTGTTATTAGCAAATTGTTGTTACCAAATTGTTTCTATTTATTTGTGTAAAAGAAATAAAACTGTTTTATGTAAGATATGTGTGCATGTAGAAGAAATACAATGTTTGGCTTGTTATATATGTAAGATTAGAGATGATTTATTGTTGATATTCTGACTACTTTCTATTTTAATTTTTACCATCTAGATATGTCTTCGGGTGGTTTAAATAATCCAATTACTATAGCATCCACTATATTAAAGCTAAACTCTTTTGATACGGCATGGGAATTGGAAGAGTGTCGAGATCCAAAAAAACATAATGTTTGGTGCAAGTTATGCAACAAAAAATGAGGAATTTCTCGTTTAAAAGCTCATCTTTTTGGCATCAAAGGAAATTGTACTGCATGTCCATCAGTAACTATAAAGAAATAAAAGAAAATTCAAGTCTCGGTAGATGAAACTAAAAGGCAAAAGGTTGAAAAGGCTAGAATTCGTAGTATTCTTGAAGAATAAGATGAAGATGACAATATTGTTGAAGAGCAAGATACAGTTGATTTTAATGAAAATGCTAGTTCAAATATAAAAAAAACATACAAACGTTAAAGGTCCTCTTGATCTTATCATGGAAAAGATAAAGCTACCATCTTTAGATAAAACTAACTCTCTTAAGCAAGCTTTGAAGAAAATTGTATGGAAATTTTTTCGTAAATGGGGATATGAGGTGGGATTACCTTTCAATGTTGTGCGTACATCAAGCTTCAATGATATGGTTCATGCAATTGGCGAATATGGAAGAGCTTTTATTAACTTAGATATGTTGTTTACTTCATTTTTTTAGCACATCTTCACCATTAATGGTTATAATTTTTTTAGGAATGCCTCCACTAAGTTAACGTCGTTATCGTGTGACATTATTAAAGGAATTATTTGATGAAACAAAGGAGTTTGTTGATTCTTTTAGGAAACATTGGGAAATTTATGGATGCTCTATCATGTCTGATTTTTGGACTGATACAAAACATCGATGTTTGATCAACTTCTTAATTAATTGTCCAAAGGGAACGGTCTTCTTGAAATCGGTGGATGCGACTGATTATGTCAAAGATGCAAATTTAATAATAGAAATGATTACTGAGGTGATTTCATTTGTCAAAAAGGAGAATATAGTTTCAGTAAGTTATATTTGGGCTTCAACACTTTATAATTTAGTAAGTAATACTTAACATAATTTTTTTATTTATTAATAGTTCCAAACTGACAACAGATCGAACTACAAACAAGCTGGAGAAAAATTAGAAGGACAACATCCAAAGTTATATTGGATGCCATGAGTGGCTCATTGCCTTAATTTAATGCTTAAAGATATTGGAGAACAAATTGATAAAAATCAAATTGGCATTAGCTAATGCAGAATTTGTGATGGGATTTATTTATAATCGTGGAAGATTGTTAGGATGGTTAAGGAAGCTAACCAATATGAGAGACTTGCATAAGTCATGTGTAACTCGATTTCTACTTTTTATACATTGTGAAACATGGTGGAGAATAGAGTACATGTTTAAGTGTTATTTGTCTCCAAAACTTGGAGAAATGGTGCATTCTCATCAATTGAAGATGGCGAAAGAGCGGAAAGGATTGTAGGGAGAAAATTATTTTGGGATAATGCTTTATACACATGTTAAATAATGTGCTCCGTTATTGATGTATTAAGGATGGTCGATAGTAAAGAGAAACCATGTACATGATACATATATGAGGCTATGAGTAGAACCAAGGACCTTATAGAGAAAATTTTGGGCAATGATCATAAAACATGTGCACAAGTCTGGAATATCATTAACAATAGATGGAGTGATCAACTTCATCGACCACTACATGCAGGTATGCTAATGAATCATTTATAAATCCTAGTATTTATTTTAAATTAGTTAGTTACTAACATATCTTATATTTTGAAGCTGGATATTATTTGAATCCAAGCATTTATTTTAAACAGGCTCAAACTCAAATCGAAACAAACAGTGTTATTAAGACATACCATTTTCAAACTATAGAGAGGCTGATTTCAGAATCTGAAATCGATATTGCGATGGATCAATTACGAAACTACAGAAATACGACTGGTGCATTTGGAATGAAGAGCGCCATAAGTCGTAGAGATAAAATGCAACTATGTAAGTAAAGATCTTTATATTAACATCGAATGAACGCACTTTGTGCACTATTTTATATTTACTTACGTAATATAGACAAATGGTGGATGCAATATGGGAGTGACACACCAATTCTCATAAAATTTGCAATTAGAATTTTTTCGCAAACGTGTAGCGCCTCACCATGTGAATGCAATTGGAGCGCATTCATTCATGTAAGTGTTTTATTGTAGCAATGGAAATGGTTATTTCAAACTTCGAAAATAGTTTTTTTTTAACTGTTTTTGTTTTCTAAAGCAATTTTAAAGTAGATCAGTTTTTGAGTTCTTAAGGAAATTTTCAAAGCAGAGCGGTTTTTGAAATTTTAAAGTAGTTTTAAAAGTTGAGCAGTTTTATAATATTCAAAGCAGTTTTGAAATTTTCGTAGCAGTTTTGAAATTTTAAAGTAGTAAAGCAATTTTAAAGCAGCTTTTGAAATTTTAAAGCAGTTTCGAAATTTTAAAGCAGTTTTTATATTTACTCAACTGCATTAGTTTTATGTTTTATAACTGCACTAGTTTTTGATTGTTTTTTCCTTTGATCATATAAAATTTTAACTTGCAAGTTTTTTTCTATACAATTACAACTGGATTCTAAGACGAGAAATTGTCTACATCAAGAAAAACTGAACCATTTTGTTAA
The DNA here is from genome assembly GCA_030737815.1 of Allium fistulosum. Taxonomy (NCBI): domain Eukaryota; kingdom Viridiplantae; phylum Streptophyta; class Magnoliopsida; order Asparagales; family Amaryllidaceae; genus Allium; species Allium fistulosum. The sequence goes on along the minus strand of CM060902.1, from coordinate 430,217,152 downwards.
TATTCAATACAATCGAAGACTAGAGAGACGATTCAAAAAAAGGCTTGCCGATGGTAATAGTGATCCAATTGTTCTAAACGAAAGTGATGAATGGATTATTCCAAGCGGGGAAGAACTTCAAGATTCAATGGCTGAAGACGATGATCTAACGTTAGAGCAAGTTCATTCCACAAAGAGTGGAGATGAAAATGAAGGTCTGAACACTAGAAGTCGTGCAAGGAGAACGTTGTTTGTGGATGATGATAATGAAGAAGATCATGAATTAGATGTTGAGCTAGAAATTGGAGAGCTAGTTGGACAAGATTTAGAGCAAGAGGAAGAAGATGATGAGTTTATTGATATCGACATTTAAAGTTTTAGTGCATGATATGTTTTTGTGTTTGGTGGTTCATGATGTGTTTTTGTGTTTTGGTGGATGTACATGTTTAGATTAAAACAAGTTTATAGATATTGACATCTAAATTTTTTCTTTTTGCTTAATGCATTGCTTTTAGTTTGTTGTTGATTCTAAAACTTATATAACAATGGATATACTGTTGGTTTTAAGAATAACTTTTAATGTATTAAGTATTAATTTTGTTTATGATTGTTGCCTTGCAAGGAAATAACAAATTGTACTTGCTCTTATATTTTGGTAGAAATTTCATGTTCATGTTTTACATATATAGTCTATTAAATCAATAAACTACACAGATGTTAAGGTTACCATTATTATTTGTTGGATCTTATAAAGATGGAAGTTTTATGTATTACTTAAAGTCATCCGCTATATCCCCAGTATATCCCTGCTATAACTTTTCGCACTTCAACCGCTATGGAGCCGCATAGCACTTTAACTGTCCAGATAAATCCAAATAGAGTAAAAACGGAGTCAAATTGGAATAACAGGGATTATATTCGGAGATTTGGAATGCTAAAAAGGTGAGTGGGAATAATTATATACTTTTGTATAATATTATATTTATATTGTTGTAGATCTATTCTTATATACCCGGAATGTAAATTGAAGTTGTATGCTAAACCTATACATTTATGCAATGAAATTATAAACTCTGCTTACACATTCTGTAATTGTTAACTTGATATATTTATATGTTATATGAATGTAAATCTGGAATAGGTTTAGGTAGTAGAAAACCCTAAATTTAGTATTGAATAATAGTTGACCATGAATTCATAACTGATGTAATAATTCCAGATTAGCTATTTAAATGGATTTTGAAAATTAAGAATGTAAAATAAAGAAATCACAATAAGATTTTAGAGGTTTATGTAGTATTTTAATTTGTTGGAACCTAAGATGTTGCATTGTGAATTTCTATACATTATCAAGTTTAAAATAAGTGTGTCGTTTGAAATGGCAATAAATACACCTACAAAGAAAGAGATGTATAAAATAGGAATGTTTAGTGTATTTTTTTTCTTAAAACCTACTTTCGTTGGTCGGGGATCTAGGAGGGTCCACCTCCACCCAACCCTCTTCTGCCTAGGCGCTCACGGTGGCACTTTTCGATCTTTCGGAGTTATTCCTTTTGATAGAGATTATTGCATGTCTTCGTGAATAATAGGCTGCTGAAGTAAGGTGCCAGGGCTCGAACTTTCTCTCTCTCCTGAGGAGCTGGGAACCCCTACCAACTCCACTAGTGTTGCAGACGTGCTTGCTATATTGTATTGCCTATTTCAATAACCGCAAAAAGATAATTTCTTGTAATTTCAAGTGCAACGTAAACCTCCTTTTTGGATAAGATATAGAAATTTATGGTGTAAATCTTTCCATAGCAGAGGCGTAATTCCAATACAATAAAATGCATGCATTTATCCCAAAGAGTTAAATAAAGAGATATAAACGTGATAAGAATAGTCTAAAAGAAATGATGTGAGGTATCTATAAAGGTAGGAATTAAATAAAAATAAATATAAGCATAGGCAAGAACAAATAAAAGGGTAAAAATAGAATAGAAATAAAAAATGGTGAAAAAGGGTAAAGGAATAGAAAAGACATTATAAATCTTTTAAAAAGAAGTCAATAACCCTAAAGTAAGCAAGATATAAACGTATAATGAAGTAAGGACTATGGTCTTTAGTAAATTGTAAAGGCAAAATGATTAAGAAAAGATGAGTGAATACACACACACACACACACATGTAGTCTCAAGTATGCGTTTATGACCAGTATGAGCTATTGAAGTTAATAAACGAGTGTATGAATAGAATGACATTAGTCATTAGCATTGGTTAAAATGCGAGGTCAATAGTGTTACACAATAGAAGTCTGCCCACCGCAAAGGGCAACCAGTAGTTGTATATACATCATACCGATGTGAGACATATCCAACTATTGGACCCGTGGAGAGTGTATGCTTGGGTATAGATGAACGAATACCTCAATAGATAGAAAGTCTGCTTCAATAATAGGAAAAGGGGGGTATTGCCTTGATTGTAATATGCAATCTTAATCGGACGATTAGCGAAGAACGGCACTATGTCAGCATGTGTTGGTACCAAATAAAGGAGTAGGGCTGTACATAAGTAGAGAACATCATCAGTCTTTAGCGGTCAACGAGAAAGACAGGGGTTACACCTAACGGTCTACACTGCCTACGAGTGTACGGTCCACATTGGGGCATGCATGACCATGCTGTTTACTAGTTTTTTGTTAAGTGTCAAGGCTAGTTAACCCTATTAAGAAAATCTTTCAAATCGTGCTTACGGTAGTCCATGGAGGTGAGTTCATGGTCGGTGGCGTTGAATCCACCATATTTATAGTTCGTAGAGATAAGTTTATAACCGAGAAATGGAAAAGAAAATCACCAAAAATGAAAGTTAGAAAATGGCTAAGTTATTGTAAAGTCGTTAGTAGGCACTACGGGAGTTCCTCGTTATGCGCAGCGATAAGGTCGTGATACGGCAAGGGTGATGGATCCTGATGGGGTGCTGATGTAGAGATACTTATGGGGATAGTATCTAGGTCCAATTGGGGACCATGGTACTTATGTTTATATGCGTGTATGTAGCTATAATCTACTATAGGTAGATGGGATGTATCGTACGCATATGTAAAGTCGAGACAATTAATTAAATATTAAAACGCATAACATGTAATAGAGGACAATCGACATAAACTAGTGATATGTATAAAGTGTGTAATTCTCTAGTCACCAAAACATTGTTCTGACCCCCTCCTCACTACAATCCACATGATATCTTAGAAGGGAAGGTGTTGCATGGCGGGTTCATTTTCCATGCTCGATATTGACATGGAGACTAGAACTTAGAAGTGTCAACCTTGGTTAGTAACTATATGTTCTATTATACTTTACTATTCCATAGTGAGTTATATCGATAGTGCTTTGATATTCGTTTATTTGTTTATTTCCAGGATACCAAACCAACAATCTGTACTTTAGTGGACTTGGATTTTCGATTTAGTGAAAATCCATGCCCACTGGGGTGTGGATTGTCACATGAACTGATCCCAAGTAAAATGATCTTCGGGAATCAAATCTATAAAAGTACTCCACCAGTTCATTGTTCATCACTAGAGTCATCTAGAGGTCAACTTCTACCTCATTGCATCATCTAACTCCAAGTCATCAAAGATCCTTTTGCATATATGCATTCACTCTTGCACCTCAATAGTCGACTTTGTTTTAAGGAACGGTCTCCCTCTTAAACTCATATAGTCTTTATATAGCTCGGCAAAGAGTACTCTAGGTTTTTGCACTTGACCACCATAATCATTTAGAGCAACTTGGGCATTCCAGAATAATATTTTGCACCATCTTAGCGAACATATTCTGTAAATCGAGGTTAGTAGTCCTCGATCCTTCCCGCTCCTCAACCCTAAAGATGGAGTCAATAGCAGCATTTCTCTTATACTAGATCACTCTTAATACATAATAAGAAGGATCGGTCTCCCATAAATAAAACTGCATCAGTAGTACTCATATGTGCAATACGACTTATATACTATATATACTACCATATAGTATTGAAAACCAAAGTATATAACAAATACGCACTCTCTCGTATATGCATATACTCTAGATCCAGTTTAAGGTGACAACTTCAATCCTATCTCTACTGGATCACGGTATCAAATCAGGTTAACACATAACCTAAGCTCTAATACCAAATGTGAAGACCACTCCATACCTTTGATGCTCATATACTCGAATAATGCACTGCTAGAGCATCCGATTAATGTAGGATGATTGTCGAGGTAAAGAAAAGAAAAGGAAAGAAAAGAAATAGAGAAGAGAAGAGAATAGAAGAGAAGAGAAAAGAAAATAACATACAATCACATAACCTATTGTATATCTCACAGCGCATCGAATAAAATATGATAATCATTATAGATATAAAATAGGCGAGATATTAGTAACTTACATGAACCACAGAATCAGAGTATATAGAATATAAAACAGTGATAGAGTTTATACAAATAATGAATAAACTCAACTAATAAATTGTCTCTAATAATAGTAAGTCAAACATTGTCAAGGCTCCACAGTGTCACATAGCGGAATAAGCAATAATAAACCCAAAAATATAGATATGATAAAGCGTCACGTCCTGATAAAGCGGAGGTGACTAAGTTGGGGACAATATCTGCGTTAAGTGAGGTGCGGGCTGTTACACTAACCCTAGTCATGACCATAAGAAAGTCGGCCTCGCCCATCATCACCACATACCACCTTGTAACTACCAATGCGAAGCTCTTCCCCATACGAGTTCAACAGATCTACTTTTGTGATTTTTCATTGAGTGAAATCTTGATTTAATTTATTGAAGGGTATAAGAGAGGAGGCGGCCATTTTGTGTTTACTGGTAATGGAATAGTAAACGAGAGAGAGGTGGAGTGGGTAGTGTTTATTTATATTAAAATAATAAACAATTTATTTTATTTCTCAAATAAATCGTCGTACATTGCGAGCTTGTATGATCACATAGCAAGTCTGATCGCAACGAAATATGTCGGCGTACATCACCTCCTTTTTCTGGTCACAATGGTATAAGTTTTGTGGTTATCTGAGATAGCGCTCCAGGATGATAACTTTATGCATTTCGAGATCATTTCGGCTATCGGATCATCCGATCTCCAAATATAATGATATTTATACTCATTTTAATTTGCAACATCAATCCGAACTCAACGAAACTGGTCGCGAGTCCTGATTCGACTGTATACAAAAAATCACATTTTTTGACTTCTAAATAATTAACGAATCAATATTTAAATCAATTATTTAAATATCCTATCATTAAAAATACAGGTCGTTACAAGGAACATTGGGATTGTCTTGGAAAACTTACATCACTTAGATTTTAGAAAGGTCCAGGATGCACAATTCTAACTCTGTTAATGTACCACTTCAAAAAGAGGATAATTTCAGTGTAACCTTTTAAGTGATTTGGAAAGGGAGGAAATGAAAACTTTGCCTTATGCTTGCTCGTAGGGAGCTTGATGTATGCACAAGTTTGTACTAGACCGGACATTAGTTTTGTAGTCAGGATGTTAGGCCGATATTAAAGTAACCTAGGTTATTATCATTGGAATACTGCAAAGTAAGTGCTAAGGTATTTGCAAGATACTAAAGACTACAAACTCATATATATAGGAAAACTGATCACCTTGAGGTAATTGGTTACTTGGACTCAGATTTTGGTGGATGCACTGACAGCAGAAAATGCACTTTAGGTTATGTTTTCCTTCTTGTTGAAGGAGCCATCTCATGGAAAGTGCTAAATAGAGCGTAATTGCATCATCCACTATGGAGGCCGAATTCATAGCTTGCTTCGAGCTACAAATCATGGATTATGGCTGCGTAATTTTATTTCAGATCTTAGAATTATAAGTGCTATATCTAAGCTATTGAAAATTTATTGCGACAACATCGCAGCAGTCTTCTTTTTGAAGAACAATAGGTATACTAAATCAGTAAAGCATACTGAGATGAAATACATATAAGTGAAAGAAGAAGTTCAGAAACATAGAATGTCGATTAATCATATCAGTACTGATAATAACATAGCATATCCTCTTACGAAAGGACTGTCTCCGAAGACCTTCTTAGGACATGTCAAAGAGATGGGTCTCAAATAATTTTATTAGGATTGCTATTTGGTTTAGTTGTATGACACTTCTTAATTTGATATCAATGAAAATGTTTTTGATTGCAATCATTTCTGTCTTTTAAGAAATGCATGCATATAATTATGAATTATTGTTTGATAAAGATTGTCCCACATTAAAAGGGATATTATGAGGCCATTAAGATACACAATATTAAAGGCTTAGATGAATTGAACATTGATGTTGTAGTACATGGAATGGACCATGCTCTAGAATAGCATGGAACCGCCATGACTCACATTCATGATTCATTTAATTTAAGCAAACCACATTTATCAAATATTGTACAATTAAGGATGCCTAATATAATTATAAAACCAAGTGGAGACTATTGGAAATTAATTAATAATTATTTAGTTTTCAAAGTAATATAAATTAATATATATTACTTTCCAAATCTTTTGAAATTCCACTTTAATATAATTTCCCATTATGTGGTCTTATTAATTAATAGGCATGCATGATAAATATTTAATAACGTATTTTAGCTAAATTTTGATTCACATGATTATTAGTGAAATAAAGATTGACTCGTAACATCTTTGAGTCATCAAAATGCATTGGAATAAAGAAAGACTCATAACGTCTTTGAGTCATCAATGCATAAGATTTCAGCCCTCTCTCACTAGATATACTCATAATAGAGATATCTTCACCATCTAGGTATACTCATAACACACATTTTATTTTAGCAAGGGAGAGCAATTTCGAAATTATAAAAACGCCAATCTTGGTTGTTTTTCAAGAGGAAGAAGAGCACAATTCCAAGCTCTGCTAGCATGGAGCAAGGTTGGTGATTAGTTTGATTATTTAATTTTGATGGCATGAAGATAAAATCCTTTTTCTTAGGTAGTATTATGTAAATAAAACTAACAATATGCAACCAACATGTAATCACTTAACTTATATTTGAAAATTATTTCATGGTCTTCACTAATCCCTTTATTACCTCCATTGATGCAATTTTTGAGGCTCTTCAATTATTTCAACTGACTATTGGTCTTCATATCAACCACTATAAGTCATACAGTTGTATTGGAGGCGTGAATGAGATTCAAACCAAGATCATTATCTCTCATGCCGACATGTAAATTTATGATGAAGGAATTTTCACTTGGGCATACCTCTAATAATAATAAAATAAACCATTGCACATTGCATTCATCTGTTTGAAATGATAACATGGAAACTAAGGTTTTGGAGCAACATGTTTATTTTATAAGTTGTTACCACCATCAAATCCCTAGCTATTGCCATGCAATCTTACTGGTCAAGAATTCTTATTATATCCAATAAACTCCTTGACATAATTAGAAAGGCTTAGAACTATTAGATTTTAATGATATAATATTTCCATATTAAAGTAAATTTGGAGGATATTATTTATTTCAGTGATACAATATTTCCAATTATAGAAGATTTGGAAGATATTTGCGTTAATATGAAATAATGACTCAAATGTATGTTAGACTATGAGTTTAAGAAAGCATTTTATGTGTTTAATCACTCACTATGTTGATGATCCGTCAAGAGTGTAGGAACATCCGAGTCTAGTAGAGTACTATTTCCATGAAACAATATTGCTCCCTTTACGGCACTGAAGGTTCTGAGCAATTTGCTTCCCAATATAAAACGAACCAACTCTATAAAGCAGTGCTTGCAGGTGCAAAGCGACAAAGAGCGCAAGTGAAATAGAATTAAGAAATGTATAGAGAAGGAAGGAGATGGAGTGTATCTCTAAGTGCCACAATACTCCTTAAACGCCTATTCGTTGACGGACATGGGTACGGGCCCAGGGTGGTGCTTTGGACCACCCACTGAGTTGGTTCCCCTTGGTTCAAGCCTTTAATAGCCATAAAATTATTATGGCCCTCACATCTCGATATACATGCACATTTTCTAATATTTATGACAAGATGTGAGACTATTCATATTCCTTAGGCAATTAATGTCTCATTCACTCCATTTTTCAATAATCCCCAACATGAATGAGCATTTTCTCAGTGTTCTTAATTTAATGAAACATTATTGCATTGTTTAAAGTAGCACGAGGCCTTGAACTTTCCTAGTGAATGCCTTCTTGACTTATTGGCGAATCAGTAGACTTTGTGGTCTTTGAAATGTAAGCCTTTTAGTAAGTCTAATTTGCAGAAAACACACAATAATGTGTTCTTATTTTCCTTGGTTCTCTATTTGCGTTCGTTTTTTCCATTTACACCGTCTTGGTCTCATGAGTGCTTAGAGAATTTAGCCTTTCGATTCTCTTTGAAGCGGTGTCTTCATAATCATGTAGGTGATTCTAAAATGAGTATCCCGCTATACCCCACTTGGTTCTCTTCGATACCAAGTATAGACATCATTAAAAGCTAATCTTAACCTATTCTCCAACGGGTTGTGTACTGATTTATCATAGGAATGGTTTGAATATTTGTCGGTGCTGCCAAGTTTATCTTGAACTTAGTTGTCCCTTTGAACCTAGATCTTGGGATCACTAGTCAGCTAGGTTGGGTTTCCATTGTGGAAAACATTTGATTATTCCATAGGGCTTAAACTCATTCCCATCTATAAGGTTTGAATTTTCTCTCTAGGTAAGCCTTTGGTTAGTGGATCCACAATGTTATCTTTTGACCTTACATAATCTATAGTGATAACTCCATTAAAGAGAAGCTGTCTCATGGTTTTATGTCTATGATGAATATATCTAGATTTACTATTGTAGTGTCTACTATTAGCTCTACCATGAGTTGCCTGACTATCACAGTGTATACATACTGGAGGCACAAGATTGTCCCAATTTGAAGTATCTTCTAAAAAACTCCAAAGCCAGTCTGCTTCTTTTGCAGCTTTATCTAAAGCAACGAGTTTTGATTTCCTTGTTGACCTTGCTATACAAGTTTGTTTGGATTTATTTTCATGAAATTGCTTCATTTCCTAATGTAAAAACATATCCACCTAAAGACTTTCTATCATTTGAACTAGTTATCCAATCTGAATCACTATATCCTTCTATTATGGAAGGATACTTTGTGTAATGTAATCCATAGTTCTGTGTGTACTTTAGGTACCCTAAAACTATGATTATCGCTTTCCAATAGTTTTTATCACGGTTGTTGGTGTATCTACTGAGCTTGCTTACATCATATGCAATATATGGTCTTGTGACATATGCTTCCCGGTATACGAGAGTATTCAAGCTGGCAGATACCATCACCAGTGTTTTAACCTAATTTTGGTTCAAATCTACCGGTGATTTTTGCAGGAGTTATATTATATTGTTTGAACATTTTAAGTATTGGTAATATAGCGTGATTGAGATAATGCATATCCCTATGACGTTCTCCGGATTTTAACATCTAAAATCACATTAGCCATTCCTAGATCTTTCATGTTGAATCTAGAGGATGATGTATCATTGTAGATTTTATAATGGCCTTATCATTACATAGTATCAATAAATCATCAACATAGAGACAAACATTAAATATCAAATATCTATATGCTTTACATAGACACATTTACCCGATTCATTTATATTGAATCCATATGACAACATACTTTCATCAAATTTTTTGTGCCACTATTTCAATGCCTGTATGACTATAAAGCAATTTTACTAACATGCAAACCTTATTCTCATTTCCTGGCTTAGAAAACCTTCATATTGGAGTCGACACTAATACATCCATGGTATTCATGTGACGAATATCTAAGTGCCAGAAAGATGGACTATCGGGGTGGAAGAAAAGAAAAGCCAGAACAGAATCCCACAACGGGACGAGTAATATATAATATACCAATGGTCTTTACAAAAGAAAACTATAATATATATATATATATCAAATCAGAGTATTACTAACCTATCATTAGCTTAGACAGTTATAATAGCCCACCATTACGATTGCCGATAAATACAAAAAGGAAAATACTGTGGAAATAAAGAAAATACGGGAATATGTCCTTGGAAGCATCCAGCTCATCTCTTGAAGCTCCAAAGCATCCATAACTACATCTAGAAATATGCTCGGGCTGACCCGAGCATTATAAGAAAAATAACTCCCAGATCAGTCTGGTAAAACCAGCGTGAGAATCACAATCAAATGGATTTTCATATTTTATAAAAATCTTTCAAAATAAAAGTATCTCGTAAGACCACACTGCACATAAACATGGACAGGTTTTTACCTTACGATAAGCAAACCATTTTATAGAAAATCTTATGATATTATAATAATGTCTAAGGTTTAAAATAAATATTAATGATATCCAAAATGATTACATTAGTTACATTCCAGCATAATAGATATACAACTAAGTCCGTAAAGGCATGTATTAGAGAATGGATTTCCAACATGACAAGGCGGTGAACTACATTCCCTACAGTACACCTCTAAATAAAATATACTCAAGGTCAAACCTATCGACCCCTGTGAACCCAGAGCCAGCTGCCCCTTTAACATGACATACCGGATTACATTATCCCTTAAACACCGAGCCTGCAAATATTACACCGCAGTCGCCCCATGCGTGCACCAAATCCACAAACCTCGATCTAGATTGAGGAGTGACGCTCCTAATGGTAGTAGCTCTACGAGCATCCCCTGTTTTAGCCATTACTGAGTTGTGAGGTTTGTAAGGTTATGCTTTTACCTTTCCCTCCTAGAAATTCCCACTTAGAATGCTAACACTGCCCTCCAGGCAATAATGCAATGCTAGCATTCATCCATACAAGTTATTCAGGATACAAATAAACCGAAGGCACTACTCCTACTACCTCTACTTTGGAATCACCCTCGGGATTAATAGCAAGTAGCACTCGCACTTCAAAGAACTCCGTCTTTGATTCCATTATCTCAAACTAGTATCAAACCTCCTCTAAAGCTAGAATGCGCAAATGGCTATGAAGTGGTTACGGTTTCGAGTTATTTCATCTAAGTATACTCCCCGCTAACCAATCGCCCCCAAAACTAATCGATAGCATCCAATAAACTCAACTCTGGTTCTTTTGCAAATAAATAGACAATACATAAGAGTGAAGATCACCACCTAATTGTTTAAGCGAACGGATTTTCTTATCATTTGTCCTAGGAGAACAAAATGAGATTTTTACGCACAGTATAGTCTCATCAAAGATAATTGTGCCATATACCCCCAAGTTTCTCGTAAATATTTCTAGATTTATATTTTGGCCAAGATTTGATAGTCGGTTATTTAACTACCAAATAAACAAATAATCAAACAAAGGTTTAATTCCGTGTGAGATCCACTAAGCTTTTATTAATTAATATTTCATTAATTAAATCTCTTTCAATTACTTGATTTAAAATACCTTCACAAAAGATATTTTCACAAAACCCTTATACACCTTTCAATACTTGGAAAAACATTCATCTACTTATCTCACTAGTATAAGCATATTAACAAAACATTATAATTTTAATACTTAGAAAATATATCCACACACTCAATGTTATAAGTATGTTAACACAACTCGAGGAAGATTTCCACTTTTCCAAATTCATATTTAAATAGGCCAAAAACAAATATCATTTAAAACATTACTTACTCTAAACCCAAACCACTTTTCCTTCGGTGTTGAGTATGGAAAGAATGCTTCCATACCACCATAATTAAGAAGGGTTATTTATCAAAATCAAATCTCATCTTTTTATAAAATTCCCTTTTTATAAACTCATTCCATACTTACAAATCCTTTTATAAATCTCCAATTTAATTTATAAAACTTCTTTTATAAATCTCCAAAATTATTTATAAAACTCCTTTCTATTTATAAAACTCTTTCTATTTCTTCCTTTATAAACTCCTTTATAGAAATATTTTATAAAATCCTTTAAAAAAATCCGTTTATAAATCCAAAACTTATGTTTATAAATCTTATATAATTAACATAAATCTTCGTTATCGTTAAAATATCACTTATAAACCATTTTTAAATATAAATTACCATTTATAAATTCCTCTTTTATTATACAACACCAGTTGTAAATTTCTCTTTTACTATATAATACCGTTTATAAATTTCTCTTTCAAAAATAATTTATAAATCTCCTTTACAAAATATCATTAGTAAATCTCCTCTAAGAAATCCTTTTTATTAAGTAAAATTCCTTTTATAACTCTATATATAATTTATAAACACTTTTATTAAATTACCTAATTACCTTTAAAATCATAAATAATTAATTAATTAACTTTACAACATCATTAATAAAATTATTAATTAACTTTAAATATTTTTAATATAATTAAATAACTTTAAACATCTTTAAAATAATAATTAAATAACTTACTTTAAAACATCATTTATAATTATATAAAAACTTAACCTTAAATTGTTATAAAAGTTAATTTAAATCCATAACTTTTCGAATTTTGGAATGAGACTTGGTGACCACAATGGTACTCAGTCAAGTTACCATTTATTTTATTTCAACTTTCCAGGTCATTTCACTGTTATTTACATAAGCAAGCATATATGTAAATCAAATCCATAATTAACCATCAATAGTTAATACATCATTTATCCCATATAAATCAACATGCATATAATTAATGTCCAAATTAATATAATAGTAGAACGGGGATTTATTCTGCTAAATAGATTTCTTCAATAATCTATTCAATTTAGTTATAGCAGAATAATGTTTTATTCTGCTAAACAAACATCTAAAATAATCCATTCCATTTAATTTAACAGAAGGTGTTTTATTAGGCCAAATAGATATCACCAATGCAGAACAATTAATTTAATCACGTTATTATTTAAAATAACGTAATTATATTCAATCATTGGTATTTTATCATAAATTTATACTTCATCCAAACTATCAACAAATTATACCAATACATTGCACTCATCAATATGAGTCTAATGCAAAAATCCACGGGTTAAACGAATTTAAATTGCATGAGTTATGGCAATATAAATTCAGCACTTTTAATTAAAATAAATTAAAACAATTAACCTGGTAATAATTCTTCACCAAACCACTTGGGCCCAGCCCAAACGCACTCCACCCGACCCGCCTTGCTACAGCTTCTTCTCCCCCAAACTTAAAATTTGTGCGCGCTTAGGAACAAAATAAACCTACCTCCATGAACTCACTACCACCCTCGTCATAGGCCGCCTCCGGCCACCGCAAGCCACCATCAGAACCTCCATGCCTCCTCACACCTCCGGTTGCCTCCATGTCGAACTCGTTACTTCCTATTAGTATCGAAATTTGAAACATCGAACACAAATAAAACCTACAGCCAAAACCCTAACTGACCTTGTTTGATCAACTCCAATGACTGGGCTCCTCCGACCCACTCTACCACCTCCACCTTGCTTAGACCATCCTCCCAACAGCTCTGTTGCTCTCTACGACTAACCAATCCTCAAAAAAACCAAAGTTGAACGAAAACTACTCAACTTCCAACTATGGCCAATTCCGACCCCCTAAAATCAAGAAACCACCTCTAAAAACTCATCTTGTAGAGACGAACACAACCATATCCTCCATTCTCCAATTTGTGCTCGTCGAAAAATGACCATAATTAAAGCACCACTGCTCTTGACCAATTCTAGCCACTTCGCTCGACGAAACAATGAGCGGCTATTTTCAAAAAAAAAGATAGAGATGAAAACAAACATCTTTCATGTTGGAAGTTTTGGTTAGTTTCCTATGGTTTTGGAGATAATGAATTTTAAAGGGGAAGATGGCATTGTTCTTTTATTTACAAGAAGTGGAAAAATAAGGAGGAGAAGTGAATGAGGTTTGATGTGGAGAAGTGTAGTGTTGAAGTGAGGAAGTGAAGTGAAAATCAATGTTTATGCACTTATAACCAAAATAAGTCATAACTTCTAACTTAAGTAAAACAAAATTCAAAATTCAAGTTAACCCAACAAGATCAAATCATAATTAAGTTTTGTTGTAATTTTGAATTTTGATTTAATTTAAAAGAGTTTTGAAAAGATATTTGCAGTATTCTGCTACACAATATCCCGTTCACGTATGGACCACGAATGACAGAAATAAAAATACGATCGTGCATAGATATGCGACATGATCCGAAAACAATTATAAAGTACAATAGTTATCAAATTTTGTTAAATTTAAAAAAATAACATCATTTGCCGTAAAATACGTCAAATGAAAATTTAAATATTTTCTAAATTAAAAATTATGGAAAAACCCTATAAATTCATTTAAAAATACCATATAAAAATCAAGTCGTTTTATCAAAAATTTATTTTCTTATTATTTATTACATTCGAATCAAAATTGAATATTTAAATAAACTAAATATTCCTATTCAAAACGTGAAAAAAATCCTGGTTGTTACATTGTTCCTCCCTTAAAAGAGTTTCGTCCCTGAAATTTCATCACTACCAAACCAATAAAAAGATAAGCCCACATATATACTTAACATTTTTTATCAGCCCGTGCGATGTTTGTAGATCATTCGTATGCAATATCTGATTCGATCACTTACTCGAATACACAAACTTTTCTTCTAAACAAGAATCGCTCACCCGATTCCTTAGTGCGGACTCCGATCAGGCTTTTTGCTTAGAAATCTATGTTCTCCTTACATAGCCATATACTATGATAGAATACCTTGATAGTATACCAATAACCCTCACCAAGTGTTCGCCATCAAGAATTTAGTGACAAAACCTTATTCGGTTCGGTGTGAATCACCTCAAAGTTGTGAGCTCAAATTTTGGATCAAGAACCATGCGAACAAATGATCTACGTACAACTTACATACTTATTCTTATTAGTTCTTACTTTTCTCTATTTCTTTTAATTTACAAAATCATTTATAAAAATATTCCATAAAAGCTTAACTTAAGTTTTAACTTGTATAATTCTCTACTATATAATGAGAGTATGTACAATATTAGATTTGTTTTACATAACCAGGATGTTCAACAAAATTAAAATTGGTTTCAACTTACTATCTTCTCAAATTTATAAGTTACCATAAAATTATTTTCTTGTATTTTCACAAAATCACATAGCTTTAACTTCTCAATTAATTCAGAATTTTTTGATTGTACAAAAATTCCATTTCATTTTAACAAATGAAAACTACTAAATAACTTGTCATAACAAGATGCACAACCATCCTATCTTAATGCATATGATACACGAGTCCGTATAATAACTTAACAGAAACTCAAGGACTAAACATCCGGGTTTTATTTCAAATCATTTTAAAATAATAATAATATACATATCTTCTTTTATATATCTAACCATACTTTTGGAATTTAAAACAAATTTGTTCTACCAAAATAACTCTATAGCAAATTACTATGGTAGCATTCTCCCACTTAGAAATTCGAAAATGAACGCGGGCGATGTTGCAGTCGTTACTAGAATTATTTTCCAGCGGCAGAGGTGAGTTTGGTTCTTTTTATCTCTTTTAAAATCCTTTTTAAATATTTCTATTCATAAATACTTTCAAATAGTACTATTATTATTTTTCCCAAAACCTCGAAAAGCAATTTCAGAATCCTTAAGATTTCAAGTTCTCAAATTCTCGACTTTAAATCCTTTTTATAAACTATATTCATAAACCATATATAATTTCACTTTTTATATAAAATCATTTCACAAATTTTTATTTCGAAATATTCTAGCTTTTATTTAATAAATACTCTTTTATTAAAACCCAATTTTAACCCAACATTATCACCGAACGCCTTATAGTCAAACTGTAAAACTTAATTCATAAGGTGTTCATTTCAATGTTCCCACAATTACTATTTATCCAATCCATGTTTAAGAAAGGAAAATTTGCAGATAAATCAACAAACAATAGTCCATGCCCTAAAACTGGTCGAATATGACTAATCAAACAATAAATGATAATAATTGGATATTATCATTTCCTAACAAATAAACACATCATAAATAAATATACAATTTTTGAAAATAATTCTTTATATATAAAATATAATTATAGGTAAAGTATTTTCATGTAAATTTAAAACAATTGTCTTGTTTAAATGTTTACAAACCCCTATCAATAACGTTGATCAAGCTTATCGATCAGAATTCATAAGCCACTCAACAAACCAATCAAGACAATATAAAAAATTATATAGCGCTAACAAATATGCTCTCGTATATATAATACACTCAAACTCATTCTAAGGTGTTGCTTACCCTATTATTAATGAGTTTATCCCATCAAAGCTTAGTGTTTGCTCAACCTAAGCTCTGATACCGCTTGTAACGACCCGACTTTTAGATCCTCGGTAGTCGACACTAATACATCAGCGGTATTCATGTGTCGAACATCCATGTGTTGGAAAGACAAATTATGGGGGGTGGTAGAAAAGAAAAGACAGAACATAATCTCACAGCGTGACGAGTAATATATAATAAATCAACGGTCTTTACAAAAAAGCTGTAATATATATATATATATATATATATATCAAATCAAAATAATACTAACATATCATAAGCATGCACGGTTATAACAGCCTGTCCTTACAATTGCTGATAAGTACAAAAAAGAAAATATAGTGGAAATAAAGAAAATATGGAAATACGTCCTTAGAGGCATCTACCTCGTCTCCCGAAGCTCCAAAGCGTCCATAACTACATCTGGAAATACGCTCGGACTAACCCGAGCATTATAAGAAAAATAACGTCTAGATCAGTTGGGTAAAGCCAACGTGAGAAACACAATCAAATGGATTTTTGTATTTTATAAAAACCTTCCAAAATGAAAGTATTTCATAAGACCACGCCGCACATAAACACAGATGGGTTCCTTAAGATAACCAAACCATTTTATAGGAAATCTTGTGATATTATAATAATGTCTAGGGTTTAAAATAAATATTAATAATAGCCAAAGTGGTTACATTAACTACATTCCAACATAACAGACATACAACTAAGTCCGTAAAGGCACATATTGGAGAATGGATTTCCAACATGACAAGGTAAGAGGCTACCTTCCGTACAGTACACCTTTAGACAAAATATACTCGAGGTCAAACCTATCGACCCCTGTGAACATATTGTCGTCTACCCCTTTAACATAACATACCGAATTACACCGTCCCTTAGGCATCGAGGCTGCAAATATTGCACCTCGGTTGCACGCGCACGCCAAATCTACAAATCTCAATCTAGATCGCGAAATGATGCTCCTAATGGTACTCACCACATAGCTCTGCGAGCATCCCTTATTTTAGCCATTACCTGGTTGTGAGGCATGTGAGGTTATGCTTTTACCTTTCCCTCTTAGAAATTCCAACTTGGGATGCTAACACTGCCTTCCAGGCAATAATGCAATGCTAGCATTCATCCATACAAGTTGTTCAGGATATGAACAAGCCAAATGCACTACTTCTACTACATCCATTTTGGAATCACCCTCAGGATTAGTAACAAGTAGCCCTTGCACTTCAAAAAACCCCGTCTTCGATTCCATTATCTCGAACCAATCTTGAACCTTTTCTAAACCGTAGAACGTGCATATGGTTTTGGAGTGGTTACGGTTTTGAGTTATTTCATATAACCATACTCCATCGCATACCGGTCGCCCAAAATCAATCGATAGTTTTCGGTAAACTCAACTCTGGTTCTTTTGAAAATAAATAGACAATACATAAGAGCGGATATCACCCCCTAACAATTCAAGTAAATGGATTTCGTTATCATTTGTCCTAGGATAACAAAATGAGATTTATACGCACAGTATAGTCTCATCAAAGATAACCGTGCCATATAACCTTCGTGTTTCTCTTAGATATTTCTAGAGCTATATTTTGGTCACGATTTGATGGTCGGTATTTAACTACCGAATAATCAAATAATAAAACATGGGTTTAATTCCATATGGGATCCACTAAGCCTCTATTAAGTAATCTTTCATTAATTAAATCTTTTTCAATTATTTGATTTAAAATTCCTTCACAAAAGATATTTCCATAAACCCCTTATACTCCTTTCGATACTTGAAAAACATTCATATACTTATCTCACTGGTATAAGTATATTAACAAAACATTATACTTTCAATACTTATAAATTATATCCATATACTTATCTCAATGTTATAAGTATATTAACACAACTTAAGGAAGATTTCCACTTTTTCAAGTTCATATATATTTAAATGTGCCAAAAACAAATATTATTTAAAACATTACTTACTCTAAACACAGACCACCGTTCCTTCGGTATTGAGTATGAAAAGAATGCTTTCATACCACCATAACTAAGAAGGATTATCTATCAAAATTAAATCTCATTCTTTTTATAAAATTCTCTTTTTATAAACCCATTCCATACTTACAAAATCTTTTATAAATCTCCAATTTAATTTATAAAATGTCTTTTATAAATCTCTAAATTTTTTTATAAAACTCCTTTCTATTTATAAAACTCTTTCTATTCTTCCTTTATAAATTCCTTTATAGAATTCTTTTATAAAATCCTTATAAAAATCCTTTTATAAATCAAAAACTCATTTTTATAAATCTTATATATTTAACACAAATCTTCATTATCGTTAAAATATCATTTATAAACCATTCGTTTTATTTATAAATTACCATTTATAAATCGCTCTTTTATTATACAATACCATTTATAAATTTCTCTTTTACTATACAATACCATTTATAAATTTCTCTTTCAAATATCATTTATGAATCTTCTTATAAAATATCATTTGTAAATCTCCTTAAAGAAATCATTTTTATTAAGTAAAATTTATATTATAACTTTATTTATTATTTATAAACATCTTTATTAAATTAATTACCTTTAAACATCATAAATAAATAATTAACTGTACAACATCATTAATAAAATAATCAATTAACTTTAAATATCTTTTATAATATAATTAAATGGCTTCAAACATCTTTAATAATATAATTAAATAACTTACTTTAAAACATTATTTATGATTATATAAACACTTTACTTTAAATTGTTATAAAATTGAAGTTAATTTTAATCCATAACTTTTCAAATCTTAGAAAGAGGATTAGCAACCACAATGGTACTTAATCAGGTTACCATTTATTTTAATTCAACTTTCCAAGTCATATAACCGATACATAAGCAAGCATATATGTAAATCAAACCCATATTTACCATCAATAGTTAATACATCATTTATCCCAATATAAATCAACTGGCATATAAATAAATGTCAAATTAATATAATAGCAGAGTGGAGATTTATTTTGCTAAACAGATGTCATCAGCAATCTATTCAATTTAATTATAGCAGAACGATATTTAATTCTGCTAAACAGATATCCAAAATAATCTATTCCATTTAATTTAATAGAACGATATTTTATTTGGCCAAATAGATATCACCAATGAAGTATAACTAATTTAACTATGTTATTATTTAAAATAATGTAATTATATTCAATCATTATTATTTTATCAAAAATTTATACTTCATCCAAGCTATCAAAAAATTATACGAAAATGTTGTACTCGTCAATACGAGTCTAATGCAAAAATCCGCGGGTTAAACGAATTTAAATCGAGTGAGTTATGCCAATTTAAATTCAATGCTTATAATTAATATAAATTAAAACAATTAACTTGATAATAATTCCGCACCAAACCACTTAGGCCTAACCCAAACACACTCCACCCAACTCACCTTGCTATAACTCCTCCTCCAAACTTAAAAATCATGTGCGCCCAGGAAGAAAACAAACCCGCCTCCATCAGCTCACTACTATTGCCATCATAGGCCACCTCCAGCCGCCATAAGCCACCATCAGAATCGTTATGCCTCCCCACACCTTCGGTTGCCTCCATGTCGAACTCACTGTTTCCATTTGGTTACAAAATTCGAAACGTCGAACCTAAATAAAATCTACAGCCAAAACCCTAATCGACCTCGTTGGACTAACTCCGTTGATCGGACTCCCTCCGACCCACTCAAAAACCACCACCTTGCCTAAACCTTCCTCCCAGCAGCTCCGTTGCTCCCTACGACTGCCCGATCGTTGGAAAACCAAATTTGAATGGAAAATGTTCAACTGCCAACTACGGCCAATTTCGGCCCCATAAAATCATGAAACCACCTCAAAAAATCTCATCATGCAGAGATGAACATGACCATACCCTCCATTCTCCAATTCATGCTCATTGATAAAAGACCATAATCAAACCACCACTGCTCTTGACCAGTTCCGGCCACCTTGCTTGAATAAATGACGAGCGGCTATTTAAAAAAAACAAAAGATGAAAATAAACATCTTTCATGTTGAAAGTTTTGGTTAGTTTGCTATGGCTGTGGAGATAATGAAATTTAAAGGGGAAGATAGGGTTGTTCTTTCATTTACAGGAAGTGGAAAAATAAGGAGGAAAGAATGAGGGTTGATGTGGAGAAGTGAAGTGAGGAAATGAAGTGAAAATGAGTGTTTATGCTCTTATAACCAAAACATGTCATAACTTCTAACTTAAGTTAAACAAATTTCACAATTCAAGTTAACCCATAAAATCAAGATCAAATCATAATTAAGGTTTTTGAAAATTCTGAATTTTGATTTGATTTAAAAAAGTTTTAAAAAGAATATTTGCGGTAGTTCACTACATAGAATCCCGTTCGCATACAGACCGCTAACGACAGACATAAAAATACGATCACATACCGAAATGTGACATGATCCTAAAAAAATTATAAAATATACTGGTTATCAAATTCTGTTAAATTTCAAAAATATCATCGTTTTTCGTAAAATACATCAAACGAAAATTTAAATATTTTTCAAAATAAAAATTATGGAGAAAATCCTATAAATTCATTTAAAAATACCTTATTAAAATCAAGTTGTTTCGTCTACAATTTATTTTCTTATTATTTATTACATTCGAATAAAATTTGAATATTTAAATAAATTAAATATTCTCATTCGAAATGTTAAAAAAAATTCCGGGTCGTTACATTGCATGTATATTTCTTTTTCTAATTCACCATTCAAAATACAGTTTTTACATCCATTTGATGTATTTTCAAATTTGGTATGGGTTCAATTGTAATAAGCATCTTAATTGATGTTATTCTAGTTACTGGTGAGTATGTGTCGAAGTAATCTAGACCTTCCTTTTGTCTAAATCCTTTCGCTACAAGTCATGCTTTATACTTGTCTATTGAACCATTAGCTTTTAGTTTTTTCTTAAAAATCCATTTGTACCCTAATGTTTTAGACCCTTTAGGTAGATATACTAGTTCCCATGTATGGTTTTGCAGAATGGATTCGATTTCACTGTTGATGGCTTCCTTCCAATAAGGAGCGTCGGGTGATGACATTGCTTGTTTGTATGTTAGAGGGTTTTTTTCTACCATATATGCGTAGAATTCTGGTCCAAAGGTTTTAGCGATCCTTTGTCATTTGCGCCTTCTCGGTTCCTGTGAATCTGGTACAATATCATTTTCTTACGTTAAGGTAATTCCAATGATGCTTTAATTAACATTATCCTCAAGAGTTTCTATTCTTTCCACATCTCTTGGTCTCTTTTGATCAATAATTTCAATAGAGTTTTTCAGTAGGTAGATGTGTTCAAAGAATCTTGCATTTTGAGATTCGATTATGTTGTTTTAATGAATGTCATCAATTTTAGATTTATACACCAAAAATTGGTATGCACTACTATTATGAGCATACCCAATGAATATGCAATCCACTGTCTTAGGTCTAATTTTGACTTTTTGGGTTTAGGTTCTACTTTTGTAAGACACCCTCACATTTTTATGTACTTGTAAGATAGTGCTCTATTTTTCCATAGTTCATGTGGAGACTTAGTTGTTTTTTTCGTGGCACTTTATTCAGAATGTAATTAGCAGAAGTATTTCTTCGCCCTAGAAGTTGTCTAGTAGATTAGAACTAATAAGCAAAGCATTCATTATTTCTTTAAGTGTACGGTTTTTTACATTCTGCCATTTTATTTGATTGAGGAGAATATGGTGCGGTTGTTTGATGGACTATTTTATTTTATGCACAAAATTCCTCAAATGGGAATTCATATTCACATCCTCTATCACTTTCAAGGCTTTTATTTTCTTGTTTAGTTGATTTTCAACTTCTACCTGGTATTGATTAAACATTTCAAATGCCTTGTCTTTGCTTCCTAGTAGGTACAAATAATAGTACCTTGTACAATCACCAATGAAGGTAATAAAATACATTTTCCCCCTTCTAGTTTGACACATCTTTAGATCACATACATCTGTATATATTGAATCTAAAGGTTATGTATTCCTTTCAACATGATGAAAAGAAGTTTTGATAACTTTTTCTTCAGCATTTATCTCACATTTATAACTTGGATTTATTGTAAACTTAGGTATAAAATCTAAGCTAATCGATTTATGTAATATATCAAAGTTAACATGGCTTAATCTAGCATGTCATATATTAGAAGATTTAGCGACATAAGTAGAAGTTTCAGTTTTATTATCAGTATCTTTTAGTACAATAGTCATTACAATCATTTTGAAAAAACCATCACTCACATAACTTTTTCCAACGTACACTCCATTCTTTGACAAGACAAAATTATTTGAACCAAACACCAGTTTGAAGCCATTCTTGCTTAGCAATGATCCTAAAATCTTGTTTTTCCGAATATCTGAAACATGTAGAACATCATTTGATGTAAGTTTTTTCCAGAGGTCACCTTCAGAATGATCTTTCCTTTTCCTCCAACCTTCAATGTGGAGGAATTTCCCATGAACATTTGGTCTTCTAGAGTTACATGTTTATCATTATAAAACATCCATCTATTAGCGCAGATATGTCCTATGGCACCAGTGTCCACAAACCATTCTTTTGAATCGCCAATCAAGTTGCATTCTGAAATTACTGCAGAGAAATTCATTTCAGAAACATCTTCTGATTGTTTATCAAACTCAGTGACATTTTCCTGCTCATTCTTCTTCTTGAAATTCTTCGGACCTCGACACTCGCTTACTTTGTGTCTTTTCTTCCCACAGTTGCGACAAGTTCCTTTAATTTCTTTGGCTTATTGGTATAACTATTATAATCGCATTTCCTTTTATTTATCTTTTCTTCCACAACTACGTTAGCCTTTGCCAGCATTGTATGAGTCGCTTTTTCTCTAGATTTTCTTTTTTCTTCCTCAATTCTTAGATGAACAACCAGTTCTTCCATTGTCATTTTCTTGTGCTTATGCTCTAGGTAGCTCTTGAAATCTTTCCACGATGGAGATAACCTTTTAATAGTAACAGACACTTGAAATGACTCGCTTAAAGGCATCCCTTCGTCATGTATTTCATGAATAATTACTTGCAATTCTTGGATCTTACTAATCATGGTTTTCACATCAATCATTTTGAAATCCAAGAATTTTCCAACAATGAATTTCTTTATTCCAGCATCCTCAATTTTGTACTTTTTATCCAGAGAAACGCAAAGATCCTTCGAAGTTTTCAGAGTGCAGTAGAGATTGTATAAACTATTATCCAGTCCATTTAGGATGTAGTTTTTACATATGAAGTTATAATTCTTCCAAACATTTAAGGTTTCTACTTTGGTCGCATCATGTTCTAGTTCTTCCACTTTAGGAGCATCTTTAGTAAGAAACTTTGCACATCATTGAATTTCTCTGGCCTTTCACCATGCGTCAGAGCAACAGCCATAGGAACCATTATTCCATTTTGATTGCTAGGGATGGATTTTTGTTTTTTGATTGAGTACTTTCTTCAGTCATCATCAAAGAAGAAGATGATGGTAATAGCAACAAGAAATGAAAATATTGTTTTAAGATAGTTAGAGTATGAATTCAAGAAAGCAGTTTATGTGTTAAGCACTTACCACATTGATGATTCGTCTAGAGTGTAGGAATTTTTGAATCCAGTAGAGTATTGTTACCTTGAAACAATATTGCTCCCTCTATGGCACTCTGAGAAATTTGCTTCCCAAGGTAAAACGAACAAACTGTCTAAAGTAATGCTTGCCAGTGTAGAGCAATGACAAGCACAAGAGAAATAGAATTAAGAACAATATAGAGGAGTAAGGAAATGGAGCGTATAATATTTTTCAGTATATTGCTTAGAAAATTTGAGGCCTATATATAGCATAAGATGGTCATGTTCTTCGAAAAGGTTGCGATCTTTTAACTGTTTTCTAAACGCAAGTACTAAGTGCCACAATATTTCTCAAACACCCATTCGCCTACGGACACAGGCAAGGGCGCAGATGCGAGGCGGTGCATTGCATCACCCGCTAGGTTGGTCCATCTTGGTTCAGGCCTTTAATAACCATATTATTATGGTCCTCATATCCTTATATATATACACATATGCACATATTTTAATATTTATGAAAAAATGTAGATCTATTCATATTCCTTATGTAATTAATGCCTTATTCACTCCATTTTGCAACAATACTTTCCTCATTTATTACATTAAAGAGGACAATAAATTATCTACATGAGAAGGAGAATTATTTATGGGAGAATGAAGTAGTTAATTAATCCCAAATCAATTGATTAAATAAGACATTTTATTAGGCCCATGCATATTAAGGAAAATGAAAAAATCAAATAGATAACTATTTCCTATATGAATAGGAGAAATGATGAGGCATTGATTTATAACCATAAATCAATTACTTCAATCCTAAGTAATAATTTCTATGTAAAGAAGTCATTCTTTAGAGATTTATAGAATCCTTCGAAATTGCATTTCTACATATTCTTCTTATTTGCCACCATTATCAATCTTGTAAATTTTCTTTTCTTGGAAAGTAATAAAATATACTCTCCTTGAAGTGGACATATATTGTCTCATGATAGTGGAACCACTATAAATACAGTGTGATCTTATTTTCTATTTGTGCATCTATTATCTATTATTGCCTTTTTTGGATTCTTTTGTTCCCGTTTGTTTTATCGCACTATAACACCATCTAATTGTCTCAGCGTGCATTTGGGTTGATTTACAATCATTTATGAGAATTTACCCTAACAGAGTTGTATTAGAGCATTGAAGGTTGTTGTTGAAGCCTAGAGCTAGAAGGTGTTCGATAAAATAGCAGGATCTAGAGAAGCATCTAAGAAGGTTAGACCTACCAAGAGTATGCACCCTCCGTTAGGGATTTATATGCAGCATCTGGTTCGCAGTTGGCTATAAAGAAGTGGAACAGGTATAATAATTTTGAGAAGTGGCAGTGAAAGATGAAGGTGGTGTTGAGAAGAAATCGTGTTTATCAGGTTATGTTTAACACAGAATCATTGCCAATGGATATTTCAGAATTGGATAGGAAAGAGATGGAAGAATAGGCCTTTACTACCCACTAATTGATCATGGGTGAGAAGGTCATCCCAGAGATTATTAGTGAAACTACCGCTAGAGGCTTGTGGAAGAAATTGGAGGACCTCTTCAAGAATCTCTCACGAATATGCTAATTTTGTTGAAGACTTTCTTTACTTATAAGATACAAGGAGGAACATCATTGAAAGCACATCTAAACTTCGTTGATGACTTGATGACAAAGATGAAAGTTATTGGTTTGAATGTGGATGAAGAGCAAAAGCTGTGGTGGTATTGTGCTCTCTTCCAGAGTGATCCATAATATTTTCTAATAGTGTGATCTATGGCAGAAGCACGCTGACATTAGAAGATGTGAAAATAGGACTTCTGAGATAAGAGATGAGGGATCTGATGAAACATAAGAGTGAAAGTGGAGAAGCTAGTAGTAGTCAGGGGTTGTTCGTAAAGAAAGGAAGAAAGGAGAAGGAGAATAATTTTAGAGCTTGTTCCAAGTCGAGGAAGCCTGGAAGTGGTTGGAGAGGCAAGTCTAAAGACAACAAGTGTCATTGTTGTAAAAAGCATGACCATTGGAAGAAAGATTTTCAAAATTTAAGGAAGAGATATGAAGCAGATGGTTCTTCATCTGTTGCGGTGGAGAAGGTTATTTCTGATGATGCGTTGACTACATCTGTTTCTGATGTATCAGACTACTAGATGTTGGATTCAGGGGTGTCTTTCCATATGATGCCTACGAAGAAGTTTTTATGTTCTTATGAAGGTAAGGAGTTAAGTGCCATATTGATGGGGAACGATGCTACTGGAAAGTCATTAGGAGAAGGATCAATGCGTATCCGCATGCACGATAGTGTGGTGCTCACTATCATTGGAGTCTGCAATGGTCCAGGTATAACGAAATCTCTTCTGTCTTTGGATCAGCTAGCATCTTTGGGTCACGGTATTGCGATAGAGTTTGATAGTTTGAAGGTAACACGTGGTGCTTATGTATTAATGAAAAGAGTGATGATCCGGAATCTTTATCTGCTGAAAGGATCTACGGTTCCCGGAGAGTCGTGCATTGGAGTTGATAGTTCACAAGCTTTGGATGCCACTAGACTTTGGCATCTCAGATTGGGTCATGATTTAGAGAAGAGCTTGAAGCTACTTCCTAGAAGGAAGACAATCAAGGGTGGAAGCTTCATCCTTTTGGAATTTTGTTAGGAGTCTATATTGGGGAAGCAGACGAAGGCTTTTCTTGGTGTTCGTAGACATAAGTCCAAAGGAGTACTAGAGAATGTCCATACGAATGTCCAGTAGCTACATCTTCTATTGAAGAAGCTAAGTATTTTATTTCTTTTATCAACTACTCTCGGAAGGTTTGAGTGTTCCTGATGAAAGATAAGTCAGAGTCGTGTGAGAAGTTTAAAACTTGGAAAGCACATGTAGATGATGAAGTAGGAAGGAAGTTGAAGGTGCAGAGATCTGACAATGGCGGTGAGTTTGTTTCTAAGGAGTGCATAAATTTTTGTAAGTAGCATGGAATTTAGATATTCTTCACTACATCTGGAGATCCGCAATCAAACAGAGTCGCTAAAGGGTGAATAAGACTCTACCAGAGAAAGCTCATTGTTTGAGATTAACGACGGGTTTATCTAGAGGCTTTTGGGCAGAAGCTATATAGAGTTTGGTATATATTATCAATCGAATTCCATGCTCAGCCATTGATGGGAAGATTCTAGAGGAAATATGGAAAGGTATATCTATACATATCAATTATTTTCGTACGTTTGGTAGCCCTGTGTATGTTCTCTATATAGGAAATGACAAGTTAGAGGCTAGAGCCTATCAAGGCATATCTTTGGGCTATACATAAGGCATCAAAGGTTATTGCATATTTAACCCTTTTGATAGGAAGATAAAGCAATCAAGATATGTCACATTTGAGGAGTCCACAATATTCAAGCCAAAGGAGAATTCACCTAGTTCAGTCATTGACACATCACATGAAGGTCATAGAATTCCTTTAGTACTGATGGTGACAGTCGTGAGGCTAGAGATGATTCAACTCAAGGTGGAGTTGATAGAATCTTAGACGAAGTTACACCTATTCAGGCCAGCTCTAGAGTTAGAAGTCTGCCAAATAAATATGAAGACCGTAATCATGCAAATCTTACCCTTAATGATCTGTTTGACTATGCACTGCATGTAGTGCAAGATGATCCTTTCGACCTTGAAGAAGCCATGAGTTCGAGTGCCAGCTCAAAATGGATGCATGTTATGGAGGAGGAGATGGATTCGTTGAAGAAGAATTAGACTTGGGAATTGGTACCACCTCCTCAAGGAAGTCAAGCCATAGGATGCAAGTGGATATATAAAATGAAGGACGATGGGAGATACAAGGCTAGACTTATCGCGAAGGGGTTTTTACAGAGGAAGGGGATGGAGTATGATGAGGTGTTTGCTTCGGTTGTTAGACATACTTCTATTCAGATATTGCTAGCTTTAGTTGCAACTCATGAGATGGAGTTGGAAAAATTAGATGTAAAGAGAGTTTTTTTGCACAGAGACTTAGAGGAGACCATCTATACGAAGCAGCCAAAGGGGTTGTAGATGATGGGAAGAAGGAATGGGTTTGCAAGTTGAAGAAATCTCTAAATTGTTTGAAGCAGTCGCCTAGGAATTGGTACAAGATGTTTAATTCTTTTAAGCTTAATCTTGGTTTTGATAGAAGCATTAAAGTTGCTTACGTTTGTTTTAAGTATATGGATGATGATAACTTGATATATTTACTCATGTATGTGGACGATATGCTAATCGCTTCTAAGGACAAATCTGAAATTGACAGGTTAAAACTGAAACTAAAGGCGGAATTCAAGATGAAAGACCTTGAAGAAGCAAAAATAATGTTAAGAATGGAAATCCATAGCGAGAGAAAGCTGAAGGTATTGGGATTGACACAGAAAGAATATTTTCAGAAATTGCTTGTTCGGTTTAGCATGGAGAAGGAAAAGACGATCAGTACTCCCATGCCTTTGCATGTTCAGCTTTCAGAGAATGGCTTTCCGATCTCAGACGAAGACAAAGCTTATATGGAGAACGTACCTTATGCTAGTGCAGTTGAAAGCTTGACCTATGCTATGGTCTACATGAGACCGGATATTATACAAACGGTTGGTTTGATTAGTCGCTATATGGCTAATTCTGGAAAACCACATTAGGAAGCAGACAAATACATTTTGAGGTATCTTAGAGGAACAGCAAATTATGAGCCTGCATTTGACGGTAGGGAAATTGTTTTCAACTTGGTTGGATTTTGTGATTCTGACTACGCCGGAGGCGGAGATAAAAGGAAGTCAATCTTAATTTATGCCTTACACTTGGAAATAAAGCTATTAGTAGGAGAGCGAGGTTGCAGACTATAGTCGCTTGTCTACTACAGGAGACGGAATTGATAGCTGCTATTGAAGCAGCAAAGGAGGCATTTTATTTGAAGCGGTTGTTGCGTGATTTAGGCTTTGTTCATGAGAGTATAGTAGCGAATTGCAATAGACAAAGCACAATGCATCTGACTGAGAATCTGGCATTTAGTTTGAGGACAAACACATAGTGGAAAGAGAGTCTTTCCCTGTCTCTATGAATGAAGAAAAGCAAGTACGTATTCAGAAGATTCACACCGAGGAGAACACAGCAGACATATTCAGTACTAAGTCCTTGGCAAAGTTTGAGCATTGCTCAAACTTGATCCGCTTATTGAGGTGCTAGGTGCCACATGGTGACACATAGGGAGAGTGAGTTAGTAGATGGAGATATTTGTTTTAATTGTGGAGATTGATAGATCCTACATGGAGAGGGTACTTTCAACGCTTTGTTGGCAGACAGTGGTCTTGCCGGAATTTGTTGGTAGAGTGCAATGGATGATAGTCATGCCGAAGCTCATTGAAGAAGTATCCATGGTATCTTGTCCAAGAGTTTCTTGAAGTAAGAAGAATGTAGGTGGAATTGGTAGGCTTGCATAGAAATATAATATCAAGGTGGAGATTGTTAGATTTTAGTGATATAATATTTCCATATTAAAGAAGATTTAGAAGATATTATTTATTTTATCAATTAATTTTCAAATCAGCTGATTAAAGAAGGTATTTTATCAGGTGCATGCACATTGAAGGAAACTGGAAAAATCAAATAAATAAGAATTTCCCATATAAATAGGAGAATTGTGAGGCATTGATTTATAAGCATAAATTAATTACTTCAATCTCAAATAATATTCTCTATATAAAGATTGTCAATCTTTAGAGATTTAGAGAATCATCGTATTATATTTCTTCGTATTATTCTTCTTGACCTGCATTATCAATCTTATAATTTTTATTTCCTAAGAATGTAGTAAAATCTCCTCTGTTCAAAGGCATACACTATCTCGCGATAGTGGAACCACTATAAATCATATGCGTGATCTTTTTTCTATTTGTGCATATATGATCTGTTGTTGCTTGTTTTTGGATTTTTTTATGTTTGTTTTATCGTACTACAACACGATCCAATTATTTTTGTATGTGTTTGGTTTGATTTATAATCATTTGTGAGAAATTCCCAAGCAAAAACCACTTCCTATGGAGTGGTGGTGTGTTCTCTAGAAAAATCATCCCTACAGCCTTCAACAAACTTGAATACCCACTTGCACAAGGAGGTTTAGGCATTATCAACATCAAAACATGGAACATTGATGCTATTTCTGCACATAATTAGCAACTCCTGAATGACCATGATAGCTTATAGACTGAATGGAACAGAATTCATCACATTAAGAGGCATTCTTTTTGGACCATGGAGATACCACAAGACAGCAGACGGCTTTGAAGAAACATACTTAAGAGTAAACCATTGTTCCTCCCTCAAGCAAACATCATCCCCCACTCTGGCAGTCCCCATGGGCTGTTAAGGGCCTTATCCTAGCAAACATCATCCACCACTCTGGCATCATGAAAACAGGCATACCTATGAATGCTACAGTGGATAGATACATCCTCAGTGACCCTATTCATCTTCCACCACAGCAGCTAGCAGCTTGTCAGAAAAGTTAGGCATTATATTCAGAGCAACCCCATGCTGATATCTGCATAGCCGAAGCTCCTATGAATGTAAAACCATACTCAATCAAACTAATCTATGGTCTGCTATCTAACAATACCAGTTATACCACCTTCCACTAACACAAGAGGGTTAGGGACAAGAAACACAGGCACAAAGAAAGTTTTACTTTATGGAAGGTGCTACAAAATTGCACTACTTACACAGAACAGATTTTGTCGTAAGGGTATGATGAATTTTTCACACTGCATTCTCGGTCACAAAAATGTCGAATGGGCACATCTTTTTTTGATCGTTTTTTCGTCCGCTTTGTATGGTCCGGGATACCGATCTATGGAAATTACCACAGCATGAATGTTTCATCTATGGAGGAGTGGCATATTATATTCGTGTCGATTAGATGAAAAAGTACCAAATCATACGTTCTTCTATCGACCTCGAACAAGCTTACATCTGAAATTAGCGAGGGTGAAACCAATGGAAATTTGCAGGAATATTATCAAACACTTTCATGGCTTGATAATAGCTTTGGGTATTTACTGTGACATGGTCCAAGTTGAGAGAACATGGGCTGTCTTTTAACGTTTCGAGACTGGAAGGCCCTATTTTTAACTAGTTTTGTTTTTTTCTTCCCTAGTTTATCCTCATAAGTCATATTGTGTTGCAAGTTTTTCTTTGGTTCCTCTACATAGTAATATTGCGTTGGATGTTTTGGCTAATTTTATTTGGACATGTCATGTTTGTGAGCAGCCTCTCCTCCAAATTTTGATAATGTAGGACAATTGTATTCTGATTTATGATTTATGTATCCATTTATCTTTAATAAGTTTATTCCTTCTTTCTTCTTTAATGGCTCATAACCGATAAAACCAAACAGTCTAAATGTAGTTAATGTTGGAACTTTTAAGTGAATTAATTAAAAACAAATAAAAACAGGTTGATAGTTGTATGCTTATGAGCTTTTATTATAATTGAGTCATTGCAAATGTATAATGGTCATATATTTATGAGCCATTATTATATTGAGTCGTTGCAGATGTATAACGGTAACATATATTCATGAGCCATTATTATTGAGCCATTGCAAAAGTTAATGGTATTAAAATTCATTTTAAATAACAATAAATTCAAATCCATTAATATTTCCGCACTTTAGTAACGCATACGATTTCCAATCTGCGATAGATAGGCAGAAGAGAAAATGTGAATAACATATAATTTTCTTTCTTCTTCTCCGTCCTCTGCATTTTTCTCTTTTTAAGAAACGTTACAAGCAGTTAAATTAGAAAGTGTTATATTCAGAACAAGTTGTTGTAGTGCAAACAACAAATTGATCAAATTTCAGAGGCTGATTTATCCTAAGGATGAAGCGGTTGATAGATAGCTTTGTACCTTGAGGCTAAGTCGCGAATCGTCTTAAAGAAGCGTCCTAGTTCGTGACTTAGCCATAAAAAAAGACGCTGCAGATTCAGATTGAGGTACAACAAGTCTAAGATGATCATGGAAATCGCTGACAACTCCGCTGTCCCGATGTCGATGTTTGAGGTTCGACTATATCTACTGCACCGTTTAGATTCGAAGGCTTGCATTTCAAACGATGGCACTAAAAGATGAAGTTTTTTCTGACCACACGAAAGATGGTGCATATGCTGACGACCGAAATACCAACGCTGCTTGGAGAAGCAACAGACGATCAAAAAAAGGCTTTGAAGGATTGGATTGAATATGACTACCCCTGCAAAAATCATGTGCTTAATGGCTTGAGTGATTATTTGTACGATTGCTACAACTCAGACAAGTCAACAAAGGAGATCTGGGATGCGCTGCAAAAGAAATATGATATCGAGAAAGTTGGAGCGAAAAAATATGCTGTTAGTCGCTATTTGATGGTTCAGATGATGGATGACAGATCCGTGGAGATGCGATCATCCGAGCTCTAGAAAATTGCGCATGAGATCATCTCCGAAGATACGGCTTTAGATGAATAGTTTTAGGTTGCTGTGTTGATTGATAAATTACCTCCTAGTTGGAAAGATTTTAAAATTAATCTCAAGCATAAGACTAAGGAGTTTTCCTTAGAGAGTTTGATTACTCGTCTTCGTATTGAAGAGGATGCTGAAAAATAGGACTAAAAAGAAGAGGTGATTGTTGTATCTACCAACAACACTAAGAAATCCACAAACAAGAGTCTGAAACCAAATGCGAAAAATTTTAAAAATCAAAATCACAAACTAAATCAGAACCACAACAATCAACATCAGAAAAAATCAGCATAATACCCCCTAAAGAATGGTACTAGATAGTTGTTCTTATGTTTCAACTATGGAAAATCGGACTAGATGGCACGAAATTATCGAAACAGGCCAAATCCTACACCGTAGACTAACCTGACTGAAGAAGCCCTTGTGGTTATGCTTATTAAGATCAACCTAGTTGATGGATTAGAATAGTGGTGGGTAGACACAGGTGCTTCTGGCTATGTCTGCTATGATCATGAAATGTTTAAAGCATATAATGTTGCTAAAGACATGAAAGTGATGTTGGGAGATTCTCACACCACTACTGTTGTTGGAATGGGAACTATGGAGTTAAATTTTACCTTTGAAAAGGATTTATTGCTGAAAGAAGTAATGCATGCTCCAGAGATGAGGAAAAATGTAGTATCTGGTTTCTTGTTAATTAAAGCTTGTTTTAATCAAACTATTGGATCTGACTTGTACACCATCACTAAAAATGATGTTTTTGTTGGTAAAATATATGTTGTAGATAAGATGTTTAAGTTGAATGTTGAAGTTAATGATTATGCTTATATACTATGTGATTTTAATATTTGGCATGCTAGACTTTGTCATGTTAATAAGCGACTAATTCATAACATGATTAACTTAGGCCTAATCCCTAAAGTTTCCTTAAATGATTCGGAAAAATATGAATATTGTAGTCAAGCTAAAATTGCTAAGACCCAACATAAATCTGTGTTTAGAGAGTCAGAACCTTCAGATTTAATACACTCTGATATATGTGAACTTGATGGTACTCTAACTAGGGATGACAAACGCTACTTTATTAATTTTATTGATGATTGGTCTGATCTTACTAATGTTTATCTCATGAATAATAAAAGTGATGCGTTAGATATGTTTAAATTATTTATCACTGAAATTGAAAATCAATCTAATAGGAAAATTAAATGATTTCGAAGTAATAAAGGAACAAAATATGAATCTAACTTATTCACTAAATTTTATAAATTAACATGGCATAATTCATAAGAGAACTGCACCTTATTCGTTTGAAATGAACGGCAAAGCTGAAAGAAAAAAATAGGACTTACCGAATTAGTAGTAGTTGTTTTATTAAATTCGGATGCAGCACCTAACTGGTGGGGGAAAATTTTATTAACTATTTATTATGTCAAATAAAATTCTTAAATGTAATAGCAAAATTTCACCTTTTAATATTTTTAAAAATCATAAACTCAACTTGTCTTATTTTAAAAATTGGAATTGCTTAGCGTATGTTCGTATTCCTAATCCTAAAAGAATTAAATTAGCAAGTTGAGCATATGAATGTGTTTTCAATGGTTATTCCCTTAACAGTAAAGCATATGGATCTTTTGTTTTGAATGCATGAATTATTATTGAGTCAAATGATGCTGATTTCTTTGAAAATAAATTTCCATTCAAGCTTAGAAATAGGGGAGGCACTTCTACCACTAGTAATCCAATAATTAGAAATAATGAACATAATACGGTAAGTAAATATGAACATAGAAGAAGTAAAAAGCTAGGATAGCTAAAGATTTTAGTTCAAAATATTATGCTTATGCACTAGAAGGGGACCCCCTGCTAACCTAAAAGAAGCCCTGCCTTCTTTGGATTCGGATCTCTAGCAAGAAGCTATAAATGATGAAATGGAAGCTCTTGAATCTAATAAAACTTGGCATCTAGTTGATTTTCCTCCAGGTTGTAAAACTATAGATTGTAAATGGGTACTTAAAAAGAAGTTGAAAGTTGATGGTACAATTGATCAATATAAGGCTCGTCCTGTAGCTAAAGGATTTATACAAAAAGAAAAATATTGACTTCGTTGATACATTTTAACCTATTACAAGAATAACATCAATTCAAGTATTAATTTCTCTTGCTTTCCTATATGATCTACTAATTTATCATATGGATGTAGAAAATGCTTTTATGAATGGTGAATTAGAAGAAAAGATTTATATGGACCAACCCGAAGGTTTTGTTATACTAGATCAAGAGCATAAAGTTAGTAAATTAGATAAATCTCTATATGGTCTTAAAGAGGCATCGAAATAATAACATGAAAATTTTGACAATCTAATTATTTCACATGGTTTTAAAGTAAATGAAAGTGACAAGTGTATTTATTATAAATACGAGAATGACATTTGCACTATCATATGCTTATATGTTGATGATTCACTTATATTTGGTTCAAATATTCATGTGTAAATCATGTTAAGTACATACTATGTGCAAATTTTGATATGAAAGATCTTGGTGAAGCAAGTATGATTTTTGGTATTAAGATTACTAAGTCTGAAAAGGGAATTCCTTTGGATCAATCTCATTATAGTGAGAAGATGTGAAAGAAATATGATTACTTTGAATGAACCTGCTAGTACACCATATGATTCAAGTGTAAAAATATTTAAGAACACTGGTGAATGTGTAAGGCAGTCTAAATATGCGAGCATCATTGGCAGTCTTCGGTATGCCACTGATTGTACTAGATCCGACATTGCATATGTCATAGGCTTATTGTGCAGGTTTACTAGCAGACCTAGTATAGAGCATGGCATGCTATTGAAAGTGTCATGAGATACCTTCAAAGAACTATGAACCTTGGATTACACTATCAGAAATTTCCCATTGTCCTTGAAGGATACAGTGGTGCAGATTGGAATACTATATCAGATGATTCCAAAGCTACTAGTGGATATATTTTCATTATTGCGGGAGGAGCTATTTCTTTGAACTCTAAGAAACAGATTATCTTGGCTCAATCCACTATGGAGTCAGAAATGATAGCACTAGCTAATGCTAGAGAAGAAGCGGATTACTTAATAAATCTGCTAGTTGAGATCCCTTTATGAGAAAAACCGATACCAGCTGTGTTGATCCATTGTGATAGTACCGTGGCTATTGCAAAAGTTGAGAACCATTATTACAATGGTAGAGATGATAAATTAATCATAAGCACAGTACTGTAAGAGAGTATATCTCTTCAGGATCTGTAAGAGTGGATCATGTATGCACTGATGAGAATCTAGCGGATCCTTTGACGAAAGGACTGAACATAGAGAAAGTCCTTTCTACATCTAAAAGAATGGGACTATTGCCTTTCGATTGTTGAGTCACACACAATGGTGATCCGACCTAATGACTGGAGATCCCATGAACTAGGTTCAATGGGTAATAACAAGTTGTAAAGGATATGAGTTGAACATGCTATTTTTATATACTTAGAAGCATGTATGCCTGAAGTGATTAGAGGATGAGTTAATAGAAACTCTTAATGAGATCTATACTCTAAATGGAGTGGAGTACCTACTTACATGAGTACTCTTGATACACTCACATGTGTGGATGTAGAAATGTGGTCATCTCCTATGGAATTTTGGAAAAGATTCCTACGACATTCACTAAACTGGGATAGGTGTGCATGCCCATAAATGCACGAGCTTAGTTGATAACACTTTAGAAAGGCCGTGTGTAGTTTGATGTCAGGAATAGAGTTCAAGACCATGAGTCACTCTTGTAAACTGAATCTTACTCACTATGCAAATGTTCAAATCGAAAGATACCTTTTGTTTATGCATAATCCTATATTTTCAGAAATTTCATAAAAATATTATTTTAATAATTCAAGTGGGGAATTGTTGGAACTTTAAGTGAATTAATTAAAAAATAAATAAAACCGGTTAATAGTTGTATATTTATGAGCCTTTATTATAATTGAGTCATTGCAAATATATAACGGTAATATATATTTATGAGCCATTATTATAATTGAGTCGTTGCAAATGTATACCGGTCATATATTTATGAGTCATTATTATAATTGAGTCGTTGCAAATATGTAACGGTAGTATATATTCACGAGCCATTATTATTGAGCCATTGCAAAAGTTAATGGTATTAAAATTCATTTTAAATGATAATAAATTCAAATCCATTAACATTCCCTCACTTCAGTAATGCATACAATTTCAATTTTTCCTATTTAAACGATAGATAGACAGAAGAGAAAATGTGAACAACAGACAATTTTTCTTTCTTCTTCTCTTTCCTCTGCATTTTTCTCTCTTTAAGAAATTTTACAAATAATTAAATGAGAAAGTGTTATATCCAGAACAATTTGCTGTAGTGCAAACGGAAAATTGACCAAATTTCAGAGGCTGTTTAATCCTGAGGATGGAGTGGTTAATAGATAGCTTTGCACCTTGAGGCTGAGCCGCAAATCATCTTAAAGAGAGTGACCTAATCCATGACTTAGCCAAAAGGAAAGACATTGTAGATTCAGATTGAGGTACAACATGTAAAATCTTAATTTTTTGTTTGAATTGATGGATCGCAATCATGGTAATGCAAATCTAATGGAATCAGAAGAGATAAACTAAAATTTTATCTTATTTTGACTTTTTTCTTTATAAATCTAAAAGTGCACAATTTGCAAGAATTCGGCTGAATGGATGGTTGAGAAACCTTGCAGTTGTAGTGCATGACTTATAGACCAACATGCAGGGGAGGTGCACAATTAGCTTGGATACCACGTATTATAACTGCACTGTAGGTTACAAATCCATGTGTTTAACCTACGTGGTTGCCTATAATAAGCACTCACATCTTTTTGCTAAGCAGGTATGAAGCGAAAGAGTTATCAATAATATTAGTATAATTAATAAAAACATAAGTATAATGGATTTTTTAGTTTTGTGGTGGGCTACTCGGCAACTTTTCATGTTCAACTAGAATTAATCGTATGTTTTTCTTCGATTTTCTCAACGGAATAAAATTTGGAGGTGACTTACAAACCCTACTTACCTTTAAAAAACTATTTTATTATATTTTTTGGTTTTATATGTGTGTGTATGCGTGTGTATGTTGTTAACGCTAAAAAGTGAACGCTAACACCCGGTGTGTGTAATAGAATCGTGAAAGCACCACCCGTGTGACGGGAATAGAATTTAAGCAGTAAACTGGCAGAAAAGCAGTAAAAGACAGCAATTTATAGTGGTTCGGCTTGAGATTAAGCCTACGTCCACTTTGAATCTCTTTATTACTGAATTTGGTTACAAATCGATACAAATCTCTTATCAAAACAGTACAACTTGATCAAAAGAAACAATCTTGACTACTAGCTCAATCTTCGTCGATGAAATTCGATGAATCCATGTTGGATGTAAGGAATTATCTCTTGAAGATTGTTGTAGCGTCTTGAATGTTTGAGGATCTTTGATTGCTGGATGAATGGAGACTTCGACAGAGTAACGGTGCTTGAAGAAATGAATGGCCAAAAGTCCACGTTATGTTGGAAGTGGTGGGGTATTTATAGGAGCTGATTTGGATTCTGGAAATTTTCCTAAGTCCTAAGTTGTAGCCGACTTAGGGTAAGTCGGCGACGAGTTAAGGGATGGTTGTTCTGGGCTCATCTTGTGGCTGTCTTCGACAAGTGTTAAGTCGTAGCCGACTTATCAGACAGGTAGTATAGGTATGGGCTCTGGACTTTAACCTCGTAGCCTTTAAGTCGTAAGACCCTTAAGTCGTAAGACCTTAACTCGTAAGACCCTTAAGTCGTAAGACCCTTAAGTCGTAAGACCTTAACTCGCTGAGTCGTTAAGTCCATGAGTCGTAGGCTGTGAAGCTCTTTAGTCGTACACCCACTAAGTCGTAAACTGTTAAGTCGTAGCCTGTTGAGTCATAGACTGTTAAGTCGTAGACTGTTAAGTCTTTAGGAACTGGAGCCATAAGTCATGAACGACTTAAGCTAAGTTGTAACCCATTAGGTCGGAACCTTCTTAAGTCGCGAAGTCTTTAGGTCGCAACATTGCTAGGTCGCAAAGTCTTTAGGTCGCAACATTGCTAGGTCGCAAAGTCTTTAGGTCGCAACATTGCTAGGTCGCAAAGTTACCTTCAATAGTTAGGTCGTAGATTCTCTTACTCGGTAGGTCGTAAGTCGTTCGAGCCGTAGATCCTCTTTCAGCAGCTAAGTCGTAAGTCGTTGAGTACACTTAGGTTTTAGGCTTTTTAACTCGTTGGCTTCTTATAAGTCGTGGCATAACCTGACTTGTTCATTTCTTAACTCGTAGGTCGTTGCTAAAAGGGAGTTAACATTTGCCCCTCGAAGTACACGCCTTAAGTCGTAAGTCGTGTGCTTCGATTTCCTTAGCTCGCTTCTTGATGAGTGCGCTAGATTGTGACCGACTTAAGATGAGTCGTAGGTCGCGAACGACTTAGTATAAGTCGTAAGTCAGATGTGCCGATTCACCTTTCATTGTCCTAGTGAATAAATTGCTTAGGTCGCTCCTCCCCAACTTTACCTATTCCCTTATTTGAATCCGCCATTAACGACCTTTCAAGCTTTCCAAAGACGACTCAGACCTACCGGTTGCTAGTCATCCTTATTTCCTTCTCACGTAAGTGGATTCGATTGCTATTCATTCCTCGATTATCACCCAATTACGAATCCCATTTTCACCATTGACCCCCCTTTTCTCATGCCGTACTTCTCTGCAATTCTTGTTTCAATTGATTACTGATGGGTTTGAGATGGCTTGTCCTGGCTTTGGGCAGTCAGTCAGAACAAGACGATGGACAGCAACATTTCAGTTTGATTGATTCGTGGTTTGTGATGGAATGACATTAGACCGGGTTTATGGTGATTCCAGGATGATTAAGTGCGCTGAGGGAACGAGAGTTTTGGTTGGAGGAGAAGCTAATGGGTTAACGGGTTAAGGAGTTAGCGAATTGATGTATTGGGGAGAAGACGAACGACTTAAGGCCTTCGCATTCTGAATAGAAATCTTGAGATCCAAGTCCTAAGTCATATACGACCTAAAGTAGGTCGTAGGTCGGTAACGACCTAAGACTTGGCAATTTTTCATTGCCTTGAGACCTTTCTTATGCAGCACTCCTTAATAAACTGATGGCTTAACTTAACTCGTAGCTTGCCCCTTAGGTCGTGGACGAGTTAGCAGATGCATTGTTTCAAACCGAAGCTTCATATCTATAAGTGTTATGGCTGATGACTCAAAGAATTAGATAACCAACGACTTAACTTAACCCATAGGAAATCTTTCTTAGGTCGTCGCCGAGTTAGCACTTGGGTTATCTACGACTTAACTCTTGACACTTTTAAGCTTTGCATGGACTTTGAACTGCTGAATTATGAACTGTTGAAAGCTAACATCCTGCTTAATACAACATTTACAGAATACTGGGACGAATATACTGCCACTGACCTCCTACATCGAATGACAAATTAGTTGATAAAGAAAAAATTAAATTAAATGAACTGTGTGAGTGAAATGCTATACAATAACCAATTCGAGTGAAGTATCAAAACAGAATCGTAATGGTAAACTAAAACTGATTTGTTTGTATTAACACTGCACTTGAGCATTAACAAGTTCTGAAATCTCGTAATCGACTGATTGTCAGTTAGTTTAATTCCAGTTATACTTGCTTTTTCTTGTTTTCATTAGTTTTGCACAGCACTTCACACTTTTAGGAAACGTGCACCTTCACTTTTGAACATTCAGTTGATTGTGTAGAATGGCATCTCATCAAGAAGACTTGGAACCAGCTGGAGAAGCTTTTCCAATTGCTACCCCGCTGAATGATCCCCCGGAAAGGACTCCTACCACTCTGAGTCATAAAGTCTTCCGTCAACTATGCACCCAGTTTGGCATTGCTGAATCTGACGCTTTGCTCCCTGGAGTAAATGACACTGCTGTTAGGCCGCCCCACGGCTTTGTCGCAGTGAACCGCCAAATGTGCTTGAGTGGAGCGATTCCCCCGTTTAATGACTGTCTTCGAGAACTTCTCCTTCGATTATCTATCTCCCCTTTTCAACTACACCCTAATGGCTATGCCATCCTGCTGGGACTGTGTGTGCTTTTTAGGAGAACGCTGGACCGTTTTCCCAGTTTTGGAGAAATTTGCTTCCTATGCTCATTTGCAAAGAACAAAGACCATCCCTCTATCACAGTTGTAAGGAGTGCCAGGAACCGTAAACTGATTATTGGTCCTCCCGAAAGCGTTCCTGGGTTTCTGAGCCAATTTTTCTTTGTTCGTTGTCCCCCGGGATTTTACGCCATCTGGAGAGTGGGAAGTACGACCATCTATCTTTTCCTTGTGTTTTCTAAATTCTTCGAAGTCCAAATTGTCAAGTGTTAACTTCTTTTTCTACTATTTCAGCGCTCCCTCCCCCCTCTAGGGAACCTCGTCACAAGACTACCTTTGAGAGGCTTATGGCCGTGCCGATTGAGGAGAGGAGTGTTCAATTTCTATTGAAAGATGAGTTCCTTCATGAATTTGGACTCTTACATCCTTCCCGCTCCACTCAGTCACATGAAGTCCCTGATTCTCCAACTGAGGAGTCAGATGCCCCCGCTTCTGCTAAAGAACCTTCACCGAAAGAACTTACCGTTGAGACTTCATTGGTAAAGTGTTCTACTCTTACTGACATTGCGGGGTCGTCCAGTAAGTTAGCACTTGCCCCGGTTATTGAAGAGGAGGAAAATCTTCACACTCTTGAAAAGACGGCTGAGATGGAAGTTGAAAAAGATAATTCTCCCATGCATCATGGCGATGATACTTTTGACAGTC
This sequence comes from Allium fistulosum, assembly GCA_030737815.1. NCBI lineage: Eukaryota > Viridiplantae > Streptophyta > Magnoliopsida > Asparagales > Amaryllidaceae > Allium > Allium fistulosum. Next base: position 430,175,773 of record CM060902.1, on the reverse strand, counting down.
TGAGCGACATCATGATAACCTCTCAGGAGCTCTTTAAAGATGACGCCTCTAAAGCGATCTCTTCTGTCATCGAAGCAACTTCTTCTTTGCAACAAACCACAACGCCTTCTATACAAGCCGTCACTATTCCCACACAAAAAAGTGGTTTGTAGTTCGACGCGCATAGCCCACACGCCACACACACTTAGGATTTCGGCACTTATATGCACTTAGCTCCTTAAATTTGAAAATTTCTAAGACTTGCCTTTCTTCTTCAATTTCAGGTTCTACAATGGGGCAAAGTGGCTCTTATTTTGACAAATTCCAGCGTCACGGAAGCCGCGATGCTTATGACTTTAGGAGTTATATTGGCGCTCCGAAGGAAACTGATGAGGAAAGGGCTGCTAGAAAGGCTCACGAAAGGTGAGCTCATGAAGAACGTCGTCGAAGAGAAGACGAAGAGCACTATGGGAGTAGAGACGAGCGACGTGACTCTTCCCGCAAAAGCGACGATCCTTACAAGAGGAAATCTTACGACGATAAGGGGAAGAGTCATACTTCTGATGATTCCAGCAAACGGATCAGACTTGGTGAGAAAGACACATCTAACATCTCGGAAAAGACTACCGCTTCTATTCCTCCTAATACATCGTCCGGTTCTCCTACCCTTAAGGAGTCTGACATCCAGGCAATTATTAATAGGCCTCAGTATAAAGCCGGGGACGGGCCTCCCACACTTCAGAGCCGATTTCCAAATTGGTGTTTAAGAGGAGTCCGTTTTGACTTAGATTTGGTTCCCATTGATAAGCAGGCGATGCTGAGAAATGTCGATGCTGTCAAGCTTGATATTGAAAGAATGTCTGGATGGCAGAAGCTGGTTGATGAACTTCAAAGGGTCAACCATTTGAACCTTGAGGCGATGATGACCATGGAGAATGATAAATCAGAATGGGACAAATGGCGTAAGCAGCACGATGCGGAGATGAAAAGCATTAGCGATGATTATAGGAAGCTCGAAGCTGAAGTCGAAAGACTCAAAAATGAGCTCGCCACTTCTTCCACTTCTTATTCTCAGAAAGAAGAAATGCTTCAAAAACAAGTTCGAGACGCCCATGCTGCTCAGCGAGATACTGAAGTAAAACTTGAAGTAGAACAGCATGTTACTAGAAAATATCGTGATGACGCTGCTCATCTTCAGGAGAAAATCAGCTCTCGAGACCTAGAAATTGCGAGGCTGCAATCCCAGTTATTGAAAGCTAAAAGAGAGCGTGATGAAGCTCTCTCTGGTAAGGCTGCGGCTGAAGAATCCCAAAAGGCAACCAAAGCCACCATTGATGCGACTTTATTTGACTTTTATATGCATTGCGTCCTGGGGCGTGGGAGCCTTTCATTTTTGGGACCAGAATATGAAGTCACATTAGCGGAAGTATGGGAGGCAATCATTGACTTGTTTGGCGGTGCCGGTTATGCTGAAGCAGATCTTCAAGCTACCTACTTAGGTGAGAACGACCGCGCTGCCCTTGCCAAAGGAAAAGAGCAGCTTATCCGAGTGCGGGCTGAGGCAACGGGAGAGAAGCTTCCTGAGAGAGAAATACCTCCTATAGCTCCTGCTTATACTTCGGCTTTAGCTTATGCGGATATTACTGGCTCTAGTTCTCATTCCACGCCTCCTGCTAAGGTTGACAAAGAAACTGTGACCACTCCTACAGAGGAAGAGGCAATGAAGGACTTCCAAGCTCGGGAATTTGAGATTGATCTCGCTAAACCGGCTCCTCCAGGTAACTTTGACGATTCACGGTCTTCTTTTTTCTCGGAGAATACTGATTTTGATTTCTTTTATTATGCAGCAGACGTGCCGGAAACTGCACCAATTCTTCCTTCTTCAGCTGCCGTTCCTCCTCCTTCTCAAGTTACTCCTCTTCCAGCTTCTCAACCAGGTTCACAGGAAGAACCGATAGCAGCCCTTCAAGGTTTGGACGAACCATCTGCTTCCGAGGAACAGAAAGCAGAAGATCTGGAAGATAGCGAGAAGACCCCGGAGCGGTCTTTTGACTACGACACAAAGCTTTCTACATTTCTTGCTCCGGGGAGTGAGTCTTCTTCCAAGAAGAAGGGGAAACGTGCAGTTTCGAAGAAAGGAAAGAAGAGTTCTTCTGTTGCTGGAGAAGAGGCAGAAGTCAATCCGGCTGAGTCTCTTTCTCCTTCTTCTCTGATACGGCCTTCGATACTAATTACCAAGCCGGGTAAAGGCTCCAAGGGTGGGAAGAAGGAGAAATGAGTTTGATTTTGTCTTTTCTGCTTTTTGCATGCATTGACAGGAGATTGTGCGGATACCGGTCTCCGCTCCTTTTTGTAATCTGCACAATGTATAAAGTTTCCATAGTATTGAATAAAATAACTATTTTACTTGTACAAATTCTTGTGTATGCGAGAACGTATCTGTTTCTCTTTTTTTAGTGTAGAACAAATGATTCTTTTTTATTTGAACAAACTTTTTGTTAGTTTTTTTTTTGAGAATGCATTTATTCCACATCTATTTTTCATGATATCGTAATGAACTCGCGGTATGTTACTTGCATATTACTTTATTCATGTAACTGAATAGTATAGTGTTGCCCCCATACCGCAAGTACATTGCAACATTTCTAACTTCTTCAAGACTGATACTCTTACTTCATAGAATAACTACTCCACTTTTGAGGGAGGAATCATTCTGCTTTTGATAGAGTATATCTCGTCTTCAGAGAAGTTTTTACTTTCTCTTTCTTCCTGAAGAACACTTCAACTTTTGGGAATGATCACTTTTATTTGTTTAAAAGTGAATTTTCCTGCACAGTGAAATGAGCTTCTGAAGAAGGTTTTGATTTTGTGCCCCAATAAAGGGTTTATTTTTGGTACTTCAAGCAAGGTGAAGTACGCCTCTGAAGAGGTCTTTTGGTCTCTGAAGAGAAGCGTTTTTGGTCTCCGAAGAGAAGCAATTTTGGTCTCCGAAGAGAAGCAATTTTGGTCTCCGAAGAGAAGCAACTTTGGTCTCCGAAGAGAAGCAATTTTGGTCCCCGAAGAGAAGCAATTTTGGTCTCCGAGGAGAAGCAATTTTGGTCTCCGAGGAGAAGCAATTTTGGTCCCCGAAGAGAAGCAATTTTGGCATTTCAGCTCTGGTGAAGTGGGTCTCCGAAGAGAAGCATTTTGCACTTCTACACGGGTGAAATGTGCCTCCGAAAAGGGCTTTTTAGCATTTCATCACTGGTGAAGTGGGTCTCCGAAGAGAAGCATTTTGCACTTCTACACGGGTGAAATGTGCCTCCGAAAAGGGCTTTTGATTTTGTGCTTCAAGCATGGTGAAGCGTGCCTCCGAAGATGGCTTGTGCCTCCGAAAAGGGCTTTTGACTGCCTGGAAGTTACTTTCTCATGGTCAGAAGGGTCCACGGGGCGAACGCAAGTTGCTTGATTGGATGTTTGTTTGCACAAACGATCGCAATTAACTAACAAAGTGCCCCTTTGGTAGTCCCACCGATCTTTTTGATTGAGGAAAGCTCTCCCATTTATTGGCGTGCCTCGTTAGAGGGCTTTGGTTGGTTGGTGTGCCAGGTAGGTTGCGTCTCAGGGGCGAGTGGATCCACGGGACGGACGTAAGCTATCTGATCGGATGCATCACAACCAGTTAGCGAGGGTCCTGTTCCTTCCGCTTGGGAAGGTGTCCCTTTAGTGGATCTTCCGGCCTTCCTGTTGAGAGGCATACCTCCCTTTGTCTGCTTCTTTGTTTGCTTGGCAACTTTCTCCCATCATCTGTCCATTAGCGATCTCTTATTATCGTTCCCAAGCACATCTTCTTTCCTTTTACAAGTAAGTTGCTTCATCCGAAGGAGTGGACTTCACTGTTGAATGACTTCACGAGACAAACGCGAGTTATCTAGTTGGATGTCTATTCATAACGACAATCTCAACTAGTGAACAAAGGTTTGTCGCAGTGGAGTTGCCAACTTTTTATGTGAAGTTTTCCTTGCATAGGATTTGAGTTTGGAATTTTTTGTCGCTTGGTTTTTGCTTTAATAAATGATTTGTAAGGCTCGCTTAGCTTTGCCATGGGTGAGCTTTGCTTTAATGACCTGCAATATTAGATCGACATTTTAGCAATACATTTAGAGTATTTACACATCGAAATATAACAGGCATTTTATAATAGAAAACACAGAATGCATAGTTTTTCATTATTCAGTCACGCTGATTTCTCAGCGGTTTACAATGCAGAAGTCACACATCCATTATCATTTTTACAAATTCAAGCAATGCTGCTAAGTAAAAAAAAATGGATGCTAGTCATTGTTGTTTCAGAATCTCCAAGCTGGATTTCCATTTGTGCTAGATTTGCAGCTTCGGATTTATATGCCAGAGAAAGTGAAAGATGCCCCAGTTGCAGTTTTGTGGACCATTAGCAGTCGTCCCAACTTCTGCCTGCTGGGTGTGGACCTCCTGTGACAACATTAATGACAAGCTTTTTTGAATCTTGCACTGCAGTGTTGTGGTGAGAATCGGGTGGATGGGTAGGACATTGTTGATCCCGAGTGGATGAGGTTGGATCGACTCCGCTTCTCTTAACGTATTGTTGGAGTTTACCCTGCTCCAGCAATTCTTCAATCACATTCTTTAACTGGCGACATTGGTCAGTGTCATGGCCAGGTTGATTGTGAAATTGGCAGAATTTTCCATTACGCTTTGCACCTCTCATCATCTCAGGTGGCTTAGGATACCTGACAACGTCTTTTGTTGCAAAAAAGATATTTCTTGGTGTATCAGTTAAAGGAGTATAATTCGAAGGATTAAAGCGGCGAGGTTTCATTTCATTTCCCTGGCTCTTTCCTCCTTCATTTTCCCTTTTCTGACTTTCAGATTCTCTTTTATTAGATGGGACATTGTTATTATTAGTTTGGGAAGCAACCACTTTTGATGTCGTAGAAAGGCTTTCAAGGCGAATGAACTCGTCGGCCTTTTATAAAATTTATCAAGTGAGTTCGGTTCCTTCATCTTTAGCCATATTCCAAATTTACTCGATTTATCAATGGCTCGCATCAAATAAATCAGGATCATGCGTGGTTCCGCATTTTCTACTTCGGCTAAAGCTATATTGAAACGGCTCAAGAAAGATTTAATTGATTCTCCGGGCGCTTGTTCAAGGTTAGACAGTGACATTATATCCTTAGCTTTTGAAGCATACAATCTGAACTGTTCTTTAAACTTTTGCGTTAAGTCGGAGAACTTATCTACAGACCGAACCGGAAGCTTTGTGAACCAAAATAAAGCCACACCTTCCAGGTATACTGGAAAGTATCGACACTTGATCTCGTATGATGCTCTTGCACCGGTCATATGCCAATCGTATTTGTATATGAAATGATTAGGGTCACTGGTTCCCCTATAGGCTTGGATAGTAGGAGGTGCAAATTTCCTTGGAAACTCCGCTCTCAGGATCCTTTCGGTAAACGGAGTTCTGCTTGGCGCGAACCCCCAGTCAGCCTCATCCTCTTCCCTTTGCATGCTTTCTTTCATGATGCGGCCAACCATTTCAGACAGGTACTCTTTATTGTTCAAAGACACCTCCGGGCAAACATCAGTTCTTCCCTCGAAAGTTTGCCCGGGTATAGGTTCATGACTAGTTGGTTGCGGCATAGAACCATCAGCTTGGAAAGGTGGCATTTCAGGAAGAGTAGTTTGATGGTTTTCTGGTTGACGATTTGCCTCGGGCAGAGCAGTTAATCTATCCATCATCAAAGCGTTTTGAGTTTCAATTTGTTGGTACAATCCAGAAACTGCGTCATCTAATTCAGCCCTGGTGACTCCAATGGTAGGAGTTGCTTGGTCTGTTGTTGGGGAACCGGAAGTCCCTTCGTGAGCATTTCTGGATCTGACAGGTCTACCTCTTCTTCCAAGAACCATTATTTCGGATCTGGTTTTTAAGAGAGGTTCTTTTTATGAATCTTTGCGAAGCAACGGTGGATGATCGCCTGAGTTGGGTTCTCAGTGAAAGCACCAAAATGTTAACGCTAAAAAGTGAACGCTAACACCCGGTGTGTGTAATAGAATCGTGAAAGCACCACCCGTGTGACGGGAATAGAATTTAAGCAGTAAACTGGCAGAAAAGCAGTAAAAGACAGCAATTTATAGTGGTTCGGCTTGAGATTAAGCCTACGTCCACTTTGAATCTCTTTATTACTGAATTTGGTTACAAATCGATACAAATCTCTTATCAAAACAGTACAACTTGATCAAAAGAAACAATCTTGACTACTAGCTCAATCTTCGTCGATGAAATTCGATGAATCCATGTTGGATGTAAGGAATTATCTCTTGAAGATTGTTGTAGCGTCTTGAATGTTTGAGGAACTTTGATTGCTGGATGAATGGAGACTTCGACAGAGTAACGGTGCTTGAAGAAATGAATGGACAAAAGTCCACGTTATGTTGGAAGTGGTGGGGTATTTATAGGAGCTGATTTGGATTCTGGAAATTTTCCTAAGTCCTAAGTCGTAGCCGACTTAGGGTAAGTCGGCGACGAGTTAAGGGATGGTTGTTCTAGGCTCATCTTGTGGCTGTCTTCGACAAGTGTTAAGTCGTAGCCGACTTATCAGACAGGTAGTATAGGTATGGGCTCTGGACTTTAACCTCGTAGCCTTTAAGTCGTAAGACCCTTAAGTCGTAAGACCTTAACTCGTAAGACCCTTAAGTCGTAAGACCCTTAAGTCGTAAGACCTTAACTCGCTGAGTCGTTAAGTCCATGAGTCGTAGGCTATGAAGCTCTTTAGTCGTACACCCACTAAGTCGTAAACTGTTAAGTCGTGGCCTGTTGAGTCATAGACTGTTAAGTCTTTAGGAACTGGAGCCATAAGTCATGAACGACTTAAGCTAAGTTGTAACCCATTAGGTCGGAACCTTCTTAAGTCGCGAAGTCTTTAGGTCGCAACATTGCTAGGTCGCAAAGTCTTTAGGTCGCAACATTGCTAGGTCGCAAAGTCTTTAAGTCGCAACATTGCTAGGTCGCAAAGTTACCTTCAGCAGTTAGGTCGTAGATTCTCTTACTCGGTAGGTCGTAAGTCGTTCGAGCCGTAGATCCTCTATCAGCAGCTAAGTCGTAAGTCGTTGAGTACACTTAGGTTTTAGGCTTTTTAACTCGTTGGCTTCTTATAAGTCGTGGCATAACCTGACTTGTTCATTTCTTAACTCGTAGGTCGTTGCTAAAAGGGAGTTAACATATGTATATGTATGTAAGTATGTATTTATGTATGTACGTATATGTGTGTGTATGCATATATATATATATATATATATCTGTGTGTGTGCGCGTTTCTTTTTACTTTGACCATCTTTTTTTTATAAACTTAAAATTTTAAATTACGTATGTACTTTAAAAATAATTTTTTGCATAATAAAATTTTATTAATATTATTATGGTTTAAAAAATCATGATAGTTGGAAATTTTGTTCTACGATTTTAAATTATTGATTATTTAACAAGTATTTTCGTTATAGTTTTGATATGGTAAATAATATTATAATATTTAGTTTGTTAGAAAAATAATCTATTGTGTGTTTAAAAATGTGAGCATGTGTGTGCTATTTTGATTGTTATTAATTTAGCTAAATTATAATTCATTATTAAATGATTAATTTCAAAATAATTTTTCTCATATTTAATCCCAAAATTCAAGATATTATTAAATAATTTTGGTGAATCTAATACAATTTTATAAATTTATTTTTGATATATATAATTTATATAGACAATTTAAAAAATCAATTGATGCTAATTATAATAATCAATAGAAAATTATTTTATAATGCTATAAATAATATTATAGGTTAAATAATATTGGAGTTATTTGGGAAGTGGAAAATGGGCTCAAGGCCAAACTTAACATGTTTTTTGAATTGTTGGACATGAAGCTTTGATTTTATCCCGAAGGACAAACTTTTATCAAATATTGAGTATACAGTAAACGATTAGGGATACAACATGACGGAAATTGGGGTAAGTGTAGCGGTGAAGGCGGTGAGTGCAGGTGGTGGCGACATTGACAGACATGGGCCGGCGACAGCGATGTATGACACATGTCAGTGGTATTTAGATCTAGGGTTTTCAATTTTGAGAGGAAGTTCGTGTTTTTGAGGAGATGAAGCGAAGAGTTGTGGGTGGTGCGCTAGTAAAGTTTGGTGGAGGTAGGATGTCTTGTCGTTTTTTTTGGAGTAATAGGCTGAAAATGCTAAATTGGACGACATTACTTGAAATGTAAAAGTGAAAGTGAATATAGCATATATATGTATAATGCTAATTTAATTTAGCATTTCTTAAACTATGCAGATGAATGCTATTTACTTCATCTACTACTAGTTCAATTAATCATTATTTGAAATGTAAAAATGAATATAACATTGTGTACGTATAATGCTTGTTTAATTTAGATTTTTTTCATACTATTAAAATGAATGCTATTTTGGTTTATACAATGCTAGTTTAATTTATCATTTTTTGAATTGTAGAAATGAATTTAGCATAATGTTTATCTGAAGAAAGTTTGATTTGCGTTTCAGATTGTTTTTTTATTGTCCATGCAACGACCAGCCTTCTATAACATCGAGAATCCATGCATACAAGTAATCAGATTCCTCAAAAAGTGTCATGGACGGCATTTAGTTAACAGAAAGATATAAAACACAATGAAAATCACATAACATACAAGTCATGATAAACTCTCATAGTGGAATGATATAAAATTTAATATCAGCATAAACATTTAAAATGCAAAATGCATGTCATACCAATAGAAATAGCATCCTACATCATAATATAAAAAATTAGATGATACATCAAATCCCATAAGAATATATGTCTCAAAATAATACATATTGTCAACATGTCAATACACTCAAAAACTGGATAGATCTAGTACAAATTTGTATAATAATTTTTTTTAATGAAAATTTCCCTTTTATCTCTACTGTCAATACATCTGATCCAACACACATGTCGCCACACGTATACGCAACAACGAAGTCTCATCGTTCCTATGTGAATCACCACTAGAGAATGGCTAAAATAGCTACGAAAATTTTCAACGCCATTGCGACGTCTAAAAGGTAGAGCATTGGAAAGGTGTCGGAAGTCGTAAATTGGAAAAATGAAGTTGGAAAATTCCGACGCCATTAATTTACCCGACAAAAATAATAAAGGCATCGGAATATGCCGACGTCATTCAGATGCCTAATTTATTGTTTCTGAGTAAATACATGGCGTCGGAAAGGCGTTTGTAATTTTTGACGCCGTTGCGACACATTTTTACCCCTTATCTTCCTCTATTTTTCCATACCGATTTACATGTATTATATAATTTTGGTAAATAACATTACGCAATTTTTAAATTATATATATTTTAATTATTTCAAAATTATATATTTTATATTATAGTAATATATTATTATTATTATTTTAATTTATAAATTATCATTTGATTCATACTTTATATTCAAATTTATGAAATCGGACCGTACACATTCTTTAGTACCGTATGCGCAATTTAAATATATGATTTCATGTCGGTTTGAACATCCTACGTGTAAGTTAATTATTGAAAACGGTTCATATTGACTCGAAATGCAATGAAATTTATACTTAACCATGCAGGATAACAATGTCTATTTTTGATGGTCAAGATTCAAAAATTCATAATGTAGATGGGGCTGTCGATTTAAACTGGTCGATTTAAATAGATGTTAGTTGATTTTTGAAAATAATATATGTACTTACGGGATCGCTGATCAAATCGAATCGCAATAACATAAAATTTTAAACTTAAACATATAGAACAATAATGTCGATTCTCAATGATCGGATTTCAAAAATTTGTAATGTTGATAAGTTATTGGTTCAAAGTTATCGTTTTCAATACAAGTTATGTAAGTTCTACCAGAAACAACCAGTTCTAACTGAAATTTTTATAAATTTTATGACATTTATAAAAAAAATTAATTCCGACTCAATGATTTTTAGAAAAATACAAAAAAATGTTTATTATTTTAAAATCTTTAGAATATAAAACACTAAAAAGGCATCGGAGATGGTGGTAATCTTCGACACCGTTCGGATTCCTTCTCTCATATCCAAATAAACCCCCGTATGCTTCTTTTGTCATTTTCATTTTAGGCGGCCAGACACAAAAGAAATTATATCTGCAAAACCAAAGTCCCTAAAACCTAAACTCGACTCCCGCCTTGCTAGCGGAGCCGGCCCCAAGGCAAGTCTACCAAGACTAATGCCTAGGGAAACACTTCCAATAGGGCAACCATCATGTAAAACTATTTTTTAATTCTGTCTTTTCAGAAGTACTAGTAGTCTGATATGTTATGAATATACATGTAACAATGTGCTGCAATGTCTAGTATTAAATGTGTTGTACTATAATACTATATCTATAATGGTTCTGTCAACATTTTCGTATCTATAATATATATATATTGTATTCTATAGTGTATTGCAGAAGTATTTAATTGATATTTGGCTAGGGCAACAGATAGTTGTGGGCCGGCCCTGCTTGCTAGCACAACCGCCTGCCCCCACCTCGCAACCACCGTAGCGCCATCCTCTGCCTTGCTAACCACGACCGACTTAGTCAGAACTGCCTCCCCTGTCTTGCTAGCAACCGGTATGTTTAATAATCGTATATTTTTCGTTCCTCTTTCTCTTAAGAACTAGCATTACTACACTGAGCAGACTTCGATTCAGTTGAGTCTTCTTTTGAATTCTATTTTGAACATGATAAAGTTTTCATGTAGCCATTTTGATTTCCTCTCTTCAGACTAGGATGCGAATAGAAGTTGCATTTGTAGATAAAGTTGTTCTTTGCAGAATAAATTTTTTATTTTTTCATTCGTTTCGATTTATTTGCGACCTTTTCTATGCGCACAGTGCAGTTAAATCCCGGTTGTAATATGCTTTCACATTTTGTTTTACTTTTACACACATTCATAAAGATATAAGGCAATATAAAATTTTAATTTTGGGACATTCAACTCAGATGGTAGATTCCTTAAGCAATTTTATACCAATAAATCATTTTTAGCCTTTCAGGACATAAATTAAATGAAATTAATTATCTCGAGATGGAAATTGGCTAAAAGGTTTAAAGTACCATTGGCGATTAAAATTAGTTTGACTACTGAAGGCCTGAAAACCCATGTGTTTATTGTTTTGCAATAATTATTCTGAAATGATAACGCCTTTCTTTTTGAGAAACTGGTAGTTAAGTTTTATTTTATGTATCTCTTTCATCTCCATGTATTTTGCTATTTGGAGAAAACTGCTACTCATATGTATTGCATATTTACTAAAGATTTTCATCTTTATTAATGTACTTCAACCAGTTCTTTTTTCTAAAGAAAATGGTAAAGATTTCGTTACTGTGCTCGTGAAAAAAATGGTATGCATCCCCTACTTTGTCTCTATTTCTATTTTTGTCGATATTAACTAAAATTTGGTATATACGAGCATTATGCTGTAGGTTTTTCCCCTTTAACAACAACACTGTTGATCAATAAATTAATATTTATGTACTTCATTGTAAAGCAAAAAACTTAATACCAAATTAAGATATACTTAGATGTTTTCAACCAGGTTAAGAAAAATATAATGAACAGTCATCTAACATATTGGTCCAATAAATAAAGTGAAAGAAAGCTAGGAAGCTTGTAAAGATAATTTATATCCTCTTCAAGATTTTTAGGCAAAACACGGTTCACCATTAATGACATTTATCAAAACATTGACAGGACCATTTGACAAGTTGTTTAACCTTTATTGCATTATTAGTTTGACATACATTATTGAGGTTGTTGATTGTTTCATTGATCATTAGTGTTTCATTGGTTAGCTAAAAAAACTATAGAGTTTGCATCTATTGACTTTTTTGAAAGAGTGATGTAGCCAGGATTTTGTGTTAGAGAGAGAGGTCACGATTTGAAATAGTTAAGCGATGGTAGTCTTTTTTTGCCAATTATTGAAATTTACACACATGACAATCAATTCGTACGGTATAGAAATTCAGTACATTTCAAAGATGTAACCGTCATATTCATCATTAAAGCGGACTCGTTACAAAACCAAAATATAAATTTTCAACATCTATATTTCACTCCCTCTTGTTGTAAACTTTGCAACTAGTAAATCCACAACACATATTTATCAAATAATTTCTTATGATTTCAGACAAGTTTACTCACCACATTTATTTCAAATAAGAATCATAACATAATTAACTCATAGGCATATTTCAATTGTAGATTAACGCAGTTTAGTCATTCATAAATTGACAATTTATTACTCACAAAATAGTTAAATTTTACTCCATAAAAGTACCTAGGTGAACTATATATTTCGCTACGAACTTATATAATTTCACTTTACATATGTATCACAATTGAAATTCATAAAACGCTTCACTCACAGTGTTTTTGAGACAAAATTTAAATCAGTTTACTCGTTCATATATAACAATCGGTATGAAGAAAACAATGGGAGTATCCTTGGAAATTTCTTATGACAAATAGTACTACAATCATCGATAAATAATAACTAAATAATAAACCATTTTTCTCACAAACAATAGAGAAGTATGGACTACTTTAAGTTAGGAAGGAAAGTAAATCAATTCACCTTTCCATCTAGTATTAAATAATTAATTAGATCAAGTGATGTAAACTTTAATACATAAAATTAGATCTATCAGCAGTGGCTTGCAAATTTATATTTACTCGTTATACAATCTCTTTAAAAACCTCATGCAGATTGGACTCCAAAAGAAATTGAGTTTTTGAAGCCGGCGTTTGCTTCTTATGATGATAGGTGGGACTTGATTGTTGAAGAGTTTTGCAGTACCTAGTCTGAAAATGAGATTAAGGTAAATTTGTTTTATTAATGGATTTATTATAAGATTGTACAACATATAAAATTGTTGGATATATAATTTGATAACATGAAAGAGAGAGTTGAAGTAACCTTGAACCTTGGTTTTCATATATAATTTTATATACCGACAAAATGGAAGAAATTAAGGATGATCCTTCTATGATTGCCTATCTTAAATCAAGGCTATTTACTTGTATAAGTGGTAGGTTATGATTATTGTTACTATTAATAACAGAGTTATGATACAATACGATTACTGCTTCTTATACCATATTCTGGTTTTATTTGTATATAGCAAATACGGGCTTAATCATTAGCAGCACCTAAGGAATAGGAGTTCATCGGTAGTTGAAGAAAATTCTACGACAATGACTTCATTTGTGTTTTCATGTTGGTATTATTTTCTTTCTTTTATAACACCTCATGCAGATTTGTGTTTTCTTATTAATATGCATACCTTCCTTGAATGTTGGACAACATTTGATTTACCTATGGATTAACCTATGGATTATGGCAATGGAAGGCTTAGCCGATTGATTGAGGAACATATGGGTGGACAAGCAGTCGAGCCTCATTTGGATCAGGACCACGTAGAAGACGAGTGAAGTTTTTTCGTTTGATATGCAGTTACGATTTTTTTCACTTTAGGCATCATGATGTGTATATATTTATCTACTATGTAGAGATGATTTTCATTTAGACATGCATGTATGCGATATTAGTTAAGTTGTATCGAATAATATTATGAATGTTATGTGTTATTTGAAAGTTTCATCGACTATATCATTATTTTATAATGTTTTTGATGATATTATTTTATTTAGTTGAGATATATATGTTTCATAACATGTTTGGTATTGTCGAAATGAATGTATTTGATCTTGAGTTTAAGGACTAGAAATACAGTAAAAATGTTTAAAAATTGCTTCAGAACTGGCATCGGAAAGGCATCAGTAAGGATCGTAAGATATGATAAAATTGAACATTGTATTCTAAATTTGATGTCCCCATGGCGTCGGTATGGTGTCTGAAAGATGTTGAAAAAATGACGTCGGAAAACATCCAATGCATGACGTCGGAAAGGCATGGAAAATATTTTTTCCATGTTAGTTTTATCGACGCCAAAAAAAGCATCGATAAGGCGTCGAAAAGACATTTTTTGGTAAATCAATTTTCTATTGTAGTGTGTAACGACCCGTATTTTTAACTAGTTTAAACAATTAAATTTAATATAAATTTTGAATAAAAATGGTAAAATAATATTTAATGATTTATTAATGTAATTTATTGGATATGAACTTAGATAAAAATTTAAATAACAAAATTCAATATGAGAAAAGATGGTAACTTATATTAGAAAGTAAATTAAATAATATTAAATTGTAAGTAATTGATAACAGAAATTGAAATGATCAATGTTAAGTAAATAAAGAATCGAATGAATGTTCATTTGAAAGTAAAAGCATAAATTTATTTATATGAAATTCTATGTATTGAGTGTGTTTATAATCAATAGCTGAAATTGAATAATGAATGTTGAATTATTTAGATGAAATAAAATAATTGTTTGACAACTAAAATTCATTTGAAATCTAATATTGGAATTGGCTCTCGATACATATTCCATTGTGTTCGGAATAAGGGTATAACATATAGAGCATGCGTTATTTGGAGTTTGGAATTTTCACGGATGAATAGTGCCACGAGATTTTCTATATAAGGCCATCATTTTTATTCATTTGCAACCATAACTTAAGAAAACCCTAGCCGTCGTTCTTTTTCCTTCAATGGCGAAATTGTTTTGCTTTTCCCCCTCGATTTCTCTCAATCTACTCACAATCTCGACTCGGCTCCATAAGCAAAGTTGTAGAGCTCGACGAGCACTACATATCCAACGGTCAGAAAGAGTTGGAAGCTGGTATTTTAGCCAGAATCGAGGCAAATAGGTGGAGCGGGTTTTGGGTTCTCGAGGCAAGATGGCGGCGGAGGGCGCAGCGGGGTCGTAGGTGATGGTAGAGCAGCGTGAGGTGGTCGAAGAAATGGGCTTGGATCGGGGTCTGGTAGCACTGGCTGTAGTGCGCATCGAGATTTCAGTGGCGAAGTTGGGATTCTCAGTTTGTGTGACGCCCCACCTCTATACCCACACTAGCCGCAGTCACTACGGTGTAGTGCTGTCAACTAGCACGGAGAATAAGGCTGTTGAGGAGCGACCATCTATGTAATTGCCTTGTGCGAGCACCGATATGTCAGATAATAAAACATTGCATTTCATCTTTAGAGGAAATCCGACATACCGAAACAAACTCAAAGCTACTACACAGTGGCTATAATAGTTTAGGACAATAGATATAAAAATAACACAGATAACATAAATGCGGAATAAAGATGGAACGAGAAGTCTCATATATACAATAACTGATATCAGTTACAATACATTTGACACAATACCAATGATACAACTACAATTGTCGACTCAAGAAGTTATATATACAAGTACATTATCGACTAATATACATGAATACATTATCATCTTAAAACAGACACACTGACTACTAGAACAAGACGAAGACCACTTCAACTGATATAAAAAAAAAGTCTTCATAGCTCTAGCAGCAACCCAAAGCTTAAAAATCTACAACCTGTAAATACTCGGTCTGACCCGAGTATTACATTCAAAAGAAAATAATACCCGGATCAGTCTAATTCAAACCAGTTTATTAGTGCATATAGGCAGTAATAATCAATCTCAATATAGATGACAGTCACAGAAATCTCGTATATCCAACTCTCGGTACGAGAATTGGATAACGGCAGAGGTAACACTAAACAGTGTTAATCCACAAAACAGAAATCCAAAACAGTTTAAATAATTGAAATGTCAATTTAAAAATATCAATGCTAATTGGCTGCAGTACAAGCTAACATGTACTGCCTCGCCAATACAGCTTACGAATTACGCAACAGGTCGATGAATCAAGAAGAAGAGAAATATCGATTAAAATCTGTAAATTCGGTGTGGCTGCAGTGCACGCACGCGTGCACTGCCGCGCCACAACAGAATGTAAAGTCACCACAATTCCGAGTATTAATAGTAATTAATACGTCGAAGAAATCAAAATATCTAACCCATATTGGTCAGAAAGTAAACAGACTCAAAAGATATCACAAGAGATACGAGTGAAGCCACAACATAAGCTTCAACAAGCTTAGGAACATGAACAGCTAAAGACAAGTACACATGAACAAAGTGAAGATACAACAATGCCGATACATCACTGAATCAAGTGACACCAACATCACAGCAAAATGTTAATCCAGGACAAGGTGGTAACACATATGTTCTACATGAATGCATATGCAGGCGATCAGGTACAGCAGCTCCAGCAAGTATATCAATATCATCACCGAAATAGATGATCAAAGTCATAGATCCAAGTCAAGTGAAGTCAAGACAGTGAACACAAATTCAAGGAGGCACTAAACAATCCAACAAAGTATGCAAGAATATGAAGCATGAAGCAACATGAAGCATGCAAGCTCAAGCACAAGATATGGCAACACAGATGTAGACTACACTGACAAGTGCACAACAACTACATGCAACTGTGAATGGATAGACAAGCAACAAGTGAATGACCGGAGCACATGTCTACAGCAGCTCAAGGTCAATGGTGCAACTCAATGCATAAAACAGTGAACTGGGGACAGTATGCCGAATGAATGTAATTCCGGTTCAAGTGAGGAGGCAACTGCACTATCAAATCAAAACAGGGTCAGACAAACCATAATGCAACGGTAACTCGAAAAGCAGTTCAGATGACATATCAAAAGATTCAAGCACAGTGCTACTAGAGGCAGGGGATAACAAGGCAAAATACACACTAGTGTTCAAAGTGCAAGCTGTAACTACCAGCAAATACCAACATGCCTCGAAATGTATCAGAGAACATATGCAAGGGGTCAGGTAAGTATTTTATGTAAACTGGACAGGGCAACTTTGAAAAGTAATTGATTCCAGTACATCAACATGAAACCAGAGAGAGAAAAGACAGAAACCAAGAAATGCAGTACCAATCAAGGCTGAAGCCATCAAAAGATATCACATAATCAAAGTAATTGAAGTCGACTAAACAGTTTCAAATCAAGGCTGAGACCAATTCAAGCAGAGGTTCAAGTTATAAAAATATACAAAACTATTTGCAAACTGAATCTGGCCAGAAGTTCTAGACAGTGAACTGAAGTGTAGGCAAGAGTGAGCTCGTGACAACTAGACTCAAGTATGCTCAACAACAACAATGCCCAAAATAACTTGAACGAAACTACTAAAGGAATGCAGACAGTGGCTGAGAACCCAGACCAATACTACAAATCAAATGCTAGGTCGAACAACTACATGATGAATCCAGACTCATGAACCATATCAATGCTAAATGCTCACATGCTCAAAACTCAACTACCAGTGCAATAATGAACGAGTATATGGGTGCAGACATGCTAGAATTCTCATGAAACCGTAATAAACAAAGTACCAGAGTAGGCATGTTCCAAAGGTAATTCGAAACAACTCAATATCATAAAGCAGCAGTAAAACGAGCAAGAGCAGAAATACCACTAGAGGCAGTAAGAACATAATGGCCTCAACAGCAAGTGTTAAACGAACTAGATCAACACCCAAAAATCAAATTGCAGAAGCATCAAACTGAAATGAATTAGATGTGAGATATTACTCACTTTGATCTCGACCAATTGGAGCAGTCTCGAGTGATGCAATCACGAAGTCCAGAAACGAGTTGAAGCTGTAGCAATCGAGGGAAGACGAGCGAAGTTCGAACCCCTTGCGGCCGTTGCCTTCGATTCCGATGCCCTAACTTGATTCAGGGGGACACGCGAGAACGAACGAAAAGGATTGTGGCCGCCATTCTTTTCATTTGTGATTTAGGGTTCGTGAAAATGAAAATAAAAAGAGGGAGGGAACGAGTTATTGAATGAACGAAAATTGAGAGGGGGATCGATATTTGTCTTGAAAATTTTCACGGCCCAAACACATATGGGTCACGATTTTTATAAAGCCCAAAAATCCTATTAACAAAAATCTTATAATTGAATCTCAATCCAATTTGAAAAGAATTCAAACCGGATAAGAAGAGAATTTCAATGCGATCAAAATGCCAATAGCTTATTAGCAACTAGATTAGATCGTCAAGAGGCGATAATTAAATGGGTACGAAATGTCGGGTTGTTACAGACTCCCCTCCTTAAAGAAATTGCGTCCTCGCAATCATAAGGAATAAATGGACAAAAGGTAACAACCATAAGAGCATGGCAATGTTGAATGCATAAGCAAAGCAAATGCCACAGGGAAGCATTAGAATTGTGGAAGTATCAGATAAAATCAAAAGGTTCGATTGCTTAAAATCAAAAGAATCAACATCGAGGGGATCAAAGAATCAAAATCAGACGACTATCAGAAGCAAGAATCAATCGAGTTCTAGCAATTGAAAGAAAAGGAATCAGAGCAGAAATCACGTACTGCACGAATTGAATGTGAGTAAATCAAATTACTCACCTGAATCGTCAGAGAAAAAGACGAAGCTCGAATCTCAAAATCGCAAATATTCAATCATCTAAAACGATAATCGAATTTTCACAAATATCTGATTATCAAAAACGATAATCAGAAATCACAAAGATTCGATTATCAAATCGAAAAATATTTAATTATCTCAAACGATAATCAAATTTCACAAATATCTGATTATCAAAAACGATAATCAGAAATCACAAAGATTCGATTATCAAATCGAAAAATATTTAATTATCTCAAACGATAATCAAATTTCACAAATATCTGATTATCAAAAACGATAATCAGAAATCACAAAGATTCGATTATCAAATCGAAAAATATTTAATTATCTCAAACGATAATCAAATTTCACAAATATCTGATTATCAAAAACGATAATCAGAAATCACAAAGATTCGATTATCAAATCGAAAAATATTTGATTATCTCAAACGATAATCAAATTTCACAAATATCTGATTATCAAAAACGATAATCAGAAATCACAAAGGTTCGATTATCAAATCGAAAAATATTTGATTATCTCAAACGATAATCAAATTTCACAAATATCTGATTATCAAAAACGATAATCAGAAATCACAAAGGTTCGATTATCAAATCGAAAAATATTTGATTATCTCAAACGATAATCAAATTTCACAAATATCTGATTATCAAAAACGATAATCAGAAATCACAAAGGTTCGATTATCAAATCGAAAAATATTTAATTATCTCAAACGATAATCAAATTTCACAAATATCTGATTATCAAAAACGATAATCAGAAATCACAAATATTCGATTATCAAATCGAAAAATATTTAATTATCTCAAACGATAATCAAATTTCACAAATATCTGATTATCAAAAACGATAATCAGAAACACAAATATTCGATTAATCAAATCGAAAAATATTTAATTATCTCAGATGATAATCAAATTTCACAAATATCTGGTTATCAAAAACGATAATCAGAAACACAAATATTCGATTATCAAAAACGATAATCAGAAGTCATAAATATTCAATTAACGAGTCCGGAATTAACCGAAGTAGTAAAAGTATGGTTCCATACTCCTTACTTTTGCTAAATCGTTTAAATCTCTTTATCGTTTTCTTGAAAGTGCAGAATTGTGTGTTTTTTTAAAAATTAACATTTCACATTCTCAAACGGACAAGTCCGGAATTAAGCGAATCAGTAAAAGAAAGGGGTCATAGTCCTCGATTTTTCTGAAATGTTTAATTCGCTTCCTCGTTCTTTTGAAAATGTAAGCGGTAAAAATTTTGAAAACAATTTTTTAATTTATATTTTTGAAACAACTTTTAAAAAATAAAGAATTTTGTAAATACGTGATTAAATTAGCAATATCAGTGTCGCGGGGGAACCGCTTATAAATCCATTTCAAAATTGACGAGTACTGAAGTTAACACGTCAAAATTTCATCAAAATAACTGGCATCAAAATATAATGCCAAATGAATTTTCATTCATCAAAAATGTCACAAGAATCTTCTCAAAGATAGAAAGGGATATCATACCCTAAACTTGTATTCATAACAAGTCAATAACACATGAATTCACCAATGCACAAAAACTGATATCATATCAATGAAAATCATGAAAATTGGTGAAGCACAAAATTCCAGAAATCATCATCAGAAATCCAGAAAACACATAAAAGGGGGGAGGCCTAACACATGAATGGGAGCATGAAGCTCACCTACGCGTAAACACATGACGAGAAGCTATCTCATGGAAGCTATCCATTAAATTTTCACACAGGAATGGCCCGAAGACCGTAGGGTGCTACCCTAGAAATGTGATGGTGAAACATCACATGATCGGGGTATAGTCTCCCACGTAGACGAATGTGATGGCGAAACATCACATGATCGGGGTATAGTCTCCCACGTAGACGAATGTGATGGGGAAACATCACATGATCGGGGTATAGTCTCCCACGTAGACGAATGTGATGGGGAAACATCACATGATCGGGGTATAGTCTCCCACGTAGACGAATGTGATGGGGAAACATCACATGATCGGGGTATAGTCTCCCACGTAGACGAATGTGATGGGGAAACATCACATGATCGGGGTATAGTCTCCCACGTAGACGAATGTGATGGGGAAACATCACATGATCGGGGTATAGTCTCCCACGTAGACGAATGTGATGGGGAAACATCACATGATCGGGGTATAGTCTCCCACGTAGACGAATGTGATGGGGAAACATCACATGATCGGGGTATAGTCTCCCACGTAGACGAATGTGATGGGGAAACATCACATGATCGGGGTATAGTCTCCCACGTAGACGAATGTGATGGGGAAACATCACATGATCGGGGTATAGTCTCCCACGTAGACGAATGTGATGGGGAAACATCACATGATCGGGGTATAGTCTCCCACGTAGACGAATGTGATGGGGAAACATCACATGATCGGGGTATAGTCTCCCACGTAGACGAATGTGATGGGGAAACATCACATGATCGGGGTATAGTCTCCCACGTAGACAAAGAGACATCGCTCAATCGCTAGTCTAAATCACAAAAGTGATCGTCATGATCATAAGGAAGTGTCAATCACACCAAGCTAGTAAATATATGAGTTTAGCTTCATGTCCCATAACCACTTGCTTAACTTAAATATTTACGAACAAGCTGTAAATCTTCACTAGGAAATTGTCACAAAAAGGGTTCAATCGAACAAGTCCAGGAGTTAACCGACGAAGTAAACGCAAGCGTTTCCTACCACTTGTTTTACTAGGCCGTTTAATTCAATTTCTCATACGAGTGAAATAAAGGATTGTATATATTAATAGATTGGAAAACGATTTAGGAAAAGAGCTTTGTAGTAAAATAATTTTTGAAATCGTTTGGAGAAAAGGATTTTAATATCTACTACTAGTATAGAAAACCTTTATATATTTTTTTAAAGTGACAAATCACAAAAATGATTGTAGAAACAATCAATCACAAGAATTCACATACGAAGATGTGAATGGAATCCAAAGAAATCGATACTGAATTTATTAAAATAGGAACACCCAAAAATTCCAGAAAATAGAAGTTATCAAAATCAATAAAGGTGATAACAACTAATTAGGAAAGAAGAATCGATATCAACTGGAAAAACAAAGCAAAACGAGTAGAAATGCATAATTGACTTCAACAAAAGTAAGAATCAAGTCAATGTCGAAGTCAACAATTAATAGCCGCAGTCGAGTACAAAATGAATCAATCATCATTATCAAAGAAACCAACGGCAAACAAAATCAGAGTCTTGAAAATCAAGAAATTAACAATTTCTCAAAAACAAAGTGACCGAAGTCGAATGGAATTCAAGATGAGGAAAACACAAAATATCAAGTTCAAAATCGCTGAGATTCGAACTAGATGTGAATGAGAAATCAAAATCACTCAATTTGCAACTGGTCCAGCTATTTTTCATCACAGTGTAACAGGTACACAATGACACTCATAGCATAGAACAAAAGTGGAACAAAGTCCAAAAGTCAAAATGGCTTTAATTTGCCAAATTAAAACAAAATCAACATCGGCTAAATCAATTCAAAGCCGAAAACACAAGAATAAGCGTTAGGAATTCATACCTAACAGTTAAAAATAATCATATGTAAAGATGAGAGATAAAACATCGACAAATAGTTGTAACACATGTTCCATCTAAGTTATGTTTTATAATTGTCCTAAACCCCAGGCTCTGATACCAAGCTGTGACGCCCCACCTCTATACCCACACTAGCCGCAGTCACTACGGTGTAGTGCTGTCAACTAGCACGGAGAATAAGGCTGTTGAGGAGCGACCATCTATGTAATTGCCTTGTGCGAGCACCGATATGTCAGATAATAAAACATTGCATTTCATCTTTAGAGGAAATCCGACATACCAAAACAAACTCAAAGCTACTACACAGTGGCTATAATAGTTTAGGACAATAGATATAAAAATAACACAGATAACATAAATGCGGAATAAAGATGGAACGAGAAGTCTCATATATACAATAACTGATATCAGTTACAATACATTTGACACAATACCAATGATACAACTACAATTGTCGACTCAAGAAGTTATATATACAAGTACATTATCGACTAATATACATGAATACATTATCATCTTAAAACAGACACACTGACTACTAGAACAAGACGAAGACCACTTCAACTGATATAAAAAAAAAGTCTTCATAGCTCTAGCAGCAACCCAAAGCTTAAAAATCTACAACCTGTAAATACTCGGTCTGACCCGAGTATTACATTCAAAAGAAAATAATACCCGGATCAGTCTAATTCAAACCAGTTTATTAGTGCATATAGGCAGTAATAATCAATCTCAATATAGATGACAGTCACAGAAATCTCGTATATCCAACTCTCGGTACGAGAATTGGATAACGGCAGAGGTAACACTAAACAGTGTTAATCCACAAAACAGAAATCCAAAACAGTTTAAATAATTGAAATGTCAATTTAAAAATATCAATGCTAATTGGCTGCAGTACAAGCTAACATGTACTGCCTTGCCAATACAGCTTACGAATTACGCAACAGGTCGATGAATCAAGAAGAAGAGAAATATCGATTAAAATCTGTAAATTCGGTGTGGCTGCAGTGCACGCACGCGTGCACTGCCGCGCCACAACAGAATGTAAAGTCACCACAATTCCGAGTATTAATAGTAATTAATACGTCGAAGAAATCAAAATATCTAACACATATTGGTCAGAAAGTAAACAGACTCAAAAGATATCACAAGAGATACGAGTGAAGCCACAACATAAGCTTCAACAAGCTTAGGAACATGAACAGCTAAAGACAAGTACACATGAACAAAGTGAAGATACAGCAATGCCGATACATCACTGAATCAAGTGACACCAACATCACAGCAAAATGTTAATCCAGGACAAGGTGGTAACACATATGTTCTACATGAATGCATATGCAGGCGATCAGGTACAGCAGCTCCAGCAAGTATATCAATATCATCACCGAAATAGATGATCAAAGTCATAGATCCAAGTCAAGTGAAGTCAAGACAGTGAACACAAATTCAAGGAGGCACTAAACAATCCAACAAAGTATGCAAGAATATGAAGCATGAAGCAACATGAAGCATGCAAGCTCAAGCACAAGATATGTCAACACAGATGTAGACTACACTGACAAGTGCACAACAACTACATGCAACTGTGAATGGATAGACAAGCAACAAGTGAATGACCGGAGCACATGTCTACAGCAGCTCAAGGTCAATGGTGCAACTCAATGCATAAAACAGTGAACTGGGGACAGTATGCCGAATGAATGTAATTCCGGTTCAAGTGAGGAGGCAACTGCACTATCAAATCAAAACAGGGTCAGACAAACCATAATGCAACGGTAACTCGAAAAGCAGTTCAGATGACATATCAAAAGATTCAAGCACAGTGCTACTAGAGGCAGGGGATAACAAGGCAAAATACACACTAGTGTTCAAAGTGCAAGCTGTAACTACCAGCAAATACCAACATGCCTCGAAATGTATCAGAGAACATATGCAAGGGGTCAGGTAAGTATTTTATGTAAACTGGACAGGGCAACTTTGAAAAGTAATTGATTCCAGTACATCAACATGAAACCAGAGAGAGAAAAGACAGAAACCAAGAAATGCAGTACCAATCAAGGCTGAAGCCATCAAAAGATATCACATAATCAAAGTAATTGAAGTCGACTAAACAGTTTCAAATCAAGGCTGAGACCAATTCAAGCAGAGGTTCAAGTTATAAAAATATACAAAACTATTTGCAAACTGAATCTGGCCAGAAGTTCTAGACAGTGAACTGAAGTGTAGGCAAGAGTGAGCTCGTGACAACTAGACTCAAGTATGCTCAACAACAACAATGCCCAAAATAACTTGAACGAAACTACTAAAGGAATGCAGACAGTGGCTGAGAACCCAGACCAATACTACAAATCAAATGCTAGGTCGAACAACTACATGATGAATCCAGACTCATGAACCATATCAATGCTAAATGCTCACATGCTCAAAACTCAACTACCAGTGCAATAATGAACGAGTATATGGGTGCAGACATGCTAGAATTCTCATGAAACCGTAATAAACAAAGTACCAGAGTAGGCATGTTCCAAAGGTAATTCGAAACAACTCAATATCATAAAGCAGCAGTAAAACGAGCAAGAGCAGAAATACCACTAGAGGCAGTAAGAACATAATGGCCTCAACAGCAAGTGTTAAACGAACTAGATCAACACCCAAAAATCAAATTGCAGAAGCATCAAACTGAAATGAATTAGATGTGAGATATTACTCACTTTGATCTCGACCAATTGGAGCAGTCTCGAGTGATGCAATCACGAAGTCCAGAAACGAGTTGAAGCTGTAGCAATCGAGGGAAGACGAGCGAAGTTCGAACCCCTTGCGGCCGTTGCCTTCGATTCCGATGCCCTAACTTGATTCAGGGGGACACGCGAGAACGAACGAAAAGGATTGTGGCCGCCATTCTTTTCATTTGTGATTTAGGGTTCGTGAAAATGAAAATAAAAAGAGGGAGGGAACGAGTTATTGAATGAACGAAAATTGAGAGGGGGATCGATATTTGTCTTGAAAATTTTCACGGCCCAAACACATATGGGTCACGATTTTTATAAAGCCCAAAAATCCTATTAACAAAAATCTTATAATTGAATCTCAATCCAATTTGAAAAGAATTCAAACCGGATAAGAAGAGAATTTCAATGCGATCAAAATGCCAATAGCTTATTAGCAACTAGATTAGATCGTCAAGAGGCGATAATTAAATGGGTACGAAATGTCGGGTTGTTACAGTTTGGGTAGCGTGAGCGATGATGAGAGGGAAAGGTTATGTTTTATTTTCAAAAAAATTAAGTCTGTTAATTATGTTGTTAATTATATTCCAATTTTTAAAAATCCATAACCTTTTCATGTGAGGTCTGATTCGAATGAAACAAGTTGCGTTGAGTTTGTATCGACATCTCCTATGACATGGAGCTTGATTGGAATTTGTTTGGGTCTGAAAAAAATTTAGTTCAAGTAAAGGTGAGTGGTTAAACCCATTCACGATTTACTAAATTTCTTACTGTTAGTTAAACCAATTAACGAAGTGAAAATTTATATTGATTATTAGTTGAAAATTTAATTGACTGAAAATTTAATTTATTGAATTTGAATTGACCGAATTTAGATCGACATTTAAATTTGGCCGTTAAGTTAATAATTAAGTTTGTTTGTTAAATTTGACCGGAAAATTGACAATAGGAATTGATAGTAAATCTGATAGTAAAATTCGCGACATTTAATCCGATAGTTAAATTGACATTTAACTTGATATATAAATTTATGTTGATAATTGGAATTTCTTATCACTTTTAAACACCCGACATTAATAGTTATTGATCGTTGTGATAAGAATGAATTGGATGTTGGTTGATATTAAGATGGATGATATTTATGTTTGGATGTTATGTTATTTAGTGATTTCGATATATCCATACTATCACTATTGTTATTATCACTATTGATACGATTAATGATCAGTACATTGAATTTGGATATAGACCCCTAGACATGCTATTTGATATTTCAATTGTTGGATGCACTGTTAACTGCTTTTGCAGAAATGTGATTGTATAGCCATTTGGCGAAATTTGAAGATTTTTGATAACTGGAATTTAGTTTCTGAAAATAACTTGAAATTTATTTACAAAATTAAAATTCTAATTTTTAATAATAATATATATTTTTTCTAAAGAGTAATAAAACGTTTACAAATTTTTTCTACAACTTTAGAGAATAGAAGGAAGTGTTTGTAAGAAGATCGATGTTTGAAATCCAACAATTAAATGATTTTGATACGTTTGAATGGGATTATCGAATTTTGAAAATCTATAAATTGTTATAAAATCCTCTAAAACTTTAATATATTATTTGAATAATACTAGATGCAGGAAATCTGAATTTATTTCGATGATTTAAACTAATTTGGAATATTTAAACATTGAAGTTTTGTTTAAACTGTGAAATATACTGAATCGATTTGTAGTTGATTAACTTATTGAAAACTCTGTAGTGAGGATTTAAAAATGGTGAAAACTTTATGGAAATTTTGAAACAAATGAAGTTATTGCAAATATGTTTCACTTGATTTTGATTTGACTTACATGAGGATTTTTATCCTGACTCGAGTGTTTTGTTTTTCATTATACTCGGGTCAGACCGAATTTTTTAGTTATTGAAGACAGTTATTCCCGAGGACGAAGATGAAGATTTGGTATGTCATATTTACTGGTATTGATTCCGCTGCACTATTTCATTCTGTTTATTAAAAATGGTATAACTCCGATAGTATTGTATAACTCTGATTTATGTTGAAAATTTGAATTGTGTATATATTGTAAACAGCTTCATGAACTTTTTATGTGATTATTGTATTTCATCGTTCCGCTGCGAGATTCTATTGTGGTTTTCCTTCTTTTCTTTTTATTTCTTTAAAATAAACTCATTGATAGTCTATCTTTTAAACGGTTTAAGTTGGATACGTGTGGTTTATTGTCGACTTGAATTGACCAAAAAGGTGGGTCGTCACAGTTGATATCAGAGCTTTGGTTTAGCATATACCTAAACCTGTAGGATAAGCTCATTGAGTGTATATACGTATATGAGAGAGCGTATTTGTTAGTGATATAAAATATTTTGAAATTAATAAATGAAATGATTTTAACCTGAATTTTATTTAGAATATAAAAAATGAATTCTATAAACTGATAAAATCATTCATGACTGTTTGATGATGATTGGATGTAATCTCTTTGTTGGTTGGTTGATCAATTGATATGGTTGTGCATATTATCATTTACTGAATAGTTAGTTGTGCTTGGCCAGTTTATGAGCATTTGACTTTCGTGTTGACTTTCGAATAGTGCATAACGAGTTGTAAGTAATTTTACCTTTTCATGCATGGGAAGGGTAAAAGTTGTAATCTTATGGGAATGTTGAAACGAACACCTTGCGAATTAAGTTTCAAAGTTTGACTATAAGGCGTTCGACGACAATGTTGGGTTAAATTTATTATTTAGATTAAAGTTATTTACTTTAATCCAAAGGAATAATTATGATTTTTGAAATTAATACTATAAGATAATGACTCATACTAATATGATTTATGTCTAAAAAGAAATTCAAACTGGAAATTTGGGAGTTTGAATTCCGGTGGTTTTTGAAATTGGTCTCTAAGATTCTGAAAATATATAATAGCGTAATTTGAACATATTTTCCGAATACAAATGTTTATAAACGATTTAAAAGTGATTTCAAAGGGGATTTTCAAAAGATTTAAAAGAAATGAAAGTCCGGAACTCACTTCTGTCGCTGAAAAATAAATTTTGGTGATGACTGCAGCATCATCGGCATTCACTTTTGAGTTTCAAAGTGGGGGAGGCCACTTTAGTAGCTTTGCTACTCGAGTATTTAATGAAACTGATTTGATTCAAATCCCTGAAGTATGATTTGATATTTGAAAGAGATAGGTATATATTTATTTCAAACGATTTGAAATAAAACCCGTTGTTCAGTTCTCGAGTTTCTATTGAATAATATTATGAACACATGTATCAGATGCATTAGGATTGGTTGATTGACTGACTGTGCATCTGTTTGAGATGATTGGTTGTTGATTTCCAATTTTGAATTGGAATCTTATTTTTTCGACTATTTTGAATAGTCGAACACTTCCAAATTGAGAACTAATTTTCAAAGCTGCGTATTTTGAAAAGTATATAAAGTTTAGTTTTGAAAAATTTAAAATAAAGACTAATAGAAGTTGAACAAGTTTTAAAATGTTAAATATTTTGATAAGTAAGTTGTATTAGCTTATTTTTAATTATACAAGTATGAAATTTAGTTTTGAGATGTTTTTAAATGAAAAGAATTTTAAGAATGTTTTGAACATAGTAAATATTTATAAAAACTTATTATTGGCAAATTGATTTTTTTACGCAGTTTTGACTTTGTATAAGTATGAAAAATAGTTTTGAAAGGTTTATAATGGAATTTCTTTTAAGAACCATTTTGAACATGGTAAATGTTTTATAATAAAAGATTTTGAAAAGAATTTGATTGGAAAGAAAGTTGATTTTATCTGAATTTGATATAAATATAAAACTGAAGTTGTGAAAACAATTGATTTGAAATATGGAATGTTTTTGAATTTGAATGATATTCGATTTGGAAGGGAAAAATGATTATTGAGATCGTATATGGATTTGAAACTGAACAGACATATGAAAATGTATTGATTTCGAAGGCCTTTGACTCTATATAAATATTTGATTTGAAAGTTTTCGATTCTTATATGAAAATGGTTTGTATAAGTATGAAGTTATTTTGAAAACTACTGACTTTGAAAGGTATTCGATCTGAAAAGCGATAATCTTACATATAACGGAATTTTTATAAGAATGATATGATATATTTGAGACTATTGATTTTGGAAAGTACTCGATTTGAAAATGAAATCTTGTATATAATAGAATTTATATAAGTGTGATATTTGAAGTTATGATTTGGAAAGGGTATTATATATGGTATGATATATTTTGAAGTAAAAGGTATGGAGAAGTACCCTCCATGAAGAAGTATAGTATGATATGCTTCGAAGCCAGATGGACATGGGGAATCCAGGAATAGATTCGACCAAAAAAACCCTTATGGACTTGGGTGAATCTAGAAATGGATTCGAACCGATATAGGTTGTTCGTACTTAAATTCGTGAGTTCCTCGAAAATTTTCAAGGTAGATGGTTCTTTAGTTTACCCAATGGAGGCGCTTTTAATCCTGTGATCTATTGTTTATGGATCTTCTAGGAAGGAAGTGCATCCATTGCGTAAATTATTGAATCAACGGCTTACCATTGCATCAAGGGTTGATGGTCCCTTGTTTACGAAATGACCATGATATTTTTATAAAATCCGGAAGGTAGATAGATCTTCTAGAAGGTTTTGTGTCCATTGTGTAAACAATGGATCATCAGCGGGCCACTACTATCGTAACATCATCATTTGACATCGAATTTTTGAGCGGTACTTTCCATATCTGTTTTAAAGGTTTTCCAAGTATTTTCATTGGATGTTGAAACAGATCTACTAAATGACTAAAATCTGTAAGAATGAGGATAAATCTATTAAGACATCGAGTTATAAAAGGTATTTTGATCTAAAACTTATAACATTTTCTAAATCATTTGTTCCGAAACTATCTGGAAATGTTTTAAAAAGGGTTGTTTATATATATATAATTTAATGTTTTATTCTCAACTTAAATGTATATAAATATTATTTTAGAAAAATGTTTAAATAGTAATTATTATTAGCAATGTTCTACATTGTCTAATTTATATCCTAAATATTGTTTAAAGTTAAAGATTATTATAATGTTTTGAAATTAATTATTAGCATTTATTTAAAATACACAGAAGTAAATTACTATGATTATAATAATGTTTAGAGACTGATTATTAATGTTTATAAATAATGCTTGAAAAGTATTTCAATTTTAAAATTATAATTTGTAAGCAACAAATTTAAGAATTTAAATAGCTTCTTTCTAAATATAAGTTGTAACAACCCGCATATTTTACGATTATATATTTAAATGTTTTATTTAAATATAGCATCGTTTGTTGAATTTAAAGTCTGAAATGTGACTTTTTGTAAACAGTCGAATCCGGACTCGAGACCACTTCCATTGAGTTCAAAACGACGTTTACAACTTTTTTGAGTATAAACATTGATATGTTTGGAGTTGATTAGGATGTTGATATTTTCATTTGGGCTTTGGGTTTGGTTCTAGCCCACTAACCCAATAAGAGAACCCAAACTTCTCTACCAAATACCCTAACTCCTTTACTCTTCATTCATTCTACTCATAATTTCCTAACACTCAAGCTAAAAGGAAAAATGGGGGAAAAGATAGGAAATTAAAATTCCTAAACTCTAGATTATTAGGAAATTCAAATCCAAGTTCCAAAATCAAGGAGAAGCTTAGATTGAAGGTCCTTGAAGTGAAGTTGAAGAGAGATTGATCTTGCTTTGTTTTAGAGCTTCTCATTCCTTGTTTTTGAGTTTAAAGGAGAGTTCTTGAACTCACATCTATGTCTATACCTTTAATAGTTGTTACGTATGAATTCCTAACATCTATTTCATGTACATTTGCTTTTAAATTGAATTGGTTTGGTGAATTTACCAATTTTGGTATTTTGAAGTCAAAATCTATGAAAATCTTACTATGGATGTTTGGACATGTTGTTTGGAGTGTACTGAAGAGCCTGTAGGGCTGGGTTGTCGCTTGGCATAAATCTCTAGCCACCGTCGCTCGCTTTCAATTTGAATTGGCCATCAATGGCCTAAGCAAATTTTGCTCTGAGCTTCAGCTCAGACGTCTGGTAAAATGCTCACACGTTTGAGGCAAAGGAATAAAAATTCCAGACCTACGGCTCAAACATCTGAGTGATTTGGAAAAATTTCAGACCTTCAGCTCAGACATCTGGGAGAACCACCGGACATCTGGCGATGTTAAAATCAGCCAATTTGCCTGTTTTTATGAAAATTTCCAATTTTAATTGATTTTTGTTGATCCGGTTGGTTGTTGTCATTTATTATCGACTTTGATGACTTCTTTTCTAGATTTTCGGGAATATCCATTTGATGGATTTGATATCGATTTTCATGGTTTTAATTCATGTCGTCGTATGTGAATTTTTGGTGATAGATTGTTTTTACAATCGTTTCGGTGATTTATCACTTTAAAATACAAGGGGTTCTATACTAGTAGTAAATAGTCAAACTTTTTCATATAAATGATTTCAACATTACTTTTAACACAAAGTTCATTTTTTAAATCTGTTTTCCAATCTATTAGTATACACAAACCTTTACCTCATTCGTATGAGAAATCTAATTAAACGACTTATCAAAACAAGTGTTATGAAACGCTTGCGTTTACTTCGTCGGTTAATTCTTGGACTTATTCGATTGAACTTTCATGACAATTTTCGAGTGGAAATCTACAATCTGTTCGTAAATATTTAAGTTAAGCTAGTGGTTATGGGACATGAAGCTAAACTCATTTATTTACTAGCTTAGTGTAATTTACACTTATCGATCAATGATGATCATTTTGTGATTTAGACTAGCGATGTGCAATGTCTCTTTGTCTGCATGGGGGACTAAACCCCGTTTGTGGAGTTTCGGCTCAAATTGGTGGGGTAGCGACCCATGGTCTTCGGGCCATTTGTGGAGCATCGGCTCAAATTTGATGGGTTAGCGAGCATTCCGTTTGTGATACACGTGTTGGTGAGTTTTCATGCTCCCGTTTATGATAGGACTCCTCCCCCTTTTATGTTTTCTGGATTTTCAATTATGTATTTCTGGAATTTATGTTTCACCAATTTTTGCGATTTTCACTGATATGTTTTGTCAATATTTGAGGTTTGGTGAATAAGTAAAGAATATGATATTCTTTTTGGATATTTGAGGAGATTTGAGATATTGTATGATTTTCATTGTTATCAAATATATACTTGTCACAGTATAACATTATTGTTATCATATATTTTTGTCATATCTCTTATCATATCTCATCTTGTATGATATTTATAGCTAGACTGATCCGTTTATTATTTTTCTTTTTAAATAATACTTGGGTCAGACCGAGGTGTTTCAGGTGCTTCCACTTGACGTCTTAGCAGGGACTAGCTCCTGACTTTTGGCTAACTACTTTAGCTTAGTAGTTTTTGTTTTTATACATTCAAGATAAGAACGCCTTGATGTATACATATTCTTCTGTCTAGCACTTGTACCTATTCTTTTGTGATGTAGTGGATCTTGTATGACCACTACTTTGATGTTCACTTCTATGTGTTAAATTCATATCTGTTTCCGCCTTTATGATATGAATATCTATGATTGATTTATGTTATGTTTATTTTATGTTGTTTCCGAAGGCCACATAGCCACTGTGTAGTAGCTTTGAGTTTGTATTTGATATGTCAAATTTCCTCTTGAAATAAAATGCATGACATAATATCTGACATATCGGTACTCGCACAAAGCAATTGCACAGATGGTTGCTCCTCGACAGCCTTATTCTTCGTACTAATTGACGGCATTACCCAGTAGTGTCCTTGGTTAGTGTGAGTATAGAGGTGGGGCATCACATAAGTAATGATGTTGATGATTATTTTCAAATAGTTTATACATTTTATAAGGATGTCTATTTTGAATTTTTAAATAAAGTTACTTTATACAAAGTAAGAAATTTACAAATTGAATTTTTGTAAAGTATTGATATATCGAAGTTATTGATTTTGCAAATGGATTTCCAAATGAATTTTACAAATGAGATTTATATAAATTTCTTTAAAAATTTCAATTTAGAGTTATTATAAAAGTAGACTGTATATATAAAATTTTCTGCTTAAAACTTAATGGAACAAATGATTTGGGAAGTCTATTTATAGTATAATGTGTTTGAGAAAAAAAACAAACAAGTTGAATATTTATTTTGAAGTATTTTCTAAATTGATTATGAAAAATATGAAATCTTTACACTTGTTGAAATAGAAATATAATATAAGATTTGAATATTATTAGTTTTAAACTAATGATTTTGAGCTTATACTTATTCTAAATTATGAAATTAATAAATTATTGGATTTAAAGAAATGTTATTTTAAAGTTCATTTAGGATGTTTGATATCAAATTTCTAATAGTATTGTAAAACTTTCGGAAAATCCTTGTATAATACTATAAGAATAATTGTGTATATCATATATAAACAAGTTTGAGTGTTTTATAAGCTTTATCCTTTAAGATATATTGGAATATTTTGTTCCTTTTCAAAGTCGAATACCAAAAACTTAAAGATTTTTTTTATAATCAAATTTGTTTCGAAGATGAAATTGGTTCATAATTAGCTTGAAATTTTATAAGTCTTCCGAAATGAAGTATTTATTCTTAACTTGAAATTATTTTCTAATGACTTGAATAGTTATAAAATAGTTTAGAAATAATTAGACGAATATTATTTTTCGGATGGTTTCTTTTGTTGTAAATCATTGTTATTACAGTTTTTGATTGCATATGATTATTTTGTTCGGTATTAGTGTTTATGCTTATGGTTTAGATTAAGAATTCATGTTATATAATTCTATGAAATTCATGCATGCTTTCTATATCGTTCTACAAGAAACTAATATTCAAATTAAGTTGAGATAGGTAAATTTGAAGCCCATTCAGAAGTATATGCGTTTTTGCTCGCTTTTGCTCGCTTTAATATGAGCGAACTCGCTCATATTAATAATAATAAGGTACATATATTGGATTACATACCGTACTTTATGTTTTTCCCTATGGGATGCCTCATCATTGAGATGAGATGTATATTTATTATATATATGTGTATCATAAATTTTTATGATCGAGCCGCGCAAAGGAGACGCTGTCGAAATTTCCGTAAATTCGGGTGTTAGAAAATTTTTGAGATTTTAAATTTTATAACTTGTTTTACTAATAAGCTTATATCATAGTGGCATAGTAAAATCATGGTAACGGTTTTGCAACTAATATTTTTATGTTGATTATTTTGAGTAAAATATATCAAATGTTAG
The DNA here is from genome assembly GCA_030737815.1 of Allium fistulosum. NCBI lineage: Eukaryota > Viridiplantae > Streptophyta > Magnoliopsida > Asparagales > Amaryllidaceae > Allium > Allium fistulosum. The sequence goes on along the minus strand of CM060902.1, from coordinate 430,141,544 downwards.
TTTTCCTACTTAATCCCTTTTCGACGACAAAAAGTTTTGAGTGGGGGAGATTGTAACGACCCGTATTTTTAACCAGTTTAAATTATTAAATTTAATATAATTTTTGAATAAAAATGGCAAAATAAAATTTAATGATTTATTAATGATATTTATTGGATATGAACTTAGATAAAATTTTAAATAACAAAATTCAATATGAGAAAAGATGATAACTTATATTAGAAAGTAAATTAAATAATATTAAATTGTAAGTAATTGATAATAGAAATTGAAATGATCAATGTTAAGTAAATAAAGAATCGAATGAATGTTCATTTAAAAGTAAAAGCATAAATTTATTTATATGAAATTCTATATATTGAATGTGTTTATAATCAATAGTTGGAATTGAATAATGAATGTTGAATTATTAATATGAAATAAAATAATTGTTTGACAACTAAAATTCATTTGAAATCTAATATTGGAATTTACTGAAATTCTAATATTGGAATTCATCGTAATTGAATTATCCAAGGGCTTTGATTTATGAAGTATAACCTTTGTATTCAGTGTAAGAACTTTTGGTTGTTCTAGATTTGAACAAACATTTTGTTTTAATGGGAATTTGTTTATGCATTTAAATGTAAGAGCATTGGTTGTATAAATTTTGAACAAACATTTAAATTTACAAAATGGTTTAAGAAAATTTGAATTTGGAATATTTAATTGATTTTAAATATTGAAAGGATAATTTAATAAGTTAAATAACTTATATTTCAAATATAGTGATTTATTTGACAATTTAATTGTTATTTTAATATTTGATATTTGTTTAAATAACTGAATCTTGAATTTAATATGATGAAAATGATTTCAAAAGTTGATTTAAATTTTATTTAAACAAGAATGAAAATTGTTAACTTTTAAATTTGAATTTAAAAGTTATTAAATTGATTTTTAAAATAGCTTGTTTTAATTAACGTGTAAAAATAGTCTTTTTGAGCACTGTCTCGGATTTCGACGAAACCAGTTTCATTGGATCCACAATAGTAAATTATTATAGGATTTCAAGTTTCGTTGCGATCAGTCTTATCGTTTGATCGTACGAGCTCGAAATGCGTGGAAATCAATTAAAGGAATTTAACTAAATTAATGTGATTTTAAATGCCATCTTCTGTATATGATGGAATTGGCTCTCGATACATATTCCATTGTGTTCGGAATTGGGGTATAACATATAGAACGTCAGGCGGCAAGCGTCGTTTGGAGTTCGGAATTTTCACGGATGAATAGCGCCGTGAGATTTTCTATATAAAGCCATCATTTTTTATTCATTTGCAACCCTAACTTAAGAAAACCTGGGCCGCCATTCTTTTTTCTTCAATGGCCGAAATTGTTCTGCTTTTCCCCTTTATTTCTCTCAATCTATTCACAATATCGACTCGACTCCAAAAGCAAAGTTGTAGAGCTCAACGAGCTCTACATATCCAACGGTCGAATCGAGTTGGAAGCTGGTATTTTCGCCAGAATCAAGGCATATAGGCGGCGCGGGTTTAGGGTTCTCGAGGCGAGATGGCGGCGGGCATAGCGGTGTCACAGGTGACGGTGGAGCGGCGTAAGGCGGTCGACGCAGTGGGCTTAGATCGAGGTCTGATGGCACTGGTTGTCGCGCGCATTGAGATTTCAGCGGCGAAGTCGGGGTTCTCGGTTTGGGTAGCGTGAGCGATGATGAGAGGGAAAGGTTATGTTTTGTTTAAAAAAAATTAAGTTTGTTAATCATATTCCAATGTTTAAAATCCATAACCTTTTCATGCGAGGTCCGATTCGAACGAAACAAGTTGTGTTGGGTTCGCATCGACATCGTCTACGACATGGAGCTGGATTAGAATTTGTTTGAGTCTGAAAAAAAATTTAGTTCAAATAAAGGTGAGCGGTTAAACCCATTCATGAAGTACTAAATTTCCTACTGTTAGTTAAACCAATTAACGAAGTGAAAATTCATATTGATTATTAGTTGAAAATTTAATTTATTGAATTTGAATTGACCGAATTTAGATCGACATTTAAATTTGGCCGTTAAGTTGGTAATTTGGTTTGTTAGTTAAATTTGATCGGAAAATTGACAATAGGAATTGATAGTAAATCTAATAGTAAAATTTTTGACATTTAATCTGATAGTTAAATTGACATTTAACTTGATGTATAAATTGATGTTGATAATTGGAATTTCATATCACTTTTAAACACCCGACATTGATAATTATTGATTGTTGTGATATGAATGAATTGGTTGTTTTGGATGTTGGTTGATATTGAGATGGATGATATTTGTGTTTGGCTGTTATGTTGTTTAGTGATTTCGATATATCCATATTATCACCCTGTTATTATCACTATTGATACGATTAATCATCTGTACATTGAACTTGGATATAGACCCTTGGATATCCTATTTGATATGTAAATTGTTGGATGCACTGTTGACTGCTTTTGTAGAAATGTGATTGTTGTGATTGTATAGCCGTTTGGTGAAATTTGAAGATTTTTGACAAACTGGAATGTAGTTTCTAAAAATAACTTGAAATTTATTTATAAAATTTAAATTCTAATCTTTTATAATAATATATATTTTTCCTAAAGAGTAATAAAAGGTTTACAAATTTTTTCTATAACTTTAAAGAATAAAAGAAAGTGTTTGTAAGAAGATCGATATTTGAAATCCAACCATTAAATGATTTTGATACATTTGAATGGGATTATCGAATTTTGAAAATCTATAAAAAGTTGTAAAATCCTCTGAAACTGCAGTAAATTATTTGAATAATACTTGATGCAGGAAATCTGAATTTATTTTGATGATTTAAAATAATTTGGAATATTTAAACATTGAAGTTTTGTTTAAACTATGAAATATATTGAATTGATTTATAGTTGATTAACTTATTGAAAACTTTGTAGTGAGGATTTAAAAATGGTGAAAACTTTATGGAAATTTGAAACAAATGAAGTTATTGCAAATATGTTTCACTTGATTTTGATTTGACTTACATGAGGATGTTTAGTCCTGACTCGAGTGTTTAGTTTTTCATTACGCTCGGGTCAGACCGAGTTTTTCAGTTATCGAAGACAGTTATTCCGAAGGATGAAGATGGAGATTAGGTATATCATATTTACTAGTATTGATTCTACTACACTATTTCATTCTATCTATTAAAAATGGTATAACTCCGACAATATTGTATAACTTTGATTTATGTTGAAAATTTGAATTGTGTATATATTGTAAACAGCTTCATGAACTGTTTATGTGATTATTGTATTTCATCGTTCCGCTGCGAGATTTTGTTGTGGTTTTTCTTCTTTTCTTTTTGTTTCTTTAAAATAAAACCATTGATAATTTATCTTTTAAACAGTTTAAGTTGGATATGTGTGGTTTATTGTTGACTTGAACTGTCCAAAAAGGTGTCGTCACATAGTGAATCGTCTAATGTTCATTGAACTGCCTTGCACTATTGGTAGGCCCAAGTCAGGCATATCCAAATTATATATGTATCAACCGCATAGACAATGTATCCATGAATATATATAATATGTTTCGTGCTCCTATTAGTAGTCCCAAGTTAGACATATCAAACTATATATAAACCTCTTAAATCACATATACACACTCATTATATACGTTCACACACACACATATAATATCCTATGCAATAATTAGTTACCCCAACTTAAGCATACCGAATCTTTATGCAAAACGCTTAGACTGCATATCCATGAATACTCACACACACACACACAATATTCCATGTGCATATCGGTAAACCCAAGTCAAGCATACCGAATATATATATAAATCCTTTAAACCGTGTGTGTGTATCACATAAACTACGTATATATATATATAGTTATACATATAATATTTAGTCCAACTATATGAAACACACACGTATCGTGCACATTTATATACATATATGTAACCAACAACCAATGTAATAAATTGATCATCTAATTATCAACAACAATCACACATACAATCCTAGAAACAATTTAACTAATCATCAAAAAGTGCGATGTCCCAATTTTTGACCCATGTTTAAAGCGTCGAAAATCGAAGCATTAACCAAAACATAAGACTAAGTACCATTAGTGGTATAGCATTATTTCAAGTAAGATGTGATAGGATGCATATAGTATATCTATTAGAGCGGTGTATAATTATTGACTCAACAAACGTACTTTAATAAACTCATAATATATAATCATATGTAAAAGTCATGACAATTTTATTTTCTCTTCCCGAAGTATAAATCAACATCAAGCTATTGTGACAACTCGCCCTTTCGACCCTCAGAAATCGACACTAATACATCCTCGAATTCACATGCCGCAAAACCAAGTGTCGGAAGGATGGGAGGGTAAAAAGAAAATAAAGAAAGAACAGAATCTTACATGAATGGAATAACATATATTATTTTAATATATATGATCTTTATAGCAGAAATTTGAATACATCTATCAGAGTCTATCTTATAAATCAGCCTGGACAGCTATATAAATCTCTATCCTTATAAATGTTAAATTCTATCAATAGATTAATGCAGTAGAAATGGAAATGGAGAACTATCTACAGGAGTATCTTCAGCTTCATACTTCAAGCTCCATCACAATGCTCTAAGTTAAACCTGACTGTGGCTGCTCAGAAAATAGGGCACCCAGAGTTTAAGGAAAAAGAAAATAAACTCTATGTCAATCATGGGACTGGTGTGAGAAACTCAAATATACGGGTATTGGAAAACAAAGGGTATCTTATAAGGCTATGCCGCACATAAACACGGAATGAGTTTTTACCTTATGGTAACCAAAACATTTGTTACGCAAAATTAGAGATATTAACTCTAATGACATTCTTTGAAAATCCTTTCAAATAACATATTAATCATAGCTAGAATTGTTACATTTATAAAATTCGACAACATAATAGGTAACAACTAAAATCGTAAAGGCTCGTATTAGAGAATGGATTCCATACAATGACAAGGTAAGGACTACCTTCCAATAGTACATCTCTAGAAAAATGCATTGAGGCACCAACAGATGGTCCTCTACCAACACAAGACCGGCCTACCATTACCATAGATAGTACCGAATATGATATCACCTCGATCGTTCCCGACCTATCCAAAAGCTCTTATAGCATACACAACATACCCGCTATATAGAGGGTAATCTAGAAAGGTGATGACCATATCCTAATAGGTGTGGCCCGCATAACCCTGCCGCATCTACCCTGTTTTTGTCATTCTCAGGTGTGAGGCTTAAGGTCATGTTTTACCCTGCAAGAATCATCAAATCCTACTTAGAATGCCATATTGCCATTTCCATCACACTATTGGTTTTCACGCATGTACAACCTCTGAGCTCGTACATCTCAGAGTAGGGTGTTAAGTGTAAGAGAGGTTACCTCCTACACCACCAAACAGAAGTAAGTTTGTAGAGATCAGTGTAAGTGTATTTTAGGAATGCAATGTCAGACATTCATCTATACAAGTTTTCCAGGAACAGGACAAGCCAAAGGCACTCTTCTACTACATCCTGTTTGGGAATCACCCCTAGGATTAGTAGCGAGAAGTCCTTACATCGAAGATTTTCAAATTTAAGTACTACTTCCACCATATGTATATAATATGGAAATCGAGGGGCTACAGCAAGTAGTATTTTATTATGAAGATCTCCGTCCTCAAAATCATTGCCTTTATCATGTTTTCACTTTTGAACGTACATTGGTTCGAAATGATTTTCAGATAGGAATCACCAAATCCGATCCCGGTCTCTCCTAACCAATTATCGGTAAAACATCTTTTAGAGATATATCATTTCTTTCCCACTATATACGAGATTATTAACCTCTCTTTAACTTTGGAAAACACCAAATCAGTTTTCATAAATCATGTTGGAAAACATTGTGTAAAAAGGATTTATAGAAATTATACTAATTTTACTCAATATTAATTTCCGTATTCAACACGTACTATTCGTCGAACAACGGTGAGATCACCTTTTAAATTCACATGATACGAGTTCCCTCCTCGGAATTTAACACTAAGTATAAGAAGATTATTTCTATACAATCCAAGTTAAGAAATTAGTTATGGAAAGTAAATCTTTTATACTTGTCTCATTTTCGACATTTCGACATTATCTATTCCTTGCCTAGGAAGAGGCCAGGTGAACCAGGACACTGGTTACTATTGAACATCTAAGCACCCCATATTCAAATCTCATGAATAGAAGAATCCGGTTTACTCATCGACTTTTTGAGCCAAGATTTAATCATTTATTTATAACAGCTTTTCTCTTAATTATTTAGTTAAACACCTTTTAAAATAATTATAAAACTTCCAAATTATCATTAAAACACTTATTATCTATTTGAAAACGTTTATAAAAGATTCAGCAAAGAATAGTTAAGTTAAAGCTATAATTTGTATAAGTTATTAAAACTGCTATGAAAAGTGCTGCAAATAGCATTTTCAAAGCTTATTTGATCAAAAAAACTTTTCTATCATTTGAAAGTCCATTTTTATAACTCAAATCCTTTTTAGAACATTTTAACATGTTTATAGAATTTATTCCACATTTTCAAAGTTTTAAAAATATCATTTTAAAGAAATTTCCTTTTTGGATTCCGAACTACCAACCACGACTATTCTTAAAACTTGTTTCGCCCGTATTTCAAAATCTACTAAATGAAATCTCAATCCTTTTCCTTTGTATGAAAACTATGATTATAAGAGTTTGAAAAAATTCTTATTCCAAAGAATTCCGACTCTGATCCCATCGTATAAATGGATTTAAACAGCAGGAAATCGCGAGCTTGTGTTACGCGACGTGCCTATTTTTGATTCCAATTTCAATTCTTTTCAAACTTCACCAAATTGAGTTTTAGTGATTATAAACCATTTATAAACCAATTTAAAGAGGTTTAATCATCTTGTAACACTTTATAATTCATTTTGGAAAGTGATTTTCATTGTGTAATTTTGATATGTATTAAACGTAATTGTTTACACATCCAAACTACCATATTTTTCATAATCAAAACATGATGATCAAAACATAACAACCAATCCTTCCAAACATATCATATCATCATCCATATCATAATATAAATAGATTTTTCTCACCTTCATTGGATACTGGACTTATGAAAATAGACTAGAGCTCCGCTACGATCCGAACAAGGCTTATGGAATCGACTCTTACACCCTTTAATGGGTTTGACCTTGGCCTGTAGATGGTGGAGGGTTCGGCATTGGTAGTTGTGGGGTGTGGCCATGAGTAAAGAAGGAGGAGTGGAGGAGCTTTGAGCTTGTTTTGATGTGAAATGGTTATATATATGTACACACTATATTAATTTAATATCGTTTTCCACTATTTTCACCATAAGATTCCTAAGACAAGAAGCCATTGGAAAGCTTGAAAGTATGGATGAAGAAGATGAAGAATGGTGTTTAAAATGTGAAAGAGTGGACAAGTATTTATAGAAAAATTTTGAAAATAAATATCCAAAATGCCCTTGTCCACACCAACCCCATCACCTCCCTAGCACACAGCTACCCACCATCCTCCATGTGTGTGAGTTGATGTGTGTAAGGAGTAGACATTTGATGGCTAGTTTGATTTTTGACTCTGTAAAATATCATGATATTTTGATTTTTTACTTTATGTAAATATAAATGTAAATGGTAAATATATATATATATATATCTGTGTGTGTTATATGTATGTATATGTGTGCATGTGACATGTATGTGTACGTGTATATATGTTCAAAAGAGAACAACAGCGTTGCACCAATTTTAAACAACTTCCGTTCGTTAATCTGTTGAAAATCGTAAAGCCGATTCCCGATCACATTTTCACTTATTAAGTAAATTACATATAAATATAAACAAAATTTGAAAACTAATTTCTTACCATTATCAATGAATTAAAATGATCATAATTGGAACTATAAAATCATATAAATAATTATTAAACAATTGTTTACAGAAAGTGCTATTATATCGATAAAGCGATATCAATTTTCCTTATAATTTCAAGTCAAATATATATCTTTATTAAACTATTATAAATGATTTATTATCACTTCATAACTAATTAAAATGAACTGTTATCATTTAAAAACAATTATTTGGATAATTATAATAATTATTAAATCATTAAATCTCAATTTAAATTCATAAGTCAATTATTAAATATGATGCCATTATTGATGATGTCATAAATACATTTTATTTCCAAAAATAAAATAATTTTTTTATTTCAAATTCTCATTTAAATGAATAAATAAGTGTATGTATCTAGCTCCGTTCGTGACTTCTGATAATTATAGAGCTGTTTATTGATAAAACGATTTTCGACCATTTTATCGATATTCCTTCAAAGTTTATATTTTTGTAAATACTTGTTCAAAATAAGATTACCATCATTACTGTTCAAAACATCATAATCTATGTTTTAAAAATCTTATATTTAAATATTTAAAAATAAATATAATTTATCAAATCGATAAATTTGCACGTCGTTACAGACTTTCCTCCTTAAAAGAATTTCGTCCTCAAAATTACAACGCAAAACCTAAAGGTGTGTGCCGAAAATATTTATTTTTTTAAAATTACACTTGTATAATGTATATAGATTATACGTATGCGATAGTTGTTTCGATCTCTTGTTCGAATATATAATTTTACATCCAAACTAATATTGATCCTTCGATTCTCTAGTGCGGAACTTTGATCGGGCTCGGAATCTTTTATTTTCCTTACATAGCTCTCAACTATGATAGTAAATATAAGTATCTAACTACAAACCCTTATCAATGTTTTCCATCGAGCATCGAGTGATAAATTCTTTTTGGATATCAAAGTCTTATATCCAAATCTTAGGTTGTGTTATGTTGCAAAATAATTAATGGATAATGCATTTATACTTTATCTTTACCGAAATATTTAGTAAAATTTTGTTTTAAGTTTTTAAACATTTCATAACATTCCTTTTTATCTTACAAAAAAAGTTCTCCATTTGAATTTTTTCCTTTATCAAGAATTCTTATTAATGTAGTTGAGTGATGTGTAATTGCAAATGAACGAAGTCAAAATGAAAGCTCATAGTTATACTATGTCAGTTTATATTTTACATCCATCATTCCTACCATACTTGGCTCATCCTTAAGTCATCCTAATCTTACTTGGGTACATAATAGAAGTACATAATACAAATACATGACTAACCACAATTCTACCTTATCATAAGCCATACATATAAACTACTACTTAATACTAGATAGATAGTCACAAATCTTCAATCATAATCTCAATCATCACTCATAATCCATTGCTGATGGTGCACTCCAATATCCAAACTCCAATTAAACTTCCCCAACATCCTCATCCTCACTTTCTTGTTCGTCGTCAGCTTCATTTCTGTCTTCATTTTGCTGTGTCTCATCCTCCACATATGGTAGCCAAGGATGATTCCATGGAACTTGTCCAAGCCCGACTGGTACTCCTTGTAACATTTCCCCTTTCTCTAATCCTTTAATCCTTGCACTCCCATCTCCCCGAGATTCTCGAATTCCTCCACAGCTTCTTCCTCAACTTTCTCTTCATTATCTTCCATATCATCCCAATGGATGTATGAACTTGATGACTCCTCATGCCAAACAACATGATCCCCAACCATCTACCTTATAATATTGTTGTCCCCACTACCATGATTTGATTCATTTGATATTATATCATTTGGGTTTTCCTCTGGTTTAGGCTGTTCCTCCATGGGTTCTTCTTTAGGTTCGAATTCTGAACTGGCGGGGTCAGTGGTCCACCTTTCTTCTGAGGCTGGAGCAGCCTCTGCATCACTAGATATTATGACCAGATCTTGAGTTAGGGAGGTATAAGCATTCCCGCTATCGAGTAACCATCTTCGTCTCTACGAGTACACTGACCATATTCATCTTCTATGGGTTCTTCCTCATCACTTGAAAGAATGATTTTATTACCTTTCTCACCCCAATTTGCTCTTAAGGTTTCTCCTTTTAAATACTTCCCTCCATGTGGACTATACAAATATAAACACAAATATTTAGAAGTAGACACCAAGTATTTATCCTAACTTAATAAGAATACTACTTTTCAAACCAAGGTTTGATCAATACTTATGAAGCAAATCAAGATCATTATCCAAATGTTTTATCTCTTTCCAAAAATCCTTGTTAAATTTTTTGCTAAAATGTTTCCCAAACATTATTATCATTGAATTTCAAAATCCTTTCTCAAAGAAAACCTTAGAGATAAAAGTCCTCATTATCCAAATCATAGGTTTTTCTACCTATTCTTAATCCTTTCAATACCATTATTAAACATCTTATAGTCAAACTGTAAAATTCTAATCACAAGATGTTTATTCTTGATTTAACTAATTTTTTTAAAACAATTATCCAATTTATGAATTTAATATCATAACTGTTAGCACCAGAATTGGTCACTAACACCCTTGAGAAAGATTATGTAGAGAGATTAATGAAGAAAATAAATTAAAACAGAGAACTGTATGTTGAATTAAATGCAAAAACAAGAACACCGGATTTACAGTGGTTCAGCGTACTGCCTACGTCCACTTTGAGTTTTGATCTTTATTGCTTTCACCAACGATTAAATACAGATATAATCCGTACTATAAAGACTTGAATACAAGTGCTCAGTAAAATAGAATAAGTCTGGAATGCAGCAGAGTCTCCCTAGTGTTCTCGAAAAAAAGGTCCTCCGCTATGGGTATTATTGGCCAAATGTCGAAAAAAAAGGTGCTCAGTAAAATCGGGATGCTGTAGACTACGTAAGAAAGTGCGACAAATGTCAAAAGTTTGCAAAAATCCCAAGAGCTCCTCCAATGAAAATCACGCAAATGGTTAGTCCTTGGCTATTTGCGATTTGGGAGATCGATATAATCGGTTCCTTACCTATTTCTAAAGGTGGTGCGAAATATGCAATTGTTGTAGTTGATTATTTTACCAAATGGGCAGAAGCAGAGCCCTTAGCCACAATCACCACCAAAAAGGTCATTAATTTCGTTGTATGAAGCATTATATGCCGCTTTGGCCTCCCATGGACTATCATAACAGACAACGGAACTCAATTCGAAAGTAGAGAGTTCAAAGAATTTTGTCAAAAGTATGGCATTGAAAAGAGGTTTGCAGCAGTTGCCCATCCAAAAGCCAATGGGCAGGTGGAAGCCGTGAACAAAATAATCAAGTCCATATTGAAAAAGCGTCTGGAAAAGGCTAGAGGCAAGTGGGTGGACGAACTTCCAACAGCACTTTGGGCTTATAGAACCACCAACAAGTCCGCGACTGGCCATACTCCATTCTCATTGGCATATGGCATGGAAGCCGTTATACCCGAGGAACTTGAAGTTCCATCACACCAGGTAACTCATTACGACCCTAAGACGAATCAGGATCTTTTGTTGGAATCACTGGACTTCATTGATGAAAAACGTGAAGAAGCTAATTTAAGAGCGGCTGCGTACAGACACCGAGTCGCTCGATATTATAATGAAAAGGTCCGGCCGAGAATCTTTGATGTGGGTGACCTCGTTTTGAAACGAGTTTTTCCAGTCCCGTCACATATGAATCCCACATGGGAAGGTCCATACGTCATTGAACGGAAACTTGGAGAGGGAACTTTCAAGCTAACGGCCGTTGATGGTGCGATATTCCCCTGAGCATGGAATAGCGAGCATCTGCGACATTATTACACTTAGTCTATTTCTTTCATATTTTAGTTGCAATTATTTCCAACACATTTTTATTTTGTTGATTCTTAGTTTTCGGCATGTAATAAGACAAATTAGCTTGTTTTCATTAATAAAGGCTTGAAGCCATCTTTTCCATGAATTACTGATGTTTCTACGCATGATAACTCGATGGCAAACAACTAGAGTTACATTATTCTGTCTGACGTACGAATGAGTATAAACGACTTAAATCTCCAAGTCCTCTGAGTGCGGACTGGAGTACACTAAGTCCCCAGAGTGCGGACTAGAGTATAAACGACTTAAATCTCCAAGTCCACTGAGTGCGGACTGGAGTACTCTAAGTCCCCAGAGTGCGGACTAGAGTATAAACAACTTAAATCTCCAAGTCCCCTGAGTGCGGACTGGAGTACTCTAAGTCCCCAAACTGCGGACTAGAGTATAAACGACTTAAATCTCCAAGTCCCCTGAGTGCGGACTGGAGTACTTTGAGTCCCTAGAGCGCAGACTAGAGTATAAACGACTTAAATCTCCAAGTCCCCTGAGTGCGGACTGGAGTACTCTGAGTCCCCAGAGTGCGGACTAGAGTATAAACGACCGAAGAATCTCTAAGTTCCCTGAGTGCAGACTAGAATGCTCTGAGTCCCCAGAGTGAGGACTAGAGTATAAACAACTTCTATATCTCCAAAGTCCCCTGAGCGTGGACTGGAATGTTCCTAGGTCCCAGAGTACGGATCGGAGTATAAGCGATTCAAAAAATCTCTGAGTCACATGGAAGTGAACTAGGGCTTATATAACTCACAAGGTTTCAGATTTTGACTACAAGTTATACAATGAGCTGAACAACAGAAGTCATTTGAAAGACAAAGAACAAAATTTTATTCATCAATTCAAAATAAAGTCCTACTACAACTTCTCCCAAACTCGGGGCCAAAAGTTTATTTACAACGGCTATGAAAATAAATAAAAATGATTACAAAATCCAGACTGATTCTCGTTGAGTGAGCATGATAGTTACTTCTTCGGCTTCTTCTCTTTCTTCGATTTCTCAGATGACTCCTCCCCCCTCCCCCGCATTTTCTCTTGGACGTTTTACTCACATGAGAAGGGGTGCCATGAGAAGGGGTGCCAGAGGAAGGAGGAACTTCTGACGGCCTAGTTCCACCTGGAAGAATAATCTTCAAAGGCATGTACAGTGGATCGTCGAGCTCTACCACTTGAGGCTCGGCCTTAATTTCGGCTTTCTTTCTCCCCTCTTCACCTACCTGTTCCTTCATGCTCAGTTTTGAGGTATGTTTGGAAGCGCCGGTAATCTCAATTTCATAACTTTCTTCGACGGGGGACGAAGTTTCGGACTTATCCTCGTCGAGCGCCTCAATCACCTGAGCATCAGGACCGGGGGTCACTCCCGCGTGAGTAGCCTCGCTCGCTTTTCCCTTTTTCTCCTTGGCATCATCGCTCCTTGGAGACGGATCAGGATCGGAACAGTCTGCGCAAAATTACAAGAAATGAACGTTAGAATACAATAACCTCTCGCCGAAAACGACGGTTCTTTGAACTTTAAGAAGAAGAGTTATATACCGGCTTCTTGCTGGCTCTCAACCGTCCGAGGAGTCTCACCCTCTGGAATGGGAGATAGAACATGAATGTCGAGGCCAGGGTCTTCCGGGTCATAACCAGCATGTTGCTCGAATGGATCAAGTACTGGCCGATCAGCCGATTGAGTAGGAAGAGGAGCTGGGGATTCGGTTCCAGACGGATCAGCAATGTCACTTTTTTCCTTTGATGGAGAAGAGTCTTTGCCAAAAAGAGCCTTCGCCGCAGACAAGTCTAAAGGCTCCCCCTAAGAAATTCTTTTATTAAAGCCTCCACGTCAACCTCCTTGGTGCCTGACTCGACCTTTCTGATCTTTATCAAAGTTTCCCATGCCTCGGCTAGAGATTCAAGGTAGCCCTCGCCAAGAAAAGTCAAATCCCGATGCATGAGGACACGGGCATTATATTCTGCTATAAGTGGGTCGAACAAGCACTTGATCTCCTCCTTGCCAGCCTCTGTAGCCGCCTCAAGGCGAGAGTCAATCTCCGCGGATGCTATTCTCTTGCCCTCTTCACGGGCTTCATCCTTCACCATCCCGACCATAGAGAGCTCGTCGTCGAGCTTTGCCTTCAGGAGTCGCATAGCAACAATCTCATCGCAATATCGTTGCGACTCTTCCTGGGCAGCAGATTTTTCTTCTCTCTCTTTGCAGAGTAGATCTTCTAACTCTTTGACTCGCAGGGCGAATGCATCCCTTTCTTTTTGGACAAAGTCCTTTTCTAAAGCCAATACCCCGCAGTGTTGGACCGCTTCATCAATTTCTTTCTTATGAGTTGTCTCCAGACGATTGACGGCCTCCGCAGTATCTTTAGCACTTTGTTGGGCAGCTTCGAGTTGGGACTTGTACGAAGAGAGCTCTTCATTTTGAGCTTTGATAATGTCTTTATCGTGAATGGCTTCAAGCTTCAGGCGGTCGATTTCGTGTTGACGCTTAATAGAGACTTCCGAGACTTTTCAACTAGATGGACAAATGTGTCATGTTGAACATAAACGTCGTTGTTGCAAGCAATGGTGCTCTGTTTGACATGTCCCGGAATGTGATGGATCGCCGGGAGGAACTTCAGACCATCGAAGCAGATTTTGGGGAACTTAACCTTAAGCTCAGCTAGCCTCTCCGATATCGTCGGATCTGTTGTGGGAACAAGGGGGAGATGGCTTTGAAAGTTCAGTCTTCTTGTGATGTTCCCGAGACTGCCGTGTGCTGGATGAACCAGAGTGTTGATCACGGGGGACATCGGATTGGGATCCCTTCTGTGCAGACTTCTCCCTGCCTTGCTCTGATTGAGAAGGATGATCGCGAGAATATGAGGACTGGCTATATGTTTTCCTTCGATAAGTTGATTCTTGGAGGCGATAATCTCGGTCTCTAGAGTCGTCTCTGTCTCGGTGCTTGTCAGGGCCCGAATCCCGTCCAGAATGATGAAAAATAGATGACCCGCGAAGACGATCGAGTCCGTGAGTGCATCCCATGTCACCTGCACAGAATTTAAATAACGACAAGTTAGCGAAGGGTAGAGCGATGACGGAAATTTAAGTGCAAGGTAAAGTGCATGTGTCTATGTGTGTCCTAGTGTTTCCCCCCGATGGACCAGTTTTTTTATCTCTACTAATAGGAGTTTTTTCTCCCTGGTTTTGGGCTTGAGCGCCTTCATCGCCTTTCGCGGGCGGGCAAAGCTTCAGGGCTTCCGGATCATCGAAGCCATAATTAAGCAAATCGTCAGGAATAGTGAGGTCTGACAAGCCTCTCAATGAACTCTCTAAGTGTTGGGGGGAAGGCTCTCTCTCCACCGGAGTAAGGGTGACCTTAGAGGTTCCACCCACCATCTTCTTCTTCAATTTGTAGGTCAATTTCTTCTTTCCCTTTGAAGGGGAAGGCGTCTTCTCGATATCGTGGACCTCAACTATCGGGTCCCGAGCAGGGCTAACATTTTCGCCCTGTACTTCGAGCGTTTTGGCTTCTCTAATCTCCTCCTCCTCTGGTGTGTCAGGGGCGTTATGTGCTGAAGACCCAGCCTGCTTTTTTACTTTGCCCGAAGCAGGCCTGGTTATAGTGACACCTTGAGGGAGGCTTATTCGGCGACCTTCCGCCAGCAACCCAAACTTTGTGAGCGATTCATTTGAAATGAGGGATCTGATGTCCCGGTCTTCTGCGGTAATAGCTCGAATAGCTTCGACAGCTTTAGAATACCCGGAGCCTTCGGGACGTGGGTTGATACATGTAAAAGTATAGAAAGAGTTAGAAAAGGTGCAGTTTCCTCCAAACATGAGTATTGATCCAGAAAAAAGACTTACTCCCTTCCACCCAATTCTTCGCGAAGCCGGGAGGACAGCACACGTAGAACCACTCATGTTTATACTGGGAAAACTTGCTCCATGCCCCAGTCAGGATTTGACACTTGCTATGCGGCTCAAGGAATACAAAAGATGGACTATCTGACCGTCTCTTGAAGCGATAGATATAACGGATATCGCCAGGAGTCGGGAGCCTGAAAAGGACACTCATGAAGAGAATGCAAATGTCGTATATGAACGCGTGGCTGTTTGGATGTAATTGCGATGGGGCGATCTCGATATACTGTAACAGGTCCCGAAGAAAGGAGTTGAATGGAGGCACGCTACCGACTCAGCACATGAATCTGTTGTAGGCTGTATATCCTACTGGGGGCAAGTGAGGACGATCATGTCCCGATGGAACCAACACGTCGTCGAAAGGAATCCCGTGTACTGAACATATACGGCGAAGCGTCCTTTCGTTAATCTTCGAGGCTTGAGAATCGATCGGATCGTCTAAAAAGATCGCTGCATCCAAGGCATCGGGAGCCAAGTCAACAGATGCGATCACGGGGCTCGGCATGTCTTGTATAGGAGTAGACGATGGATTTGAAGTTCTAACTTCTTCTTGTTGAGAAGATGGCCCGGGTCTGTCCGAGATCGTGGCAGAACTAGATTTCCTAGACATCTCTAATGTGTGTAGAATCTAATGAAGCACCTGTTTGAACTATACTAGAAAAACAATCGACATTAGACTTAACAACAAAAATACTCCCCCCATGTGGTGTGTGAACTAGTGCAATCGTTCAAGTATAAGTGCCAAAGAATTACAAGACGTAAAGTTGATGAGATAAAGTTAAGCTTTGAACTTTCATCTACGAAGACCGTCATCTTTGACCGTCTACGAGAACTTGTCGTATGATGGTTTCTATTTTGAACTCGGCTTCGACACTGTATGTGAAAGGTTATTATCTGTTTTAAACAAGTTAAGTTCAGATTTATAGTTGTCAAAACAAGGGAGTTATCAGTCTGGATTGTCCGATATGCTTAATTGTTTAAGTCCTCGTACTTGTTCACTGTCATATGATCGGGCATAAAAAATAGGTTGAGTCAACTATGCATTATGTTCGACTAGTGTTGCTGTTGTACACCACACTCCTACCATCCATCACTACCGTTCGGCATGCGACAAGACATGCCGAACCGCAATCATGACGGACCGCAGACATGCCGAGCCGCATCGCTCGGCACTTTGCCCTCAACGCCAACTTCCTTCTTACACATCCTCTCTACCGCTCGGCACATACGAGTCATCCAGCAAGTCATGCCGAGCCGCCTCGTTCCGCACTCTACCCATCTCCCACTTTTCTCCTGCGCTCCCTCTAACACCGTTCGACATTGGGGGGTCATGCCGAGCCGTAGCTATATCAGACCACATCGCTCGGCATGCTAAACCCAACCTCAACTTTACTCCTACACACCCTCACAACGTTCGACATGAGGAAGACATGCCGAACCACATCCATACGTCTTCTTCCAACTCCTTTCTTTAAACAAATTAAACATCTTCCTAAATGGCCAGTCGACCACTACTTCAACTCGCATGCCGCCCTCGACCAACATTGATTAACCTCACCAATTCCTACTGGGCCGACACCCTCTTCTTCTTCCTCTCCATCTAATCCTAAGGCTCGTTTAAACCGCTAAGATCCATCTTCCTGATCTATGCGGCTTCCATCGTCATTGAGTTAGATAAAAGTCACGGATTCGAATATTGTATGAAGCCCTAAATTGGAGAACGTCAAGCAAATGAGAGTTGCGTACCTAGGAGAAGGAGTAGGAATCTAGTGAGAGGCTCAAATTGGAAGTGGATGTCAATTCAGGCTTGTTGTTAAAGGCAGTCGAGAAGTAAGCAATAGGACTTGGGGATTAAAGGAGAGGTTGAGGTGTTAGCAAGGGTTTAAGAAAAGTTGAGTTCGTGAGGGTGTTTAGAGTTGAGGTAAAAAGTAAAAGGGAAGAAGGGGTGAAGTATCGACTTTTATAGATAGAAAGGAGGAAGGAGAATAGTCAACGACCAGTAGAATCGGTCAAGGCACCTCCCTCATTCGGCATCAATGTCGTTCGGCATTCATTATGTCATTCGGTATTCGATGTGTCGTTCGGCACCAATGTCGTTCGACATTCAGTGTGTCGTTCGGCATTCAGGAGAACAGTTTCAAGAGGACAGAACGAAGGCTTAAAGGAGAACACGGAGTACTCATGGAGCAAAGTGCATCATGTTCGTCCACATGATACACTTTGGGGAGCAAGTGTTACCCGGTTGTTTGACCATGTCACAAGAGGCTCGGCATGGAGACATCGATCGGCACACCACCCCTCACTCAGCATAAAGCATCGTTCGGCTTTAAGAGGTCGCTCGGCATACGGTCTCGTTCGGCACACCTCTCCCCGTTCGGCATCTGGCATCATTCGGCATGGAAGGGTCGTTTGGCATAGAGCATCGTTCGGCATGGAAGGGTCGTTTGGCATAGAGCATCGTTCGGCATTCCAGCTCGCTCGGCATAGAGCATCGTTCGGCATTTCACCTCGCTCGGCATAGCAAGGCCGTTCGGCATTTCACCTCACTCGGCATAGGAAGGCCGTTCGGCATTCCACCTCGCTCGGCATAACAAGGCCGTTCGACATTCCACCTCGCTCGGCATAGCAAGGCCGTTCGGCATTTCGTCTCGCTCGGCATAGAAAGGTCGTTCGGCATGGGCCTCGTTTAGCATCTCCCCTCGACCGGCATCAAGTCTCAGTCGGTACAGGTCTCGTTCGGCATACGCTCTTCACTCAGCACACTGTCTCGGTTGGCATGCAGGTACCGTTCGGCATATCTTCCTCGATCGGCATACGAGTGTCGTTCGGCCTGGGTATGTGGTTCGGCAATTGCCGTTCGACATTTGTGGCTCGGCGTGCAGAAGCCACTTACTACGGGCCGAGGTATCTTACTCCTAGGCCTATGAGGGAAGTCCAACCCATCTTCATCTATAAATAGAAGGGCAGGGGCACAGTGAAATGGACCTTTTTTTCGAGAACACTAGGGAGACTCTGCTGCATTCCAGACTTATTCTATTTTACTGAGCACTTGTATTCAAGTCTTTATAGTATGGATTGTATCTGTATTTAATCGTTGGTGAAAGCAATAAAGATCAAAACTCAAAGTGGACGTAGGCAGTTACATTGAACCACTATAAATCCGGTGTTCTTGTTTTTGCATTTAATTCAACATACAGTTCTCTGTTTTAATTTATTTTCTTCATTAATCTCTCTACATAATCTTTCTGAAGGGTGTTAGTGACCAATTCTGGTGCTAACAATAACTAACAATATTTTCCAAAATATATTCTTTATATTTAAAATATGACCTTAGGTAAATTATTTCATTTACCATATTTTCAAAACAAATCATTTTTATATATCATTAACAAATACGGTCTCTTATATAGTACACTTAAACTCATTCTAAGATGTTACAAACCCTATCTCTAATGAGTTACTCATCCTAGGGTATTACTAATCCTATCTCTGATGAGACTTTATCCCTATCAGGTTCAGGTGTTCGCTCAACCTAAGCTCCGAAACCAAATGTGATGACCTGCCCTTTCGACCCTTAGAAATAGACACTAATACATCGTCGGTATTCACATGCTACAAAACCAAGTGCCGGAAGGATGAATATTAAAGGTAAAAAGAAAATAAAGATAGAACATAATCTTACACGAATGGAATAACATATATTATTTTAAAATATATAATCCTTATAGTAGAAATTTTAAATACAGTTATCAGAGTCTATATTATAAATCAACCTGGACAGTTATAAATCTCTATCCTCATAAATGTTGAATACAATAAGTAAACTAATGCAGTGGAAATGGAAATAGAGAACTATCTACATGAACATTTTCAGCTCCGGATTTCAAGCTCCATCACAATGCTCAAAGTTAAACCTAACCACTGGCTGCCTAGAAAAATAGGGCACCTAGAGTTTAAGAAAATGAAAATAAACTCCGAGTCAGTCATGGGACTAGTGTGAGAAACTCAAAAATATGGGTATTGAAAAACAAAGGGTATCACATAAGACCACGCCGCACATAAACACGAAATGGTTTGTAACCTTATGATAACCAAAACATTTGCTATGCAAAATCAGGGTTATTATCTTTAATGACATTTTTTGAAAATCCTTTCAAATAACATATTAATCATAGCTGGAATTGTTACATTTGTAAAATTCGATAGCATAATAGATTTACAACTAGAACCGTAAAGGCTCGTATTGGAGAATGAATTCCATACAATGATAGGGTAAGGACTACCTTCCGACAGTATATCTATAGAAAAATGCACCGAGTCACCAACAAATGGTCCTCTACCAACACAAGACTGGCCTAACTTTACCATAGATAGTACTGAATATAACATCACCCCGGTCATTCCCGACCTATCCAAGAGCTCTCATAGCATACACAACATACCCAATATATAGAGGGTAATCTAGAAAGGTGATGACCATATTCTAATGGGTACGACCCACAAAGCCCTACCGCATTTACCTTGTTTTTGTCATTCACGGGTGTGAGGCTTAAGGTCACGTTTTACCCTGCATAGAATCATCCAATCCTACTTAGAATGCCACATTGCCATTTCGATCACACTATTGATTTTCACAAATGTACAACCTCTGAGCTTGTATGAAACACCCCACACCCCTTAATATACCCAAAAGGACACATTAAAAGGCATGGTGCGTTGTAGGTATAGATAAAACTAACAGAGACTAAGATTCACAAGACAAAAATAAGTAAAAACAGCGGAAACTAGAATAATAACTTATTTAAAATAAAACTTTCATAATTACTTCATAAATAAGTCAAATACCAAATACAACATCCATATCTCAAAACCCATCATGTCTTATGAAATAAAAATTCATAGTCTCAAAATCAGAGTACATATAGAAAGAACAAAAGATGAAAATAAAAGAAATACATAGTAGAAAACTTCTCCAAGAAACCACCAAGCAACATCAATCTACTTACTTCTCCCTTGATTGCCTATGGGGGGGAAAGGGGAAAATAGAGGAGTGGGTCAGACTAAAAGTCTGGTGAATGATAGTACTTACTAGAGTCTTTAAGCAAAGTAAAAGTAATAGACTCTACAACAGTTCTAGTGTATAAAGAGGAAACAAAGGAAATAGGAAAGAAATAAACTGGAAATAAGTACGATTAAATATTGCTCAATTTATAAGATAAGTTAACTTTGATTGTTTGCACTTGTCCTTGATTTCTGCTTTGATTAGGCTGAATTACTAATCCTGTAATTAGGATGTGACCCTAATTCTACCCTTTTTGATTGACCTGCTACTCCATAGACCTTACTACGGACCGGCCGCTATATAACTCCCTATAGAGCAGCCAATGGTGTCTACGAAAGATGAACAGAGCAACCACTATGGATCCGGACGACATATATAGCTCCTTACACAGAAGGCAAGGGTGTCTACGAAAGACACCCATACTAAACGCTTGGAACTCATAGCTATTACTGAGCAACCGAATGGAAGTCGCACGCGTAACTACCACCATGCCCATGCTACCTTTTACTCCACCTATTGGGTCTTCTTATTACCTCCAACTTCCAGCATAAGCGTGCCCCTCATCTCACTTCAGGCCAATGTGAGATCACCGTGTGTCCATAGAAAATAGGGGAAATGCTGTTGGTACTGGCCCTTCATCCAAACAATATCTAGTTGCGCCCCTTATCCAAATCCCCCGTGATTTGGACTTCTAATTGACCAATTACTACTATTTTTAGCATAAGCGTGCACTCGTCTCACTTCAGGCTAACGTGGGACCTCTGTTTTGTCTAATAGGGAATACTATTTGGTATAGGTCCTACTTTCGTCTTTTCTTATTAACTTAGGTAAATTATTTAAATAAGCCTTTACACTTCTCTCTACTATCCGTGCTTATTAATTTATCCTAAGTCTTAAGATAAGCCTTATTCTGTTCTTGTTCTTATTATAACCTACGTTATAATCATGCTTATTACTTAACCCAAGGTCTAAGTGTGAAAATAAGCTTCTTTCATCTTTTACTCTATTTAGTTATAATTCTAAGTTATAACTATGCTAATTATCTTTAATTAGTCCAATTCTAATTATAATTAGGCATAATTTCAGTCCGATTCCATTATTTATTACAGTCCAATTCCATTATTTATTACAGTCTTTATAATTTACATCTTATTTTCTTCATTCAATATTCTTACTTATATAATCCATATTCGCGTTTAATTTATTCTAATCCATAAGCGAAGAAAAGGGGCATGAAGTGAAAAGACGCTTGCATAAAATCCAAATTGTCGAAAAAGATGTAAATAAGAAATAAATAATAGTAAATAAACTTAAATACTATAAATAAATAAAAAGCTATGCTTAACAGTAATAAATTATAATTAACAGAAATAAACTAAAATTACTGAAAAGAATAGCTGAAAGGAAATAGATTGAAACTAATTCTAAAAATTGTAAATAAACTACTGAAAAGGCTATTCCAAAAATCGTAGTAAAACCACAACTATTGGAAAGCCTATTATTTTAAATTACTTAAAGAAATCTTAAAATAATTACAATCACTCACCTCCGGTCCTAAGCTCTTCCTTTGGTCTTCCCGGATCCACTTGGAGTTGTAAAATAATTTAACTTATAACGATTTTCTCCGTTGGAAAAATTATTCCGTTTAGGGTCCTTCCTAGAAAGATGAACCCAATTGGAGAAAACCTAGAATGAGAAAAAGTGTTAGGTCTAGGGGTCTATTTATAGGGGTAGAAGTGGATCTCGGACCGTTGGATTTTGAGGATTGAATAGGATGCATCCACGTCATAGGCTAAATAGGAACCATCAGATGCAAAAATAGATGGACCGGATTGGTCAGAAGAATGCAAAACACGTCGGTTAGGGGCTCTGGAACGTTCGAACGAATGAAAATTTGTTCGTTCGATATTAGCAGAGGCGGGTCGACCGGGCGGTCGACCACCTTGGTGCCTAGGTCGACCGGCCGGTCGACCTGCCTTATATATATATATATATATATATATATTTCTTTTTCATTTTTTGCTTATTTTGTTTATTTTATAACTTGGTCATATTAGCTCGGTTTCTGACGTTCTATATATGGAAATTGACCAGAAAATTACCACGGGCATAATGGTGCAACTTCCATGGCTTAATTCTGATAATTTCACAAAGTTATTTTATTATTTAGTTAATTAACGAATTAATTATTACAGGATAAATTTCGGGTTGTTACATTGTACGTCTCAGAGTAAGGTGCTAGGTGGAAGAGAGGTTACCTCCTACACCAATAAATAGATGTACGTTTGTATATATTAGTGTACTTGTGTTTTAGAAATGCAATGTCAGACATTCGTCCATACAAGTTATATAGGAACAGGACAAACCGAAGGCACCCCCTACCACATCCTGTTTTGGGAATCACCCTTAGGATTAGTAGCGCGAAGTCCTTGCATCAAAGACTTTCAAAATTAAGCACTAATGCCACCATCTGTATGTAATATGGAAATCGAGTGGCTAGTGGCAAGTAGCTTTCATTTTGAAGATCTTCGTCTTTAAAATCATTTCCTTTATCATGTTCTTACTTTCAAACGTATATTGGCTCGAAGTGGTTTTTTGATAGGGATCACCCAAATCTTGATCCCAGTCTCTCCGAACCAATTATCGATAAAATATCTTTTAGAGATATATCATTTCTTTTCCAGTAGTACGAGATTATTAAACCTCTCTTTAACTTTGGAAAACACCAAATCATTTCTCATAAATCATGTTGGAAAACATTATTTAGTAAAAAGGATTCATAGAAATTATACTAATTTAACTTAATATTAATTTCCGTATTCAACAAGTTCTATTCATCGAATAACGATGAGATCACCTTTTAAATTCACAAGAATGGTACGAATTCCCTCCTCGGAATTTAATACTAAACATATGAAGATTATTTCTATATAACCCAAGTTAAGGAATTAATTATGGAAAGTAAACCTATTATACCCGTCTCGTTTCAAACATTTCGACCTTATCTATTTCTCGCCCAGGAATAGGTCAGGTGAGCCAGGGTACTGGTTTCTCCTGAACATCTCCTTATTTTACGCACCCCACATCCAGATCTCACTAATAGAAGAATCATGTCTACTCATCGGCTTTTAGAGCCTAGATTTAATCATTTATTTATAACAGCTTTCTTTTAATCATTTATTTAAACTCTTTTTAAAATAATTATAAAACTTCCAAATTATCTTTAAAATGCTTATTTATTTATTTGAAAACATTTATAAAAGATTTGAGAAAGAATAGTTAAGTTAAAACTGCAATTTGTATAAGTTATTAAAACTGCCACGAAAAGTGCTGTAAAAAGTGTGTTCAAAGCTTATTTAATCAAAACAACTTTTCTGTCATTTGAAATCCCATTTTTATAACTCAGATCCATTTTTAAAACATTTTAGTATATTTATAGAATTTATTCCATATTTTTAAAGATTAAAAAATATCATTTCAAAGAAATTTCCTTTTTGGATTTCGAACTACCAAACCGCAACAATTTTGAAAACTTGTTTTGATCATATTTCAAAATTTACTAAATAAAATCAAGATCCTTTTCCTTTGTTTGAAAACTATGATTATAAGAGTTTGGAAAATTCTTATTCCAAAGAATTCCGACTCTGATTCAATCATATTAATGGATTTAAACTACTACGGCGTGAAATCGCGAACTACCGTTACGCAACGTGCCTATTTCGAATCCAATTTCAATTCTTTTCAAAACTTCACAAAATTGAGTTTTAGTGATTATAAACCATATAAAAACAAATTTAAAGGAGTTTAATCATCTCATAACACTTTTATAATTCATTTTGGAAAGTAATTTCCGTTGTGTAATTTCGATGTGTATTAAACATGAATCGTTTACACATCCAAACAACCATATTTTTCACAATCAAAACATGATGATCAAAATATAAAAATCAATCATTTCAAACATATCATATCATCATCCATATCATAATATAAATAGAGTTTTCTCACCTTCATTGGATATTAGACTTATGAAAATAGACTATAGCTCCGCTACGATCGAAACAAGGTTTATGGAATCGACTCCTATACCTTTAGATGGTCTCATCCTTGGATTATAGATGGTGGAAAGTTCGGCCTTGGTGGTTGTGGAGTGTGGCCATGAGTAAAGGAGGAGTGGAGGAGTTTTGAGCTTGTTTTGATGTCAAATGGTAATATGTATACTATATTAATTTAATTTCGCTTTCCACTATTTTTCACCATAAAATTCCTAAGACAATAAGCCATTGAAAAGATTGAAAGTGTGGAGGAAGAAGATGAAGAATGGCGTTTAAAATGTGAAAGAGTGGATGAGTATTTATAACAAAAATTTGGAAATAAATATCCAAATATGCATGGACAAAAATGCCCTTGCCCACACCCTCCCCATCACCTCCCTAACGCACGATTACCCTCCTCCTCCATGTGTGTGAGTTGACTTGTGTATTAAGTTGACATTTGATGGATAGTTTGCCTTTTTGAATTTGTAAAATATCATGATATTTTGATTTTTTTACTTTATGTAAATATAAATATAAAATGGTTAGTATATATACATACACACACACACATATATATATCTATATGTTATATGTATGTATATGTGTGCATGTGACATGTATGTGCATGTGACATGTATGTGCATGTATAGGTATGTGCACAAGAGAACAACAACATTGCATCGATTTTGAACAATTTCTATTCGTTAATCCGTTGAAAATCGGGAAGCCAATTCCCGATCACATTTTCACTTATTGATTAAATTACATGTAAATGTAAACAACATTTGAAAACTAATTCTTATCATTATTAATGAATTAAAATGATCACAATTGGAATTATAAAATCATATAAATCAATATTAAACAATTTTTTTTACAGAAAGTGCCATTCTATCGATAAAGCGATATCAGTTTCCATATAATTTCAAGTCAAATATATATATATACTATAAAGCAAAACCTTGGTCAAAGCAGTCAAAGCGAAGCCTTTTTAACATTTCCAAAAATAACCCTATTTCAAAAGCTGATTTGATAAACTCAGCTTTGATTTTATCGTCATTTTACTTAACACGTCAGGGCAGTTTCCCATTTTCCACGATCATTTAGTTCTCCTTATTTTTCTCGATCCACATTCTTCCACCATCTCTCGTATGCCGATTACTCCTTGCTATTTCTCTTCTCATTCCCCATCCACATTACCAGCAATTATTCACGTTTCCTCTCTCTTCTCCTTATTAGGCTTTAAAGCTACTAACATTAAACTTGAATTAAATCGAATTGAATCGAAGCGGAGGATTGATTTGAGACAAATACAAAAGGGAGAGAAGGCGATTCAGGGTTTTTCTGTCAATCGGGCTTATTTTTCTCAACCTCTTTTCTTAATTGATAGCTTGAAACTGCTGCAGCTACCTGATAGCACACTAAATTAGCTCAATTCATGGGGTTTCGTGCTTGAACTAAGGATCTGGACTACGTATACAATAAAGTTCTAAAATATGTTTCTCAACTTCTGATTCAGTAAGCTTTTGTTTCACATTATGCATGATAATTAAGAATTGGTTGTTGATTAACTCACATATTGTTCTTTTATATGAGAAGTTTCAATTGAACAGCATGTTGTTTCTTTGGCACCAAACAGTCTAAACCATGCATGCTAAACTAATCATAGTTAGCTCTACTACTCTTGATTTATTCTAAAATTTATTGATAAACTTTTCTATTTCAGTCCTAATGTTAGGTTTGTTGTTTGTTGGTATAATTTGATACTTGAGTTTGATTCTCACCCATTTCCAAACATAATTACTAAATTCATATTCGAAGAATAAGTGTTCAGTTATTTCTTCTTCATTGCTGCATAATTCATATTCATTAATGGTTAATATGTCTTGATTGATAAGTTTGGATTTTCATGGTAGTTGGTTCGAAATTGTTCTGGATAGGCAGAATATCATTTTGGGATCTTCTTTATTCTTCCATACACCTTTATGCTAGCTTACCTTTTCTATGTGCACTATAATGTATTCCTATATATAATGTATCCTAAGTTGGTTGCTTTATTTTCTGATATACTTTGGTTTCGTAGGGTGTGTGTATATGTGTGTGTGTGTGTTAAATTTGTAATCAATATATGGAACAGTGAAGAAATTCAAAATGCAAAGAGCAACATGTGAAGAATTGGAGAAGATGGTGCTAGAGAGGAAAGTTTTGAACGATAGAAATGGAAAGGTATAACAATTCAAACATGGTTCTACTGTTGTCTCAAATGCAATAATACAACTATAGTGTGCAGAAAAAGAATCATGAATATAATATAACTTTTGTTACATCTATCCTTCTTTAGACACTTCAGCTACCTGCATTAAGTGATTGAATCGTTCCAATTAAATGGCATAGGTATCTATTTGTTCCAGTCAGCACGTATAGCAAGTACAGAGAGTATAGCATGTGAATGTGAACCTTAAGGCCAGCCGATGCATCAATGTCTGGAACTGAGAAGTTTCTGTTGCATGAGATCATGCAAGGTGGTGCAAGGGGTGTTGATGCATTAAGCCAAGTTGCTGTTGTTAATGAATATTGAGTTGTAACAGCGAGAGTGTGTAGCATGCTAAGGTTACTTCAGCTTTGAACTTTTAAGAAATCCATTAGTATCATTGTAGATAGGATGAGAGGGTATATCAAGATTGTTGAACTGATTTGTGCGTACTGAAGTTGCAAGTAATGTTGAAGCAATCCAATAAGGCAAATATGCTTTAAATATTGAATATGAGCGCGAATTGCAGTGTGCGTACTGAAGTGTGCAGTAGAGAGAATGTGATGTTGCAAGTTGCACTGAAAATGCTGTAACAAGGCTGTTGAGAGGCTAGCCTGAAAGGGAAGATTGAATTGAGCATACTGAAGGCATTCGATGATGCTGGGAGTTGCTGGAGTGTTCGAATTGGAGATACTCGATGATGTTGTAGGTTGCTAGCCTAAAAGAGATGAATTGTTGAGCTGAAGTGTGCTTACTGGAGGAATTTAATGTTGCAAGTTGTCAAACCAGGTTAAGCGATCGGTTTGTGATATCTGGAGCTTTGAGATGCCTGAATGTGGAACAATTCATGTGCAGGAAGCAAGGCATGACCAGCAAGAGCAAATGAGGCAGTGTGAAAGAGAATGATATGTGCAAGCATATGGATTTGTGCTAGATGAGACTTCTAAATATTGCTGATTTGTGAGATGTTTTGAAGCAAGCATATGCAATATAGCCATACAATGCAACACATCAAACACAGCTAGCAGGGATAATGTTCACGCATATGAAGTGCTAACATAATATCATATGGAGATATACTATCAAGTGCGAAACATAATAGGCTGAATGATGCCCAGAGATGCGATCCAGTATACCATGCACTGCATGAAGCACAGAGATTCGATCCAGTACATGTATCAAGAGGCAACGCGTGGAACATAGGATGTTGTCGAAGCTACTCAAGTACAGTATTCCATGCCCAGAAATTAATAATGATTATTATGGATGGTTATATATAGAGTATAAACATTACTGTTTAGGGATTAAATTTGTTAGGTTCTCATTTTAAGATGAGATCTTGATTCAGCAAGATATTAGCTCAGTTGAAGCCAGAAATATGTAACTACTATATTATATTTTGGCATTAGCGTGTACATTTTAGGTTTCTTTTTGGCAAATATGGATAACTGAAAAGTTGGAATTTAAGTTAAGAGATAAGGGAGAACATAAGTGATATAGTAAATTTAACAGATTATTAATATAAAACATTTACAAAAAAAGTTTGAAGTTATGATTTAGTAGAAACCTTAATGTATATGTCAAAATTATAAAGCAAACAAATGTGGGATAATTATTCAATGATGGATAAAGCTATTAATTAATAGTTAAGTATCAACCACACATAAAATTATGTAAACGAAGACACTACCTTATATGCATAAACTAAGAAGTCTTGCTTAATGATTTATGGGGTTCACGGTTGACTATAAAGATGTATTTTTTGATGTTTTTATAATCTAATAAGATTCAATAGTCTACAATAAAAGTGCTTTTACTATTTTAATGTGTACCTTATTATTCCTTAATCATAATATGTATATTATAGTACCATATTCGAAAATGAAGTTGTACAACAAAATTTGACACTATCTTATATCAAAGCCTCAAACATATGAAATTGGTGAACAAAGGATAGACAGGTAAACTGAGAGTTAATTTTTTTAAACTGAATAACAAATCATGGTATTCTTCAGTTAATATGATTATATCAAGATATAGATAATATTCAATGCATAATGTGGTGTGAACATAAGCATTTTAAATTTTGGTAAATAATAGATCCTTTATTGTCCTTACATCATTGTAACCGGAAAAAAATGGAAGAATCAATAGTTCGTATGCTTTTTCCATGTTTAATCATAGGCTGTTTTCATGGAGAATTCAAATGAAAAATCTCTAATCTAATTTTGTAAAGAATGTTGAATAAAATACCTGAATGCTCTTGATAATTAACAATCAAAGGCCATTCTTTTCTTTCAGGAGACTGCCGAGCTTTCTCAAAATTTCATTCTATAGTAACCAAAAGAACATCATTAAGTTTTAATAATGATATTAATCTAAAGTAAAATTCGAAATATATATACTAGCTTCAAGTAGTTTTGTACTTCAGCAAGCATTGAGGGTTTATAAGGAAGAGAGTATCATGGAAAATGCGACCTTTATTGTAACATCCCGAAAATTTTCGACTTTCGAAAATTCAACATCGATACTCACTTTATCGACTGCTGAGCCATCGCATGCCGGAAACCCGAAAAGTTATGGTTTTAAGAAAGAAGAAAAAGTAGAAGAAGAAGATAGAAGAAAAAGAAAGAAAGAAGAACAACAACAGAACAAGAGCAGAACAGAAAACAATATCAGAATCTTACACATCGCAGCGGAACAATATACAATAGATAAACACTAGTCTTTTAAAACAAAGAACTATATCATTTTATACATACATCAGACATCAGAGTCAATATACAACAATGGACAGTTATATAACTTGTCCTCATACAGAATACACAGCGGAATAAATACTATCAGATACAAATACTACGTCTCGTCATCCAGCTTATCTCCAAAGCTCCAGAATATCCTGAATATCCTGATAATCTAACTCTAGGCTGCCCGTGTGGAAAATTGGTGGGCACCCAGAGTTTAGAAGGGAACAATAAACTCCGAGTCAGTCATGGTGACTGGTGTGAGATCGTAAAACAGTTTATCTTTAAAATAAACAACAGGAAAACTTTTAATGTCAATTCGCAATGCTTTTGGAAAATGAAACTACCATAAGACCTCCCACCACACACACAATGCAAACGCAGAATTGGAGGAGATTTCTTCTTATGTTAGTCAAAGATGCTTACTACGCAAAAATCAAATTCTTTTTGATATTATTATTAGTGCATAGTGGAAAACATTTCGAAAGTAGAATATAAATCTTAGCCAGCATAGGTACCATTATATTATGCCTGCTATAGCTGCCTCCTGAGGAGACAAGTTATACAATTGAAATCGTAAAGGCTCGTATTGTTTCTTTGGATTTCCAACAAATGG
Source organism: Allium fistulosum (assembly GCA_030737815.1). Taxonomy (NCBI): domain Eukaryota; kingdom Viridiplantae; phylum Streptophyta; class Magnoliopsida; order Asparagales; family Amaryllidaceae; genus Allium; species Allium fistulosum. The sequence continues at coordinate 430,111,096 of CM060902.1, read as the reverse complement.
TCAGGCTAAGGAACTTCCTATCCACGATGGGTACGTCCCTGGAATAGACGACCCGAGAACCTAACCGGATCTCTGCCAACACAAGGCCGGGTTACCTCTGCAAAAATAGGTAACTACTGACACGCGTATGCCATCCCCCGATCGTCACCGATCTTCCCGAGGATCCCCGATTCGCAATAAACCACATAGATAATAATAATGCAGTAACCACAGAGGTTAAGTATCTGGGCTCCATACCATGATACCACCTTTATCCAGAAGGAATGACATACACTAAGGGGCGCTACTCCCTAGAACCTTGCTGCATCCTTCCTGTTTTGACCATTTCCGGGGTGTGAGGCTCGACGAAGTCTCGTCCACAAAGCTACGCTTTCTCAAAAAGCCCTGCTTCGGGTCAAACAAAATGATCAACCTATGATCACAAAGATATAAGATCAAACAAATGATCATATCGCAAATGATCAAACACTGATCATTTCACAGCAACACTCAGTATGCCACGTTACCAAATTGGGATATATCGCTGATAAATTTCAACTACATAACCTCTGAGCTCGTACGTCTCAGAGAAGGGTGTTAAGCTAAGAGAATAAATTCTCCGCCACCAACAGAAATGTATTTGAAAGAAATCAGCTTTATATCTCAAATTGTAACGTCAGACACACAATCCATCCAAGTCTGTTCCAGGATCGAACAGAACCGAAGGCACTTCTCACGAAGCCCTTGCAATTCCGGATAATTTTCAATCACGTCAGGACTTCCCGTCACTAAGGGTGATAAAACCTCTAAACCGGAGATCAGCCGATGTAGAGTAACTCGACGGTAATCCTTCCGTTTTCAAAAATATCCGGTCTTCAACACCGGTCTTCGAATGCAATTCATAACGACGTATCACATATTCGGAATGGGTTATACGACCCCATGGTCCTTTCCCGGCTAACCCGAATAGTGAGCGTTTATTTAAAATAAGTGTGGCATTCAATTTCATCCAATTCACAACAAATACCTATCTAAAGGTAATTATTGATAGTCGGTTATTTAACTATCAATAAAGATGCGCAACATCATCAGATTCCAAATAATTTTCCAAATTATTTCATCTTCAAAAATATCTTTACTAGATACAAAATTTCCACACTTCCAAAAATAAATCAACATTTATTTTTAAACAAATTCCCCTTTCTTTTATAAATTCCATAGTGAATTTATATTTTCAAATATCTACTGATATTTGATTTCCAAATCGATTTCAAACATTCACTTTCAATTTATCTTTTAAGAAGATAAATTCTCAAAAACATTTCATTTCATTTTGGAAAAGCATTTCCATACTTATTTAAAAATAAGTAATTCACAAATCATTTATTTTCAACACTTAGAAAATATTCGATATACTTAAATCAAATTAAGTATATATTCATTCTTTAAGGAAATCATAAATTTCAACATCTATTTGAGTCAAAACGAATGTTGCGTAAAACATCGTTACGACGACTCGAAATCACTAGTATAGGGATTCAGATTTAGATAGATATATAAATCCCAATACTACATCAAAACATTTCCTTTCGGAAATCATTTACTATAACAACAGTGTTATAGTCCACCATTTCCTTAAATTTCTCGAAAACGTCTATTTCAACAAGAGCTGCGGAAATCTCTGCTTTCGATTTATAATACATTTTAAAACATCTTTAAACTGTTTAACTTCATTTTTAATATCACTTCTTCAAAAATAAATCCATTTTACTTAACAATATATTCACTGTCCCAAAATCGTGAATATACTTCACTAACCAAATTTCAGTCTTTTCTACACATTCAATTTAAGGATAATTCGCTATCCAAAATCGCGAATATATTTCCTTTAATAATCTTCTATATTTAATTTATCAAATCCAATTGATCTCGAATTTATAAAACAACGTTTATAAATTCTATTTCTATTTTCTAACGACTTCAATTTAATAAATCTCCTTTATTAAAAATTCGATAAATATTCCATCTAAAGGTAAAAATCCAATTTATAAGTAAATCTCCTATAAATCTTTTATTCTACAGTTTCATCCATTTTATAATTTCATAATTTATAAATCTATAAATTCCATATCCTCACGATTTATAATTCTATAAATTTCATCTTTAACACTTATCATCTCGTTTTAAAATTCCAATATTTTAAATTTATAAATATCAACTTTTTAAATCTTTTAAATAAACTGTTCACAAAAATTCGAAAATCTCAGTTCAAACCATTTTATAAATTGCTTAAACTATTTATTTCAAAAATCACCTTACGGTCATAATTCACAAAAATCTTAACTTTTATAACTTCAAAATTTTACGTTTATAAATCGATTCAAAAATTCCATAAAACGTATATTTTCAAAAATCACTTTAAAAACCCTTTTAAAATAAAAGTCGTTATTTTTAAACTTCAAAAGCTGAATCCGATGATGCAACGCATCAATTAGTCCATCACAACAACAACATCATATATCAACATATGATAACAGAATATACATCAATATCTGTAAATAAATAACTACTGGTGAGGAATCCAGTTGGATCCCTCCAACCTGTTTCCCTGCATCCAAAGACGTTAGCACAATACCAATTCCGCTCCAGTACGGAATTATCGCGGTATATGGGTTTTATAAAAATCCGCTTACTAACGGCGCAATAGGGTCTCATCCGCTATACGAGGCGGGAAATCATCAATCCAATATATACATATGCCAATATGTATATATTGCTATATATATAGATATATCCTATCATATCTAATAGCACATTCAAACAAATCAATCAATAACTGCAATTCAATTATAAATCTGAGTGAGAAGATCTCACCGTGATTTTAATTCTGATTTCAGCGTTTATTTCGAATAAAATTAAACATGCGTTTAATTTTACCCGAAATTCCAACTAGCTCCAAACGACTCCAAACCAATTGCATCGCGTAGTATTCGCAAATACGATTCCAACGCACTTTGTTTCATCGAATTCCGACCTCGTATCAATAAGATATTGCATTTCAAAGTTTATACAATTTAAATCATAATTAATTTACAATTAAAATTAAATTTCAAACCCTCACACTACCATAGCCGTTAATCTCGATTGTACAGATCGTGGCCGTGTGATCTATTTCTTCCCACTCGAAAACATCTCCAGTTTCGTTCGTTCGAACCCAACGTCGTCCCCCTTCATCGAATTTCGCGACACCCATCGCCAACCCCCACGTCGATCAGCGAACATCATTTGAAATCCCACGTCTCCACCTACCACCACGCCAAGTTTCAACGAGCTCGGCCTCGTATGCTCCTCGAAAAATGCGTGAGAAGGTCGAATGTTCAAGCGAAGACTGTCAACGATCGGCTTCATAGAAAATGATCTCCACCGTTGATCACTTAGAGTTCGACGAGCTCTTCATTTCCGTAGTTAAAACTTTCTACTAATTGTCAACGGATCGTGAGATATCTGAGGAAGAAGATGATGCATCTCTGGCCATTGAAAATAAACATGGCGGCTGCAGTTTTCTAGGGTTAGGGTTTAGTTTTAATGCAAATGAAAATAGTTAGGTCCTTTTATAGAAAAACGACGAACACTATTCATCCCGAAATTTGCGAACTCCGATTTACGCGCGGTGACTGGCGTTTCTGGGGTTTATCCCGCGTTCCGGACACAATGGAAAAGGTTTCGGAAGCTAATTCGATCGTATGTGTGAGATATGGCAATAAACGATCAAATTAAATTAAATCGATTTAAATCGATTTCGAGGCGTTTTAATTTGTACCGAACAAACGGTAACTCCAAAAATTACGAAATTTGAAATCTTACAATAATATCACATTACGGATCCGATGAAATTGGTTTCGTCGAAATCCGAGACCGTTTGAAAAATGACTATTTTAACTCGACGATTTAAAATTAAAATGATATCGATGCGTTTCGAGTTGCCACGATCAAACGATAACTTCGATTGCTACGAAAATTGAAATCCGATAATAACTAACTATTACGGATCCAATGGAACTAGTTTCGTCCAATTCTGAGACTGTTCGAAAATTGGCTATTTTTCAGTCGATAATTAAATATTAAAATATTCAATTTTCACAGATTAACTCCAAATTCAATTTTAAGAGTTCTAGAATATTTCTATAACTCCAGTATGATTAAATAAAATTTCCCAAATCATTTTCAATCATTTTAAACTCGATTTTCAATTATCTCTGGAATTTCACTATTTAAATTTATCGATTAAGTTAACAAATTAAATTCAATATTCGAAAAATAAATCATTCGACTTCTAAATTCCATTTATTAATATTTAAAATTAATTAAATATTCGAATTTTAATTATCAAAAATTCTGGGTCGTTACAGAGTTCCCCCCTTAAAAGAATTTCGTCCTCGAAATTACAAGTCAAGAAAAAATGGTCCTTAACTCGTCTATCATTTTTCACAATCAATAGTTTTATCGATTTTATCAAAACAAATCTTTCTATTAAAGATTCGTTATCATTCAATCTCGTTTTCCAACTTCAATTATAAGTTTCAACAGCATTGTTTACTTCAAAATTCAAATTCGAGTTTAAATTCAAATTTTAAACTTCAAAATTTTCTCAAAAATTTCTAACGCCTTAAATTTTTAGAAAATTTCGCCAGCGTCTCCTTTGCGCGGTTAACATGGCACGACTACAAAACGTCCCTACGGACTCTCAGATTTCAAAAAGAAAAAGAAAAAGCCAAGCGGCTAGAGAAATAAGTCATCAAATCTCATATTCGAATTCAAATACTTACCTTTTGTCGAGCCATTCAAATTTATCTTCGAAATTAAATTCCAATTCCTTTATACCTGTATATCCTACTAGCCATTATATCTAGTTACAGCATTCAAACATTTTGCAAATTCGATTACAAAATTTCAATATGTACTTCTTATATCATTTTTACTTCACTGTTGAAGTTACACCTATTCATTTTCCTTCAATTTTACAGTTCACATTCATTTGAATTCAATTCACAATTTCAATTCAATTTTCAATTCTATTCATCTTCAATTCTGAAATATTGAATTTCATCGATTAACTTTCGTTTACAACTGCTTATTTTAAATTAGTTTCAATTACTAATTCATTACAAATTCTAATCTACTTATTCAAATTTGTTTTCAATATTCAGTTTCAATTCCAGTTTTATTCTTTCGTTCATTCCCAAAATTTATTTTCAATTCACTATTTTGGTTTATAATCACTCATATTAAACTGGATTTCAAATTCCATATGAATTTAATTCATTCCAACTCCATATTAATTTGTCATTTCTTCAATTAGTTTCAGTTACTAATTTTATTTCAATACTTTACTCTACAAATTCGAAATGAATTTTTTCAACATTCAATTTACTTTCATTAAGTTGATTCACCTGTACTTGCATTAATTTAACTCCATCTTTTAAGTTAAATTTATTCTATCAAAATTCAATTTGTATAGGTTATCAACTTAATAATATTTCATAAATATTTTTTTATATAGTATTCCAGGGTCTTTTCAACCTTTTCAAAACCATTTTTGAAAACAATTCAAATCATCCTTTGAATTTCCAAAACAAAACTCCAAATTTTTCAAACCACTTCCATTTAAAACAATTTGGCAGCAATACCTCTTTTGGAAACCCGAAAATGAACATCGATAATGCTGCAGTCATTACCGAAGTTATTTTCCAGCGACCGAAAAGAGTTTAGAGCTTTTCATCTCTTCAAAATACTTTTCAAACCCTTTGAAATTAATTTTCAAATCAAAATGATTTAAACTTTTCAAATCTCCAAAATTTTCAAATTCTTTTCAAAACATTTCCAAAAACTTCTCTGGAATTTCGTTTTCCAATTATAAATCACATTTATAATTCATATTCTTAGATTTCATTCGTATGTGAATTTATTTCTTAACTTTGGAGTTACGATTTCAATTTCTTATTCAATTTCAGTGATGATAATTCACTATTATTACTTCCTAACATCCATGCAACCATATACTATAGTACTTTATAGAAAACATTTATTTTCTATACAAAAATAGTTTTGGGCAAAATTATCTCATTTACCCTATTTAAAACAATATTGTGCCGAATTGTTCTATACAAGTGTTTAGAGATCCCTATCGATAGAGTTGTACGGACAATACCGACCAGAATCCATATACCACTCAACAAACCAATCATCACAATATAAAACAATTTTATATTCACTAACAAATACGCACTCGTATCTATTATTACACTCAACTCATTCTAGAGTACTACTGACTCTATCTCTAATGAGTAACACCCAACAGAGCAGGGTTGTCGCTTAACCATATGCTCTGATACCAAATGTAACATCCCGAAAATTTTCGACTTTCGAAAATTCAACATCGATACTCACTTTATCGACTGCTGAGCCATCGAATGCCGGAAACCCGAAAAGTTATGGTTTTAAGAAAGAAAAAAAAGTAGAAGAAGAAGATAGAAGAAAAAGAAAGAAAGAAGAACAACAACAGAACAAGAGCAGAACAGAAAACAATATCAGAATCTTACACATCGCAGCGGAACAATATACAATAGATAAACACTAGTCTTTTAAAACAAAGAACTATATCATTTTATACATACATCAGACATCAGAGTCAATATACAACAATGGACAGTTATATAACTTGTCCTCATACAGAATACACAGCGGAATAAATACTATCAGATACAAATACTACGTCTCGTCATCCAGCTTATCTCCAAAGCTCCAGAATATCCTGAATATCCTGATAATCTAACTCTAGGCTGCCCGTGTGGAAAATTGGTGGGCACCCAGAGTTTAGAAGGGAACAATAAACTCCGAGTCAGTCATGGTGACTGGTGTGAGATCGTAAAACAGTTTATCTTTAAAATAAACAACAGGAAAACTTTTAATGTCAATTCGCAATGCTTTTGGAAAATGAAACTACCATAAGACCTCCCACCACACACACAATGCAAACGTAGAATTGGAGGAGATTTCTTCTTATGTTAGTCAAAGATGCTTACTACGCAAAAATCAAATTCTTTTTGATATTATTATTAGTGCATAGTGGAAAACATTTCGAAAGTAGAATATAAATCTTAGCCAGCATAGGTACCATTATATTATGCCTGCTATAGCTGCCTCCTGAGGAGACAGGTTATACAATTGAAATCGTAAAGGCTCGTATTGTTTCTTTGGATTTCCAACAAATGGTCAGGCTAAGGAACTTCCTATCCACGATGGGTACGTCCCTGGAATAGACGACCCGAGAACCTAACCGGATCTCTGCCAACACAAGGCCGGGTTACCTCTGCAAAAATAGGTAACTACTGACACGCGTATGCCATCCCCCGATCGTCACCGATCTTCCCGAGGATCCCCGATTCGCAACAAACCACATAGATAATAATAATGCAGTAACCACAGAGGTTAAGTATCTGGGCTCCATACCATGATACCACCTTTATCCAGAAGGAATGACATACACTAAGGGGCGCTACTCCCTAGAACCTTGCTGCATCCTTCCTGTTTTGACCATTTCCGGGGTGTGAGGCTCGACGAAGTCTCGTCCACAAAGCTACGCTTTCTCAAAAAGCCCTGCTTCGGGTCAAACAAAATGATCAACCTATGATCACAAAGATATAAGATCAAACAAATGATCATATCGCAAATGATCAAACACTGATCATTTCACAGCAACACTCAGTATGCCACGTTACCAAATTGGGATATATCGCTGATAAATTTCAACTACATAACCTCTGAGCTCGTACGTCTCAGAGAAGGGTGTTAAGCTAAGAGAATAAATTCTCCGCCACCAACAGAAATGTATTTGAAAGAAATCAGCTTTATATCTCAAATTGTAACGTCAGACACACAATCCATCCAAGTCTGTTCCGGGATCGAACAGAACCGAAGGCACTTCTCACGAAGCCCTTGCAATTCCGGATAATTTTCAATCACGTCAGGACTTCCCGTCACTAAGGGTGATAAAACCTCTAAACCGGAGATCAGCCGATGTAGAGTAACTCGACGGTAATCCTTCCGTTTTCAAAAATATCCGGTCTTCAACACCGGTCTTCGAATGCAATTCATAACGACGTATCACATATTCGGAATGGGTTATACGACCCCATGGTCCTTTCCCGGCTAACCCGAATAGTGAGCGTTTATTTAAAATAAGTGTGGCATTCAATTTCATCCAATTCACAACAAATACCTATCTAAAGGTAATTATTGATAGTCGGTTATTTAACTATCAATAAAGATGCGCAACATCATCAGATTCCAAATAATTTTCCAAATTATTTCATCTTCAAAAATATCTTTACTAGATATAAAATTTCCACACTTCCAAAAATAAATCAACATTTATTTTTAAACAAATTCCCCTTTCTTTTATAAATTCCATAGTGAATTTATATTTTCAAATATCTACTGATATTTGATTTCCAAATCGATTTCAAACATTCACTTTCAATTTATCTTTTAAGAAGATAAATTCTCAAAAACATTTCATTTCATTTTGGAAAAGCATTTCCATACTTATTTAAAAATAAGTAATTCACAAATCATTTATTTTCAACACTTAGAAAATATTCGATATACTTAAATCAAATTAAGTATATATTCATTCTTTAAGGAAATCATAAATTTCAACATCTATTTGAGTCAAAACGAATGTTGCGTAAAACATCGTTACGACGACTCGAAATCACTAGTATAGGGATTCAGATTTAGATAGATATATAAATCCCAATACTACATCAAAACATTTCCTTTCAGAAATCATTTACTATAACAACAGTGTTATAGTCCACCATTTCCTTAAATTTCTCGAAAACGTCTATTTCAACAAGAGCTGCGGAAATCTCTGCTTTCGATTTATAATACATTTTAAAACATCTTTAAACTGTTTAACTTCATTTTTAATATCACTTCTTCAAAAATAAATCCATTTTACTTAACAATATATTCACTGTCCCAAAATCGTGAATATACTTCACTAACCAAATTTCAGTCTTTTCTACACATTCAATTTAAGGATAATTCGCTATCCAAAATCGCGAATATATTTCCTTTAATAATCTTCTATATTTAATTTATCAAATCCAATTGATCTCGAATTTATAAAACAACGTTTATAAATTCTATTTCTATTTTCTAACGACTTCAATTTAATAAATCTCCTTTATTAAAAATTCGATAAATATTCCATCTAAAGGTAAAAATCCAATTTATAAGTAAATCTCCTATAAATCTTTTATTCTACAGTTTCATCCATTTTATAATTTCATAATTTATAAATCTATAAATTCCATATCCTCACGATTTATAATTCTATAAATTTCATCTTTAACACTTATCATCTCGTTTTAAAATTCCAATATTTTAAATTTATAAATATCAACTTTTTAAATCTTTTAAATAAACTGTTCACAAAAATTCGAAAATCTCAGTTCAAACCATTTTATAAATTGCTTAAACTATTTATTTCAAAAATCACCTTACGGTCATAATTCACAAAAATCTTAACTTTTATAACTTCAAAATTTTACGTTTATAAATCGATTCAAAAATTCCATAAAACGTATATTTTCAAAAATCACTTTAAAAACCCTTTTAAAATAAAAGTCGTTATTTTTAAACTTCAAAAGCTGAATCCGATGATGCAACGCATCAATTAGTCCATCACAACAACAACATCATATATCAACATATGATAACAGAATATACATCAATATCTGTAAATAAATAACTACTGGTGAGGAATCCAGTTGGATCCCTCCAACCTGTTTCCCTGCATCCAAAGACGTTAGCACAATACCAATTCCGCTCCAGTACGGAATTATCGCGGTATATGGGTTTTATAAAAATCCGCTTACTAACGGCGCAATAGGGTCTCATCCGCTATACGAGGCGGGAAATCATCAATCCAATATATACATATGCCAATATGTATATATTGCTATATATATAGATATATCCTATCATATCTAATAGCACATTCAAACAAATCAATCAATAACTGCAATTCAATTATAAATCTGAGTGAGAAGATCTCACCGTGATTTTAATTCTGATTTCAGCGTTTATTTCGAATAAAATTAAACATGCGTTTAATTTTACCCGAAATTCCAACTAGCTCCAAACGACTCCAAACCAATTGCATCGCGTAGTATTCGCAAATACGATTCCAACGCACTTTGTTTCATCGAATTCCGACCTCGTATCAATAAGATATTGCATTTCAAAGTTTATACAATTTAAATCATAATTAATTTACAATTAAAATTAAATTTCAAACCCTCACACTACCATAGCCGTTAATCTCGATTGTACAGATCGTGGCCGTGTGATCTATTTCTTCCCACTCGAAAACATCTCCAGTTTCGTTCGTTCGAACCCAACGTCGTCCCCCTTCATCGAATTTCGCGACACCCATCGCCAACCCCCACGTCGATCAGCGAACATCATTTGAAATCCCACGTCTCCACCTACCACCACGCCAAGTTTCAACGAGCTCGGCCTCGTATGCTCCTCGAAAAATGCGTGAGAAGGTCGAATGTTCAAGCGAAGACTGTCAACGATCGGCTTCATAGAAAATGATCTCCACCGTTGATCACTTAGAGTTCGACGAGCTCTTCATTTCCGTAGTTAAAACTTTCTACTAATTGTCAACGGATCGTGAGATATCTGAGGAAGAAGATGATGCATCTCTGGCCATTGAAAATAAACATGGCGGCTGCAGTTTTCTAGGGTTAGGGTTTAGTTTTAATGCAAATGAAAATAGTTAGGTCCTTTTATAGAAAAACGACGAACACTATTCATCCCGAAATTTGCGAACTCCGATTTACGCGCGGTGACTGGCGTTTCTGGGGTTTATCCCGCGTTCCGGACACAATGGAAAAGGTTTCGGAAGCTAATTCGATCGTATGTGTGAGATATGGCAATAAACGATCAAATTAAATTAAATCGATTTAAATCGATTTCGAGGCGTTTTAATTTGTACCGAACAAACGGTAACTCCAAAAATTACGAAATTTGAAATCTTACAATAATATCACATTACGGATCCGATGAAATTGGTTTCGTCGAAATCCGAGACCGTTTGAAAAATGACTATTTTAACTCGACGATTTAAAATTAAAATGATATCGATGCGTTTCGAGTTGCCACGATCAAACGATAACTTCGATTGCTACGAAAATTGAAATCCGATAATAACTAACTATTACGGATCCAATGGAACTAGTTTCGTCCAATTCTGAGACTGTTCGAAAATTGGCTATTTTTCAGTCGATAATTAAATATTAAAATATTCAATTTTCACAGATTAACTCCAAATTCAATTTTAAGAGTTCTAGAATATTTCTATAACTCCAGTATGATTAAATAAAATTTCCCAAATCATTTTCAATCATTTTAAACTCGATTTTCAATTATCTCTGGAATTTCACTATTTAAATTTATCGATTAAGTTAACAAATTAAATCCAATATTCGAAAAATAAATCATTCGACTTCTAAATTCCATTTATTAATATTTAAAATTAATTAAATATTCGAATTTTAATTATCAAAAATTCTGGGTCGTTATATTTATTATGGACAAGAAAAAATTTCTATATATTAATATGGTGATTTATTACTTTTTAAAAGAAAGATGTCGAATTACTTGAAGTGCTAATTTTAATATTTGTTACATTTCTCTAGATATTGATGTAATAGTTGACCGCTTTCTTTACCTATTTAATTATTTCCTAAAATAACTTAGTCTCATTCACGTTTCGACAAATGATTGATTTGTGCATGTACACGTATAAAAAAATGCCACATTACGTACATGTCAAAGACATTTTGTAAGATCCGAAAAACCAGACAAACTGTGTTTTTCATACCAACTCTTTCTACGCACGTGCATCGCACGTGCCAAAGTACTCGTATATATATATATATATATATATATATATCTTTATAAAAATATTATAAATGATTTATAATCACTTCAGAAATAATTAAAATGAATTATTATCATTTAAAACCAATCATTTAAATAATTATAAAATCATTAAATCTCAATTTAAATTCATAAGTCAATTATTAAGTATGATGCCATTATTGATGATGTAATTAATACATTTTATTTCCAAAAATAAAATAAACTTTTTTATTTTATATTCTCGTTTAAATGGATAAATAAGTGTATGTATCCAGCTCCATGCGCGACTTTTGATAATTATAGAGCTGTTTACTGATAAAACGATTTTCGACCAATTTATCGATATTCCTTCAAAGTTTATATTTTTGTAAATGCTTATTCAAAATAAGACTACCATCATTATTGTTCAAAACATCCTATCATTGTTTTAAAAAGCTTATATTCGAATATTTAAAAAATATAATTTATCAAATTGATAAATTTGTGGGTCGTTACAGCTATCATGTAATCTCATTACACAAATGTCTATACATAAATACAAGATATTAAATGAATGGAAAGTGGACTGTGTCACGATACCAATGTGACTGCTTGTACCCATTACATGATCAAGCTCAACGTAGTTCTTCTCCTACTAATTAATAGAGTCTAATTAAGGGTAATTATGTATAAGGGTTGCCTACAATCACAAAGTTAGTATCTGCAATATATAATAATAATGGAGCATATCATAACATACAAGTAGATGACAATAAAATAAATTAGAAAATTCATATCTACATGCTCCTATTCTGATATGCATGGAATACAGAGGCTAACTGGCCTCTCAACATGGACGAAGTGAAACTGCTATACCTTAACCAATCATACGGCATCTAAGAAGTATGCTGATACAGTACAGAAGTCACACTTAGTACAATGGACAAAACATGAGCAGTCGTATCTTAACATTCTACTCTAGTCCTAGTCGGCACTATAATGATGCAGATAATCAATATGCAATCAAATCGTCAGGGTACATAGGTGAATGTCACACACACACACACATTAATCTACCTCACTCATATCATAATACTCATTTATTGTTTCCTATGTCCATAACTTTTCATTTGGGTTATCTTGTTTCATTTGCTCTATTACTTTCAAAATCATTTTCCAAAGATTTTCAAAATGTTTTCCTTAGGTTTCCCAAAATCCTATTTTCTAAATATCTATATCGTATTTATTGAAAAATCTAATAATATATACCAGAAGCTAAGTACGCAAATAGGAGAAAGTACTCGGCTACAAAAATTGTGGGATCTCCACACACAGGGTCTCTATGCTACCCTAAACAACATTCAAAATTGTAATAACAACTCCATCAAATAAATTGCACTAAAATTCATATTCCAAAATCCTATAAGAAACCCGAGTAGTTGACTGTTTGACTAGTGACAATAGTAGTGGACTGTTAGACTTGTGACAATATGGCTAAGTTGTTACAGATCCGGGTGATATCCCATGGGCGGTCAACTAAGATGGATATTAGTCTCTGTGGTTTCACACTAGAATTTATCGTCAAAAATATCACCACATCAAATATATCTTACAAGATCTCTGGGTGCAATTCTAATCGCATAGAGTCCATCTCACCGTACTCACTACCCAAAACCATATGATATCATAAAATGTATTAATTATATATAAACATACTTATAAATAATCAATAGCAAATAGTATCATATTAAAGTGATCAATAAGCAATCCTAATACCTTAATAACATTATGGGTAATTTCCCGCAATATCTTGATAGTTATCGTTAGTAACAGTAATATATTTTCAATATAAGTAAAACATGTAGTCAAAACCCTATTATGGACAGTATTCAACATTATCAAGTGTGAACTTATTCAATTATCATAGTTATCATATTTCTTTTACATAGTGCACTAGTAAGTAAACATAGGTATCCATGCTTATAGCTTCTCACTTAAATATTTAATCATCATAATGCTACAAGTGAGATAGCTTGAGTAATTTATGGGATTTCACTATTTGTAATAACGTCAATATATACAATTAATGATTGATTGTTCATCATAATAAAAAGAAGAACATAGATAGAGTATGAACACACAAACAGCTCATACTATCAAATGTTAGAAACTTATCCGTCACCCCACACAGTATCCTAAGTTTCAATCACTAAATCATTCAAATACCCAATTGTCTACTCAATTATTTTACCGGGATGATAAGTTAGTATTCTAAATTTCAATCCTTGTCCAAACTCTATAATATACACTATAAACTAGAAAATGTGTATATTGCTACAATATTAATTGTACACAATAATGCTGTCAAACGTGTACAATACTAAATTTATTTTGATGTACACAATAAAGCTAGCATTGTGTACTTAATCTCAAATTATAGTCTGTACATTATAAAACGGGCAAAGTGTACTTGAATCTAACTATAATTTGTATAAAATAAAAATGCCAAATGTGTACTTTATATAAACTAACACATGCACAATATATAAACTGACAATATGTACAAGTTTCATAAACCCATATTTATAATAAGAGTAGCTTATGGGTTTATACTACTCTAAAATATTGTTCCCTTATCAAGTATGAAAATTCTCATTAAATAGTTCTAACCAATAAACATGGAATTTCAACTAAGGGATAATCTATTCGTAATATGTATAACTGCTAGTAGTCACACTGGTGGGGACTTCTATCACAATTGTGAATGCTGGTAACCACACAGATTGAAAGACTTCTATTACACATGAAATTAATCCCACTAATATATTTTTTATAAACCCAATTTACCAAACTATAATCACACCAATATCATGTACATTGTATATTGACCCATTATAAATATTTCACTAAATAATAATCAACACAATAGATCCCTAAAGTACAGCCAAAAGTATTAGGGATAACTAATCATCATTATAAAATAAATGGTTCACTAATCATATCATTAAAATGTCATTAATTAGTTAATTAAGGGAGATATATATATATATATATATATATATATATTTGGTTTTTTCTCATAATTCTACACGTTGTCGAAAATGTAAACTAGTTATACCAAGATGATCCAAATGACGTGAGCCACGTCTCAAATGGATTTGGTATGAAGAAGTTATTACATTTATTAGATTTAGGTGATAAATGATAATTTTATAACTTCATATATAAATAAAAATATGTGCCACCGTAATTACTAGAAGCCCAGTGACTTATTTGTAAAAATCAATCATCTTCCTTTTAATTTCCCACTCATAATTCTTGAACTCCACGTCGCACCGCCACCACTAGATAACGAACCAAGGCTATCATTGAAAAATGCTTCGAAAGTCGAATTCTCTGATACCAATCCCATCCAACTTGATGTTGCCTCAACGACCCAGAATCTTATACATTACGTTAGCTCCACCTTGCCATAGCCACCACCACATAAAAACGGACCCTTCGAAACCACCACCATCCTTATCAACACTTTAAATACGCACTGAAATAGTACCCTTAGTTGTGACCCTGATGCACCTTTCTTTGGTCAATGCTAATGCACCACCGACGTTGACCTCGATTTTCCATTGCCCTACTAAGATTTTGAATGAGCAACCAGCATAGATCAACATTGGATGACGGTCCCATCGATGCCATCGGTTTTGATTCCAACCACAATTGCCCGACCCTAAAAAATCCATCACCTGATGTCCGAAACCACCTACTCCAACCATCACAAGCTTCTACTACACGGATCATCACCAATACACTTAGGTGTAAAGCAGCATCACACTATGCCGGTGGTCTTTGTTTCACCCATTTTCTGCCAACACAATGAACATAGGTGGTTGCCGCTCTTGCCAATAAGCTCTACTTCTTTCCAAAAACCCGATGATACCTAATTTGTACTATTTTGTTACTTATATCAAAAGTTCTACAATAGTTTTGATTTGGTTATGTCTTTTTTTATTGGAAAGTGGAGTAGGAGAGCAACTCTATGTTTGTCCATGAAGAAAAGAAGTTTTGAACAGGAGGGAGAAATATTATTTCATGTGAAGAAGAAAAGGTGTGTGCCTGGCAAAGAGACAGAGCATGCATGGTTTTTTTTGAAATAGTTAAAAGAGTTAAGGCCTAAGTCCCGTAAACCGGGTAGTAATATCCTACCCATAGTTACAACGTAACATAACCATATTACATTGCCATAACTGCATATTCTCTCATTATCTTTCTAAACAACGAGAGCTTCCAAACTCTAGAAATTGGGGTTTTCTTCAAAATTGTAGCGATCTTTTAAAATATCGATTGATTTACTTTGCAAATCCTTTACGGGGTTTCCAATACTTCCTTTTGCTATAATTATCATTAGACAGCTTGAAGTAAGCGATTTTATCTCTTATTTTGTTTGAGCTTTCACGGTTGCTTGCAATTTGCTCCTCCTTTAATTGAAGCTTGTTGCTTTCTCCTTTACTCTAAACAGATAACTGATAGACTTGGTTGTTGAGATTACTTCGATGGTAACTTTTGCCTATTCTCTAATCATTGAATTCAAGTTGCAAAATCCTGTTTTGCTGTAGGAATTGCAGCTTCTCCTCAAACATTAAGTTGGACGTGCGGTAGCGGCTACCAAAATCAGGTAAAATAAACAAATTATTAGTATTATCACTATAATTATCTACTGATTTATAATAATAATTTGCTTATTGACGTCCCTTACAGGAGTTGCTTCTGGTTTTGGTACTAGAATGGTGTCCTCCAACATAGCTATTATCCTTTGTCCAGTACTTGTGATCGTGTTGAAAGTTTTTGCCATAGGAAATGTTAGTATCGACTTTCCCTCTTTGTAAGTATACTTCGATCCTTTCATCGTAGTTATCCAGATCATGTATGATTGAGGATTGGTTTTGTGATTCAATGAGATCTTTCTCTGCTTTATGGTTCAATATTTGATAATCTGTATCTATGTTTTTCCAAATCCGAATGCTTTCTATTTCCTTATTTGTATGCAACCTTGCATTTCTATCTCTCCTTAAATATGGTATATTGTTGTTGTTAGCATAGTGCATGCTTTGTTGAATTCTTTTGATTTGCATTTGGGTCTTTGTTGTATGTATTGAACACTTGTTCTAATGTTGTGCAAAGAGACATATTGGTTGAAGTTGAGTTTTCTTTTTGCTATAAACAAATGTGCCTGGAGTAGATGAAATAAAAGAATAGATACTCTATTGTTTCTGATTCTGTTTTACAAAGTAGACATTTATTTTCTTCAATTTTGTCCCATTTTTTGCATTTATCTCTTGTAGGCAGACTGTTTAACAATGCAAAGTAGGCACAATATGCCATTTTTGGGCAGTTTTCTCTATTCCAAATAGTTTCATACCAATCCACCTCTACCTCTGCAGCTTTAATATATTCCTATTTATTTATAAAAGAGAATTTACCTTTTGAAGTAAATTTCCAGTTCCAATTGTCTTTATTTATGCTTTAATCTATTTCAATGCTTTCTATGGCTTTTTTAAATATATAAGCTGCTGGATGTGAATTATTGTTCCATTTGTAGTTTTGTAAGATGCTTTCAACTGTTGCATGTGTTCTTCCAAATTGCAGTAAATTAGACCAGCCCAATAAATTTACCAAATAATTACCTTCAATCCAAGGATCAAACCAGAGGCCGGTTGTTTTTCCATCTTTGAACTTCCTTTGAACCATTTTATTCCAATTTCTCTGCAATTTAAAATATTATTCCATGTGTTAGATTAGTGCTTTTCCACTGGCGTGGTCCAGAAGTTTTTATTTTTCACATACTTTTCCTTTATCTATTTTTCCAAAGTGATTATCCTTCCACGAATTTCCAAAATAATTTTAGATGACGTACCATACTTAGATCTTTGAAGATTCTTAATCCCAATCCCCTTGATTTTCTTGATTTGCAAACAGTTTCCCATGAGACTATATGATGTTTGCCTTTCCAAATGAAGTCTGCACAATTTTTTTCAATTTTCTGAATTGTTTTTGCTGGAATATTATGTGTTTACAGCCAGTACATGATAATAGCAGCGATGACAGTATGAGTTAGTTCTAATCTTCCAGCTAGAGAAAGCAGTTTGCTAGACCAACCCTCTAATCTATTTTGTAATATATCATAAAGCTTAGCACGGTCTATCATTGATTTTTTCTTACTGAGGGGAAGTCCTAAATATTTTACTGGCAGTAAACCTTCTTGAAACTTTAGTACTTTTAGCATTTCTCACTTCTTTTTCCCTTATTAATTTCAAGACCAGCATATTCTTTCAACTTTCCAAAGACATTAGCCATAGTACTTGCACTCTTCTCATCTGCATTTAAAAATAATAATAAATCATTACCACATAGTAGATGAGTTATAATGGCTTCACTCCATTTGTGATTTTTATATTCCTTTTATTTGTTCTATCTCCATTTGTATTGAAAAATATTCCATTCAAATGCTGAATAAGTAAAGAGAAAGAGGGTCTCCTTGCCTTATTCCTCTATTGCTATGAATAAAACCACAAGTAGAACCATTTATAAGTAAAGTGTAAGTAACATTGTCTATAAATTCTCTAACCAAGTAAAAAAATTTATCATTAAACCCCAAATGCTTCATTATATGCAATCTAAATGTCTTTATTTTATTAAAAGCTTTATGCAAGTCAACTTTAATGCACATTTTGTTTTTACTGCCTAGATTAAAGTTTCTAATCATTTCACAGGCTAGTAAAGTGTTTTCTGCAATTATTCTCCCTTGGATGAAAGCACTTTGGTTATCAGAAATGATATATTTCAAAAACACTTTAATTCTATTACAAAGAATTATTGCAATAATTTTACATATGAAGTTTCAACAGGCTATAGATCTGTAATCCCCTGAGTCTTTAAGTATTTTTATTTTTGGCACCAATGTGATAAGAGTGTGATTGAAGTTTTTCAAAAAATTTCATTCTCAAAAATCTCATTTACTACATCCAAAATTTTAAATTTGATTTCATCCCAATGGGTTTTATAATAGCCCCAAAGCCCTCTGGACCTAGGCTTTTATCATTTTTTGCATTGAAAATTATGCCCTTAATTTCTTCTATATTTACAGGAGCAAGCATAATATCTTGACTATTCGGATGTAGTAGATATTTAGTGTCTATATTAGGAATTTTTTTTAAATAAGAGTCTAAATTATATAAAGAGTTAAAATAATTAATGGCTTCAGACTCTATTTTAGCAGCTTCATTAATTACAACTCCATTTTTATCTATTAGTTTTCCTATGTCATTTTTGTGCCTTCTATTGGATTTTTTGGCATAGAAAAATTTGCTAGATTCATCACCATTGGTTAGCCAATCTACCTTAGCTTTCTGCCTTATATTAATAGTTTGAACATGAAGAGCTTTAACTAAATTGCTCTGAGAATGAAAAAAAATTTCACAAGAAGAGGGTCTGAGCTATCATTGTCAATACTATTCTACAAACACTCACACTCTTCTCTAATTTGATTTATTTCATTTCTTGGTTTATTTTTATTCCATTTTTTCAATTTTTTTTCGATGTTTTGCAAAGATTTGCTGAATATGTATTGGGCAGTGCCCTGTATAAACTCAGCAAAACAAGTTTTAATAGTTTTTTGTATGAAATTTCATGAACCCAACCATTGACAAAGCTGAATGAAAATTTTCTTTTTTATCAACATTTTTTGAAAGAAAAATTTGCAAATGAGTATGATCGCTAGAGGCTTGAGGAAGAGTATTGACAAAAGAAATATGAAAATTGTTTTAAAAGTTTTTGATTTGACAAAACTCTGTCTAATTTACAATGGATGTTTTTACATTCACCTGATTTCCAAGTATATTTATTCCATAGATTGTAGGCTCAACTAATCTAGTTTTTAAAATGAAATTATTATTTTTTTCTAGTTTTTTAAAGGGAATAGGAATACCTCCCCTTTTCTCAAAAGCATGTAATACTGTATTAAAGTCTCCTAACAGTATCCATGCATTATTCATTTGATCATTTAATTGTTTTAAATGTTCCCAAAGTATACTTCTTTCATTTTCACTGTTAGATGCATAAATAAAGGTGATTTCTACAATTAAACCTCCCTTATTTTCACATATACAGTGAATGAATTAGAGATTAATATAATATTGTTTTATATTAAAGATATTATAATCCCTAAAATCATGATTCTGTCATTGGCATTGTTGTTTATAATTTTCCAATTATTAAGAAAACTCATTTGACTAAGTTCTATTTTACTATTATCTAGCTTATGTTCAAGTATTCCTTAAATATTAGGACTATATACTTTCAAAAAATGAACTAAATCTGTTTTTCTTTCTAAGGAGTTTAGTCCCCTTATATTCCAAGTAACAGTCGACATTTAATAAAAGATAATTAAAAGATATAATAAAGGATATCTCTTTTTGTCCCAAGCAGATTCTGTGGTAATCCTCCTTCACCAGTCTCTTTCTCTTTCTCTTACATGTTGATTTATGTTGCACTTTGAGTATTGAGTCCTATTTTGGATTTTTTATGATGTATTTACTTTTGAATTCTTCATCTTAAGTTGTGCTATCTTTACTTGATGATGCAGCATTATCCTCTTTGTTGGAAATTATTTCATTTATGTTTTTTATTCTGCTTTTCTCCCTTTTCCCTATATTTGTTGGAGATTTTGAGGATGAAAGCTTTTTAGTTGCATCTGTCAGAAGTTGATCTTGGTTTGATTCTCTCCTTAAAAAGGATGCTGCTGCTTTATTTACATTTTGATGGATAGAATTGTCTACAGACACATTCTTTATACTACTTTCTAGATCCATACAATCATTGTCAGAAATAGAACGCATTTTTGCCTTTGAAATAAACTGATCAATAGCTTGTTTCATGGTAGCTTCTTCTACTTGTAATTGAACTGTTATTTCTTGAGTAATGCCAAAATGAACAACATTCAGCTCTGTAGCATCCTGTATGATCATTTCTTGATATGCTTTACCATTAAGTGCTTCAATGTTCTGATTTGAAGTATTGTTTTGTGTAACTACTTTCCCTGCATCACTGGGTTGTTCTTGAAGGATTTTAGTATTTTTATAGGATTTCTGAAGCATTCTCCTTATTGTTTTCCTTTGATGGTTTGCTTTTATTCCCCTCATTAATTTCATTAAATAGACTGCCTTCATCTGAAGCTTCAACTATATCTTGCATGTTTTTGTCTTGGTTTTGCTTTTCTTTCCACACTTTCTTGATTGTGCAATTTTCAAGATTATGCCCAAAACATTTACATGTCTTACAGCATGGGGGATTCCATTCATATTCAATTTTTTGAATAATGATTTCACCATCATGCATAGAAATAAATGCCACTTCAGGTAAATTTGCATCTGCATTAATTTCTACAAGGATTCTTACGTAATTCAAACGTGTTTCCTTTGTTGTTGGTTCATTTATTTTTAATGGTGTACCTACCACATTTGAATTGCACTGAAAGCTTCCTTATCCCATAATTTCAAACTCAATTCAAGGAGTCTGATCCAAATTGGGATGGTAGACAATAAGTCTTTACCCATTTTCACTTTATTTGTCCATTTTTTTTAATATTATCAGTTTTCCGTCGATAAAATATGGACCCCATTTACTTCTTTGTCAAATCTGAAGGGTTTGAGAATCTAATTATAAAGAAACCATTATTTCTAGTATACATTTTGAAATTACCTTTCGAGTTCCAAGTTCTTGATACAAATGCCTTGAAATCATTATAGGCTGGTCGGTTTCCAAAAATGTAAGTTATAACCTATCTATTCCACTTATTAAGCAGTTTTTTCCTGAAATGTATTTGTATTTCTTTGGCCATAGTTGTATCTCTGCTGTATATTATTTGGTCTTTCTTGTTTTTTCTACGCTGGTTTCTGATGATTGCTAACTGGGACTGAATTTATTTATTGATTACTAACTGGGGATGGATGTCTTTTTCGACTTTTGACCATTTGAAACCCTTCCTCATTAACGTCTGGAGGGTTTTCTTTATGAGGGGGTGGTGAAAGAGTACTAGGATTAGGAGAAGAGGAGAGATTATGTGGATAATTTCCAATTTGATCTTGTAGATGATCTTGTATTTGATCTTATAACCGCCTTTGATTTTCATTAATGAATATTGGATTTTTGACAATTCTCATGGAAGCCATTGGAGTTTAATTGTGCTGTTGAGCATGCACGTTTTCCTAAATGAAGAGATAATGCATATTTACAATAATTTATATTTTATACTTTAGTCCTTTTATTTGATTTGTATAAAATACTCATACTGCCAAATGTCAAAATCTTTGTCAAAATGTCTTATGCATCACCAAGTGGTTTTATGATCATCATGAAAAGTTGCCCTGTGTGTTATATGAAACGAAAACTGATATTTTTATATTTATAATTATATATATGTGTGTGTGACCACTATCCCACACCTCCAACATTCACTATACCCGAAGAGTACGTTGTAATGGCACCCGACCGATGTAAGTCAATTGTCAAGGATGAAATTCCTAACACTAATCATTACATACCGTATATCTTATAGCACATCGAATAAAGAATAATATCAATATAGATATAAAACAGACGATATATAAGTATCAATAAATGAACCAAAACAAATATCAGAATGTAAGGTTCACAATAGACATATAAAGCAAATGGAGTAGAGTTTATACATCATCAAAATAAACTCAAATGAGATGTCTCTAAATAAGATAAAGCACTATTAAAGCTATATAGTGCTGCATAGCAGAATAAGCAACAAACTGTAGTAATAAATACATAGCGTCAGCCTCCTGCTTGTCCTCTGAGTAGCTCTATGCGTTAGTTTCAAATCTGTTATCTAGTCTACTCATTTTAGAATACCCAAGATAATAAGAAGAAACGCATAAAACCTCGAGTTAGACAACAGTCCAGTGTAAGCAATAAACAAATCTCAAAATACTATGAAAACCGATATAATATAGAACATAGGGTATGGATACTCATACCTGACATGTCTCAACATCCAAAGAGTTAGCATGTTAACACAGTATATGCTAAACTACTATTACACATGAGTATACCACATTAAGTGTAATGTGGGTGTCGAGGTACCTAATTCAAGAATACCTACATCACAAGACATCCATACAGTAGTCGCACCAATCATAGCAAATATAAAGTAATCACACAACGATAATCATCCTCACGATCTCGTATCACCATGTTTATCACCAAGGTCTCACCTTGCCATACATCGCCATCGAAGTCTCACTTCACAACGATCCTCATAGAAGCCTCGCTTTACCACATTGTCACTGAAGTCTCACTTCACCACGATCATCACTAACATTTTGCATCGCTATGACTTTCCCAAACTCTCTCATCGCTATGATCGTTACAGAAGCCCCGCTTCACTACGACTTTCCCAAAGTCTCTTGCCATCATCATTTTCCATAGTCGTACTTCACCATGACCTTCCTAAAATCCTTTGGATAAATGGTAATTCTTTTAATGACCTCCTAGGCCAGTGACACCTTGTGTCACAATTGGACTCGGTGTTTATTTGGACACATATCCAATAGGTACTACCCTCCTTGGGTAGGCCAGACTGTCTAACGGCCCAGTGTACGTAGGTGAACATCCTTACATACCCTTGCCCCATGAAACACCCAACAATCAAGAGTTATCAATTATCCCTTTCGCATGTGACTCAATTCTGAACATTCCACGGCCCACCACACCGCTTAACCGCCTTGAACGTACCTCCTCGGACTACCCTTGTCCCAAGCATTCACTTCCCACATGAAGTACTCGATCAAATGCCTCACCTTGTCAAAGTTTAATGCCTCTACATGTCCATTTCATGTCATAGAGTTATGTCATCATAATTTTGAAGTCATCACGTTGAAGCATCACTCCTTCGCCTCGTCGTTTTATCGTCGATCTCCATCGCATTGCAACCATCGACAACGAACATCGAACGATTGAATGAACACATACACTAGAACATAATGTGCACACCATCGAATTCTTGACCACATGGCCACTCCAATAGTGGTCGGTATCGGCCACAAAAGTGATCGGTACCAATCACTTTGGCCATCTTCAAAAACTTCACAAAATCGAAGTTTTTCACTTTTCACTTGACACGATGCTGACCAAAGTTATCCATCCAAAAACTCGAAGAAATCATGCGACAAACACACCAAGCAAAAGTAGTCGGGCTTGAGCATGTTTTCCACCTTAAAATTAGGCTAAGTCCAAAATTCAAGTTTTCTCAACTGCCTCGTGCCTGTCCCGATGTAAGAGTACCTAAAACCCGAAGAAACTAGCCCAAAAACACTAAGCAAGATTGAATGGCCCCAATCACTATTCTTCATCAAAATTTGGCTTAGTCCTTCCCATGCTTTCACATGCCTGTCCTGAATTTTTTGGCATCCAGACCCGAAGAAAATCCCTTTTTGACTCAAAGCGTGCCACTTCAGGCCACTTTTTGGTCACTAACGACCACTCTCAACGATATGATTTTAGGCAACTAAATAAACTCCAAATCATTTGAAAATTTCTGAGGACTGCCCAAAGCGTCAAGGACATCGTATCTAGATTTTAACATGTTTCAAGTACTTTGATGTCATTTGCACCGAACGACATATCACAATTATAACTACACAAAACAACTAGCAAACAGATCAATGCAATCCATAAAACTGTCAAACATCATCATACAACATCTAGCAATGCATATAACCCATCCAAACATGATCAATACAAGTAGATGTTATTTATGCAATTCAAACTATAAATAAACAATCCAATTATGTACAAGCCAATCAAACCAAATCAAACAGACAAATTCAAATAATCCAAACCAATCAAATTCAATCCAAATATTCAAACCAAATCCTAAGAGTATGCGTGTGTGTGTATTTACATATCAAATCAAAACCTAATAACTAGACGTTTTGAGGAACTTCAACCCAACTATAGGACCCAAAGATTGGATCTACTTTGATGGAATCTCAATCTTCATTATCCTTGTTAATATACTTTGGGTTGTTGGTTGGTTCGTCTTTGATTAAGGAAGAAATCATCCATTAAATGGCATAAAATGCTTTCCTTGTTCCTTGATCATCTACATTTGACTCAACTCTAAATGCCTTTGGTTTCTTAGGATAAAAAGGGGAATATCTTTGAAAGATTAAAGAGTTTCTTTAAAATTTTCACATAATTTTTGATGTAGAGAATACATATTTGTAAACATATGTTTGAAAATGAAAAGAAAGTATAGAATAATATAACGAGTGCGTTTTCTAGATGAAATATGCTTATATAGGAGTAGAAAGTCATTTGGAATGAATGGATGGATGGCAGTTACCTACATTTTGAAATTAATTTTTTTTTGCTATCTGCCTGTTATATGTATACATATAGGTAACATTTATGTCGACATACATACCTAAATTTTCAAAACTAGTGTATTTTTTATAGTTTTGTTTTTATCTTATATCATTATATATTTATAACTTCTATAGACTAATAAACAATATAAGACACTAAGAAATTTATTTCATTACTTAGAATTGATGGGTACATGGATTTCAACGATTAATAAAAGAAAATACATAAAAACGACATGAACTTAAACTAAAAGCACACAATATAAAGCTGGATATCATAAGGAAATAACTTAATAGGTTTAGAAAGGTGCAGATGATAATGATGAAGAGCGCCAAGTTTGGAATGACCTTTCTAAAGTATTTGTCCACTTTGTTGGAAAGAGAGGTGAACTTTTTACTAAATGAACACTTAACCTTCTTTTAATTTTTGAGAAGCTTCTCTTGGTTATTTAATATCTCTTTGTTGGAGGGGTGGGATGGCTTGAAAAAACTTTCTAAGAAAGTATCCAATTCTTCCTCCTCCTCCTCTTCTTCCACTTCCATTTCATTGCCTTCTTCTTCTTGCTGGATCTCTTGTTCTTCTTCCTATGCCAATCTTTGTTCCTTTTCGGGAAGTGTCTCGTATGGTTCGAAAAATCATGGAATGTCAATAAGAGAGATATTAACTTTGTTGAATTTTTTTTGAGAAATGGATTTTTCTCCTCTTAAATCAACATCAAAATATAAGAAAATTCTAGTAAGATACACACCATGGAAGAGTGTGTTCTCAAGTCTAGAAATGTTCTTTTGAACAAAGTCATCTGAAATGACTTGTGCCTAATTGATGTTGTAATGACAATAAATCACAAAAAGAGATTTAATTTATTTTTGAACAGGGTTATTGTAATTACCCATCTGCGGAGTGATACTATGCTGTAAAATGAGACTCATAAGTCTCGATTTTGGTCGAAGATTCTTTTGTTTAAATTCAAATTCTTCATCACTTTCAAAAATAAAAACCTTCACGATTTTATTCATCAATTTGAAAAGTGGAGAGGTCAATTCCACTAGATTTACAATCAAGAATATTACCCAAACGTTCACAATTTAAAACAATTTGAGTACCATTAACACTACTCAAAACTTGACCTTCTTCTCCTTGATGAAATTATCTGTTCAAATTTGCATAGAACATTTTGACTAAATCCGAATAACAAACAAAATCAATTTGAGAAGATTTAGTTAAACCAAGGATTTCATTTTCAAAACAAAGATCATATAAACCATAAGAGGAAAAATAATCGAATTTAGCAAATCTTCCAAGAGAAACTTTTTCAAAAGTTAGGCTTTAATGACATCTTTCTCATTAAAGATAGGGCTTTTAGTTTTCTTAGAGAACCTTATGGTTTTAGGATTTTGACTAGAGGAAGCCATTTTTCAGTTTTTGAGGAGATAAGATAATGAAGAGATATTTGAAATTTGAAATAAAGTTAGTGAATGAATGGATAAAGATTTATTTGATTAATAAAGAACAAAGTGTCACGTTCTTTGGTCAAAAAGGTGCCTTTTCAGAACTGGAGAGTAAGTGCAAAAGAGAGGAAAAATTAAAATTTGAATTGAAATTTCAAATTTCATTTTTCTGGCATATATGTCGACATATGTTATATGGATATGTCGACATATAGCCCGAAATTTTAAAAAATAAAACTAGGCTAATATATCCCTATATATAATTATATTCATCTGATACTATTATTAATCTATATGTTATTCCTAAAAGTCAAAATCAACCCAAAAAATGTAATAAAAATTATTATAAAAAGTTACCGTTTTTGCTGCTTTTTGTTGATCAGTTCTGACTAGTCTGTTGTTGTGAAACACACATTCTTATGTATCTAGTTCATTGTCGCTAGAGGAAGCGTCTGAATCATCAAAAATTGCTACATAAGCCCTTTTCTTTTTCTAGATGAATCATTTGCTGGTGAGATCTTTGATTTATTCGGCTGCGAGCAGTCTCTTTGAAAATGAGCGGGTTCATCATAGTTGAAACATCTAGTTGCAGTTCCAATTCCAGTTCCGGACATTTTGTTTCCAAGTTTTTAAAAATTGTCCATCTTTCTATACTTCATGAATTTTCTAAAAATTCTGGTTATGAAAGCAATTTCCTCATCATTATCATCGTCTGAAACCTGATTGTCGGTTATTGCATTGAAAGCGATGGGTTTCTTTTTTGTTGTCTTACTTTCCCTTATATTGTCTTACTTTCCCTTCTTCCATACAATTTTTCGTCATAGACATTAAGTTGCCTATTAACTCTTCAATTTTCGTAGTATTAACATCATTAGCCTCTTCAATTGCTAGTGTCTTTTGATCCCATTCCGAAAGGAGTGAATTTAGGATTTTTCTAACTAGATCCTCTTTAGAAAAGTTTTTGCCTAATGCAATTATGAATGCATTATATCTTGAAATCTACAGTATATGCCAGAAATTGACTCATTTGGTTTCATTTTGAACAATTGAAACTGATTAGTTAATATGGAAATTTTAGTTTGTTTCGATTTACTTGTGCCCTCATGTGTAACTTGTAGTGTTCTCCAAATTTTCATATGTAGACTTACAAATAGACACTATTAAATTCAATTTTATCTAGTGAACAAAACAAAATATTCATGGCTTTAGAATTATTTTTTGCAAGTGCCTTTTGGTCAGCAGTCCAAGTTGAAAAATTAGTCCGGGTCCAGTGTACTCATCCTGTATAATATTCCAAATATCTAGACTATTTGACTATAAATAAATCTTCATCCTACATGACCAATTAGTGTAATTACTACCATTAAAAAGTAGGGGTCTAGTAGTAGATTGTCCTTCAACAAAAGTGTTAACAAATGAACCAACATTGTTGTTAGCCATTTAAACTTTTTAAAAATCAAATTATGAGCCTTTGAAAACTTAATGCTCTGATACCAAGTGTGGATTGCAGAATTATGGATCTTAAGGGTAAATAAACACTAGAGGATTGCAGAATTATGAGCCTTTGTAACTCTTTTTAAATTTCTTTCAATTTTAATGTTAAATCACAGATTTTCAACATAAAGTTTGTATCAACATTCAATCACAGATGCAAACACAGATAAAATAAATGCGGTAAAGTAAAGTAGAGAGTTAGAGGGACGACACCGGGGATTTTATACAAGTTCGCATTTCTCCTACATCCAGTCTCGTACAATTGTTTGTACATATTTCCTTTCAAATGTTAATTTTTAAACGGGCAGAAGGCAAACCCAATTAAAATCTCGATTCTGGGGCTACGAGACACACCCTCCTGATTTTTCGGGCTCAGGATACACTCACTTGATTTGGACAGGCTACAAGCACACCCACTCGGACTTCCAGGCTACCAAGCACACCCAATTGATTTGAACAGTCTACAATCACACCTAAGCAAATACAACTAGAGTTTGATGGTTTTTGCAAAGACAACTTCTTGATCTTTGGTTACAATGGATCCTATAGCCTCTTGAGTAGCACTTTAATCATGAATTAAGAGAGACAAATGATTGAAATCAGATAGTAAATAGTAGAGAATCAATATAATGAAGATTGAACTGATTCTGGTTGAATTTTAAGAGATTTGAATAAATTTTCCCTAGAAATTTTAACAAAGTAAGAGGAGAGAAGAAATAAGAGTTGATAAAAAATTCATTCGAAAGCCCCATTTTAGAGAATAAATAGACATGCCCATTTACAAAGAGTTTCGATGAATAGACAATTCATTTCAAAATTTGAATTTCAAATTCATGGCATGTATGTCGACATACTCATAGGGTATATGCCGACCTATCCCTTTGAAAATTGAAAAACCCTTTGGTGTTTAAATATTCTGAAAATGCTTCATAAAATATTTTGATTCGTTGTAAAATAATTTAAACATAGTTTATAAACATTTTATACATAAAAAACTTTTATAAAATATTTTTAAACATATATTGAAAAATATATTTTGTACTAAAAATAAAGGATAAGAAAATGGAAAATAGAGATCAAAGATTGCTCCCAGGGACTTCAACAATATTTTATGACTCTGTATACAATACTATAGTCTTCAGATCTTCATATCTTGGCCTTTATACTCATGAGTCTTCATGTCCTTTTCTTGAGTCTTTATACTGTACAGTCTTCGATTCAATACCTGTGTAATATCCTACACTATATACTATATAACTTGGCAAAACATTAGTGTCCATATTTTATATAAATATATATTGTTGTTATCAAGGTTGTTATCATCAAAATCAATAATTGAGGTAGTAACAGAGTGAATCCCCTTCATGGGTCACTCTCCTGCACCTCCAGTCCTCCCATTCCTTTGATTACCATCTTCCTCAAAGATATAACACTGGTCACTAGATCGATACCAAACTTCATCTCTCTGTGTTGTGATCGTCCAACTTCCTCTGTATGTTCCCTTATTACGGTAAAATGATGATGACTCCTCATGTGGAATCCTAAGCGAATACACCAAGCTAACCATCATTGTATCCTCCTAGGTGTAAAACCTTACTCTAGCTTCCACTCTCCCCTTGTCATGTCCACCGTCTACTGCACCTCACCGTTTCGACATATTTCCGTATCCCTTTAGTCGTCCCACGCCAAATGATACCGAACTCCACAAGACCTAATGAAGCAAACAAAAGAAAAAAACATCCATGACTTGGCACACTAAGCCTTGACAAACCGTCACTAAGTCGATTAGACTACCATAAAGTTCAAAACAACTAAAGGTTTTCCTACTGGGTCAGGTCACCATTCTAGCCTACTTACTTAGTCATTGGATATTTTATGGGTTTAACATATCGATACCAAATAAAAAACACACTTAGCTAGAGCATAAATAAAAAGCATACCTTGGATAAGAATACCATTCACTTTCTCCTTCGCTAGTGGAGCAACCGATGAAGTAGGAGCGGCATTCAAAGCAAAATTCGCACTCTGCTTATTCCTCTGCAATTCTGGACAGTCCCTTTACAACTGTCCGGTCTTATCGTAGATGTAGCACTTCCTCTCCCCATCCCTCGAAGCCTTGAAGTCTTTGCTAAGATGACCTATCTTATTGCAATTAAAGCACTTCAGCTCCACCTGCCTTTCTTTTGGTCATCCTCTTCTCGATACCGCTTCTTCTCTTTGTTGTTCCATTTCCTCTTGCCTCCACTACTCGCTTGCGGTTTTGGTTCTTCCTTTGAAACAAGAGCTTCAACCTTTGGTTTTGGGTACAGGCTTCTTGCGTCAAAGCTGCAATTGTATGATGTTTTCTTTCTCTTCTCTTCTCTTCTGTTTCTCTTCTTTACTTCTTTTTTCCTTAGACCATCGTCCTACATCAGTTGGATGCTATAGTAGTGCATTATTTGACTATATAAGCATCAAAGGTATAGGGCGGTCATTATACTTGTAACGACCACCCTACACCTACGGTGCAGAATGGTTTTCAAAAGAAAGAAAATAAGTAAAGAAGAGGAAATATAAGAGAAGAGAATGGAAAAGAAGAGAAAGGAAACATCAAATAATCTCATTACCTACAATATATCTCACATCGCATCAGATTAAATATAACAGCCAACATGGATATAAAACAGTCGTTACAGCAAATAACAATGTGAACTAATCATCAGAGTATAAGATTCACAGAGTTATACAACACAGTAAAAGAGTTTATACAACCGATACATAAACTCAACTGATAAACTATCTCTAATAATAGTAAGTCAAACACCGTCAAGGCTCCACAGCGGAAATACAATAACAAACTTAAATATAAGTATGAGTAGACGTCACCTCCTGCTAGTCCATCCGCAGAACTCCATATATCATCCACACCTATTCTCAACTCTACTCATTTAACAGTACCCGAGATAATAAAGAGCAATGCATAAAACCTCTAGTAGGATAATAGTCCGGTGTGAGTGATAGACAATTTCAAAATACAATAAAAGTCGATATAGTATATGGAACAGAGTGTATACAAATCATACCTGACCTGTCCCTGCAACCAAAGAATCAACACATAACATAGATAATATGCTACTCTACAACATCATAAAAGGGTACTCAATACTCAGTATTTGTTAAGGTGCCTATGTATCTCCATCCACAATACCTACTCCATAGGAAGTAAACTGTCCTGGGTGTTTAGGTATCCCTATGCACAATACCTACCTCGTGTGACATCCCTAGGATGATAGGTGGCTAGTGAAGCAACCATAACAAACATTGCATGCATCAAACAATACTAACTGTCACCTAGTGTGCTCTAATATATGATACCTCATGTGACCCTCAAGCCAGGGACTAGTGGTAATCTCGGTTCTCTATTGTACTCTAGTATCTCGCAGCCCAAAGTTGGATACGTGTCTTGTGGCCCAAAGCTGGATACGTGTCTCGCGGCCCAAAGCTGGACACTAGACCAAAAGGTTCCAGGGTACACAGATCCCAACATGATCCATGGGTGTCCCTACTATACAATACCCCTGCTTCGAGTACAACAGAAAACTCTTTGAGTCATCAATGATCCTTAGCACATACACATCCATCCGAGCCCTACTGGCTCAATACCATCTCCACTATCAAACCCACAATGTTCCTACACTCCACAACTCTCCCTACGAGCCTCTTCGGTACCTGCTATTCCTATGAGCCACAAACTGAAGATATGGAGTGTCTAATTTTCGACATCTACTACACCCACGAGCCACCAACCGAAGATACAAATTCATCATGATGTACATCCCCATCCCCCATGATGCGAACGAGCCAACACCTCCATCATGATCTACAGAGTCTTAAACCATCTACCTCGAAACCTACTCCCAACATGAGCCAACATCCAAAGTACCAACTCTCATATCGAAGCATCACACCATCGCCTCGCTATCTAAATCACTTGCACTAGAGCAACAACATCAAGATCTAAGTTGGTCGCACGAACAGACCACCAAATCGTGCACCATGAAATTTCATCAACGTCTAAGCCAAAGATCAATCAATCACCGATCAACAATAGTGATGGACATTGACCACTCTATAGTGGTCAATGCCAACCACCTTGGTCTTGTACTTAACTAAAACAGATAAGTACAAACCAAACGGAAACAACTAGCATCCATCTCAAAGTCCGAAGCCTTGTCTTCCATCTCAGATCCGTCGGCACATATCCTAACCCTCCTCTAAAACTTTTCTCACTTATTAGGTTTGCGCGTGTACGAACCCCAATATACAAGATATTCCCCTGACACTCGATCACCGCTAATCAGTGTTTTCAACCAAAATAGCCAAACATGCTAAACAACCAAACATACATCCAACAACCATACATACATCCAAAACAGCATACATACAACATGTGTAATCCATCCATATAAACCAATATGGGAAATCTCATCAATAATAGCTCAAATCTTATAATTCCCTAATTATGGAACATCGATGGAAAATATGCGATATTCTTTATAAATCATTATACAATAATTTAATTTTTTTCTATAAAAATCTAGTATGTATATAAGTATACAAAATCACATTTTAAAACCAAAAATCATTCCCCAGCGTCAATCTAAAACTATACAACCAATCATAGAATGGTGAGAGACAATATCACTCACCTTGATGAAATCTGTCCAAACAAGTGCTAAAATGTAGATCTCTCCATCACGAGCGCAATGCAAGAAACTTCATCTAAAACGGACCTTGTATGCAAAAGATATGGCCAATATAAGAATCGAGATTAACTAAAACAATCAATTAACTAATCAAAAGACTAATTACCTACTTAACCCTTAATCCTTCTTCCCAAATCAACATATCACTCCTTATACATGTATGCTATAGGAATCCACTCCATTGTCGTGCATTCATCCCTAATGTCTCTTCCACCTCTCAATGTAATGTCGAACGGATTTCGCCTACGCGCTCCACTACGAACAAGCTCCGCGACCATCACAACCATATGACATCAGATCCAAGCATGTGAATCATGAACTGAAGCAATGCGCTCAACCTGCTATTCAACACGTTTTGCTCCACTTGACTAGATGTGCCCACTTTCGAGGAAAGGTGTGCATCGTTGAGGAGATTCCAATGGCAAAAGCCGATCCGCCTATCGTCGCTCCAAGGTCCAGCAATCTCAAACCCTAGTTGGCCACGGATGGGTCATGTCGACCAAACATTGTCGCACCTTAGATCGAGCATGTGGAATTGAAGCTCTCATCGGTGAACTTGTTGGATTTGGTTTTGTGATTTTTAGTGGAGCGATCAACGGATTTTGGTTTTTGAAGGGAAGAATAAAAGAGCGACCATGGTTTTCTTTCTTGGGAATGCTACAACAAATAGCCAAATGAAGAAGCAGGGATTTAAATAATATTATTTTATTCCATTTATTTAAATTCTCAAATAAATGGCCATACGTTTCGATTCCGTACGATCACACGACGCGTCTGATCACCACGAAACTCGTCTACGTACATCATCTCATTTGTCCATATCGAGGGGTATTAATTTCATCGCTATCTGAGACTATTGCCTTAGGATGCTAATTTCATGCATTTCAAGATCGTTTCGACCATCGGATCGTCCAATCTCCAAATATAGCAAACCTTATACTCATTTTAATTCGTAACATCAATCCAAACTTAACGGAAGTAATCTCAAATCCTGATTTGGCCGTATGTGAAAAAGCGTATATTTGGACCTTCATCTAATTAACGATTAAATATTTAAATCAATTATTCAAATATCCCATCGTTAAAAATACAGATCATTACATTCTTCCCTTCTTAAAAATATTTCATCCTCGAAATCACAAAGCAAATAGAACGTCTTCTCACCCCTAGGCCCTAAAAAGCCTCTCAGATTCTGAAAAAAATCTACAGCACCTCCTTTGCGCAACATGGTCCGGGAAAATTCCCAATACAACAAAGATATGTAAAAAAACATATATTTAAGGATACTAGGTCATATATAGCAGTCTTCTCAAATAAGCATGTTATCTCAAACCATAACTTTCCCGCATGCCTAATAACCATACCAACATAGGCTATCAATGCAAATGCTAACAAACTAATCAAACATGCATACATGAGATCCATCATCAAAAAGTAACATCTATGCCTATCCTAGAATGCGAAATACTAAACTATTTAGTATAAAACGTCAAATATGATATCCAATATGAAAGCGGACGATAAAAATAAAATTTCTCTAAGTGAAGATCTCCGGATAAGAGGTCCTCATGCTCTTCTCAGTCTCCCATATCCTATCGCTTTCACTTTCATTCCACTGAACCTCTATACTCTGCTACCCTCCTCCTAACCTGTTTCATATCACATCTACCGATACGAATAGGCCTACGAGGTCTCGAAGTGTTTGGATTAGTCTCGATATCATAAAGTAGATTCGATGCCAAATTTCCAAAAGCCTTTTGTGGCCGAAACCCGTTGTTCGATAACAAGTTCTCCCAAAACTTATTATCGAACAACGGGTCTCGGCCACTTACAAATCTCTTGGCACACAATGGAATCACATTGTCTATCCCACATACAACCCGATGAAAATGGATCCCCTTCTACTGGACTTGAGGAATATAAATCTAGCATTATTTGTCAATCAATCGCATGTGCCTCAAATGCTATCATCCTATCCTCGGTCATCGACAATTCATCAATACAGTCTATAGATATATGCTCCCACTACTGGAGAATAAGCAATCTTTTATCTCTCGGAACAAACAGTTTCAGTCAGGTCCGCACTACTTTACCACTGCAGATGCTACTTACTCTTCTAATTTAGCCACGATCTCTAATAGTCTAGCCTTACGCCTCTGAGTAGTACCAATCCACTAAATCAAAGTAGGTTAGATGGTCAAACCAGCATCATCTTTGGCCATAGCCCATTGAGTTCTGATGTCATAACTAGTGATAAGCTCGAGCAATGCCCACTCTAGGAATATTGCTCCCAAACTGGTATGTCTCCCACTCGATGTATCAACAATATTTCCCTTGCGAATGTATAGAAAATGTCAAATCCATAAGAGGATAGGAAATTAACCATTGCTACTAGCGAAGGTCAAGATCCTTCTCGGAGAAGAGATACTCCAATGATGTGGAATCACTAAACAACTGAACCTCTCTCCTTATAGACGGTACCTCCAAATGCCCAAAGCAAACTCTATCGCCTCCAACTATGAATCAAGAGTCGGATACTTCCCCTTGTGCGATTTCAACTGTCAACTAACATGCAGCAACCTTACCTTTCGGTATCAATACCGCACCCAATTAAGTACAACAGACATCTGTGCACTATCGTCTCCTCACTCCCGCTTGGAATGAGTAATAATGGTGCACTCATCAACCTCTCGGTCAGACTCGCTAACACATATCCCCATCTTGCATCTCAAACAAAAGTACAATCCTCTCTGATCAAATAGGTTAATGATGCTGCTACCTTAGGTCTATTCAAATTATGGATTGTCGTAACTACAGGATCTACA
Organism: Allium fistulosum; assembly: GCA_030737815.1. Taxonomy (NCBI): domain Eukaryota; kingdom Viridiplantae; phylum Streptophyta; class Magnoliopsida; order Asparagales; family Amaryllidaceae; genus Allium; species Allium fistulosum. The sequence goes on along the minus strand of CM060902.1, from coordinate 430,075,177 downwards.
ACGATGTCCTACTCTGAAACAATATGACCCATGCATCTCACTTCATCCTCCAGAAGTGATACTACCAAAATCTCATCTTCAATCGGTGTCTTCTCAACACCTACAACACAATCATCACTTGTGTCTTGTGCTCTTCTTTCATCCATAAGTAGACGAAAGTATCATAAAAAAATACAAGCACAAATCACTCAAATGACCCCTCAAAACACAGATCAACAAGGTGTGCTGACACATTGGTTTGCCCAAACGGCATAACCAAGCAATCAAAAATCAAAGTAGTGTACGGAACACTATAATCGGCATACTCTCTCTAAATACTCTCAGTTGGTGAAAACCCCACCGCAAGGTCCAACTAAGAGAACATCCTTGTGCTATAGAGTTGATCGAACAAGCCACTAATAAACAGGATTGGATAATTGTTCATCATCCCATCCAGCTCATGACAACAAACAAGCAATTCCAAAAAGCCATCTACCATACTAGTGAAAACTATAGGTGCATCCTACCTAAACATACTCTTACAAATGAACCATCACCTCAATAACTCATTCGCTCGCACCTTTAGTTTCCAAAGCTCTTTGGGCATCATATGCCTTAAAGGCACAACTACTGGTCTAGCTCCTTTGACTATATCGATACGGAAATCAATCCCTATATGTGATAATCCGATCACCTCATTGAATATGTCCGGACACTCTCTAGTTACAAGTACAGATGACAACTCATCATGTGGAATATTGAGCGAATATAGAAAGCTAACCATCCCCATCCTCTATAGGCAGCCAATCACCGTTGTTCGCTCCTCCACTGCCCCAATCGTCGTCAACAACCTCTCATAATCCACCACTATTCTGTATCCCTTTCAGCCAGTCCATTTCCAAACCATAATACCGAAACGCAATCAAACCCCAAAGCAAATCAATAGTAAACAAACAAATAACATCCATGACTCAATAAGACAGTCTCGACAAAGCATGTATAGGCTGGCTGACCCCTAACTAGGTCGGTCATAATTAAAGGTTGGTTAACCATCTCGAGTCTCAATCCTAATATCTCTGTCAAATCTCGATATAAAGGAATATGAAACCTCAATGTCAAATAAAACACGTATGGAAATTCCATAAGTGAAAAGCATATCGAAAGGTGATGCAATTTCCCTTCTCTTTCGTCGATGGAGCACTCAACGAAATTAGAACGACAGTCAATACATATGCTTCCATGGTCTATCCCTACTCAGCTGGTTCGGGATAACCCATCTACACAGGGTACTGGCTTTCTCATCCTAAAGCCTTCTCTATCATCTTCTCGAAGCCATCGTCCATATGACCAATCAATCACTGCCCAAGATGATCACTCAAATCAATGTCAAACTTTACATTCTTTCTATGTGGGGTATCAATGAAAAATAGCTCATACTTCGATAGCATATCGAATTCCATCACATACTCCAACACAAACGTATCGCCTTACCTAAAATCCCTAATCAACACCGACTTTGAAAAAGTCAAGATAAATCTTCTTCGAAGTGAACTATGAACTAATCCCAAGTAAAGCGATCCTCAAGAATCGAAGCTATAGAGGCACTTCACTAGTTCATTGTTCATCCCTGGAGTTACCCTGAGTTTAACTTCTACCTCATTACAGAATCTAACTCTAAATCATCGAAGACCCTCTTGCAAGGAACCATCAAATTTTGCCTTTCAATAGCTAACCCTATTCCAGGGAACAGTCTGCCTTCTGGACTCTTGTAGTCTCTATATACCTCTGCAAAGTCTAATATAGCCATTTGCACTTGAGCACCACAATCATCCAGAACAAATTAGGCATTCCAGAAAATGACTCGTACCACCTCTACAAACAAATCCTATCAATCAGGGTTAGCGGCCCCGATTGTAACGATCCTAATTTTGATTAACATTACTTAGGACATTTAATTAGTTAAATTAAATGAAATAATGAAATGGTTAAGGGATTGAGATTTGTGTAAATAAGGGGTAGCCGTGCCTAATAACAAATGAACTAATGGGAAACTAAAATAAAATGGATAAGGCTAATAGATGAGGGGCAAAGTAGGAATAAGACATATTCTAATACCTTAAACCCTCATGCACTTTCATTCTCACGTTCATAAGCAAAAACCAAATACAATAGAGGTCGGCCACCATTAAAAAAGAAACAAGAAGAAGATAAGAGGAAGAAGCTTAAGCAACTTAATCCAAGATCAAATCTCAACTCCTTACTCACAAGCAAATGGATATATGTGCTTATTGATGATTTATGTTATTTCATATGGATTTTATGATAACTTTTAATATGAAAACCCTATTAGATGATATCCAAATGCCTTGCAATTTTAATATAAGGTCAGAAATGATATTTTAGTGATGGGTTTCGAATTTCATAATTTTCTTAATTATTGTGGATTTATTATTAATTTTCCAGTAAGGAAAATGGTTAATTGGGTTTAAAATTAATTACAGTTAATTTATATTGTTTTTGGGTCAGAAATTAATATATGTTAGAAAACATATTAAAAGTGACTTATGGGAATTTTTGTAGAATTTTGCTAAGTGTTTTAATAAGTATATAAAATTATTTAAGGTATGAGACTTAAATGTTTTATATATTTTTAAAAGGAGAAGGGGCATTTTGTAAATATTTTAAATCATTTACTTCTGAAAATTCGGCAGGACTTTCAGAAATCAATTTAGAAAAGAAATTAGCAACCAATCATATGTTGACAAACAAACCAGGTTAGTTGAAAAGGAATTACTTTTTAAAGTTAAAAATCAGTTTTACCATGTTTTTCCTGTTTCACCACTTTCGGCAGCACCTTTCGACTAGGTACTTCCGCCTCCATCTCCATCGAAACCAATGCGCATGGTATCAAAGACTTGGTACGTAGTGAATTGGACATAGGCGAAAGGTATATAGTCGAAACAAGGGGTTCCGAAGGGGTAGAAACCTTGCTTTGCTTTCGAAAGGAAATGCGCCTGCTTTGCTTTCGAAAAGAATGCTTTCAACTTAGATAGCTTTCGATTTGGTCAAATGTTTTAAAGAATGGTTTCGAAAGAGGTTGCCCTTTTGTTTTATAAAGAAGTTTTCGAAGAGGTCGAAATCCCTAGCTGCCGCATCCCACCTTTTGAAGCAATGCCTTCGAAAGGGTTTCCTTGTTTTAAAACCTAAGCCGCTTCTCCAATGCTTTCAAAGGGATTGGTTTCGACACCATCCACTTCTTTTAATTAGGAAATTGCTTTCAAAAGAGTGCTTTCGACGTAGTTGTTTTAAGACGTTTTATTGAAAGTTAAACCCAAAGGTTTCGAAAGGAATGGTTTCGAAAGGTTGTTCCACGTATTTTACTTGAACCCAAATGCTTTTGAAAGTTTTAATTTATGTAAAGAACTTAATGCATTCGAAAGGTTTAAGATAAACGTTTCGAAGGGGTGGTTCCCCAATGTTTTCGAAAGGTATTAAATGGAAGGTTTCCAATGGTTTCGAAAGGCGTGTTTAAAGTGTTTTGAAAGGATGATGTCTAAGGTTTTATAATGCTTTCAAAAGAGATGATTTCAATGTTTTCGAAAGATGGTTTCGAAAGGTATGTTTTAGCCTTCGGCCTAGGTTATAATATAAAGCAGTTACTAGTATTGAATGAGGTACTTTCAATGGTTTCGAAAGGGATACTTTCAATGGTTTCAAAAGGGGTACTTTCAAAGGTTTCGAATGTTTTCATCAACAATGTTTTGTATAAAGTATATATAACATGGCAAAGTGATTTGAGTAAAGCATAGAGATACTTTCCTTGTTTACGTAGGATTTAAAAGGTTATATCAATTTGAAAGAAATGTTTTCAAGGAAATTTTTTAAGGGTAGATGACCCTAAGTAAAATGACTCAGATATTAGAATACCAGATGGGACTGGTATGGGGTCGCGCCCTATACTTTAGCTAGTAGCCCTTGGCTAATATAAGTTCAAAATTCCAATGTGTAAGGCTTTGTCGCAAGTAAGACTAAAATGATGTTACACACAGAAAGGAATATACAGAGCAGATATAGGTTATTGTTGGGCCCGCAAAACCATTAGGATCAGTTGACCCTGGGAGAAGTAAGTTAAGGACAGAACGTCCATAAGAGTATCTAACAAAAGTTAGACTATTTATATATTTTGTCTGGTAGGCCCGAGTCAGCCAAAGGTTAGTAGTCAGCCAAACAAAACTATAGTGTTCGGACTGATAGTCCATTGATTACCTGATTAGTATGCTTACATGATATTGATATTATTGTTTTAACCAGGTTGCAGGGTTTTAATTTGCAAAAGATATTTTTTTAAAGGATATTAGTGAGGAGAAACCCGTTCTGCTAAGCAGCGTTGTCTCACTTAATATTAGTAAACCGAGATGTATAGTATCATTCACACCAGACTTTATGTCTGACTTGGAGTTTATGTTTTTCCCTTTAAACTCTCATGTGCTCAAAATTTATTTGAGTAGGCTGAGGGTAGAGGATTTTCAGGTTTTAGTTAGTGGACGAATAAAACTTCCAAAGATAAGTAGGGGGCTGATGTTAGCTATATTTAGGAGTTGTTATGTTTTTACTTCCACCGTGTTGTATTAAGTCTGTTATGACTATTTAGTACTCTGGTCAACCAAGGAGGCATCTTCATATGTCGCTCTTGGCGTATTTATGTAATAATTATATTTGACCTGAACTTGGAAAACGATTGGGATTATGTAATTGGATATGAAACATGTTTGTTAAATGTAATCAGAAAAATTGTTTTGAATCTTTGATTTTGTTTCATATTCATGCGCTTCTGATATTATGGATACCATTAGCATTACCATACTTTGTCGCCGAAACTCGTCTGCGTACATCACCTCATTTTTCCAGATCCAACGGTATAAATTTCATCGCTATTTGGGACTACATCTCGAGATGCTAATTTTGCATATTTCGAGATTGTTTCGGCCATCAGATTTCTCGATCTCCAAATATAGCGATCCTTATACTTATTTTAATTCGTAACATCAATCCAAACTCAACAGAAGTGGTCTCGAGTCCTGATTTAGCCATATGTGAAAAATCATATTTTTGGGCCTTTATTTAATTAACAATTAAATATTTAAATCAATTATTCAAATATCCAATCGTTAAAAATGCAGGTCGTTACATCACTTAAACTAGGCGTATCAATGAAAGATAAACCATATCATTAGCATGTAAATTCAGCCACATGCTTTAAGATGATCTTCTCTTCTTGCTTCAACTCAACAAACTTCCTAAACGATACCAACTTCTAAGTGATCGGTATGAACATCTCTTTAAATCTGCTCCTATACTACTCCCAAGTTAATAGATCTTCTGGAGTAGCATATTCCTCATCGTCTCCGTGAACATGGCCCGCATATCGGGGTTACCTACCTCGAGCTCGCTCCTTCGTCTACTCCCGACATAGAATTCCTAGCAGTGTTCCTTGTATATTAGCTCATTCCCAAACTCTGTAATAAGAATGGTCAGTCACTCATAAAGGAAAATTAAGTCTACGGTGCTCGAGTGTGCAATGCTACTTATATACCATATATACTACTAATATGTAGTTTTGAAAAACAAAATATATAAAAAGTACGCTCTCTAAAATATCGCTCGATCCATTTTAAGGCTTTCCACTTACCTTATCCCTAATGGATCCAAGTACAACTTAGGTTGATCGCTCAACCTATGCTCTGATATTACATGTGACAACCGCCCTACCCCTCCGACACCTAATATACATAAAGAGTGCGCAGTAACGGTACCCGAACAATGTCGAACAATTGTTAAGGGTGACATTGCTAGCTCTAATCATAACCCATCGTATATCTCACAATGCATCAAATAAAATATAATATCAACATAGATAGAAAATAAATGAGATATATAAGTATCACTAAATGAATGAAAACAAATATTAGGGTTCAAGATTCACAATAGTCATACAAAGAAAATGGAGTAGGGTTTATACATCATTAAATTAACTCAAGGGAAATCTGTCACTAAATAAGGTAAAGCACTTATAGAGCTCCATGGCGGAATAAGCAATAAACTCTAGTAATATATAATAGTGTCAGCCTCCTGCTCATCCTCTGAACAGCTCCATGGCTAGCCTCGATTCTGTTATCTAGTCTACTCATTTAAGAGTACCCTAAATAATAAGAAGCGAAGCATAAAACCTCGACTTAGACAACGGTATGGTGTGAGCGATAAACAAATCTCAAAATACTATGAAAGCCAAAATAGTATAGGACATAGGGTATGGATACTTATACCTAGCATGTCCCTTAATCTAAAGAGTTAGCACATAAACACTGTATATGCTAAACTGCTATCACATATGGGTATACTACACTAAGTATAATTAGGTGTCAGGGTACCTAACTCAGGAATACCTACATTACAAGACATCCATACAAATGTCACACAAATCATAAAAAATAAAAATTAAACACACAACGGTAATCATCCTCACTATCTTGTTTCCCTGCGTCTATCACTAAGGTCTCAGCTTGCCGTGCATGGCCATCGAAGCCTCACTTCACAACAAACCATACCGAAGCCTTGCTTTACCACAATCGTCATTGAAGTCTCAATTCACCACAATCATCACCAACATTTTGCATCACCATGACTTTTCCAAAGTCTCTCATCACTACGATCTTTATGGAATCCCCGCTTCACAATGACCTTCACAAAATATCTTTCTACCTTGACTTTCCCATGGTCTTTCTTCACCATGACCTTCCCAAGATCCTTTGGATAAATGATAACTCTTTTAATGACCTCCCAGACAAGCGACACCCCGTGTCACAATTGGATTCAATGTTCATTCAGATACCTATGCCATAGGTACTGCTCTCCCAGGACAGGCCAGACTGTCCAACAGTCCAGGGCACAAACGTGAGCGTCCTTACATACCTTTTCCTTATGAAATACCCACTAATCCAAAGTTATCAATGATCTCTTTTGCACGCGACTAACTTTGGAACATCCCATGCTCCGCCACATTGTTTTACCTTATCGAACGTGCTTCCTTGGACTATTCTAGTCCCAAGCATTCACTTTCCACTTGAAGTACTCAATCAAACGCCTCGCATTGTCGAAGTTTGGAATGTTTCTACATGTCCATCTCATGTCGTAGAGTCATCTCATCATAGTTTCAAAGTCATCACATCAAAGAGTCATGCCTTTGCCTCGTCATTTAATCGTCGATCTCCATTGTATTGCAACAATCAAATGCACACATGTGCATGAACATTGGAACATCACAGGCACACCCCCAAGTCCTCAAACCCATGCCCATCACCAAGAGTGGTTGGTACCAACCACAAAAATGATCAATACCAATCACTTTAGCCATCTCCAAAAGCTTCACCAAATTAAAGTTTTTCACTTTTCCACTTAACCCCATGCTGACCCGAAGTAATCTATCCAAAAACCCGAAGCAACTATTCGAAAAAGCCAAGCAAAAGAAGTCAAGTCCAAGCACTTTTTCCATCTCCAAATTTGGCTAAGTCCAAAATTCAACTTTTCCCCAACTGCCTCGTGCCTGTCCCGAAGTAAGAGTAATGGAAACCCAAAGCAACTGGCCAAAAAGTACCAACCAAGAGTGATCGTCCTCGATCACTTTCTTCAACAAAATTTGGCTAAGTCTAGAACTTAACTTCCCACGCCTATCTTGAAGATTTGGCCTCTATATCCAAAGCAAATCCCCTTATGACTCACAGCATGCCACCACAGACGACTTTTTTGTCACTACCAGCCACTCTCGAGAATCTGATTTTGGGTTAACAAATCAACTCCAAATCACTTGAAATGTTTTCAAGTAGACTCCCGAAAGCCTCAAGAACATCATATCCAAATTTCATCATGTTTCGAGCAATTTGGTGCTATTGGCAACAAATGACGTATTATAATTCTAACTACATAAGAAAACTAGCAAACATATAAAAGAAATCCATACAACTATCACACGTCATCATACAACATCCAAACAATGCATATGATCCATCCAAACATAATTTACAAGCATAAATCATCTAAGATTTGTTTTTTTATAAAATAGCTATTATGCTCGGAAAATGGTGTAAATAATGTTAAAATCCAAATTTATCTTTTTAGATCCTAATCTAGGGTGTTATTAATATCATATCTAAGTTCTAAAACATTTTAACTTTAATAATCAAAATCATATTTTTACTATATAGATAAGCATAGTATAGAGAGGTAAAACCACTCATCTTGGATTATATCACATGAATCCCTAAGAAAACCTAATGTAGAATAGTCTCAACACAAATCCTAATCCCCCAAACAACAGATCTACTGCCCTCTTTTGTTAATCTCTCTTAAATCCATCGATTAACTTGGAGAAATGGTGATTTTTAGGTCTAATTTGGATTAATGGAGGTTAGGAGGTAACTAGAAATGAAGAGGAATGACTAATGATGACTGTAAGGAAGTTGTATTAAACATAATCCTGAATTTGGCTAATGGGTTGCACTAATCACCGTATAATTACCTACTAATATGCTCAGAATTAGTAAAAACTGTATACAACCATATCTCCTAAACAGTAAGTCCAAATCCTTGTCATGACCATTCTTTGAAAAGAGAAACCATCATTCTAATATGGCGAAAATAGTTTCAGACCCTAATTCAAATCCTATCAACAGTTGTAGGACTGACAAGGTTTCTAGGATCAAAACTGTCCAACAAAAATTCTAGAGATAAGAAATGTCGCTAGTTGACTTTTTCCAAAGTTATAGACTCATATGACCTCATATGAATTTAAAACCGTTACTTTATGGTCTTTCAATATGTAAAATATGGATCGTTATAATATGGGTCTGTTTAGTGTATACATAGTCAATTTTCATGAAACTATTTGTAAAAAAAAATTGCACGTTTGTTCAACTAAGTGTACTGATAATAATTCTACACAATTCATTTAAATTTATCAACTTTTAATATTACGTACGTCAAAGTCATTGATGTCGAGCAGAAAATTACCATACTTTAATAAATAAAAAAATGCTAAAATCTGATAAAATGTCGTGAAAAGATGAGTTGTTTCCTTAGGGAATAAATACATATGTCCAAATCATATATTTGACATCTACCTAGGATCTTAAGCAATTAGCCTATGTCGCGTTGATTCATACCAAATTCAAACATTTATATATGTACTATACATATAATTTTATGTCATCGCGGTCTTATAATACAATATATGAATATGTGGATTTATATACATTTATAAAATACGAAGTATTTTTCCGCTCACCTTAGAAATATCTCTCAATACTAAAAACCCCAGCAGAAGTTATGCCATATTGTTGAAAATCTCGATATGGTCCCAATGGCGGACAGTGCATCTTGATTTGACCTCATTTGAACAAACAAATTTTATATGAATACGATTATATAAATTAAGTAATTAACTAATTAGTTAACAATTAATTTAGTTACCTTCTTACTCTTTATCCCTAAGCATTATTTTCACCTAAGCCCATTTTCCCCTATAACATTTCACCATTGCCACCGGCACGAACCACCAGAGCACCTCCCGTCACCACCATTGTTCCCTTAGCGAACCAAATCCAAAGATTCCACCACCACAACCTCTGACCATTCCAAGAAAACCGTGACATTTGACCAAGCCCTAGATCATGACCCATCGATGGCAACCGCACCTACTCTGAACCCCCCTCAATATGGACCACCTCAATGGGAACTTGTTGCCACCTTTTCCACTACCTACTTCAGTTTATAGCATTATCACTATCCCTTCAAAGATGGTTGGGTTAGGATCGACTGCGTATACTTCTATTTCAAAAAGGTAAGGTCCTTTATAAAGAAATACAAAGTTAGGATTTTAACCATTTAAAAATTCCATTCACGTTTCATGCTCGTACAGCTATGACTTGTGGGAGCATCATATTCGCAATGCTTCTTCGACATCAAGTTTTGTTTAGTTTTTTTTCTTCGCGACGGTGTATACTATGATAAGAAATTTTGGTCCACATACTTATAATTAAAAACAATTTGGCCCAAGTTCCTTCTAATCATAAATTATAAAATACACTCCTATTTTTAAACAATTTAATAAACATTACAACTATAACCCTTAACCACCTGCCCTTTGTGCAAAATATTTCAACATCTGTAATATATCATTACACTAATTTTGATTTTGGAAGGAAAAACTTGAAAACTCGTCAATTAAAAACTCGCAATCGAAGAAAACCTAGTTGTCAACTATCACTTTTTCAACGTTAATCAAAGAAAAAATTGCTATCCACTTAACTGAGAAACCAAAAATCTAATTTCTGAATAAAAATGTAAAACATTTGAAAATTTACAGAAGGGTAAGTTCAGTGTTCGAAAGTGGCACGAATGATGCCTTTTGTGACGAACACTCAATAATTCAAAAAACAAAACCTGAAAACAAAGAAGAAAAGATAAGTAAAATTAATATTTTATTGTAAATATTGATAATGGAGAATATTTGATAGCTATAATTTTGGTTGATGATATTTTGAAATAATACTACTTCAATTTATATATATAATTGGGCAAATATTTGAATGGACAATATTTACATGGAAAATATTTCACATAATAAATGTTGGTCATTGAATGCTTGATATATAAGTGAAATTTTACTATAAATATTAATAATGACAAATATTTGACATGTATAATTTTGATTTATGATAGATTGAAATGGTAACATACAATAAGATGAATAATTAAGAATGACATATATCGACCTGTCAAAAATTTACCATAAATAATTATTGTGATGATTACTTGAAATATTATAAAAATTGTTCTATAAATACCGATAATATCAAATATTTGTCATACATGTTAATGGTTGATAATAAGTTGAAACTGTAGTACCCATTTACATGAAATATTAAAAAGGCCAATTATTTTCCATAACCAATTTCAGATGACAATTGTTTGATATGTTAGAGAGTTTTTATTGTAAAGACTGAGAATGTCAAATAATTTCGATACCTAGTTTTGATTGATGATAGATTGAAATTATAGTATACAATTATATAAAAAAGTGAGAATAACAAATATTTGACATAGACAACTTTTGTTAAAAATTGCTAGATTATTAGAAATATTTTATAGCAAAGACCGAGAATGTTAATATTAGCCATACATTGTTTTCATTGATTATAGGATGAAATAGTAGTATACATTTACATAAAAAACAAAAAATAACAAATATTTAACATAGATATTTGCAAGGAGAATATTTGCCAAGCAATATTTGCTAGGCAAATATTTCCCATCTCTGTGTGTGTGTGTGTGTGTGTGTGTATATATATATATGACACCAAATTGAGAATATCTTAACTTTTACAGGTATTAAGAAAAAGATACAAAAAGGTTGCACACAAATCTTTACCATATGGGTTTTTTTAATGACGGATTGAATTTGTAGTCCTTATTTACATGAAAAACTAAAAATGACAAATATTTTCCTAAAACATTTTTGTATAATGATTGGCTAAATATTTGATACATTTTATTAAAATTATTTGCAAGGTAAATATTTGCTAGCAAGTATTAATATTTATTGGACAACTATTTGTCATCTATATATATGACACTGAATTGACAATATTATAACCTTTACATGTACCCAGAAGAAGATATAAGGTGATGACAAAAAAAAATGACAACCACACCAATAAAAGATGTGCAAACCTACTCCTACAGAAAAGCAGCAAGCAAAAAAAGCTAGTCAAGAAAAATATGCAGTTGCGATACATGAAGAAACCAAACCTCCAACATCCGAATCAAGTAAATCTTCTGAATTTACAAATATTGGAGAAGAAAATGATTAATTCATTCTTCTTTCAACCTTGAAAAGAAAGCAACCAACAAGAAAACATAGTGCTAAAAACAACTACTAAAATCTGTAAAAAGATATTAGAGAAAATTATAGAAGTAGCTTAAAATGTTTCCATGCCTTAATAGAGAATTTAATAAAAGAGAAGCTACTTTTGGAAAAACACATAGCACAATTAAAGCTAACTCCATTTTTCAACTTGATCAATCCATTCTTGGAAGGAGCTATTACAAATAAAGACATATCAAAAGAATCAGCTTCTATAGATTTGATCACAGAGTCATTTTCAATAGAAGAAAATTGTTTTTAATTTGGATACATGAATAATTTTGAAACAAAGTGGCATTGTAGCAATTTTTGGATTGCCAAATGAAGGCATCACAATCAATACAATATCTTATTTGAAGGAAACATATACGATCTCTGACACGAAGAGCTCAAATAAACATATTTTGTAATTAGAAAATGATCAAAGCAAATGAAATATAAACAAGCTTAAAGAAATATTTGAATGGCCAAAAATTAGAAAATACAATAGATGTTGTGATACTGATGATAATGTATTTGCTTTTAACATACTTGTTGTCCACTGCAAACTTTGCATTTCCTTTACTATTGCTACCATATGTTTGTAGAATTAAACAAATGAAAATTGTTTCATGACCGGCAACAATTGGAAACATCTAATGGAATAAGTAAGAAAAAATAAAGAAAGTCCAAGGAAAATTTGTGCTTGTGTAACTCTATTGTTGGTAAATTCTAATAATTCATTTTATCTTTTATAGTTTCTATTATAAACTAAACTAAAATCCACTATCTGTGTGTAGTACTGGTTCTGTGACTTAACAAAGATAATAGCTCCAAAAAAGTTATCAAGAAAATGGTCATACCTTTGCAAAATTGACACTTCCTTGCCAAAAAGGTAATATTACTAACACATACATGTGAAAATTTTCATAAAAAATGAATGACAAGTATTTGACGGTAAATACTTGCTAGGCAGCATTCCCTAGCAAATATTTGATTGTCTATTATTTGATAATATCTTTTACAATGATACTATATTTTTTCAAAATAAAATTGTTCAAACATATTTCATAAAATATATTATATCGTAATATTATACATTAATTGCAACAAATCACGTGATTAATCAAAAATGCCAACTGATTGTATATTTATAATCATCCCTATAATCTTTAAAATAATCACCAAATTACATACAGTATCATAAAATTTGTTTGATAAAATATTTACAAAGCAAAAATTATTCAATGAAATATTTGCATATAAATACTTGCCAAGCAAATTATTATCTGGTTGATATTTGTATAGCATGGCATATATCTGCATAGCAAATAAATGCTTAGCTAGAAAATATTTGCTGGGTTGAAATTTGATGGGTTAATAATTAACTTCACAAATAGCTGCAAGGCAAATATTTCTCATCCATTTTTTTAATTATGACAAAAGTAAAAAAGAATTAATTTACAAAAAAGAAGAAAAACAAAGGAAGACAACGAAGCTAAAATCAACCGGAGCTACAACAACTAAGGGTAAATTTTCAGTTATTAATGGAAAAATATGAAATAGTCAACCAACAACTAAAGGACTTAAAAATGCAAATATAGAAGCAGAAAAGGAAAATACAGCTTAAAATAAGAAAATAATTTTTTAAAAAGAGAATGAAAATTTGAAAAAAAATAAAGAAACAAAAAGATGATGATAAAAACAAGTGGATGATGGTGAGAATGTGACTAAAAATAAGATGACTATATTGACAAAGATGTAGTTTCCTGTTAGCACCAAAATTGGTCACTAACACCCTAGAGTAGATATGTGTAGCGAGATAAATGAAGAAAGTAAATGGAAAAGGAGGAATAACACAATATAATGCAAAAAGAACATTAAAAAACAAGAACAACAGAATTAAAGTGGTTCGGCGTAACTGCCTACGTCCACTATGAATATAATCTTTGTTGCTTTTTTAACTATATGAATACAGATACAATCCATAAAGAACAGCTTGAATTCAATTTGGAACAAAAAGGAAATGAGTACAAAAAGGGCAGAGTCTCCTCTCAATTATCGAAAAAGATCCCCTTAAAAGGAACCCTGCCCTTCTATTTATAGATGGAGGCAGCCTGGCTTCTCTGAGCTTGCATCTCTTTCCAATCCTTCAGGCCCACAACTAGGAGAGTCCGGCCCATAATTGACAAGTTAGGAAGGCCGACCTGGGCATGCCGACCCCTCAAAGCCGACCCGGGGTTCCCTGGGTATTGGCTCAAAGTAGCCTCAACTCTAGCTCGAAGTAACCCGTATTGAAACTCCAAGTAACTCGTTCCCTTGCTCACACCGACCCACTTTCCTTTCCATAATACCGATCCGAGTTAGCCAATCTGGGGTAGCCGATCCCAATGCTTTATGCCGAACCACAGCTTTGCCGATCCGACTCGATCATTGAATGTCGATCCCTTCAAGTGATGACCTGACTCGGATGTAACGACACTAGACACATATGCTATCCCTAAATAATCATACCGACCTGAAGTGACCGAACCCATATGACCGACCCGAATACTTTATGCCGATCCATAGCTTTGCCGACCCGAAGCCATTCTCCACTGCCAACGCCTTTTTTATACCGATACCCTTACAAACATGCCTTCCCCATGTACAACGGTCCCTAGGTCCAAAGCACCACCGACCCATCTGTAGGCCGACCCCTAGTAGGCGATTCACATTGACTAGAAGTCGACGCTGAGACAACCCGGAATAAACGCCCTTGTGACTCGAAGTAAATTCCTCCGTGACCCGAAGTATATTAACTCTTGACCCTGCTCCCATCAACATTCAACCATAGCTTCTGCAACTACTATTTTGTAGCCAGACCAAGGTACCGGGTAACAATTGCCCCCCAAAGTGCATCTTGTGAATAACATAATGCACTTTGGATCAGCGAGCAATCTATGTTCCCAGAGGCTAGCTCATTCAAATCGATAACTGATCATTGACTCCCATTATCCTTCAAAGAGGCTTCATGTCTTTCGCACTCATCAGCTTTGTCTTAAGGAAGCCTCAGAGTCCTTTGTTAAACTTTTCAAAAGTTGACTGCATACAAACTTACGGAGGTTGGGTAAATGGAGAATTTCCCGGGCTTATGTCTTTTCCTTAATCGAGCAGTGTTTCACCTTTTTCATTTTATTATTATTTTCTATTCATTATCTATATTATTATTATTATTTAAAGGTGGAGGGGATCGGCATATAAATGTCGACCCTTCAATTTTCATATGTGGGCTGGGGTCGGCTTGTGAGATAGCCGACCCCTTGGAATATGACCGGGTCTCCAGTAGAAGACCGGTTCGTATTCCATCCAACATATAAAAGGTCGGCTTCAACATCCTTCCCCTCTCACTTTCATTTTCTAAATTATTTCTCCACTGAGCTTTGCTACCCACTTCTTCAGCATCACTTTCGCCTTTCCCTTCCCAAACTCAAGCTACCTTGCCTTACAACTCCCAATCACACGCAAATTCGCTCAGCCCTTGATTCGAATCCTCACTGTTCCCTTAAGCTCCAAATCTGCCATATAGGTATGAACTTCCTTTTTTATACACACCCCTAAACTTGAGGATTTTGGTGGAGTCCGAGTGCATAGGTAAATGGGTTTTAGCTAGGAATCAGTAGGAGATGGAGAAGAAAGGAGATTGATAGGGATAGGATTTTGTTGTAGGATAGGGGATTGGCTCGGTTCTGATGAGGTAGAGGATGGGTTACAGGGAGGAGTCGATATGGTTGTTTCAACCACGGGATCGGTGCTTTGGAGAAAAGGAGGAATCTGAATTTAGGGAAAAAGGAGGGATCGATATTTGGTGTTCGGTGTGTTTCTGAAAGAGAGCGGGTTGGTAGGTTTTTGAGAGTGAAACAGGTCGGTAAGCTTTTAACAGAAGTGGGGTCGGTAGGTTTTAATAGAGGAGGATCGGGTTAGTAGGTTTCGTGGGTGAGTGGTCGACATATTTCGTTGAGAGGTCGGGTCGGTGAGTTTTTGAGGAAGGTACGGGTCAGTATGTCCTTGAGAGGAGGGTTCGGTAATAGGGTCAAGGAGTAGGGGTCGGTATTAAGAGGCTGGGATCGGCATTGACAACCAAAAACACTTCAATTTGAGTGATACGAATATTATGACTACATATCTCTACGCCCAAGCACAAAATGACGAATAATGACATGCCTTATCACACACAAGCTTATGGACTTAACTTGAACCAACAAATCCACAGTTCAAACAACACAACTTAAATGCTAAACTGGCACAACTATTCCAAGTAACGAACTTCATAATCTAAAACGTCAACGCCCGATCCCAGGTCTCTCGTCACCGACCATCTTCTACGCTGCCCGGGATGGTCGGCGATGACGGTCTCCAGGACATAAACTCAAAACTTCATCATCTTACCTTCGTTTCTTCAATCTTAAGCTTTTTGTACTTATGTTAGAATCACCACACTAATTCACACACATCACAGGGGAATACATTATTATTACTTCTAATATCGATTTTCTTTCGAGTATAGCTTAAACATGTATTTATTCACACCAAGCACTCTTCCGCAATGTCTTCTATGTCAGATACAAAATCAAGCTCTGCTACTCTATCCGACAAACCTAGGCCAAGTCAGCAGCAAGAGGTCGTAGAGACATCGAGCCAGCAGTTAGACCTCTTTTCCGACATCCCAACTCTTCCTACTGAGGTTATAGATCCGGCTCCTGATGTCGTAGACGATGCCATCATTTTGGATAACCTAATTGATTCACAAGCCTTGAAAATTGGCGAAATGGCCCATCGTCGATTGTGCTCCATTCATGGGATCCCTTCAAAGATGTTTTAGTTCCGTCATGGCAAGACCGACCCCATCTACCCCCAGTCGGGTACACTGCATGCAATAAATTCATGTGCTGGGCCGGATGTGTGCCATCCTTCAACTCTTTCATTTGCGAAGTGCTGAAGTACATGGGGATCGCCCCTACTCAGTTGCATCCTAATAGCTACGCGTTCATTCACAGCAACTTTTTACCCTTCATGAGTGTTCTATTCCAACCTCCAACTCCTGAGGACGTCCGCTATATTTACAATTTCAAGAGACGAGCTGATAGCCCTTCTTCCGTATTTCTTAAGCCGTTTCCCAAATGCCAAGTTCTAATGGGTGCATAGAACAAGCTCCCTCAATTCAATCAAGAGTCGTTCTACGTGCACTGTCCTCCCGGCTTCGCGAGAAGATGGTTGGAAGGACGTAAGTTTCATTCCCGTTTCGCCCCTTATTCAAGAACTTAAATCAAATTTTTCTAAAAGTTCGAACTTTTTAACCCTTCCAGGTGTTCGCCTGCGGCCCGAAGGCACTAGGTATTCCAGAGCAGTCGAGGCTATTCGTGCTACTCCAATGGAAGATCGGGACATCAAACTGATAGTTACCGATGAACTGCTTTCGTTATTCAGGTTATTAGCAGATGGCCGAAGGATTGGCCTTCCAAGAAGTAAAACTACTTCAAGAGCAACTGTTGAGAGAAGGAGAGAACATGCCGGCCCCTCGGTGCTCCCTGTTGAAGGAGCTCATGATATCACTGAGGAAGGGGAGATCAAAGAAATGGAAATCTAAGAACCAACTAATGAAAATATAAGTTCCGGACAGGTGCCAAAAGCCGACGCTCCCCGCACTAACCAGCTGCAACCTTCCCCAAAAAAGAAAAAGAGCTTGGCGTACAGAATTAAAAAGAGGGAAGCTAGGGTGACCCCAAAATACATTATAACTCCCATTGAGAAGGGGTCATCATCCTAACAACTAGAAAGTTCATTGAAGGGACTCTCTGACCTTTCCATTCCACGAGACTTGTTAAACTATGATTTCACTAAACTTAGCGCCGAAGGGATCAACTCTCCCGCGAGAAGCGGTGAAGGCGAACAATTTCGCAATCAGGGAGAATAAACTCCCATGAGTAAAGCGAAAACTACCGGCCCGTTGGGGAATGCAGTAGGACACACACAAACACTTATACTTCAGCACCAACTTACATTCAGCTCTTCGTATAGTATTCACTAATTTGCTCTTGTTCAACCTCACAGGTGTAATGACTTGCTCACATGGCATCGACCGCCTTCGTGGCTCTTCTACCTTTCATCGCTCAGGTCGGGACTCGAAATCTAGAAAATGGAGAGATAAAGATAAAGGCAGAGATATGGACTACCATTCTAGAGAATCGTCTTCATCCTCAAGAAGGAAAACCCATGGGCACACTTCATATCCAAGCGAACTCGCAAATCCTCCGGTGCATTGTCGAGACAAGTCTACTTACCGAGGCTCCCAGTCGGACGCTCCCCGCGATCAACACTCTGGCTCTTCGAGTACTAGGTAGTCTCATGAGCATCATAAGAAATCATTGACTCCAACAAGACCAACTCCTCTAGCTCCCACTCACGACCTAACCACGACAGAGAAATTAGCCGAGTTGAATGCTATGTTCTCGAAGGTTTGTTTTGACGGGTTGAAATTCCTTCCCGCTATACATCCTATCCCCAGGAGTGCTAAAGCAGACTCGCTCGCATGCATGAATGACATGTATGTCCAACACGATGCGTTCGTACACCTAGTCGAAAAAGTTTCAGAGATCTCTACTAAGCGTCAATATGAGATCGACCGTCTCAAGCTAGAAGCCATTCACGACAAAGACATCATAAAGAGCTCAGATGACAAACTACTCTCATACAAGGCCCAACTTGAGACTACAGGAAAAGAGCGCCAGGGAGACAGCCGAGGAGGTTAGTCGCGTAGAGGCTAGCCACAAAAAGGAGTTTGACGATTCGATCCAACGCAGCGGCGCTTTGGCCCTGGAAAAGGATTCACTGCAAAAGGAGAAAGAAATTCTCGCTTGCCGAGTTAAGGAGTTAGAGAGATTGCTATCTAAAGAAAAAGAGGAGAAAATAGCGGCGCAGGAGGAATCATAGAAATATTGCGAGGAAATCATCGAGACGAGAAACTTATAGACGAAGCTCGACGAGGAACTATCTCAAATTAAGGCGCTGAAAGAGGCTGCTTGCGAAGAGGGCAAGGAAGCAGCACTTACAGAGGCTGATTCTCGAATTGAGGCAGCGATCGAATCCGGTAGGGAGGAGATTAAATGCATATTCGACCCACTCATTACTGAATATAATGCAAGCGTCCTCATGCACCGCGACTTATCTTTCTTGGGCGATGGTTACATCGAATCGCTTGCCGAAGCATGGAACACTCTTGTCAAAATCAAAAAAGTGGAGTCGAAAGTTGAAGAGATCGACGAGGAGGCACTCGCGGAAGAAGTGCTCCGAGGAAATGAGCCCTCCGATTTATTTGCAGCCAAGCTTCTATTTTGCGGAGCTTCCCCATCGTCGAAGGAGAAAGAGCATATCGCCAGACCATTTGGCACTGAGTCTCGGGTTATCCAAGCTTTTATTTTGCGGAGCTTCCCCATCGTCGAAGGAGAAAGAGCATATCGCCAGACCATTTGGCACAGAGTCTCGGGTTCATCCTTCCGTTCAGCCAACCAAGGCTTCATCCTTCGAAACTTTCGAGCAGCATGTTGGTTATGATCCAGAGAAGCCTGGACTTGGCATTCATAAATTATCTCCAATCACCGAGGGGGATACGCCAATGACCACCGAGATTCAACTAGATGCTGGTACCTCTCCTCCCCTTCTGTAATTTAAGAAGTTGAGCCCTCCGATTTATTTGCAGCCAAGCTTCTATTTTGCGGAGCTTCCCCATCGTCGAAGGAGAAAGAGCATATCGCCAGACCATTTGGCACTGAGTCTCGGGTTCATCCTTCCGTTCAGCCAACCAAGGCTTCATCCTCCGAAACTTTCGAGCAGCATGTTGGTTATGATCCAGAGAAGCCTGGACTTGGCATTCATAAATTATCTCCAATCACCGAGGGGGATACGCCAATGACCACCGAGATTCAACTAGATGCTGGTACCTCTCCTCCCCTTATGTAATTTAAGAAGTTGTTGTTCTCGGCGAATAACAGGTGTAATCTAATATTTTCCTTTCATCAAATTATGTAGGCCACTCTGGTCCTGAACCGACTCCAAGGAGCGATGTCGCCCACAGAGCGAGAAGAAAAAGATGCCGAGGCACCAACTGTCGGAGACACTCCGGGCCTTGATGCTCAAGTAATCGGAGCGTTGGATGAGGATAAATCCGAGGATCCACAACTTACTGAAGAACACGACGACGTCATAATCATGGGCGCTTCTGAGCACACTGCCAAGTTTAGCATGAAGGAACAATTCAAAAAGGAGGAAAAAGAGAAACTCAAAGTCAAGAGTGAGCCCAAGGTGATGGAGATTGATGATCCTCTCAATAGGCCACTGAAATTCATTCCTCCCGGCGGGTCTATTCCCATGGAGGTTCCTCTTCCTCCTCCAAGTACTTCCTCACAAGGGAGTAACGGGTCTCGAAAGAAATGCGTGGCCGAGGCGACTCTGGAAAAGCCGAAGAAGGATAGAAAAGTGAACAAATAGTTGTTGTTTTGTAATATTTTGCTTAACTTAAATAAATCAGAGTCGTGTAGTCATTTTTCTTTTTTTCTTCGTCAGAAGTAGATGTACGGGCTTGCCTCCGAACTTTCGGAGGAGTTGTAAGGAAATTTTTGAGATGTAAATAAAATTTTGTTCCTTTGGATTTACATATTTTCCTTACATCACTTATAATTTAATCCACAATTGGGACTTAGAGAATTTACAATCCATTTATACTCTAGTCCGCGTTCGAGGGACTCAGAGTACGTTTGTCCACATTCCGGGGACTTAGGAATTTTCCAAATCGTTTATACTCTGGTCCATGCTTTGGGGACTCAGAGTACTCTAGCCCACACTCTGGGGACTTAGAGATTTTTGAAGTCATTCATACTCTAGTCTGCGCTTAGGGGACTCAGAGTACTCTAATCCGCACTTTGGGGATTTAGAGATTTTTTAAGTCGTTTATACTCTAGTCTGCGCTCAAGGGACTTAGAGTACTCTAATCCACACTCTGGGGATTTAGAGATTTTTTAAGTCATTTATACTCTAGTCCGCGCTCAGAGGACTCAGAGTACTCTAATCCACACTTTGGGGATTTAGAGTTTTTTTAAGTCATCATACTCTAGTCCTTGCTCAAGGGACTCAGAGTACTCTAATCTGCACTTTGGGGACTTAGATATTTTTTTAAGTCGTTTATACTCTAGTCCATGTTCAGGGGACTCGGAGTACTCTAATCCGCACTCTGGGGACTTAGAGATTTTGTGTACATAGCCAGTCAATTTTAGTTTTATGTGTGTGTTCGTACGTTACATGTGTCAGTGCTAACTAACCTTGACATGTAATTATATAACATGAAACATCAACAGTTCATAGAAAAATAGCTTCATGTTTTTATTGATTATATAAAATAAGGACATACTGAATTGTCTTATTACATATCCAAAATAGAGAACAACAAGGAAAACAAATACTGTAAACAACTATGACTGGAATGCAAAAGAAACAAACTAAGTAAAATAGTGGTGCAAATGCTCGCTATACCATGCTCTAGGGAGTATTATGCCATCAATAGTCGCTAGCTTGAAAGTTCCTTCTCCAATCCTCCGTTCGATGACGTAAGGACCTTCCCATGTGGGACTCATGTGTGATGGGACCGGAAAGACTCGTTTCAAAACAAGGTCACCCACATTGAAAGCTCTCGTATGGACTTTTACATTATAATATTGAGCGACTCGATGCCGATGTGCGGTCGCCCTTAAATCAGCTTCCTCATGCTTTTTGTCAATAAAGTCTAATGATTCCAATAAAAGATCTCGGTTCATTCTGGGATCGTAATAAGTTACCCGATGGGAAGGGACTTCGAGCTCCACTGGTATAACTGCTTCGGCCCCGTATGCCAAGGCAATTGGAGTATGGCCAGTCGCTGACTTGTGAGTGGTTCTGTATGCCCAGAGTGTCGTCAGAAGTTCGTCCACCCACTTGCCTCTAGCCTTTTCCAAATGCTTTTATAAGATGGATTTGATTATCTTATTTACGGCTTCAACTTTCCTATTCGCCTTAGGGTGAGCGACTGCTGCAAATCTTTTCTCAATATGATATTTTTGACAAAACTCTTTGAACTCAGCACTATCAAATTGGGTTCCGTTATCGGTAACGATAGTCCGCGGGATACCGAAATGGCATATAATGTTCCGCACCATGAAATTTATGACCATTTTGGTGGTGATCGTAGCTAATGGTTCCGCTTCTACCCATTTGGTGAAGTAGTCGACCGCGACAATTGCATATTTTGCACCTCCTTTGGAAATTGGCAATGAGCCGACAATGTCAATTACCCATATCGCAAACGGCCATGGGCTAACCATTTGTGTGATTTCCGTTGGCGGAGATCTCGGGATTTTCGCGTATTTCTGGCATTTATCACATCTTCTCACATAGTCTGCAGCATCCCGATTCACGGTCGGCCAATAGTATGCATAACGGAGTAACTTTTTGGCTAGTATCTGCTCCCCAGTATGGTCGCTACATTCTCCTTCATGGACTTCTTTCAAGACTCGCTTTATCTCGTCGTGGGCAATGCACCTGAGTAAAGGAACAGAGAATCCCTTTCGATACATAATCCCATCCCGCATAACATACCGCAAGGCCTTGCGTAGGACTTGCCATCTTTCATTTCTCTTCCCAGGCAAGGTCCCGCGCAACAAGTATTCTTTAAATGGGGACATCCACGACTCCCTTCCGGTTTCCATCTCCAATACATGATCAACTTCCATCATATTTATACTCGGGGTATGTAGGGTTTCGACGGGGACCAAGCCCATCTGTTGTGCGTCACCAATGCTTGCGAATTTTGCCAATGAATCGGCTTCTCCGTTTTGCTCGTGCGGGCTGTGCGAAATGTCGTAGTATTCGAGGTCCACCAATAATTCCTGGACCCGGGTAAGATACTGAGCAAGACTCTATCCCTTCGCCTGGTAGTCTCCCCTGACTTGGTATACCACCAGCTGTGAGTCGCAAAAGATTTCAATCGATTTCACTTTGAGTTCTTTAGCAAGCTTCAGTCTAGTGATTAACACTTCATACTCGGCTTCGTTGTTCGTAGCAGGGAAATCAAGCTTCAGGGCATAACAAATCGATTGGTTCTCTGGATTTACACGAACAACACCGACCCCAGAGTAATGGTCATTGGATGCTCCCTCGATATACAGTTTCCATCGTACAATAGTCGTTGCATCACTTCCATTCAGTTCATCCTGCACAGTGAACTCTACAATAAAATCCGCCAACGCTTGTCCCTGGATAGCTCTTCGAGGCAGGTAGATGATGATGAACTGACTGAGCTCGATGTTCCATTTCAATAACCTTCCAGAAGTATCCGACCGTTGGAGTACCTACCATAAAGGTTGGTCGGTATAAATGTTGATTGGATGTGCCTGGAAATACGGGCGGAGCTTGCATGGCGTGATCACCAAGAAGTAAGCTAGCTTCTCTATCTTGGGGTAATTTCTTTCTACCCCCGTCAAACGCTTACTGACTTAGTACACCAGCTTCTGGATTCGGTCCTCCTCATGAATCAAAGCTACACTTATGGCGTGCTGGAATACGGCTAAGTAAATATACAACTCCTCATGATCCACGGGCTTCGACAAAATAGGGGGCCTCTCCAAATGACTCACCAGAGCTCAAAACGCGTCCTCACAATCCATCGTCCATTCAAAATTCCTTTACCCTTTCCTTATCAAACAAAGAAAGGAATACATTTTTCGGTCGCCCTAGATATAAATTGACTTAATGCAGCAACCTTCCCGTTCAGGCTTTGAACTTGCTTTATAGTCCTAGGTGCCTATATATCTCGAATGGCTTGAATCTTTTCTTTCAGGGTTCACTTAGATTCCTCGTGCATTGACAATGAAACCCAGAAACTTTCCAGATGCAACGCCAAAGGAACACTTCAATGGATTGATTTTCATGCCATAGAACCCGAGTATATTAAACATCTTCGTTAATTCTTGAATGTGGTCGTTTGACTGCCATGACTTCTCGAGCATGTCATCCACATATACTTCGATCATTCTGCCAATCTGATCCTTTAACATCCAATTCACCAGACGCTGATAAGTTGCTCTCGCATTCTTAACCTCGAACGAGATAACCACATAACAGTACAATCCAACATATGTGACAAAACTGGTGTGCTCCTGATCCAGGATGTGCATCGGAATTTGATTGTATCCCGAATACGCATCCATAAACGACAACAACTCATGTCCCGCTGTTGAGTCAACTAGCTGATCAATTCTAGGCAAGGGAAAGCTATCCTTTGGGCATGCTTTGTTCAGGTCTAAATAATCAACACATGTCCTCCATTTCCCGTTCGCCTTCATTACCACTATAGGATTAGATATCCATTTGGGATAGAGGGCGTCGCAAATAAACCCGTTGGCTTTAAGTTTATCCACCTCCTCCTTGAGAGAAACAGACCACTCCGGGTCCATGCCTCGTCTCTTCTGTTTTACCGGGACATACTTTGGATCAATATTCAACATATGGCTCGTGATGGCAGGTGAAATCACACACATATCAGAATGGGTCCAAGCAAAAACATCAAGATTCGCTCGGAGAAAATCAGTAAGATCCCTCATCATCGAGGGGCTGAGCTATGATCCTATTTTTAATACCCGTGATGGGTCGTCGTGGCTGACTATGATGTCAATCGTCAGCTCAGTCGGAGCAACCTTGGCTTCTTTGGGTTCTTCATCGTCATCTCTCGGATCTATATCTTTATAGAACCGACTGTGTTGCCCAAGCCAGCTCAAGCGCTACTTGTCAATCTTCAGCAACATGGATGCAGATGGACTTGTCCACACCCTTTCCCTTCTCTCTTTGTTGGGCCTCTCTCAGCTCGACCACATAACAAGCATGACTAATAGCTTGGTTGCCATGCACTACACCAACACCATTGTCCGTCGGGAATTTCAAAGTCAAGCACCACAGGGCCAAAGCTACCCTAAACTCAGCCAGGGCCGATCAGCCCAGAAAAACAATATATGGGGAATCAATGTCCAAAACAATGAACTGTAGGATCCACACTCTCCTACGTTCACCTTCATCTAACTCGATTGGCAACTCAACAAAGCCTACTACTTCAGTAGTCGCACCATTAAAGCCATGTATGCGGGCCTTAGATGGTTTTAGATCCTTAGCCTCCATCTTCATCTGATCATAAGCCTTCTTAAAGATAATATTAATAGAACTCCCACAATCAATCAATATTCTCCTCACAAGCGCTGGTCCGATCGTAGCTGAGATAACCATCAGATCAATAGTAGGTGCCTCCACCTGATTGACATCCCTACTCCTAAATACTATATCATCTGTTATCATTCGCTGCTGCTTTGCCGGAGTCCCATCCTCCGTGTTTGAGCAACACTCAAATCTCGCATGTCTCAAAGAACTAGCATAACGCTCCATTTCCTGCCAACTATTATCTGCAGGATGAGGCCCACCAACTATTGTGTTTATGACCAATCTTCCACCGGTTTGAGCAGGCTCCTCTGGTCGACGTGAAGCTTGTCTTCGACTCGAATCAGACGTTCTCTGTTCGCCTTCCTGCGGGTTCTTACCAAATTGCTGCAACTTTTTCTAGCGAATCATCTATTCTATAGCGTCGTGGAGGTGCCTACACTCATCAGTGTTGTGCCCATAGGTCTCGTGAAACCGGCAGTACTTTTCGGTTTTCTTTTGTTCTTCAGTCGATTCCTTCGGACGTGGTTTTCGTTATTGGAAAGTATTATAGGTGGATAGATAAATATTTTACAAGGATGTGTTAAGAGGCGTATATTCATTATTAGTCGGGATCCTCGGCTTCCACTTTCTTGCTTCCCTCTTGCGTCCGGGATTTCCTCCTCTGGTTCCTTTAGTTTGCTTCGGCTTATTTTGAACGTTAAGTTGGACCTTTCCCGAGCTCTCGCCAGATTTCTTCATCCCAATGTTGCTTTGCACCGTTTCTCTGCTGGGTCCTGCAGCATTGCCCCTTCTTGACAACCTGGCCTCCTCCTTTCTCATAAACTGAATTGCTTTTGAATAAAAATGTTCCAAGGTGGTCGGTGGTTTTCCAGCTAGCCAATCGCCGAACTCAGATTCTGAATCAACTTCTCGCATAACAGCCATAAGGATGGAGTGGTCATTCAGATTACTAACTTCGGTAGGTGCAACGTGGAATCTCTGTAAATAGTCTTTCAGCGACTCACTCAGAGCCTGAGTCATACTGGATAATGACATCACGTCTTTAGGGCGAGTAACATGGATTCTGAACTGCTCCATGAACCTCATTGCTAGTTCGTCAAATCTGGAGATTGAACGCGGAGGCAGTCTCGTGAACCACATGGTAGCGATTCTTGACAGAGTTATTAGGAAGCACCTACGTTTGGTTGCATCATTCGTACCTCATTATGTTGTCGAGGGTCGGTCTTTCCTTCGTAAGCGAGCATTGTACTCATGCTGAACCTTCGGGGGTATTCAGCTTGTAAGATGTTATCAGTAAACAGAGTATGATTCCTAGAGACTCCTCAATCGTCATTAGTCAAACCATGATTCTCCCTCATCAGTTTCCTGACCATAGTAGATAAATCCGGAGTTTGAATAGGGAGTGCTAGATCGGTATCCATCCTACGTGATTGCTACGGTTGGTGCCTCCTTAGCCTATTATCATCTAAGCGTGCATCATGAGGACCTGCTTCATTACCACCCTGGTGAGGAAGTTGACCAGCTTCCATGCATGCTTCAGAGCCTAAGTTTCTCACTCCAGGTTGAGCGCGACTTCCCAAGTGTAGTTGAGGAGCCGCTGTCCCAGTTAAAGAATCAGGATCATTTCTGTTGGATTATCCACGGCGGCTTGTCACAAATTGCTCTGTTGCTCTAGTTTGCGCCGTTTCAATCCTGCGATGCCTACGCCTATGGTGTTCATCTGACAAAGTTGAGCTGTCGGATGAGGAGTATGAAGCGGGGCTTCCTCCAGCGTTCTAATGCTGCTGCTAAGCGATCTGGTTCATCAAGTTGGCATTCGCTTGGATCTACTCATTGAGCTGTCTCCTACTTTCCATGAGCTCTTTCATTAGATTAATGAATTCAGCCTGGGTAATGGCATCTGCATGGTTATGGGCTACAGCAGTTTCCACTATTGCATTAGCTTGTTGGTTGCTTGGCCCCACTTGTTGGACACTAGCAGTTTCATTAGCATCAGTGTTATGAGAGGCAGATCTAGTGCAGGGCCTTGACATCTTAGAGTTATTTGTCTGGGTATTGGAAACTCTGAAGGTAATATGTGAACTCCTGAGAACAAACTTGGGTCTCATTCGGGGGATTTCTTCAATCCAGTAGCAACAAAGTCAATCCTAATAGCCTGAGAATCAAAGTTCACGGTGAAAGCACCAAACTGTTAGCTCCAAAATTGGTCACTAACATCCTAGAGTAGATTTGTGTAGCGAGATAAATGATGAAAGTAAATGGAAAAGAAGGAATAACACAATATAATGCAAAAAGAATAGTAAAAAACAAGAACAACGAAATTATAGTGGTTCAGCGTAACTGCCTACATCCACTTTGAATGTAATCTTTATTGCTTTTTCAACTATTTGAATACAGATACAATCCACAAAGAACAGCTTGAATTCAATTTGGAACAAAAAGGAAATGAGTACAAAAAATGGCAGAATCTCCTCTCAATTCTCGAAAAGATCCTCTAAAATGGAACCCTGCCCCTCTATTTATAGATGGAGATAGCCTGGCTTCTTTGAGCTTGCATCTCTTTTCAGTCCTTCAGGCCCATAACCAGGAGAGTCTGGGCCACAATTGACAAGTTAGGAAGGCCGACCTGGGCACGCCGACCCCTCAAAGCCGACCCGGGGTTCCCTGGGTATTGACCTGAAGTAGCCTCAACTCTGGCTCGAAGAAACCCGGATTGCAACTCAAAGTAACTCATTCCCTTGCTCACGCCAACCCACTCTTCCTTTCCATAATACCGATCCGAGTTAGCCGACCCGGGGTAGTCGATCCCAATGCTTTATGCCGAACCACAGCTTTGCCGACCCGACTCGATCATTGAATGCCGATCCCTTCAAGTGCCAACCTGACTCGGATGTACCGACCCCAGACCCATATGCTACCCCTAAATAATCATGCCGACCTGAAGTGACCGAACCCATGTGACCGACCCTATGGGACCGATCCCAAATGACAGACCCGAATACTTTATGCTGACCACCGTCCCATTTGTAGGCCGACCCCTAGTAGGCGATTCACACTGACTCGAAGTCGACGATGAGACAACCCGGAGTAAACGCCCTTGTGACTCGAAGTAAATTCCTCCATGACCCGAATTAGATTAACTCTTGACCCTGCTCCCATCAACGTTCAACCATAGCTTGTGCAACTACCGTTTTGTAGCCGGGCCAAGGTACCAAGTAACAATTCCATAAAGAAGAAACTGATGAAAATGAGGATGATGAGGACTGTGATGATGAAGGTGATCATGGTGAAGCTGATGATGATGTAGATGATGATGATGACGGTGATGGTAATGATGAAGGTGATGATAATGATGAAGATGGAAATGAGCAGGCAAAAAATCAAGGTGATAAAGATGATGATGATGATAAGGATAATAACAATGGAGATGATGATGAAAGCGTAGATGGAGACGAGGCTAGTAAAAAAGGAAAAAATTATGATAATAAAAATGATAAAAAACGTTGAAGTTGAAAACAAAGTAGAAATTCAAACTGGAAAAGAAAATGAAACTAAACAAATATGTACAATGAATCAAATAGATGATAGTGATGATCTAAACTTCAATCAATATAAAATCAACGTCGCATAGAAAACTGCAAAAGTCAATGAAGAACAAGATAAGGCCGAAGACAAAAGAGATACATCAATTGAAGAAAGAAGAAGAAAACGAAAAGCTAAATGTTTGCAAATAAATAAATTTACTAAGAAAAATTTAGCCTAATATTTCCTGATAAAGATTTGTTTGACAAATATTTGAGAGACATACATTGGCAAATAAAATATTTTGCAATCCAAAACTTTTGACAAACCAGATGAAAAAATATAAAAAATGATTATGAATTAAGAAGATTTTGGTGGTGAAGGAAATGATATCAATTAAGAACAAAGCGATATCTTCAAATTAAAAGGTATAATATCCAAATATATAAAACTTTTACGTCAAATATTTTCTTGGCAAATATTTGACAAACATATATTTGCTAATCAAAGACTTGATGAAGAATCTTTTATTCAAAAATAATTATTTTCACAAAATATATTCATAAAAATATACTATACAATTAGTTATTGCAACAAATAGCAGATTAAAAAAATATTCACAAAGGTGCCGAAAATGAAAGAGTACTGAAAATAGAACAAAATGAAAAAAATTCTTCAAAGCATAAAGCTAAAATGCCTAAAAGATTATCCCTTATTTCAAATATTTGCCAAACACTAACTATACATTTATTACAAAGATTCAAGAAAAATCGACAACCAACTCTCCAACTTTAAATTACCACCATTTAGTCAAACTCAGGACAATACGAAAACTGAAAGTCGAAAATCTTTAGGGCCAAAAGGAAATCAAAAAAGTACACCAATGAAAAGCTAAGGGCCTGTTTGGTTTCGTTTTTAGTTTTGCGTTTTGCGTTTTTAACATACAATACAAAATACAAGAAAATAGGGGAAATCCTTTTACAATTCTTAGCCATTACGACAATGACGGAAAATGGAGGGGATGAATTGTTTTCCGTCCTTTTGTTATGCCTCAAAACACGAAAAATCATATAAACTTGTTTTCTATTTTCTATATTAATTTCATTTTCCAAAATTACATGTTTTCCAACAATGTATAAGAAATGCGCATTTTTGTTTAGACGAAAACACAATACTAAAAACAGCAAACCAAACGGGACCTAAATCTTCTAATCCAAAACATAATTTCTAAAAAAATTTAGGCCAAACATTTGACATATATTAATTATACAATTAGAACAGATAATTAAAAAAAGACGGACCTGTTATTGGCTACCCAACTTTCAAGATAATATCGTAAGGTGAAAGCCAGGAAAGAAGCCAAAATTTAACTCAAGAAATAGAAAACATTCAATGAAACATGGTGAAAGATAACAAAATCAAGTTCGAAAATGAGGAGAAGATATAAAAAAGTTTTTCCTTCGTCGTTGTCAAAAAGAGTAAACAAGAAATAAAAAGAGAAAAAACAAAAGCTCTAGATTTCCAATATGAATTTCCTACAGCAAAAAAAGACAGTACCATAGGAAGTCTGAAAAAGTAATGTCAACAAACAAGAAGAAAAAGCTTAGCCTGTAGTAATATCAAAAGAAAGTACGAAATCTGATCATGATGTGACTGAAATTAAAGAAGACATGAAGGTATTGTTGAAAGAAGCAAGCTTGTAAGAAAATGACCAACAAAAGAGTAGATTAATGAGTTTGAACTTTTTACCAAGCAGACGAAAATATGTAAGTTATTTTAGTAAAACATAATGAGAAAATATACAAACATATATACATGCATACGGGTATGTATGCATGTCAAATATTTGATTGGTAAATATTTGTCTTCTTATATTGACCATACTAGTGTATAAATTTCAGATATAAACCATTAATAAAGTTTGTATATTATATTCAGTCCTACTTATCATAATGCATACTAATATACTTTTGCCATTATTAAAACAGGAAAGTAGCATATTATAACCTAGATAATGACACTGAAATAAGAGAAGTACATATTTCTGACATGTTATTCAACATGTTTTTTGATTCAAAGGTATAATATTCAACATAATATAATAAAAATAATCAAAAATAAGAAAACTAATATATATATATATATATATATATATATAATTTAATTTCCATGATGATTATCGACTGGTTCTTAGAAATAAAACTAAAACCAATCATGAAGATACCATATACCTAAAATCCTATGTTGCGGTATGAAATAATAACACTACAAATACACATCACTTGAAACTTTAAACCTAATTAAACCATAAACACAGGTTTCAATAACTCAAGACTACAAATCAACGTATGAGGCTTTGGTGGTCAACGTGCTAGAAGAAAGAGAAAAAAGTTGCAAGAAAATATTGATACCTCTATATAATAAAAATCACAATACATTGTTGGAGTTTGATACATATGATAAAACCTGGAAATACATTATGATTCACAAAGACCAAGAAGAGAAAACCTCAACTGCCTACACAAATAAGATGCACGTATAATAGTGAGTTATGAATATATTTATAATTACTATTGTCTAATACTTTCCCGGCAAGGCAAATATTTTCCATGTAATATTTGACCATTATTACAAAACAAATATATTGATTTGTTTAACATTCTCAGAGAAACCGAATAATGGAAGTGCTGAAATTAATTTATGCAAAAAATGGAAGCAACCGTCAAAACTAGAAAATAAACACGTCAATTTTGTGACTGATCCACATTAAAAATACTATGCATAAGCAAAAACTTATAATTTACAAAGGTAAATTTAAGGACATTAGAAATTGTTATTTTTTTGAATGATGCTGATTGATTGTGCAATATTTGTAATGCAATTCATGGAAGATCTATCAAACAACATAAAAATTAAAGGAAAGACTGATGTATATGAAGTTGAAGAGATGCAAAAATGAAGAGCTCAGATTTTGTATGACACTGTAATAGACAAAAAGCATGGCTGGAAATCAGAATCTGAACTGTCAAACGTATTAGGGATTGTATAGCTATAGGCAAGTACGCTTAAATCGTTGCAATTTATTAGACTTGACTGAATGTAATGTACTATTGGATGTTAGATTTCAGATGTTTTAAAAACACATGTTGGATGTTAGATATTGGATGTTTGTGTCAAAATGAAACATACAGTATTTCTTAACTGAAACGTGATGTACTATATTCAGAGGAAATGTTGTTGTACAATATTAGTTGTAAAATTTATATATTCAGTTCGAATATATGGCTGGAAAATATTTACCTGGTAAATATTTACTAGGTGCCGATAAAATATTTAACAATTTGTTAAAATTGTGACATTTAATATTTGTTGGTGGTTAACCAAGCTTATTGGCAAACCCATAACATAATCGATTACAAAATCTAATCGAGTACCTAAGAAAACCAATCTATAACTGAATTACATGAATGGCTAATCAAGCTTATCACCAAATGAAAAGGCTGATTGGATGCACAACCTAAATGGGTACATAAGGAAACCGGCTATAACATAACTAGAAAAGTGGATAACCGATTTACCACCAAATGCAAAAGCTAACCGGATGCACAACCTAATAGGATACATATGGATGCAAAAGCTAACTGAATGTGCAACCTAAATAGGTACGCATGAAAACGAATCTATAATTGAATTAAAACAATGGTTAGCTGAGCTTACTACTGAATGCAAAAGATAACCAGATACATAACATAATCAAGTATGTATGGATGCAAAAGCCAACTAGATGCACAACCTAATCAGGTACGTATGTTTGTAAAAGCTATCCAGATGCACAACCTAACCGGGTACGTTTGGAAACCAATTTATAACCGAGTTAAAACAATGGTTAACCAAGCCTACCACCGAATGCAAAAGCTAACCTAATGCACAACCCAATCGGGTACTTATGGATGTAAAAGCTAACTGGATGTACAACCTAACCGGGTACATGTTGAAACAAATCTGTAACTAAGTTAGAATAATGGTTAACCAAGCAGATCATCGAATGTAAAAGCTAACTGGATGCACAACCTAATCGGGTATGTATGGATGCAAAAGCTAACCGATACACAACCTAATCAGGTATGCATAGAAACCAATCAATAACTGAGTTAGGACAATGGTTAACCGAGCTTACTATCGAATCTAAAAGCTAACTTGATGCATAACCTAATCAGGTATGTATGGATGCAAAAGCTAACCGGATGAATAACCGAATCATGTATGTATGGATGCAAAAGCGAACCAAATTCACAAACTAATCGAGTATAAATGGAAACAAATTTTTAACCGAGTTAGAACAATGGCTAGCCGAGCTAATCATCGACTCCAAAAGTTAATCAGATACATAACCTAATCGGGTACATATAAAAACCAATCTCTAACGAGTTAGAACAATGTTTGACCGAGCTTACCACTAAATGCACAACCTAATCGAGTACTTATAGATGTAAAAGCTAACAGGATGCACAACCTAATCGGGTAGATATGAAACAATTTGTAACCGAGTTAGAATAATGGTTAACCGAGCTAATCACCGAATGCAACAGCTAATTGGATACACAATCTAATTTGGTATGTTTGAAAGTAAAAGGTCATCAAATTCACAACCTAATTACGTACAGATGGAAACCAATCTATAACCGAGTTAGAGCAATGGTTACCAAGCTTAACATCAAATGCCGAAGCTAACCGGATGCACAACCTAATCATGTATGTATAAATGCAAAAGCTAACCAGATTCACAACCTAATCAGATATGTGTAGATGCAAAAACTAACTAGATGCACGACTTAATTGGGTACATATGGATGCAAAAGCTAACCGAATGCACAACCTAATAAAGTATAGATGGAAAAAAATTTGTAACCGAGTTAGAACAATGGTTAACGAAGCTAATTACCAAATGCAAAAGGTAACCATATGCACAACCTAATTAGGTACGTATGGAAACCAATCAGTAAATGAGTTAGAACAATGACTAATGAGCTTACCACCACCAAATGCACAACCTAATCGGGTACTTATGGATATAAAAGCTAAGCAGACGCATAGCCTAATAGGGTACATATGAACAAATTTGTAACCTAGCTAGAATAGTGGTTAACTGAGCTAATCGATAAATGCAAAGGCTAACTGAGTGCACAATCTAATCGGTTATGTATGGATGCAAAAGCTAACCGGATATGCAAAGACCCATCCTTCATTATACTCAAGAGCATCGTCTCATATCATATGACTGACTTCCAAATTCCATAAAGACAAATTGTCCCGATAATATTTGACCGAATACTAAACCAAGACATCGATAAATCTCACAACGCAATGACAACATATAATATACTGAAATACATGAAACTAATAATATGATAATATATAAGAGACTACACTAGCAGAAGTAACTGATAAATAAATATAAATACAGAAAGTCAGAATACATCAACTCCCAACACATGGAGTATTGAAGAAATATCTGATACAACTGGTCTCATATACAAATAACAAGTCTGTCATATACTACTAAAATATCAAATATACGTATCTAAAATATCAATGCCACACCTCCAAAATGCTCCAGCTCCACATCCTAATAGTGTATCCCCAAAAGCATATGACTCTCAAACTGCTCAATCGAGTACTCGAGAGTAACCATGACGTTAACAGACAAAGACAAAACGCGGGTCGGACTTAAAGCCTGGTGTGAGGGGAACTATCTCAAAATACTACATATTAAAACTATATACAAATAAACAGGAAACTACTAAGGCCCAACTGGTCCTCTCCATGAACGTGGCTAAGGGGTAATCTGAACTGTCAAGTAAAGTGTAACGACCCGTATTTTTGACAATTAAAAATATTAAATTTAATAAGACTTTGGGATTAATATTGTGAGAAATTAAAATTTATGAGTTACTAAAGGAAAAAAATTGTTCGAATATAATTTGATAATATTGATTGAACGTAATTGACAACTGTTTTAATGTAATTCCAATCAAATTGTAAGTTTAATAAGGAATATAATAAATGATGAATCAATAGTGCAATTATATGTTATTTAATTGAAAGTGGTTTTGATGTAGAATATGAAATCAATTATTTTGTTCGTAAATTTATTAACCTCTGTTTGTAAACAATAAATTTATAAATGCGTTTAAATTACTTAAATGTAAATATTGGTTTTTTCTCATCTTATTATTTAATCCGTTTGAAATTAATTTAGAAATCAATGAAATTAAATATAATTGAAATATTGCAGTTAATATAAGAAAAACGTAAACTATTGAGTGATGAGTGTAATAAAATGAAAACTTATGTTAATAAAATTCAAAAGGTAATAGGTTATTTAATATAAGAACATTTAAATCAAAAATAAAATAATCTATTGGAATTTTAATTATAATAAACTAGGTTTTACTTCTATTGTAATTTAACGTTAAAATTAATGTAAAATTTAAAGATTAGATTTAACATGGAAAATTGTGTTTTTAAAGATTATTAATTCCTGTTTAATCAGAATGATGGTAGAAAAATTTTAATTTAGTATTTAAAAAGTGATTCAATTGATTTTTAAAATAGATTGTTTTAATTAATGTGTAAAATTAGTCTTTTTGGGCGCTGTCTCGGATTTCGACGAAACCAGTTTCATCAGATCCGTAATAGTGAATTATTATAGGATTTTAAGTTTCATAGTGATCAGACTTATCCTTTGATCGTGCGAGCTCAAAACGCGTAGAAATCAATTAAAGGAATTTAATTAAAATAATTTGATTCTAAAAGCTAACTTTCAATAGAATTAGGGTTTAGAATTAGTTCCATTGAGTTTAAAAATATTAAAAACCTAAATTTCGATATATAGGATGACCTATTTTCGTTTCGAGGATGAAACGGGCTTTTTTGGCCTTGGTTATTGCTTCGACCCAATCGATCTGTTCCATCCATTCTTGTTTCAGCTTTGTCTATATATATATGCTATTATAAACCCTAGCAGCTTTCTATTCTATTTTATGTACGTACAATTTCTATTTTTATCTGCTCCTCCTCAATGGTGAATAACCCAAACCCTAAATTTCAATTCCAAATCAAATTGAAAAATTCAATCTGCTCAAACCCTATCGTATAATATATCATCGCGAAGCTCTTGACAAACGTGATCAGTGTCCGAAATTCGTTTTTCGATTGGAGGTTTCATTTGTCTAGAAATTGGTGATTTATTCTCGGTCGTCCATACTAGGGTTTCGCAATCAACGGCGAAACGACGACCAATCGACGATCGGAGGGCATAGCATCGTAGAGGGCATCAAGGGGAGTCGATCTAAGGGGTTTGATCATATGAGAGGTGCTTGAAATCTCCAGATCTTGGCGATAGGGGCGGCGGCGCGATGCGCCTGGGTGCGCCGGAGATGACGACCTTCTGGCCAAAGGTGCAGGTGAGCGTGTCGAGTTTAGTGGCGATGCTCGATCTGGTCGAAGGTGTGCCTAGCGGCTGCGGTGACCGGCAATAGGCGGTGGCTGAGGGGTTCTGTACGTGGTGAGAGAGAGAGCACGGTAGGGTTTGGGAAGGTGAATATTTACCTTTTTGTTCTTCTTTTGTTTTAATTTAATTTTTAAATTTCAAACTTCTAACGTTAATAACTTTTGCATACGAACTTCAATCGACGCGCAGTTTCTTCCATTGGGTTGGTATTGAAATTCTAGACAATCTGAAACTAGTTTGGTTGAATTTGGAGATTGTTAGAATTTTGAGCTTTTATTGGATTTTAAATTGGTTTTAAATCAAAGGTGAGTGATTTAACCCACTCAAACAATACTAAATCTTCTTATGTTAGTTGAATTAAATTTATAAAATGATAAGAATTTTATTGGTTGTTGTTTGGTAGTTTAAATTGACATTTTAATTGAAATTGAGTTTTATATTGAATTAAATTGACATTTAAATTAATAGTGAATTTAATTGCTGTTAACACTGACAATTGATAATCAGTAATTGTTGTGATTTATTGGCTAATTTGGATGTTGATTGCGATGGATGTCTATTTGTTGACATTTTGGATGATTGTATGTTTATTTATTTTATATATCTCTGTTATCACCCTGTATATTAAGTGACAGCATATAAACTGTTATCTGAATTATTTCGAATAAATTCTGGAGGACGGAGACGGAGTTTGGTATATTATACTATTAGTATTATTCCGCTGCATCATTATTGGTAAGTTGTTGATTGTACTATGATTATGTGTAAAAAGTTGTATAATCAAATGTATATTGTAAAACAGCTACATGAACTGTTTATTTGATTGTTATATTTTGTCATTCCACTGCGAGATTCTGTTTTTTATTTTCCTTCTTTTCTCTTATTTTCTTATTTACCCCATTGATAATCTACCCTTTTGAATAGTTTGAGTTAGACATGTGTGGTTTATTGTCGACTTAAATCATCCAAAAAGGTTGGTCGTCACAGTTGGTATTGGAGCTTTGGTTTAGAGATACCTTAGCCTGTTGGGGTTAACTCATTAGAGATAGGGTACCCTAGAATGAGTCTAGGAGTATATATATGAGAGAGCGTATTTGTTAGTGCTATAAAATGTTTTGTATTGTGTTAATTTGTTCTGTTTAGTATTTATAAATTCAGGTTAGTACATAGGACGTTATGGCATCGATAGGGATTTCTAAACACTTGAACAGGGTAAACCGACACAATATTGTTTTGAAAATAGGTAAATGAAATAATTTTACCTAGTATTATATTTTGCATATATATATATATATATATATATATATATAATTTCATCAATTGATTTTGTTATTTTTGTTGTGTTGGATGTTAGTAAATGATAATATTCAATTATTGTCATTTATTGTTTGGTTAGTCAGGGTTAGTAAAACTATTAACTGTTGTATGTTATAAGAAAGTGTAATTTTATAAATATGGTATTAAATACGATTTACAAATAAAATGAATTTAAAAGGAAATTTGAGAACTTAAATTCTGGTGTTTTGAAATTGGTTTTCAAAGATTTTTGGAAAAGTAATATTAGTATTATTTGGAAGTATTTTCGGATAGAAATATTTTCAATAAGATTGAAAGAAATGTTTTGAAAGAATTTTAAAGAAGGGAGTAAGTTCTATACTCCTCTCTTCTGTCGTTGGAAAATAATCTCGGTGATGACGGTAGCATCATCGACATTCATTTTCGAGTCTTAAAGTGAGGAGGCCACTTAGTAGATTTGTTACGCATTTGGTTTGATAAACAAATTTTGATTTAAAATTTCTAAATATGATTTGATATATATAAAAGATATGAGTATATATATTATTTCAAAATGATTTGAAATGAACCCGGTATTTGAATTCTTAAGTTCCTGTTAATTAATGATTTTCAATTGTAGAAATAAAGTGAAATTTTAATAGTTGGAAACTTCTAAATGAGAAATAAAAATTGAAGCTAAGTGTTAAATGAAATATGATAAATTAAATTTTAATAGTTGTAAATTATTGAATATTTTGCTAACTAAAATGAATAAGATAAATTTGTATAACATTCAATTACATTCTAGAAACAAAGATAAAACTTACCAGAAATGCTTAAAAAGTTGAAATGTTAAATATGAATATGTAATAGAATATTATATAAGTGAAAGCTTATGTAACAAAAAAATGCTTCAAAATGAACTTATGTTTATAAATGAAGAATTAAGAGTTACAAGAAATGTTATAAACATAAGTTAATGTTTTGAAATGCTTAATAAATTAAATTGAATAGTTAAAAGTGAACACTATTTGAGTAAATGATTATAAACTAAAGAAAATGTTGAAATGATTCATAAATAAGTTATAAAATGATACTATGTATAAAGGAATAAACGTGAACTAAATTTAAGTGAACCTAAATAATGATTCATTCATGACTATTAATCAAGTTATATATGTAAATAATAAATGGGAATTAAACTGCAAAGGAACTTATGTAATACTTTAAGAATATATTCATTGATGACTTTAAATATTGAATGGAAAAAAGAAAAAAAAATTATGTAAGTAAATGAATGAAAAAATGACATTGTATGAATGAAGGAAAATAAATAAAAGGTAAATAATGTTAAAAGAAACCAATCGAATAAACTTAAATAATATTTAAAATTCTATGTTGTTGGCTTATGGAAAGTTTGGGAAATGATACTTCAATTTGTTTGAGGTTGTATGAATAATCTATTAAGTAATTATCGAAGGCTGTTGAGCGTAAGATACATTTGATAGTTTATTTATCACCCTTGTACGATGAAAAGTTTCTGAACCTGGACAAACCATTAGTTTTATGGTAACGGTAAATTTACCATTACCATACCATTACCAGCCAATCGATTACCATTTTCGAGTGAAATCGGTATGGTAACGGTAAATTTACCATTTTCTACGGTAAATTATCGGTAACATTTCTTCAATACCAGCGGTAACGGTAATTTTACCAGTCAATTTATAATACATGTATATTCATGTAACATGCTTTGTTATAGGCATTTAGAACCAAGCAAATGATTAAATTTAGTTTATTAACCAGGTGAAATAATGTTAAATACACTTCACTTCTTTCTAATTTATGTCTTCTATTAAGTAACACTATAAATTGTATAATGAAGCACCGTTATGGTGTGAATACGTGTTATGTTACTAACCTTTTTTAGACAAATGGTAATTTACCATTACCAGTGTAACGGTTACCAGATTATCGGTATACCAGTCTTCGGTATACCAGCCTATCGGTAACGGTAACGGTAAGCAATTTTCGCTTACCAGTAAAAATGGTACGGTAACGGTATTTGTGAAATGGTAACGGTAACCATTACCATAACAGCCCTAGTTGTTATTGATGTGTGATGGATTCTTTGGTTGCATATAATGGCCGTACTACTTTTGTTTGTCTATGATTATTATATATGTTGTGTTGTTTGTATTATTAATTGAAACAACAAAATATTACTCTTTTTACATATTTTTAACTCTTTTGGATTATATAAGTGAAATACAGGTTTATGGAAGCAATAGTTGTTGCTTTTAGTTTCATAAATAAAGTTTGTTTGCCCGACAAATAAGTACGTTTTTGGACTACGGTTTTGGAATGATATTTTATTGTTTTTCTCATGGTTTGGGATGTTTTATTATTGAAATACGATATATATATATATGTATATAATGTAATTATCGATATTGTTATTTTTCCGGACCTAACCGTGCAAAGGAGATGCTGTCGAAATATTTCGTAAATTTAGGACTTAGAAATTTTTTCGTAGAAGTTGAGTTATTTTCAAATTTTATTAGACTTAAATATGTAAGTTTAATTGTTTATAAATTGATTATTTTGAATAAAATATATCGATCCTCTTGATTCTTTCTAGTTCCTTTTTGGGGATGAAAAGTTTTGAGTGGGGGAGATTGTAACAACCCGTATTTTTGACAATTAAAAATATTAAATTTAATAAGACTTTGGGATTAATATTGTGAGAAAATAAAATTTATGATTTATTAAAGGAAAAAAATTATTTGAATATAATTTAATAATATTGATTGAATGTAATTAACAACTGTTTTAATGTAATTCCAATCAAATTGTATGTTTAATAAGGAATAAAATAAATGATAAATCAATAGTGCAATTATATGTTATTTAATTGAAAGTGGTTTTGATGTAGAATATGAAATCAATAAATTTGTTCATAAATTTATTAACCTTTGTTTGTAAACAATAAATTTATAAATGCATTTAAATTACTTAAATGTAAATATTATTTTTTTCTCATCTTACCATTTAATCCGTTTGAAATTATTTTAGAAATCAATGAAATTAAATATAATTGAAATATTGCAGGTAATATAAGAAAAATGCAAACTGTTGAGTGATGAGTGTAATAAAATGAAAACTTATGTTAATAAAATCCATAAGGTAATAGTTGATTTAATATAAAAACATTTAAATCAAAAATAAAAGAATCCGTTGGAATTTAAATTATAATAAACTAGGTTTTATTTCTATTGTAATTTAACGTTAAAATTAATGTAAAATATAAAGATCGAATTTAACATGGAAAATTGTATTTTTAAAGATTATTAATTCCTATTTAATCAGAATGATGATAGAAAACTTTTAATTTAGAATTTAAAAAGTGATTAAATTGATTTTTAAAATAGATTGTTTTAATTAACGTGTAAAATTAGTCTTTTTGGGCACTATCTCGGATTTCAACGAAGCCAGTTTCATTGGATCCATAATAGTGAATTATTATAGGATTTCAAGTTTCATAGTGATCGGACTTACGTTTAATCGTGCGAGCTCGAAACATATAGAAATCAATTAAAGGAATTTAATTAAAATAATTTGATTCTAAAAGCTAACTCTATATACAATAGAATTAGGGTTAGAAATTAGTTCCATTGAGTTTAAAAATATTAAAAACCTATATTTTGATATATAGGATGACCTATTTTTGTTTCGGGGACGAAACGGGCGTTTCGAGCCTTGGTTAATGCTTCGACCCAATCGATCTGTTCCATTTATTCATGTTTCAGCTTTGTCTATATATATACTGTTATAAAGCCTAGCAGCTTTCTATTCTATTTTCTATACATACAATTACTGTATTTATCTACTCCTCCTCAATGGTGAATAACCCAAAACCTAAATTTCAATTCCAAATCAAATCAAAAAATTCAAACTGCCCAAACCCTATCATATAATATATCATCGCGAAGCTCTCGACGAATATAATCTATGCCTGTAATTTGTTTTTCGATTGGAGGTTCCATTTGTCCAGGAATTGGCGATTTATTCTCGCCGTCCATACTAGGGTTTCGCGATCAACGACGAAACGACGACCAATCGACGATCGAAGGCCACACATCGTAGTGGGCGTCAAAGGGAATCGATCTAATGGGTCCGTTCATATAAGAGGTGCTTGAAATTGCCAGATCTTGGCTATAGGGCGGCGGCGGCGTGGTGCGTCTAGAGGCGCCGGAGACGACGGCCTTCTGGCCGAAGGTGGAGGCGAGCGTGGCGAGTTCAGTGGTGATGCTCGATCTGGTCGAAGATATGCCTAGCGGCGGCAGTGAGCGGCAAAGGCGGTGGCTGATGGGTTCTGTACGTGGTGAGAGAGAGAGAGCACGATAGGGTTTGGGAAGGTGAATATTTACCTTTTTGCCCTTCTTTTGTTTTAATTTAATCTTTAAATTTTAAACTTCTAACGTTAATAACTTTTGCAAATGAACTCCGATTGACGCACGGTTTCTTTCATTGGGTTCGGATCGAATTTCTAAACAATCTAAAATTGGTTTCATT
Source organism: Allium fistulosum (assembly GCA_030737815.1). Classification (NCBI taxonomy): domain Eukaryota; kingdom Viridiplantae; phylum Streptophyta; class Magnoliopsida; order Asparagales; family Amaryllidaceae; genus Allium; species Allium fistulosum. The sequence continues at coordinate 430,033,088 of CM060902.1, read as the reverse complement.
GAATTTGGATATTGTTGGATTTTTGGGCTTTTATTGGATTTAAAATCGGCTTTAAATCAAAGGTGAGTGATTTAACCCACTCACACAATACTAAATCTTCTTATGTTAGTTGTGTTAACCAAATTTATGGTCAACACCCTAAAGAATCCAAGTAGGTGAAGTTACTGGAAAATGGTGGAAAGTAGAATCTCTAAGAAGAATAGAAAATGTCTTGTTGATACTTCAGAGTTGCTCTAAATGTGAGATTGAGCCAATCTATACCGAAAGGTTGTTAATCTCCTGGATTATCTTTGTATCTCTACATGGGAGTAAGCTTCGAATTTGACCTTTCGACGTGGTCAAAAAGGTTGGCACAAGATTAAAGAAACCTTTTTCCTTTGCTGAGTTAATGTATAATGACCACTGGTTTAGTTGAACCTTTATAAGATTTCCCACGAAAGTTATCTTCTTGATTAGGATGGAATTTCCTTGTTTGTTCTATATAGAGAGTTGATCTTGGTCATTGCAGGTAGGTTAGGCAGATAACTGTTTGGTATTCGGAGGGTTACTAAGGTTGTTGGAATATGATAGGTTACGAACCTTAACGAAAGGTTTTATCCACAGCCCTTATAACTTCGAAAGGTTTTTAAGGATGTTGATTTATATAAATTTCCCCTGTAGTCGAAGGGTTTAGGTTGTAGGGTAGAGGCCTCCGAAGGGGTGCAAGGATTGTCCCGAAGAGGAGAATTATTATCTTTGTCGACGAGGACCTTCCGGAGGGATTGAATCTGAAAATTGAAGTCAAGCCAGCAAAGATTTAAATAAATAGTAAAGTAATTCCCAAAGCTTATGACTTCCCTCTTTATCCAAGAAAAGACTTCACTTTATTAAATTCTCCCAAATCAATACCCAATTAGGGTTACAAAGCTGTGATTAAGAAGTAACAGGATTAGAATGAGAGAAGATTCGCCTCCCTCCTCCCCCTCCCCAAACAGGACCCCCTTGGGTCTTATTTATAGATGCCGGCGGCTGTGCTTTCATCCTCGTGCCTTCGACCGGGTCAAAGGATTTCCTTATTATATACAGTTGCTAACCTTTCGACTTTGCTGAAAGGTTTTCCTTTCACATGTCATCGTGAATCCTTGAGCGTTGTCGATGGATCTTCTCTTCTATTTTCATTTAGGGGCCTTTTGTCCCTGTCGGAAGGCCTGTCATCTTTATAATTTGTGAACCCTTCGACTATGTCGGAGGGTTTCTCTCTTACTCGGCTATTGTGAACCCTTCGACCTTGTCGGAAGGTCAGTTTTTACTTGAATGTTAACAAGAGCTGAGCTTTCCATGAATGTTGTCCGAAGGTTGTCTTTCATTCTTTGTCTACATATGAATGTTGCATTTGTCATAAACCTTTCGAAACCATCGAAAGGTATTTAACAGGTGTTCCAACAGGCCCGAAATGCTTATTATGCTTTCGAAAAGGTTGTTATAGAGCCGCATGCCCTTGTCCTGACTTCTTTGCCTTCTTCGGAAGATAAGAGCTTCTAGAACACTGTGAAATAAAACCCTCCGTCCCCTCCGAAAGGTTTTGGGTTGCTTCATATTGTTGACTGCATCCCTTCAATCTCTTCGGAAGGCCTGATCTGAACTCTTTTCCTTTCGTCCTTTGCTTAAGACATTCTGACTTAGGCGGAAGGTGAATTTTTTAAGTAACGTTGGCCCCCCAATGCGAAGGGATGCTCTTGATTTTCCATGTTATCTTTTTTAAAAGCTATAAAGTTTCTAGCTTCCTTTTCCTGCAAACATAACTACCAAGTACAAGTAAAAGAATTCTTTCAAACAGCTTGACTTCTTTCAAAACAAGGAAGTCACTTTCTAAATTCGATTTAAAACTTTAGATTAACTTTCCTACTCGCTCATTTTTCAGGTAGGATTTAGAAACTACATTTAGTATTGAGTTAATAGGGTAACCTGGAACCCATCTAAGTATCATTTCGGTAACCTAAAATGTTCCTTCTACTCCTCCGAAGGGAATCAAGGCTGCAATGATGAATTTGCCTTTTTGAACCTCTTAGCAAGATCGGAAGGTATTTTAACCTTAATTTTCCTTTATTGTCGAAAGATCTAAATAATTTAGCAGTTAGACCCTTTGACAACAAGCTCTCTTTGAGGTCAAAGAGTTCTAAACCTTTCGACTCCTTTCTGTATAGCAAAACATCATATAATCAAAGTAGAAAACAAACAAACACATTTTCAACTGCACATCATTACTTCGGAAATTTAATTAAACTAACATACCAGAATATTTACTTATATATATTGTTTCATGTTACATTTTTCAAAATAGTTTGCTAGTATATACATATTCAAAATGACACTAACATTCTAGTACCAAACATCGAAGATGATTAGCAAAATCGGTAAGATGATTTTCCCTTTTTATAGCTCATTTGGAAAAGGTGGCGGGTTTGGAGCAAAATCAACTGAATTGATGACGATGGGTTCAAACTGGTTGATAAGGTGAATATATTATCAATGCAAGGTCCTCTCCGGAAGCGTTCCAGATGGCTAAATCCATCCAGAACGTATTTGTAGCCAAATCAAAAAGCATGGAGTATGTTGTTATTATGTGAGGATTAAAGAGATTAGGCTGTAGATGAATCGTATTGCTAGACTGTGCACTATTGACTTCCTCCGCTTCTTGCAATTGGTTCAATTATCCTAATGCAAAGCAGCAGCAGCAATGTGGCGCTTCGGCGTCGACTAAATCGGGGTGAATTTGATGGAGGTTACAGGCTACCATTGATGTTTTTCTCTTTTGTTTTTTCGTAGAGATAAATGTTTATATAATAATAATTGGAAGAGAGAGAGGGGAGAAGATGAATGGATTTTAACTAGGATTTTGGTGGGAAAATTAAGACATTCGCTCTCGTATTTCTAGAGATGGTCATTAAATGTTTTTATCATTTTGCATAATTACAGTTTCCGTTTTGATTTGAAAGCAAACAATAGCTGGGAACTATCTGGTGAGGCTTTGCATAAGACAGCCTTGGTGCGATGCTTTTTTGAAAAAGAACGGTGAATTCCTAAACCTACTCTGGATGATAGGTAGAGAGAGATATTTTGGCTAATTCTGTATAAAGTGTATATTTGACACTCAGCCATAGAACTTTTATATTCGGGTAAACTTCAGTGAGAGTTTACTTAAGTGTTTCTATATTTATGTAAATTAGGACCTGGCCTAAATCCTGGTGCATGTTATAATTTACTTTGAATCAAATTGATTTATCAAAAAAAATTCCTTAAATGGTTCAAGCGTTATAGGTATAAATTTATTTTCCGAATTTTTCCTAAGTCCATTTCTTATGAACTGGGGAGTTATCACAAATAGGTAACAAGCAACTATACTGTGAATATACGTTTCTCGTTACATATTACGTTTAGCTTGTCTATATTATGTTATTCTAGACTATCTGTTTCTTAGATCGTGCCATCCTAGGAGATCAACTAAGCAAATATGCTATATAGAGGAAGGCTCTCTTCAAAAATGACTCAATATTGAAGATCTTGTGGTTAACAATTTTTATACATAGAAAACCCTCACTCCTTATTCGACTTCCTCAGAAAGTAGAAAGAAAATTTCTATTAAAAGAAGTTAAAATATTTTATTCGACATTGATTAATGGCTATGTTACGATAACCTTCTAGCCGAGAAATGGAATTATAGTAAATAAGCACTAGTTATCATTCTGAACGTGGTTATTATATCTTATTATCAACAACAAGTCTCAACAAGGAACACACTTTAATATGTTTCTCATTGTTGAAATAAATAAATTTGATTTTCTGTTTTGTTTGTTCATATGGGAGACTCGAGCAAGACTAGTTTTACTTTCCGGAGACCTTTTTCCGGAATTTGCAATGATCATGGATAGATTAAGAGTGGAGCTCAAACAAAGTTGATTTCACAATGATCCATTTATTTCTGAGCTGTTTGATAACCTCGTCGCAAAGGAGTAGAACAAAAAGTATCCCATCCACTGCTACATTATTCAAGAATTCTCCAAGGAAATTGAGAATTTAAAGTTAAAACTTTAAGAAAGGGGACTGAGGCATTGAAGTTTTAAAGCATTTCATTGGTGAAGATACTTGTATCAATCTCGGCCCGAAATGACCAAGTTTAATGAGAGGATAAATGTCTTGAAAATAAAATTAAAAGGTAGTCAGGAACTATGCAAGTCTTTGGAATCCATATTCGGGAACCCAGTTTCGAGTGCTGATCCTATAATATCTGTGGGTTTTGCAAGAACGGTTGATCAATTTATAAGCATCTTAATATATATAGAATATTTTTCATACCTTAGTAATGCTATGTAGCATGATGCAATGAAATATTTTATGATATTGTAAATACTACCTATTTCATTGCTTTTGTTTGCACCTTGTTTATCTTCGATTTGGATATGCCTCTTGGAGATTGATTCGTTTCTCCACTTTCCGTTTTAGTTCATAACTCCTTTCTTGATTAAGTGAATCTAGATTCCTTATCATTCTAACTTTTCTGAGGAAATTATAGCACACAGTACTCTTAATCGTCATATCATTTGCCTAGATTAGCAAATTATTTCGCCACTTGTACGAAAAGTAATCCATCTAAAATGTTAAGATCTTATCTTTATCCCTAATGTGGGACGATTGCAGATTTAGCTTCTTTCACTTGTTTGGTGTGACTAAAATTAGTTAGTAATAAATTGCACATAGCTATCGAAATTAAACATTTACTCGATAAAGAACCTAATGTGACATCAATGTGTGAAATTTTGGTATGGTAGTTCCCTGATCCATTCTTCGTTATCAAGGGAATCTGAGAATAATAATTCTGAAATTCTCATTCAGATATTCTTTTAGCAGCGATCTTCTTCTTATAATATTTTTTGACTCAGGTCAAATTACTTGAGATGAATAGAAGGCCAAAAATTTTGTACCCAGATTAGGGTTTTCAATAAACATTTGTCTTCACATCCAAACTTTGGTATTAATGATAGAATTTTACGAGATGTCACCAGACCCAGATTCGGGTATTAGAAAATATCAAGATAAATCAAAAATCACTTTTTAGTACTTTCAAATAATAAGCGATGTAGAGTTAGAATATCGGTTTTAGCAAAAAGGAATACCTGAATATCGAAATGCCCTTTCCTTGGTAATAAGCAATAGAAGCCCACTGTATCATTTCCGATGATAGACGTCATAAAGACAGAAATTCATATCTGCTGATAGGCTACCAGGATCTTTAATCTAAAATTAATAATAATAGTTCAGAAAGCCGCCACATCTGGTAATTAAGTAATAGAGGATCAGAATCTCATTTTTCGATGATTAATAATAGAGGACCAAAGCACCACTCTGGCAATTGGTAATAGGGGGCCAGAATTCCATTTTTTGATAATAAGTAATAGAAGACCAGAAATCCAATTTGGCATTGATAATGGAAATCCAAAAAACCGTTTCAGGTAATGAGTATTAGATGACCAAAATATACTTTCCAGATATTTGGTAGTAGAAGTCCAAAACATTTTTTAGATAACTAATGATAGAAATCCAGGATACCACTTTCAGAACATCATTTCTAATAATCAATAATATAAGTCCTAGAATACCATTTTTGGAAATTAATAATAGAAGACCAGAATACCATTTTTGGTAATTAATAATAGAAGACCAGAATACCACTTCTGTTAATTAATAATAGAAGGCAAGAATACCATTTTTGGTAATTAATAATAGAGGACCAGAATACCCATCTGGCAGATGTTCGCAAAGGAAAGCTAGAGAATTCATTCTGATTCTGTTTGTTGAATGTGTCATCTTCAGGCTTTGAGGATGTTCTGCATGCTTTTGCTTTCTAGGGCCCGAGTTTTCTTTGTTATTTGTTTTGGCCTATTTCAGGTGGGGACTCTTTAGTCCAATTTTGTGCTTATTTAAGCAGAGCCCACTTCAGGCTGTTTTTCATTTCAGACATTGCCAATCTTTTGGTGGTTGCCATTTTAGACGATGCCGATTTCAAGCGGTGCCCATTTAAGGTAGGGACTTTTCTTAGTCCGCCGGACATTTCATCCGGGTTTCCGGTGCGCTCGGCTAGCTTATTCTAAAGCAGGGCCCGAGGACTTACCCGACCTCCCTCCAGGAGGCGCCTTAACCTGGCCATAGCATGACATGGTTAAGGGCATGTTGGGTACCTTGGCTAGGCCATAGCATGGCGGGACCAAGGGATTACCCGTCCTCCCTCCAGGAGGTGACTTATCCTGGCCATAGCGTGATGCGGGTAAGGGCTTGTGCTGCTTTAACCTGGCCATTTTGATTTTGGTGAGGATAAAAGCTTACGCCCTCCATCTAGAAGGTGCCTTGACCTGGCCATCTTGGCGCGACCAAGGGCTTTCTACCATTATTGGTAGCCTACCATTTTAGGTAGTCCAAGTTTAAGGAGAGTTTCACTCCCGACCATGTAGACTTCTTATTTTGTGAATAGAATACTTATTCCATAATTTGTTCAATCCTTTACAAATTGCTTCAGTTTTCCCTGTCTTAGAAAGTGTAGGACCATTTTCCCAAGTACCTTACATTGACTAGTATCATGTCCATTTATGAGATGAAAGTTGCAATACGATCCTTTAGATTTTCTTTCAAACCCTAGCGTTTTCTTCTGAGAAGGCTAATAATTCAGTTCCTCTTTGGTCCTAATATAAATGTTTTCGATTGATGTTGTAAGATTATATTCCCTAAGAAGTCTCGACTTTTGAGCCGTCTTTGACTGGCGTCTAATTCTTTGCTTTTCGTTCCCCTTGATCTTCTTTCAAGGGAACTTCTTTCAGTCTTAAGGTTTCGGTTGGAAATTCCTTGTAATTTTTATGTTTCCACTGGGTAGTTTTTTTATCGGCCCTATTTCTTCAATTGCATATTTTTCCAAGTGTCCATTGTTTTCCCTTAAATAACAAGCCTCCTTTATAATCTTACTCCATTTTTTCATGAAACTATCATAGTCTTTTATTATCTCTTTTCCAAAGATAGTCCCCTAGGAATATGACTGAATAGTTCTTTTCATCCGATTAAAAATGTTGTCACTTCCACTTATTCTTCTTCCAAGAGCAAAAATTGGGGTCGGTCCCACATGAAAGGGTTTCAAGCTCCATTTCTTAGGGTAATAAGATTCTACGTTCTTTTTGTTTATAATCTTCATGGTTTCAATCCTTAATCTTTGTTCCTCTTCCTGATTGGAGTCTTCGATATTTACATAGGAATGCCTTGTCAAGTGTGGTTGGGAAGACCCTTGTTCAGACCTCTTAAATCTTTTGGCCAGGATCAAACCAAAATAAGTGAATTTGATGCGAAATTGGTCCAATGGGAATCAGAGAATTGTACTGTTAGGGAATCAATCAATTGGGAGGTTCAGACCCTCCTTCTAGCACCAAAAATGTTAACCAAGTTTATGGTCAACACCCCAAAGAATCAAAGTAGGTGAAGTTACTGGAAAATGGTGGAAAGCAGAATCTCTAAGAAGATTAGAAAATGTCTTGTTGATACTTCAGAGTTGCTCCAAATGTGAGATTGAGCCAATCTATACCGAAAGGTTGTTAATCTCTGGGATTATCTTTGTATCTCTACTTGGGAGTAAGCTTCGAATTTGACCTTTCGACGTGGTCAAAAAGGTCTTGGCACAAGATTAAAGAAACCTTTCGGCTTTGAAGACTTAATGTATAAAGACCACTGGTTTAGTTGAACCTTTATAAGATTCCCACGAAAGATACCTTCTTGATTAGGATGGAATTTCCTTGGTTTGTTCTATATAGAGAGTTGATCTTGGTCCTTGCCGGAAGGTTAGGCAAATAACTGTTTGGGATTCGAAGGGTTACTAAGGTTGTCAGAATATGATAGGTTACGAACCTTATCGAAAGGTTTTATCCACAGCCCTTATAACTTCGAAAGGTTTTTAAGGATGTTGATTTATATAAATTTCCCCTGTAGTCGAAGGGTTTAGGTTGTAGGGTAGAGGCCTCCGAAGGGGTGCAAGGATTGTCCCGAAGAGGAGAATTATTATCTTTGTCGACGAGGACCTTCCGGAGGGATTGAACCTGAAAATTGAAGTCAAGCCAGCAAAGATTTAAATAAACAGTAAAGTAATTCCCAAAGCTTATGACTTCCCTCTTTATCCAAGAAAAGACTTCACTTTATTAAATTCTCCCAAATCAATACCCAATTAGGGTTACAAAGCTGTGATTAAGAAGTAACAGGATTAGAATGAGAGAAAATTCGCCCCTCCCAAACAGGACCCCCTTGGGTCTTATTTATAGATGTCGGCGGCTGTGCTTTCGTCCTTGTGCCTTCGACCGGGTCGAAGGGTTTCCTTATTATATACATTTGCTAACCTTTCGACTTCACCGAAAGGTTTTCCTTTCACATGCAATCGTGGATCCTTGAGCGTTGCCGATGGGTCTTCTCTTTGCTTTTAGGAGCCTTTTGTCCTTATCGAAAAGCCTGTCATCTTTATAATATTTGAATCCTTCGGCTGTGTCGGAGGGTTTCTCTCTTACTCGGCTACAGTGAACCCTTCAACCTTGTCGGAAGGTCACTTTTTGCTTGAATTTGACAAGAGCCGAGTTTTCCATGAATGTTGTCAAAAGGTTGTCTTTCATTCTTTGTCGACTTATGAATTTTTCCTTATATCATAAACCTTTCGACACCAGGTATTTAGTAGGTGATCCAACCGGTCTGAAAGTCTTATTATGCTTTCGAAAAGGTTGTTATAGAGCCGCATGCCCTTGTCCTGACTTCTTTGCCTTCTTCGGAAGATAAGAGCTTCTTGAAAACTGTGGAATAAAACCCTCTGTCCCCTCCAAAAGGTTTTGAGCTGCTTCATATTGTTAACTGCATCCTTACGATCTCTTCGGAAGGTCTGATCTGAACTCTTTTCATTTCGTCCTTTGCTTAAGACCTTCTGACTTAGGCGGAAGGTGAATTTTTTGAGTACAAGTTGAATTAAATTTATGAAGTGATAAGAATTTTATTGATTGTTGTTTGGTAGTTTAAATTGACATTTTAATTGAAATTGAATTTTATATTGAATTAAATTGACATTTAAATTAATATTGAATTTAATTGCTAGTTAACACTAACCATTGATAATCAGTAATTATTGTGATTTATTGGCTGATTTGGATGTTGATTGTGATGGATGTCTATTTGTTGACATTTTGGATGATTGGATGTTTATTTATTTTATATATCCCTGTTATCACCCTGTATATTAAGTGACGGTATATAAAATGTTATCTGAATTATATTGAATAAATTAGGAAATAGGTTGAAATGATATATACCTATGACACTCTGATTTGGATTGAAATGATATATATCCATCCATGTAATTAAAATTGAAATAACCAATTACTTGGCCATACGGTAGAAAATTATATACGGACCCCAGATTGGTTAAATTAAATGGTTTTAAAAATCTTGAATTTGGATTTTGATTAAATGATATTGTTTTAAAGGAAATAAATTGTGGATTTATATGAATTAAATTATTTTCGAATTCAAGCTTTGAAATGTTGAAACTAAAATTGGTTAAAAGAAATTGTTTTAAAGAATTGAAATGGAAATGTGAAGTTATAATCGATATATGACTTTAATTCGGAAAAATTGAATTATTTTAAAGATTCGAACCTTAAAATTGAACAATGAGGTTTGATTTGATTTAAGTGTTTTAAATCAGTAAAATGAAATTGGACTTGGAATTGATATAAATTGAAATGGTTTACAATAAGAATTGGATTGAAATTTAAATCATTGAATTGGATTATTAAATCGAATTTGAAGTTAAAAATGAATGTTTCAAAATGGAAGTTAATTCGAATTGAAATCGAAAACAAGTCGATTTGAAACAATTGAAATTGAGTCAATTGAACTGGTAGATTGGAAATTGAGTTTATTTGATTGAAATTTGGACATGGGTCCAGATTTATTGAAATGGAAGGAAACGGTTTGATTTGATACTATTTTCAAAATAAATTATTTTAATATAAACTGTTTAAAATCTACCTTTTTAAAATATTCAAATTATTTCGATTTTCCAAACTATTTTTACTATATAAACCATTTTCAATACTCAAACCATTTTATATCAAACTGTTTCAAACCTTTAAACTGTTCAAACTATTTTCTATAAACTCAAACTATTTTCTAAAAATTCAAACCGTGCAAAGTTGGAATGTTTATATTTAAATCGTTGATTTAAATGTGAATGTGGTTAAATGAGGTTATAACCTAAGTTGGAATTTGAAATGATATTTTCAAGTGAAAAATGACATATTTCGAGTAAATATGGTATTTTGAAATGAAGTGATATTGTTGAAGAGTATGATATTTGGTTTCAAATGTGAATCGGTTTCGAGATGTAAAAGAGCCAACCGGTGTGAAAAACGATGTTTGGTTGTTAAAGAGACCAGGGCCTCTTATTATCATACTCTCTGTCAACATTGGAACCACTTTAACAACTATGTACGCGGTGGATGATATCCAGAATGTAGAGGTTGAATTGGTGACGTTTGCTGGATTGAAGAAAGAGAATGATGATGGATGACCTCGACACTTTTGTCAATTTGAAATGACTAAAACAGGAACCATACCTGACGAATGATGCTAGCTACCTCTAGCGACATCTGTTCTTTGTATTACTATATTGATTTTGACTTGATTGGTGCACCTTGATTTGATTATAGGATGGATGTTCGTGGTGGGCCGTTAGGGGTTACCACCAGTCAGGAAACGCAAAACGGTAGTATCCTACCTTGGGCATCGGCTCACGTGTCTTGTCATACTTTTATCCTTATTCGCGCCCATTACAATTTTTTTAGTATGGTACCTATAAGGGACTCACTGGCTACCGACGTTACTGGTTGTGTTACAGGACCTGCATAGACTACCTGCTTAAAATTATGTTAAGGGGATCAATGTAAAGCCTTAACGCTATTTTAATACTTTCATTACTGATAGACACTACATATATAGCGTATTTTACTACATATAGATAGTTCAACGGATCCTTCGGAGATGGAAAATCCCGTAACATCTCTTAAGTTATTGCATGCACGTTAAACACTGGATAGAAGATGTAAATCCCATAAACATCTCTGAAGCTATTACACTCATATTTACTTGTTGTTGATTTAACGTACATAAGAACTTTTAGTTCTGACTCGAGTGTTTTGCCTTTTCATTACGCTCAGATCAGCCTGAGCTTTTCAGTGTTTGAAGACATTATTTTTGGAGGACAAAGACGGAGTTTGGTATATTATACTATTAGTATTATTCCGCTACATCATTATTGGTATGTTGTTGATTATACTATGATTATGTTGTAAAAGTTTTGTAATCAAATGCATATTATAAAACAACTTCATGAATTGTTTATTTGATTATTATATTTTGTCATTCCACTATGAGATTCTGTGTTTTATTTTCCTTCTTTTCTCTTATTTTCTTATTTACCTCATTGATAATCTACCCTTTTGAATGTTTGAGTTAGACATGTGTGGTTTATTGTCGACTTAAATCGTACAAAAAGGTGGGTTGTCACATAAAGCAAACCCATCTCAAAATGGTAGAAAATCATACCATAACATACTCTTCTCCTACATCCAACAAGTTAGAACACTTATAATATCGTGCTACACTGTACGATAAAACTATCGTATACAAAACAACATGGCACTAATCGTAACTCAACCGTCTCACATACTAGGCTGGTGGGCCACGTGTCTCCCGATAATGCCAAAACCCGCTAAGTAGGGCCACTAATATAAGATCGGTACTTATTTTGCCGCTTCCAACACATCTCCACCACCTAAGAATCGCATCGAACATGAATCGATATATATGTGTGTCTAATTGCTACCACTTGTTTATGATGAGAACAAAATGACATGTACGTCCCAACCTATAACCCTTGCTACTACATAGCCTGAGGTCTATAGCTGTAGTACCAAGGTAGAACCCCTCTTATCCCCGGCTCACCGTCGTTCGAAGACGCACAAACGAAACAATAATTTTATGCAATAAACGGCCTATTAATATCATATCCCAAGTCTACACCAAGGGAAACGAACAAACACCATATACGCAATATCTTATAGAATCGTATGTCACAATACTCTAGTCATCACGTCTTAAAATCACCGGACGAGTCTATAGAAGTTACCATACGAATCCAAAGTATCATCAATAGTAAAAAGGACTTTAACTTACCTCCTGATACACTCTCCTAGTCTATCTAAAAATCCACGATTTTGGAAAATGTGCTTGAGTGGGTCCCGCATGGGCCCAAAATCAAATACTCCAGAACCTACCAAAATTTTGCAAATAGTGACCCTTGAAAAATTATGAACACTAGTCTAAATCACGCCTCAATCTGAGTTCGTATGCAAAAGATATCGCATTTTGATATTTTGATCGATCGACGAAATTCGAATAGCAGGTGTTCAGATGTCTAGAACGCAACTCAGATGTCTGAATTTCAAGGTTAGATGTCCAAATGCTATTACAAACGTCTGAAACGCCTTGTAAGAGTACTAGTTCTTCTATGTATGTTCCTATGACTCATCTGGATGTCTGGGTACTACGTTCAAACGTCTGGATACCTATTATGGGCAAAAGCTACCTTCAAACATCCATAACTTCCAATCTATAGCTCCAAATGACTCGCCATTTCCTCCAATGCGATCATGGAGAAATCCTATTCAGTCTAGAGACTACAAATCATGAATTTACAGAATTTCAATTTTCTTCTTTCCCTTGAGTGCTTTCGACATACGGCTTGTATCATCGGGATACATTACACGACCATCGTCCGACCCGAATTCAGGTGTAGAGTTCAATGGGCGATTCTATCGAACCGGCCTCCTCAAACATGCCAAAACAACATACCAGATCTCTTTGTTCTGTGTATAGCTTGTACGTGTGTCGATACACTCATTCGTGCACGCCTATGCACGCACGTTCACGCAAACACGAATTAACTTCACAATTCACATTTCAGGCTTCACCGGAGCGATTACTCAACTCGATATAATCTCACGCCATTTAATGCACAAATAGTTGCTATGGCTATGTGAAATTCCCACAACAAACTTGTATTCAATAATACATCTATATAATCAAACAATTGCATACCTATATAAAGAAGCAAACACACAACAATTCTAACTACAATTCACATATCGATTTGATTGTTATGTATCTTCAAATACACGTATACTTATACTTGCCCATACTCAAATGCATAAATGTATAATTTAAAAGAGTAATTCATTAATTACTTAAACAAATCATACTTCTATTTACCAACTCTTTTCAATAAAAGTCAATTTTAAGCCTTCAAATACTTAATTGCCAAATTAAAATTAAGTATACATCATATTACTATTTTATAAAATCTCATATCTATTTTATAAAATCTATACTTCATTTATAAAATCAGATAACCCTTTTATCAATGATAATTAAGCTTCATTTACTTTACTATCTTATAAAATATCATATCATTTTATAAAATAACTTCTTTAATTATAAAAACCATTCTTCTACTTAAACAATATTTATAAATACTAATTATGCTTCATTAAACCTCTACTCACTTTAATAATAAGTATAGAGTTCAAAACTCACTTAATTAGCTTACTAACTTTTCCAAAATCATTAAATTAGTTTAATTATCATTAACTAATGGCATGCAATTAATTATCGTAGGTAATTAGTCTCTAATCTATCGCTATCTAATATGTAATCATTCAATTACCCTAAAATCAAATTCGTAGGTTACTAACTATTTTGAATAATAGTTAATAAGGTCTTAAACAAATAACGAGTTAATATAATCTTGTTTATAACATAAACATAAGTCCTAATCAACTCAAACAATCTTGAAATCACTTCATATAATTCTATAATCATCAATAAATGAAAATATAAAGCAAAACACATAAATTAGTAAGGTGAATCATCTTACTCACCTCTTCTTCTTCAAACCATGCTCCAAGGCATCAAAACCCAAATCCAAGCTCTCTTTAAAGTTGAGATCTAGCTCCAAACTCCATCTCATGTTAATTCCTTCATGGTTTATGTGAGGAATCAGTGGAGAAGAAATATGGTGATTTTAGTTTGAATTTACGGATTTTATTTGAGCATGAATTAGTGATTTAGTGTTTTGAGATTAAGGTGTAATTAGAGAAGTATTTAGAGAACAGGAAGAGGAGTGTTATGTGAATGATAAATGAATGAAAATAATGAAGGAGTTAGCTAACTTATAAGCTAGCTTATGGGCCTTTGCCAAACATTCAATTCTCATTCCTTTCTAAAAGTCACTGTTCACTCCAAAAACTAATCAACTCCAAACATAGCCAAGTTTATACTCATTTTTCTCACATCGAAAAAAGATCTCAACTATGAGTGTCTCGAGACCCAATTCATGCGTATGTAAAAGTCGAGTGCAATAGGTGTTTCGTTACTTAAAGATTAAATATATAAATTAATCATTTAAATATTCGATCGTTAAAACTGTGGGGTATTACATTCTTCCCTCTTCAAAAGAATTTCATCCCCGAAATTCTTATGAGTACGAGAAAGTACCAGGACTAACCAAACGTCCGAAATCTCAGTTTTAGAAAATTCCAACGGTACTTTCCCTTATGCTATTGTCATTATGAAAAATCCCAAATTATAATGCATCACACACAAGAGAATATGCGATAACCTAAGTTATCCCATGCTTCCTAAAAATTCATACCTCTCTCAAGAAATCTTCTCTCCATTTAAATACAAATCAAAGCAAATAAACATTTTAATAGCTATACTTCGGCTCTTTAAGTACCCAATTATACTATAAGAGGATTATGCACTAATACAGAAATCAAACATGTATAACCTTAATGTAGTAACTGATACTACTATAATCATACATGACAATCAATTGGAGAGTAAGCTCAAGTGAATCGGTATAAAGATATACCATGGACTTTGAGTCACATCAAAAGGCAATTGACTCGTATAGATCCCATCTCGATCTCGCAGTAGGCATGGATGATATGTGATCTATTTCATATAGCTATCGTTATCACACTTTGAACACACTTTAATTATATAATTATAACTACCTTAGTGACAACATAGCATATGGTCTCACTAAATCTAACCCATATCTTATCATATGCACTCGATCGAACCCAAAGTCCTAACTTGCATGCCAAAGACCAACTACAAGATGATTGAACCCAAAATACCAACTTGTTATCACTGAAAACATATATGACTCGCTATTGAGGAACTATATGTCTCAACCCACTGTCGTTAAATCGTAAGCGACCTGCTACTCTAAAACACAATGTCTCAGCCCACTATCGACAAAATTGTAATTACCATATAGGAAATCAAAAACACACTACAAGCAACAACCAATCAATGTCTATAAACGACAAGTAATCATCAAACAATAATGAACAATGATAAGTAGCAGTAACTAGCATATAAACAATCAAACATGCAAGCAAGCAACAAAATCCACAATAATCAAATCAACCAATAATAATAATCAAATACAACAAACTACATCAAACAATAGCAAGCATGCATGAGCAATGGCAAACAACAACAAGCAGCAATAACCAAAAACAATAAATAATCACCATACACTTTATATACAAACAACCATTCACCAAGCAACAAAAAGCGTACAAAGCAACTGAAAAATTCAGAAAGAGTCTATACTGACATGCACAGTAACTAATTAATAGTTAAAACGTCCATGGCAAGCTATAAACTCCAATGAGTATGTTTTTCATTCAAAAGGATCAAACACCTAAGTGGTATAATCCCTTTCATGAATATAATACACGAAAGACTATTACACCTCCCGCTATGAAAAGGAAAACTTATACGATATGCAGGATTATCGAGTATCGAAACCCTCGAATAAATCCAGCAATGAATTCCTCAACTTTCCTTTTCTTCCAAATGGAATAAATTCTCCAAAAGAGAAAATTCTACTAATTAAATCATCATTAAATGAAAATCTATAGTTTCTTGGGTTTTCTTGGGTTCAAACTCACCTTAACTGCACAATGTTAATAAGGATAATATACTAAGTGCACTACGATGCTCGCCTAGGAAAGTATCATCTCATCTCTCAGGAGATTATCCGAATCGCCATTAAACTAGTCGATAAATTCTTTCCCGAACTACCCCAAGCAACCTTAGCTATACTACACTAAAATTTACAATAACTAAAGACCATCCAAGCGATACGATGCCTATTCCAATCCTTTGTTTTCTCAGAAGATTCCTTTGTTAAATTAGGGTCGGCCACCTGACTCTTCTCGTGCGAATTCTAATTTGGTTTCTTGATTTGACCACTGAAATTCCCTCGCATGACTAGAGTTATGCTTCAAAAATCTCTCAGTCATCCTAAGAATCTCACTCAAGTGCTTGCCTTTAAGAATCGAGTGTAAAACCTTTTCCCAACCGTTGTAAGTCACCTAGAAACCCTACACTCGAACTAGTGGTCAGGAACTGGTACGTGAATGGCCAATCTTTAGAAAATGCCTTTTTGGTACATGGGATTAATCCTATCACCTAAGGTTTACTAACACAAAGAAAAAAAAATCTAAGATGAATGACTCTAGGCAAATGCCTATAAGTCATCTGATCAATCTTTGCTCATTACTGGGCGTCCACCAAACCCTACCTGGATATAAATCCATGTCACACTTTATCAACCTACCCTACTCAACTTAAAAGCTCGTGCATCAAGTTCGAACGGTAGCACTCTCGTTTGCTTCACCTCATCTTTACAAGTAAGGTTACTCATACAAGGTTTAAATATACCGAAGAATATACCTACTATGAAAGGTATCAAGTTCAGCATATCTACCGAGTAACTAACAATAGATAAAATATACCGCTCAAATGTCGGAAGGAACAAAAGTGGGATCCCCTAAAATAGAGCATACCTCAGTAAATATGCTCCTTCTATTTTTCCTGAGCTATAAGCCTGCTAGGACCCCGTAATGCCTGTATGGCACAAGTCATCATCACTTACTCACCCGTCGAAAATATATGACAGACCTTCTTCAAGTGATCAAGCCAATCTCAATTGAAGCACTTACATTTCGCTTTAGCTAGATGACACTTCATAATGAAATGCCTCGAAATGCCATTGGAGTGACTAATTAGGTTAGCATTCTTTTTCGCATAAGCTCGATCTTTCTTGGATCATGGTCTTCGCGCATTTGTTGGAGCTTCGGTTTTCTTTTCCACTTTCGCTACTTCAAAAGGTGTCTCATAGGCGTTCTCACGGAGGAGAACATCCCAACGAGACGTTCAAAAGTGGTTCCTAACAGGGATAAGACTAAACAATGAATCCTCAACTGATGCTTTAAGACCCAAAGCAAACACCTTTTCTCACACCGATGGAGTACCGACCTCCTCGAACGTTATAAACAAAAGGTTGAATTAGTCAGCATTCCTTCACTAACAAGCTGCCATGCTCAAGATGGATGGAATGTTCAAGCTACACGCCCTTCTCGATCTCAGAAATGAACTGAGACCCAAAGCAATGCCTGAATTAGTCCTAAATCATGGGCCTGCTCATCAACCACCCAAACACTATGTCCTACCCAGCCAAAATCTCCCCTTTTTAAATGCCAAGAAGAAATTTTCCTCATAAGGACTTCTCTAAACCTATATCGATGGAAGCCCTCATATGCACATGTCCAAGGTTGTGTCTCAATAACAATCTCAGGACTTGGATATGGCTTCCCTCAAAGGCTAAGGAAATTTAGGCACTACTTTGAAAAGTCTAAAGCTGGTGGAGCTAGAAGTACTAGTGCCCCATGGGCCACACCATCTCCGACACTAACCGTATCTGCTGGAAATGATCACGGGCGATGGAGCATCCTTTACGGAAGTTAAATAGTCTTTGAACTAATCAGGCATCTCATACTCTCTATCCACAATCGCTCGTGCACTTCGTCTGCTCATATTGATAGACTGAAAAAGATACCTTAGCAACAAGCAATAGAAATTAATCAAAGTCCAAAAGACAGCTGGTATATATAGTATAATATAGAAGAAAAATTCAAGTACCCTCTCTTAACGTATCTCCTTCTACCAGATTGTTTAACTCAAACTGGTCTACCTAGGCTGAGAGTTGAGCCTAAGCTCTGATACCAAATGTAACGATGCGTCCTTTGTAATACTCAAAATCATCATCTTATATTATTTGATTGACTTCCGAATACCACAAATGATATATTGTCCTGGTAAAATTTAAACGAATACTAAACCAAGACATAGATTAGATCTCACAATGAAATGACAATATATAATATACTGAAATACATGAAAAAAATAGGATGAAAATATATAAGAGACCGCACTAGTAGAATTAAATAATTAATAAATATCAATATAGAAAGTCAGAATGCAACAACTTCCAATAACATGGAGTTTTGAAGAAATATCCGAACAATTGGTCTCATATAAAAATAACAAGTCTACCATGTACTAACTAAATATCAAGTACACATATCATAAAATTTCGATGCCACACCTCCAAAATGCTCCAACTTCGCATCTTGATAGCGTATCCCCAAAAGCACCTAACTCCCAAACTACTCAATCGAGTACCCGAGAGTTGTCATGACATAAACATACAAAGACAAAACGTGGGTCGGACTTAAAGATTAATGTGAGGGGAACTATCTCAAAATACCATATATCAAAACTGTATACAAATAAACAGGAAGCTACTAACGCCTAATCGGTCCTCTCCACGAACGTGGCTTAGGGGTAATCCAGACTGTCCATAAACAAGTAAAGTAAACCCATCTCAAAATGATAGGAAATCATACAATAACCTACTCTTTTCCTACATCCAACTAGTTTGCACATTTATAATATCACGCTACAATATATGATAAAACTATCGTATACAAAACAACATGGCACCAATTGTGACTCAACCATCACAGTCTAGGCTAGTGGGCCACGAGTCTCCCAGTAAGGCCAAAATCTGCCAAGTATGGCCACTAATATAAGACCAATACTTACGTCGTTCCAAACACATCGTCCACCACCTAAGAATTGCATCAAATATGAATCGATATATATGTGTGTCCAACCGCTACCATTTATTTATCATAAGAACAAAATGACAAGTACATCCTAGCCTATAACCCTTGCAACAACGTAGCTCGAGGTCTACAGTTGCAGTATCGATATAGAATGTCTTCTATCCTCGGATCGCCGCTGTCCGAAGACGTGCAAAAAAAATAACAACCGCTCATGCAATAAATGGTCTATAACTATCAAATCCAAAGCCTATGCCACGGGAAACGGACTCACACAGTATATGAAATATCGTATAGAATCGTATATCACAATACTCTTGTCGTCACGTCCTAAAATCATCGGACGGCTCTAAAAAAGTTACCATACAAATCCAAATTATCAACAATAGTCAAATAAGACCCTAATGTCATCTTACCTCCCCAATATACCCTTCTAGTCTATCTAAAAATCCACGATTTTGGAAAACATGTTAGAGTGGGTCCCGCGTGGGCCCAAAATCAAAGTATTCCAAAACCTACAAAAAATTTCGAGATAGTAGCCCTTGAAAAATTATGAATAATGGTCCAAACCATGCCTCAATTTGAGTTTGTATGCAAAATATATCGTATTTTGAAATTTCGACTAACTTATCGACAAAATTTGAACAGAGGGTGTTCCGATGTCTGAAACACAACTCACATGTCTGAATTTCAAGATCAGACATTTGAATGATGTTTCAGATGCCTGAAATCCCTCAAAAATGTACTAATTCTTCTTTGTTTTCCCCCAAGACTCATCTAGACGCCTGGCTACTAAGTTCAGACGTCTAGATACCTGTTATGGGAAAAAGCTACGTTCAAACATCCATAACTTTCAATTCGTAGCTACAAACGACTCACTGTTACTTCCATTATGACCATGGAGAAATCCTCTTTAATATAAAGACTACAAATCATGAATTTACATAATCCAAATATTATTCTTTCCCTTAAGTGCTTTCGACGTACGTTTGTATCACCGAGATATGTTGCACGACCATCGTTCTACTCTAATTCACGTGTAGAGTCCAACTAGCGATTCTAGCGACCCGACCTCCTCCAACATGCCAAAACAACATACCTGACCTCTTTGTTTTGTGTGTAGCTCGTACGTATGTCGATACAACCATTCGTGCATGCCAATGCACACACGTTCACATAAACACACACTAACTTCACAATTCACATTTCAGGCTTCACCGGAGCGATTACTCAACACAGTGTAATCTTACGCCACTTAACGCACACGATAATCATTATGTCTACATGAAATGCACAATGAACTTGTATTCAATAATACATCTATATAATCAAACAATTGATATCTATATAAACAAGCAAACACACGATAATTCTAACTAAAGTCCATACATCGTTTTGATTATTATATATCTTCAAATACACGTATACATATACTTGCCCATACTCATTTACATAATCATATATTTAAATAAGTAATTCATTTATTACTTAATTAAATTTTACTTCTATTCACCAACTCTTTTCAATAAAAGTCAATTTTAAGCCGTTAAGTACTTAATTGCCTCATTAAAATTAAGTATACTTCATTTTACTATTTTATAAAATCTCATATCTATTTTATAAAATTTATACTTCATGTATAAAATCATATAACCCTTTTATAAATAATAATTAAGCTTCATTTACTATCTTATAAAATATCATATCATTTTATGAAATACCTTATTTACTTATAAAAATCATTCCTTTACTTAAACAATATTTATAAATACTAATTAAGCTTCATTAACCCTCTACTCACTTTAATAATAAGTGTGGAGTTTAAAACTCACTTAATTAGCTTACTAACTTTTCCAAAATCATTTAAATTAGTTTAGTTATCATTAACTAATGGTATGCACTTAAATATCATAGGTAACTAGTCTCTAATATATCACTACCTCATATGTAATCATTCAATTAACCTAACACCAAATTATTAGGTTACCAACTATTTTCAGAAATAGTTATTAAGGTCTTAAACAAATAATAAGTTAATATAATCATGTTTATAACACAAACATAAGCCCAAATCAACTCACACAATCTCCAAATCACTTTATATAATTCTATAATCATCAATAAACGAAAATATGAGGTAAAACGTATAAATTAGTGAGGAGAATCATCTCACTCACCTCTTCTTCTTTAAACCATGCTCCAAACCATCGAAACCCAAATCCAAGCTCTCTTTAAAGTTGAGATCTAGCTCCAAACTCCACCTCTTGTTGATTCCTTCATGGGTTATGTGAGGAATGAGTAGAGAGGAATTATGGTGATTTTATTTTGAATTTAGGAATCTTATTTGAGCATGAATTAGTGATTTAGGGTTTTGAGATTAAGGGGTAATTAGGGAAGTAATAAGAGAAGAGGAAGAGGAGTGTTATGTGAATGAGAAATGAATGAAAATAATGAAATAGTTAGCTAATATATAAGCTAGCTAATGGGCCTTAGCCAAACATTCAATTCTCATTCCTTTCTAAAAGTCACTATTCAGTCCAAAAACTAACCGACACCAAGCATAACAAAGTTTACACTTCTTTTTCTCAAGTCGGGAACGGTCTCAACTACGGGTGTCTCGCTACCCAATTCGTCCGTCTGTAAAAGTCGAATACAAGAGGTGTTTCTTTACTTAATGATTAAATATTTAAATTAATCATTTAAATATTCGATTGTTAAAATTGTGCGGTGTTACATTCTCCCCTCCTTAAAAGAATTTCGTCCCCTAAATTCCTATAAGTACGAGAAAGTACTAGGACTGACCAAACTTTCCGAATCCCTGTTTCAGAATATTCCAACAGTACTTTCTCTTATGCTATCATTGTTATGAAAGCTCTCAAATTGTAATTCATTACACACAAGGGAATATGCGATAACCTATGTTATCCCGCGCTTCCCAAAAATTCATACCTCTCTCAAGAAAGCTTCACTCCATTTAAATGCCAATCAAATCAAATAAGCATTTTAATAGCTGTGCTTTGGCTCTTTAAGTACCCAATTATACTATACAAAGAGGATTGTGCATAAATACAAAAATTAAACATGTATAACCTTAGTCTAGTAACCGATACTACTATAATCAAACATGACAATTGGTTGGAGAGTAAGCTCAAGTGAGTCAGTATCAAGATATACCATGGAATCTGAGTCACATCAAAAGACAACAGACTCATATAGATCCCATCTCGATCCCGCAGTGGGCATGGTTGATATGTGATTTATTTTAGATAGCTATCGTTATCACACTTCGAACATACTTTAATTATAAAATTATAGCTATCATAGTGACAACATAGAATATGGTCTCACTAAATCTAACCCATATCTAATCATATGCACTCGATCGAACCCAAAGTCCTAACTCGCATGCCAAAGACCAACTACAACACGCTTAAGCCCAAAATCCCAACTCGTTGTCACCGAACACATATATGACTCGCTATTGAGGAACTATGTGTCTCAACCCACTGTCCTCAAATCGTAAGCGACTTGCTATTTTGAAACACGATATCTCGGCCCACTATCGCCAAAATTTTGACTACTATATAGGAAACCAAACACACACTCCAAACAGCAACCAATCAATGTATATAAACGACGAGCAACTATCAGACAATAACAAACAATGATAAGCAGCAATAACTAGCATACAAACCTCCAAACATGCAAGCAAGCAACAAAATCCACAATAAACAAAATCAGCCAATAACAAAAATCAAACACAACAAACTACATCAAATAGTAGCAAGAAAACATGAGCAATGGCAAACAACAACAAGCAGCAATAACCATCAACAATCAATAATTGACAATCACCATACACTTTATATACAAACAAATATTCAACAAGCAACAAAAAGCATGCAAAGAAACTAAGAAATTCAGAAAGAGTCTATACTGACATGCACGATAAACAATCAATAAATAAAACGTCCATGGGGAACTATAAGCTCCAATGAGTTTGTTCGTCATTCAAAAGGATCAAACGCCTAAGTGGTATAACCCCATTCGTGAATATAATACATGAAAGACTATTACACCTCCTGCTATGAAAAACCTTGCTTTATTTCCCGTCCCTCCCCTACACTTCGCACCTGGAGATAACTGCTTCCTTACCTCGGTTGGTTACCTTCAATAGGACTAGCAGTCAGGATTCATAGCCCCAGTATATCCAAGATTGTCAAGTCTCGAAACTCTCGAATAAATCCAACAACCAATTCCTCAACTTCCATTTTCTTCCAAATAGAACTCGTTCTCAAAAAGTGAAAATTATACTAATTAAGTCATCATTAAATAAAGGCCTATAGTTGCTTGGGTTTGCTCAGGTTCAAACTCATCTTAACCGCAACATGTTAATAAGGATAATATACTAAGTACACTACAATGCTTGCCTAGGTAAGTATCATCTCGTCGCTTAGGAGATTATCCGAATCTCTATAAAAGTAGTCGAGAAATTCTTTCCCGAACTACCCCCAGCAACCTTAGTTGTACTACACTAATATTTACAATAACTAATGACAATCCAAATGATACGATGCCCATTCCAACCCTTCGTTTTCTCGTAAGATTCCTTTATTAAATTAGGGTCGGCCACCTGACTCTTTTCATGTAAATTTTGATCTGGTTCCTTAGTTCAACCACTGAAATTCCCTTGCAAAACCAGAGTTATGCTTTAGAAATCTCCCAGTCATCCCAAGAATCCAATTCGAGTGCTCGCCTTTATGAATCGAGTATAAAACTCTTTACCAACTAGTGTAAATCACCTAGAAACCATATGCTCAAACTAGTGGTTTGAAACTAGTACGCGAATAGCCAATCTTTAGAAAATGCCTTTTTGGTACCTGGGATTACTCCTATCACCTGAGGTTTACTAATAAAAAGAAAAACAATTCTAACACGAATGACTCCGGGCAAACGCTTATAAGTCATCCAATCGTTTTTTGCTCATTACTGGGCATCCACCGAACCCTACCTGGATATAAATCCAAGACACACTTTATCGACCAACCCCACTCAACTTGAAAGCTCATGCATCAAGTTCGAACGGTAGCACTCTCGGTCGCTTCATCTCATCTTTACAACCAAGGTTACTCATACAAGGTTTATCTTACCGAAAAATTTACCTACTATGAAATGTGTCAAGTTTAGCCTATCTACTAAGTAATTAGCAAAAGATGAAATATACCGGTCCAATGTCGGAAGGAACATATGTGAATTACCCTAAAATAGAGCATACCTCACTACATAAACTCCTTCTGTTTCTCCTGAGCCGTATGCCTGCTAGGACCCAGTAATACACGTAAGGCAAAAGTCATCATCACTTACTCACCCTTCGAAAATGTAGGACAATCCTTCTTCAAGTGAGACACTTACGCTTCGCTTTAGCTGGATGGCATTTCATAGCGAAATGCTCCCACACGCTACTGGAGTGATATACTAGGTTAGCTAATTTCTTTTTTGTATAAGCTCGATCTTCCTTGTATCATGGTATTTGTGCATCTATTGGAGCTTCGTTTTACTTTTCCACTTTCGCTACCTCAAAAGGTATCTCATGGGCATTCTCACGGAGGAGAACCATTCCAACGAGACTTTCAAATGTGGTTGGTAACAGGGATAAGACTTAGCAAAGAATCCTGAACTGATGCTTTAAGACCTAAAGCAAACACCATTGCTCACACCAATGGAGTACCGACCCCTTCAAACCCTATAAACAAAAGGTTGAATTAGTCAATATGGATGGAATGCTCAAGCTACATGTCCTTCTCGATCTCAAAAATGAACTGAGAACCAACGCGATGCCTGAATTAATCCTAAATCATGGGCTTGCTCATCAGCCACCCAAACACTATGTCCTACCCAGCCAAAATCTCCTCTCTTTAAATGCCAAGAAGCAATCTTCGTTATGGGGACTTCTCTAAACCTGTATCGATGGAAGCCCTCATATATATGTGTCCAAGCCGTGTCTCGGCAACTGTCTCAGAACTGAGATATAGCTTCCTTCCAAGGCTATGGAAATTCTGGCGCTACTTCGAAAAGTCTAAAGTTGGTGGAGCTAGAAATACTAGTGCCCTAAGGGCCACACCACCTCAAATGCTAACCATATCTGCTGGAAATGCTCACGGGCAGCAAAGCACCTTTGCGGTAGTTAAATAGTCTCTGAACTAATCAGGTATCTCCTACTTCCTATCCATAATCACTCATGCACTTCGTCTACTCATATTGATAGACTGACAAAGATACCTTTGCAACAAGCGATAAAAATTAATCAAAGTCAAGAAGATAAGTGGTGTATATAGTATAATATAGAAGAAAATACATGTATTCTCTCTTAACGTTTCTCCTTCTACCAGATTGATTAACTCAAACTGGTCTACTTGGTTTGTGTGTCGAGCATAAGCTCTCATACCAAATGTAACGATGAGTCCTTCGTAATACTCAAAATCATCGTCTTATATCTTACGATTGACTTTCATATACCACAAAAAACAGATTATCTTGGTAAAATTTGAATGAATACTAAACCAAGATATCGATAAGATCTCACAACAGAATGACAACGTATAATATACTAAAATACATGAACAGTTGAGGATGACAATATACAAGAGACCATACTAGTGGAAGTAGCTGATAAATAAATATCAATACGGAAAATCAGAATACAACAACTCATAATAACATTAATTTTGAAGAAATATATGATACAACTGGTCTCATATACAAATAACAAGTCTGCCATGTACTAATTAAATATCAAATACACACATCTAAAATATTGATGCTACACCTCCAAAATTCTCCAGTTCTGCATCCTGATAGCGTATCCCCAAAAGCACCTGACTCCCAGACTACACAATCAAGTACCCGAGAGTTGTCATGACATAAATAGACAAAGACAAAATGCAGGTCAGACTTAAAGCTTGATGTAAGGGGAACTATCTCAAAATACCGTATATCAAAACTATACACAAATAAACAGGAAACTACTAAGGCTTGATCACTCCTCTCCATGAATGTGGCTTAGGGGTAATTAAAACTGTCCATAAACAAGTAAAGTGAACCCATCTCAAAATGATAGGAAATCATACAATAACCTGCTTTTCTCCTGCATCCAACAAGTTAGCAAATTTATAATATCGTGCTACAATATATGATAAAACTATCTTATACAAAACAACATGGCACCAACTGTGATTCAACCATTGCACACACTAGGCTAGTGGGCCACGGGTCTCCTGGTAAGGCCAAAACCTACCAAGTATGGCCACCAATATAAGACCAATACTTACGACGCTTCCAACGCATCGTCCACCATCGGAGAATATCATCAAACATAAATCAGTATATACACGTGTCCAACCGCTACCATGTTTTACCATGAGAACAAAATGACAAGTATGTCCCAGCCTATAATCCTTGCAACAACGTAGCCCGAGGTCTATAGTTGTAGTAATGAAATAGAACGTCTTCTATCCCCGGATTGCTGTCGTCCAAAAACATGCAAACAAAACAACAACTGCTCATGCAATATATGGTCTATAACTATAAAATCCCAAGCCTAGGCCATGGGAAACGGACTCACATAGTATACGCAATATCGTATAGATCTATATCACAATACTATAGTCATCTCATCCTAAAATCACCAGACGGCTCTATATAAGTTAACATACGAATCCAAAGTATCATCAATAGTGAACTAAGAACATAATGTCATCTTACCTCCCCAATATACCCACCCGGTCTATCTAAAAATCCATGATTTTGGGAAACGTGTTAGAGTGGGTCCCATGGGGGCCTCAAAATAGAATTACTCCAAAACCTATAAAAATTCCCCAGATAGTGGCCCTTGAAAAATTATGAACAATGATCCAAATCGCAACTCAATCTGAGTTCGTATGCAAAAGATATCGGATTTTGAAATTTCGATTGATCGATCAACAAAATTCGAACTACGGGTGTTCAGACGTCTGAAATACAACTCAGATGTTCAAGGTCAGACATCTAAATGATGTTTTAGATATTTTAAAATGTACTAATTCTTCTCTATTTTCCCTCAGGATTCACCTAAATGTCTGGTTACTAAGTTCAGTCGTCTGGGTACCTATTATGGGCAAAAGCTACCTTCAAACATCCATAACTTCCAATCCGTAGCTACAAACGACTCACTGTTTCTTCCATTGTGACCATGGAGAAATCCTCTTCATCCTAGTGACTATAAATCCTGTATTTACATAATATTTTTTTTTCTTTCCCTTGAGTGCTTTCGACGTATGGCTTGTATCACCGAGATACGTTGCACGACCATTGTCCGAATCGAATTCAGTTCAACGGGCGGTTCTAGCGACCTGGCCTCCTCCAACATGCTAAAACAACATACACGACCTCTTTTCCTTGTTTATAGCTCATACATGTGTTGATACACTCATTCATGCAAGCCTATGCACACACGTTCACGCAAACACACATTAACTTCACAATTCACATTTCAGGCTTCATCGGAGCATTACTCAACACGGTGTAATCTCACGCCACTTAACACACACGGTAGTTTCTATGGCTATGTGAAATTATGAACTTCTATTTAATAATACATCTATATAATCAAATAATTGCATACCTATATAAACAAGCAAACACACAACAATTCTAACGACGGTTCACATATTGTTTTAATTGTTATATATTTTCAAATACATGTATACGTATAATTGCCCGTACTCATATACACAAACGTGTATTTAAAAGAGTAATTCATTTATTACTTAATCAAATCTTACTTCTATTTACCAACTCTTTTGAATAAAAGTCAATTTTAAGCCTTTAAATACTTAATTGCCCCATTAAAATTATGTATAGTTCATATTACTATTTTATAAAATCTCATATCCAGTTTATAAAATCTATACTTCATTTATAAAATCATATATCACTTTTATAAATGACAATTAAGCTTCATTTACTACCTTATAAACATATCATTCTATAAAATACCTTCGTAAAAAAAATTCCTCTATTTAAACAATATTTACGAATACTAATTAAGCTTCCTTAACCTTCTACTCACTTTAATAATAAGTGTAGAGTTCAAAACTCACTTAATGATCTTACTAACTTTTCCAAAATCATTTAAATTAGTTTAATTATCATTAATTAATGGCATGCACTTAATTATCACAAGTAATTAGTCTTTAATCTATCACTACCTCATGTAATCATTCAGTTAACCTAAAATCAAATTCCCAGGTTACTAACTATTTTCAAAAATAGTTCTTAAGGTCTTAAACAAATAATGACTTAATATAATCATATTTATAACACAAACATAAGCCCAAATCAACTCAAACAATCTCCAAATCACTTCATATAATTCTATAATCATCAATAAACGAAAATATGAAGTAAAACATATAAATTAGTCCGGAGAATCATCCCATTAACCTCTTCTTCTGCAAACCATGCTTCAAACCATCAAAACCCAAATCCAAGCTCTCTTTAAAGTTGAGATCAAGCTCCAAACTCTACCTCATGTTAATTCCTTCATAGGTCATGTAAGGAATGAGTAGAGAGGAATTATGGTGATTTTAGTTTGAATTTTTGTATTTTATTTGAGCATGAATCAGTGATTTAGGGTTTTGAGATTAAGGGGTAATTAGAGAAGCAATTAGAGAAGTGGAAGAGGAATGTTATGTAAATGAGAAATGAATGAAAATAATGAAGGAGTTAGCTAACTTATAAGCTAGTTTATGGGCCTTAGCTAAACATTTAATTATCATTCCTTTCTAAAAGTCACTATTCACTCCAAAAACTAATCGACTCTAAACTTAGCCAAGTTTGTGCTCATTTTTCTTAGTCGGAAAAACAGTCTCAACTACGGGTGTCCCAAGACCCAATTCGCCCATCTGTAAAAGTTGAGTATTGAAGGTGTTCCGTGACTTAACGATTAAATATTTAAATTAATCATTTAAATATGAGATCTATAAAATTGTGAGGTATTATAGGATGCATAACCTAAATCAAGTATGTATGGAAACCAATTCATAACTGATTTTGAACAATGGTTAACAAAGCTTACCACTGAATGCAAAAGCTAACCGAATGCACAAGCTAATCGGGGGCATATGGATCTGAAAGCTAACCGGATGCACAACCTAATCGAGTACGTATGGATGCAAAAGCTAACTGAATACACACTCTAATCAAGTACATAAGGAAACAAATATTCAATCGTGTTAGAACAATGGTTAACCGAGCTAATCATCGAAGCAAAAGCTAACCGGATGCATAACCTAATTGGGTACATATAGAATCCAATCTTTAACCGAGTTAGAACTATGGTTAACTGTGTTTACCACCGAATGAAAAAGCTAACCAGATGCACAAACTAATTAGGTACTTATGGATTTAAAAGCTAACCGGATGCACAATCTAATCGGGTATATATGGAAACAAATATGCAACCAATCGGATAGTACGGATGATAAATTTAACCGGATGCATAACCTAATCAGGTAGTATGGATGATAAAGCTCAACAAATGCACAACCTAATCGATTGTGTATGGAAACCAATCTATAATAGAGTTAGAAATAAGGCCAACCAAGCTAACCACTGGATGCAAAAGCTAATCGGATGCACAACCTAATCAAGTATGTATAAATGTAAAAGCTAACCGGATGCAAGGTATAAATCTCTTAAATGCTTTTCCATAACATGGCATAATTGACCATTCCCAATTTTATTTAGTTCAGGTCTATCCAACGTAAGTTTCATGAGCTTCAAATAAATTATTTCTAAACATGTAGTAATAGGTAAATGTAAAAACCCACTTTTTTACGTATCGCAGAATCATAAAATATTATTTAAATAATAATAATATATAGAAAACCATATTGGGTCGTATGATTTAATAATTTTGGGAAAAATTAACTAGTGACATTTCTTATCATTAGAATTTTTATTGAACGATTACGACACTGAAAAGCTTATAAAGCCTATAACTATTGATAGGGGCCGAATCGGGGGTTGAGACCACTTCCATTGGAAAGATACGATGGTTTCTCTTTCCATGTAGTGGTAATAAAAACTTTTTGGACTTACCGTTTGGAAGATACGACCGTTTGAAATTTGAAAAGCTTTTGGTCAAATTAGTAGGTAATTAATTAGGGCTAGATTAGGCCCATCAATCTATTTCTGGATTTGTCCTAATTGGGAATGAATGGACAATTTCTAATAACTTTTCACCTCATAAATCTGATTGAAATACCCCTTAATTTATTTCTAGAGCCAAAAAGTACCATTTTCCCCTACTTTAATTAGTTAAAAGTCATCATTAAGGAGTAATTAGCAAGGGAATCGAAAATTTCCTATTATGATTACTTTGGGATCTGTGTATCTACTATTCAACCACTGATTTCCCTTATAATTTGGATAGTTTGGTTTATGATGAGTGATTTTGCTTCTCTCCCTATTCTATATTCATTGTATGGTAGAAATGTGATTTGAACCAAGATCTAATCTTAATAATACCCTAGAACAAAGTTTAAAAATTTAAAATTTTGTTTTAATTTGTTTTACACCATTTACCAACCATGTCATCATTTTTTATATATTTAGATCTTGGGAAATATATGTGTTCAAATCAAGTTTGGATTGAGTATATGTGATGTTGGATGTTATGCGATGATTGTATGAACTGTTTGATATGTTTTTTAGTCGTTTAGGGTAGTTAGGAAGTAGGATGTCAATTTGAGCAAATCGATAAAAAAAATGTTTAAAACCATATGCAATTAAGTATGTTTTTGTTTGAAGCGTAGGAGACTCTAAAATAGGTCGCATGAAATTGGAGTTGGTTTGAGGGGTTAAAATCATGTTGGCATAAGAGTGTAAAATAGATTAGTGGTTGATGAAAATCATGTCGGCAGTGGAGGTTTTGGTGGTTTGCTTCATGCAGCATCACAAGGCGCTTTGAGATTTGGAGGTTGAAACTTCAGGTCAGGCCATAGGACGAATTAATGGCTCCAAAACAATCAGTAGTAACTTTGGTGTTGGGGAAAGAAGACTTCGGGTCATGCTTGGGCATGAAGTACTTAGCCAAAATTGGCTAAGCAAATCATGTCGGCACTAACATGTCCAATCATGTCGGTATGAAAATGATGATGGGTTGAGCAATCATGATAAAACTCCATAGGGATGACAGTGATGCCAAGAGGAGTGTGTCGTGCATGTCCGTTCGATCGATTTTCAATTTCGATGTTATGGAACGAAGGAAGATGATGACTGACGGTGAATTAAAGAACGTGGTGTTTCAATGTGATGACTTTGAAACTTTGATGAGATGACTCTACAACATGGGAAGGGTGTTGTTATCCTGCCTTTTGACCAGCCAGAATCCGGACAAATTGGATAGATATAACTTGGAGTTACAACGCGAAAAGCCCGGAGAGACCGCCCAGAAATCCAGAAACCAAGCACAGACAGAGTCACCTGGTCAAAGCCAAAACCATCAGAAACAATAGAACCCATGGGATCCCTCAAGTTGGGGATCGGTACCGACCCCTACATGGGGATCGGTATCGACTCCCAAATTTAACTTCAGTGGGCCCCATCTCTTGCCTACATGCCTATCATGATGCTAAAGCCCTATTTCCAAAGCAGTTTTGTTGAATCAATGCAATTCTCCATCAATCTCCATGAACACTTGAAACTACAACTTTCTTCTCCTTCAACTTCATCATTTGGGCTCAAAAACAAGCTAAAACAAGTTTAAACAACCGTGAATTCAAGAAGCTAACTTCAAGACGATTCGAGGTAAGGGATTGAAGACACTAAATATGGACATCTTAGGGATTGGTACCGGCTCCCAGTTTCTACTGAGGTGGCACCTATTATTTTGCGAGAATTGGTCAAATTCGTGCACATTATTTTAGAGATATTTTAGACGAAATTTTACTCCCTACCTCTAAAAATAGGAAGGTATGGATCATTTTTTAGGACCTTTTTGGCTATAGTTCCATTATTTCTTATATTCTTGTAACTCTGAAATTATAAGTGTTGGATGGTACCGACTCCCAATAGCTTTTGCCAAATCAGAAATAATAAATAAAACTTCAAAGTGGACGTAGGCCTTGCTTTGCTAAACCACTATAAACGATTGTGTCTTGTTTATTCCTTATTTTCATTTACTTTCTTCATTTAATCTCCACTACATAAACTTCTGTGTGTTTATGCCATTTTTGGTTCAAACATTTTGGTTCTTTCACTAAGAATTTCGATCTCAAGCTACTTGGATCCATCATCTACTAGGATTTCTTATATCCAAGAGATAGATGCAATTTCCATTTTTTTAATTTCTACAACTTCGATTTCCAACAAATCTACAAAAAGCTTTCTGTCATGGACCAATCAAGAAGTGATTGTTCAACCAATCCAGAGCTACTACTGAAGTTGAGAACCAGAATCCTCAGTAGGGAGGTGGAGTTGTCCAACCAACTCAACTTTAGATCCAGACTCCAACCGACATCATGACCAGAATAGAGATGGATATGATGATGAAGCAGATGGAAGACAGATTCCAAGCTAGCCAATAGGAGATGAACAACTTGATGCAGTAGAGCTTGAGGCTGCTGAATGAGCTAAATCAAAATAGCTGCCAATGGAGTAAAAGGGATTCCAGCTCAGAATCAGAGAGTTTTTCTTCATCCGAGCAAAGACAAAGGAAAGTAAGACAGAAGAAAACTCAATACTCTGCTGAAACATCTATACCAGGAAGAGGACGAGCCCCAGGCTCGAATTCAGGGATCGGTACCGGCCCCCACTTAGGACTCGGTACCAATCCCCAAATGGTTGGTCCATAGCCCATTCTCTGGAAGATGGCATGAAAATCACCCCTGGACGTGCTCTTGAAGGTTTGAATTTGGAAAATCATTATATTACTGATGATGTTGCTCATGAGAATCAAACATGGGGGATATTGGACGAATGGGTCCCCGGGAGTTTGGGGAGCCTATGTATTGAGCACCTTCGCGAGAGCATTCGCCAAACTGAACACTTGGGGCATGACCTGATATTCACCATTCAGTCGAACCTGGTGATTCGAACCATTTGAAGGATCTGTTTAGGAGATTGGTTAGTGAAAACAGAACCCGACCTAATGATGATTGGGGAACTTATGCTAGTCGAAGCCCGTTTATAGAGGACATCCTACATGCAAGATAACCCAGGAGACTCACATTCCAACGATGCGGTTAATAAAGGAACAATGGATTCTAGGCAACACTTATTAAGATATGAATGGCACATGGATTAAGCTAAGGGTTTGGATACTGTGAAGTGCCGCTGTTTCCCAATTTTCTTAGAAGGGTGACTACGATGTGGTTCACTTGGCTTCCACCGAGGTCCATCTTATCTTTTGTTGAATTGTCACGGAAATTCATGAAGTAATTCGGTTTGGACACCTCACATCCAAAATACGTGAAGTCATTGTCTACTGCCTATTAAGTTAAAGGAGAGTCATTGACGAACTATTTGAATCGGTTCCACATGGCTGTAACGGAGATAACAGATCTGACGGAAGATATGGTACTAATGGAGTTTTGTATAGGAGTTCACCCCGACTCGGATTTTGAGGATTGGATATAAAGGAAGCAACCGTCGATAATGGAAGATTTTTATAGGAAAGATAATGAGTATTTGAATAGGGAGGATGAACGTAAGCATCCACGGAGGATTAATACTGGATTTTTGAATGAGCCGACTCAAAGCAATATTGTTGTAAAGAAATCCGGAGGAAGCTTTAGGAATGTTGTTATGAAAGTTGGTAATCATAGCAAAGGAAGAAAAATAACAATGATGGGGCAAAGAAGGGAAAGCCAGATAACAGGAGTCCTTTTAGAGATCCCAAGTATGATAACTGCACTGAACTGAACAACTCGATAGAGAACATCTATCTAGCTACTAAGAATACCGAATCGTATAGGAAGCCAGCTCCTAGGGATTCAACTGAGAAGGAGAGGAAGTCGGGCAAGTTCTACAGATTTCACGAGACTCGCGGTCATATTACTAATAAGTGCCGGCACTTACATGACATGATTGAAGATTTAATAAAGAAAAAGAAATTGCAATAATATGTGAAAGCCCGTAGGATGGGGAGCAAGGAATTCTAGTGCCCTTAGGTTGTCTTCCCAGTGGTTATGAGTTGAGCTTGGTGCTAATGCATTCAGGTGGCCAGAAAAACGATTAGTGATTAACACGATCATCGGTGGGCCACATCAGCAGATAAGAGTTTTGTGGAAATGGATAGATACATTGGAGCCTTAAAGCATGCTGAAAATGAAATTTGCCATGTTGTTAATGATGGTGCTCCGGCAAAGCAATCTCAAATCATGACGGATGATATTTTTTCTGGAACAAGGATGCTGATGGATTGGAGGCTCTAACAATTGACCCACTCGTGATCTCAACCGTGATTAGTCATGCTATTGTACGAAAGGTACTTATTGACTGTGGGAATTCAGTCAATATTTTATTCAAAAAAACTTACGATCAAATGATGTTGAGGAGAGAGATTTAAAGCCTTATAGATCTCGTATACTGAGGTTCAATAGGATGGCTACTGAAGCCATAGGATTTGCCGAATTACCCGTGGAACTTGGTGAGGGCGACCGTAGGCGAGTGCGGGTCATGCCGTTTTTAGTGTTGGATATTTATTCTGCTTATAACACATTCTTAGACTAACCTGCCCTAGCTAAATTTAGAGAGGCCATCGCTCCCTGGTGTTTAACTATGAAATTCCCTACAGATAATGGAATGGGGATCATGAACGAAGATTGAGTGGCTAGCCACGAGTGCTATGTCACTGAATTGATGGAAGCAAGGCATAAGGAGAAAGAAAAGAGTGTAGAGGGGGTCCTTTGCATAAAGGCTTTCGACGAATAGCAACTACCATCTGAGCACGGCTCAAGCAAATTAGTCGGCTCTGCGATTACATGGATCGATGAAATAAACCGGAGAGCGGATGAGCAGCTTTTGTCGTGTTAACAATCGACGTTTCAGTCAGCAGGAATGACTCGAGTAAAGTCTTGAAGGTTTAATCTTGGCTCAATACAAGTGTGATGAGAGAGTTGGCTGGTTTTCTTCGGGCAAACCTGGATGTGTTTACCTAGACATGCTCAGATATGTGCGGGATCTCGCCTGGGATAGCAAGCCATGCCTTAAACATAAATCCCAAACATGTTCATGTAAAACAGAAACAATGCAGCCTCAGTCTAGAGAGATCCACTGCACTCAAGGAAGACGTGGACAACTAAAGGATAATGGCTTCATCTGTGATTCTTTATACCTAGATTGGGTATCTAACCCTATTTTAGTAAAGAAAGAAAATGGGAAGTGGAGAACATGCATCAATCATTCAGACTTAAATAAGGCGTGCCTGAAGGACAGTTTACCACTACTGAGGATAGATCAGTTGGTGGACTCGACTGCAGGACAAGAGGTACTCTCCTTTATGGATGTGTACTTCAGATACAATAAAATCCCAATGCACGTCCCAAATCAGGAACACACCAACTTTATCACTGACCTCGGATTTTATTACTATCTGGTCATGCACTTCGGATTAAAGAACGCAGGAGCGACTTACCAAAGACTGGTGAACCGGATATTCCAAGACCAGATTGGGCGATCAATGGAAGTTTACATGGACGATATGCTCGTGAAGTCATGTCATTCAAGAAATCATGTTGATGATCTGACAGAGATGTTCGGTGACCTTCGAAAGTATGCAATGAAACTCAATCCATTGAAGTGCTCTTTCGGTGTTGCGTCAGGGAAGTTCTTGATTTTCATTGTTAACCCCCATAGGATTGAATCCAATCCAGAAAAGATCAAGGTTTTGAAAGAGATCGAAGCCCAAAAGATAGTCAAGGAGGTCCGGAGCTTAAATAGGAATGTCACCGCTCTTAGTCGGTTCATCTCCAGAGCCATTGACAAATGCATCCCTTTCTTCGAGGTGATCAGAAAGGGAAGAAAAAACTTTGAATGGAACCAGGATTGCAAAAATGCATTCCAAGCTTTGGTGAATCACTTGGGAAGCCCTTCAATCCTTTCGAAGCTAGTTGATGATGATGACTTGTTTATATACTTGGCAGTGTCGGTGCATGCTCTGAGCACCGCACTTGTATGTGAGGAATCTCACATCCAACAATCGGTCTACTACATTAGCAAGCGGTTGGTAGGAGCATAAAGAAACTACCCAAGACTGGAAAAGCTTGCATATTGTCTATTGATCGCTTCGAGAAAGCTCTGCCCTACTTCTAGGCTCATTCGATCAATGTCCTTACTGACAAGCCTTTATAACAAGTCTTACAACGACCTGAGACTTCTGGAAGGCTGCTAAAATGGAACATTGAATTGAGTCAATAAGATATCACTTATCACCCTTGGAGAGCAATCTAGGGTCAGTCTTTGGCGGATTTCATAGCTGAATTCACTATATGAGATGATTCTCCGGAGAGCAGTGGAGAAAATGAAGTTAGATGGAAGATGTACATGGATGATGCATCTGATGATCCGTGTTCTAGTGCTAAAGTTGTGCTAGTCACTCTCGAAGTATACCTGATCAGCTATGCCTTGAAACTCGATTTTTCAGCAATGAATAATGAAGCTAAATACGAGGCCTTGATTGATGGACTCAAGATCGCCAAGGAACTGGGAATAAAGACTTTACACATTTTCTGTGACTTCCAGTTAGTGGTATGACAGGTTCGAAAAGGTTATTAGGTGAAAGGAGTGAGGCTAGCTCCTTATTTAAACTAGGTTCTCGAGCTGCTCAATGATTTTGAATACTATACGATAGCAAATATTCCCAAAGATCGGAATGAAAAGGCCGATTCATTGGCCAAATTGCCTAGTTCCGGAGATGCGCAGCTCATGAGCCTAGTTCTAGTGGAAGTACTACTAGCTTCAAGCGTCAACTAGAGGGATGTCGATTGGATCTTGAAAACTGAGCCTAAATGGGAGTCATGGATGACTCCGAATTAGGATTATTTGCAAAGAGGGATCCTTTCGAAGAGAAGGAATGAACGATGAAAAATCCTTTGTCGCTTCGAGATACATCATGCAAGAAGGATTACTATACCAGAAGGGTTTCTCTGTCCCTATGCTATGGCGTGTCGCTCACGACGATGCCAAACGAGTTCTGAGAGAAGTTCATGAAGGGGCTTGTGGCGACCACACTTGGGGGCATATCTTGAAGACGAAGATCCTTGTTTATGGATATTTCTGGCCGACTATCAATCGAGATGCAGCTGACTATACCCGATGATGTGACAAGTGCCAGAGATTTGCTAAAATTCTGAGGCCCTCGCCGATGGAAATTACTCAAATGGTCAGTCCTTGGTCGTTGCAGTTTGGGCATTGATATCATCGATGTAATGACAATATCTAAAGGTGATGCAAAGTATGCCATCATGGTAGTTGATTAATTTACTAAGTGGGCTGTAGCAGAGCCATTGGCCACCATTAACACGAAGAAAGCAATCAACTTTGTTGTTTGGAATATCATCTATCGTTTTGGAGTTCCGCAAGCGATCGCTGCCGATAATGGCACCCAGTTCGATAGTATGGAGTTTAAGGATTTCTATCGTTGGCACCACATAAAGAGGAGATTCGTAGCGGTAGCACACCCTCAGGTGAATGGATAGGTCGAAGCTGTAAACAAAATTATTAGGTCCATTCTCAAGACGCGATTAAGGAAGTCCAAAGGAAAGTGGGTCGACGAACTTCCATTAATGCTTTGGGCTTATTGAACCACCCACAAATCAACAACTTGCCATTCTCCATTCGCCTAGGAAAACAGCTTGGAGGCTATTATTCCGGTCAAATTGGAAGTATTTTCTCATAGGGTTACCCATTATGATAACGAGCAACTCTTTTTGGAGTCCCTTGATATGATCGATGAGACGTGGACCGAAGCAGAATTGAGAGCAGCTGTGCACAGACACCAAGTTGCATGATATTACGACACCAAAGATTGGAGTCAAACATTTGAAATCGGTGAGTTGGTACTCAAATGAATCTTCCCTGGTCCTTAGAAATTGGGCCCAAGCTGGGAAGGTCTGTATGCAATAGAGGAAAAGCTTAGAGATGGCACTTTCAAGCTGACAACTGTGAATGGGATTTTGCTCTCGAAGGCGTGGAAAAGCGGTCACCTACAATGCTATTTCGCTTAGAATAAACTTCTAAATAATGGGCTAGAGCTGTGCAATAAGACAAATTCTGTCATTTTTCTTTTATGAAATAAACAGCCTTTTCTGCCCAAGCTTATGTCTTCTCATTTCTTAAGAGTTGTGACTTGATCAACCCGAATGAATCTGCTTATAATTATGCAGGTGTGCAGGTACCTGAAGATTGATTCCGACTAAACTCCAGTGGCCCATGATCAGGCACGTGAAGTCCCCCATGGTGTTTCAAAATCGACACCAGCTAACTCTTGGCTTCGGATTAGGGGAAGGAGTATAAACATAAGCCAAACACGACACAACTGTCTGCATCCTAACTCTTGTTCCCGGAGTAGGAGCCGGAGTATAATTTTAATCTAGATGTGATACGAGCATCTGTACCCTAACTCTCGTTCCTAGAGTAGGAGCTGAAGTATAAACCCAAGCCAGATGAAACACGATCATCCGCAAATCGACTCTTGCCTTCGGATTGGGAACAAGAGCACAAACTTAAAACCAGACGTGACATAACTGTCCGTGCGCTAACTTTTACCCTTGGATGTAGTGTAGGAGTATAAATCAAAAAGAGCGTGATACGATTGATCGCACACTCAACTCTCTTCCCCAGAATGGGGGCAGGTGTATGAATGGAAACAAGCATGACAAGTCCGTATAATCCTTAAATCTTGCCTAAAGTAGGCAGAATGGAAGGTCCACGCTCGGAGTAAAGCAGGATCCAATTTCTAAGCCTTCGATCAATTCCCGAAGTTAGGCATGGTCGAATGCTAACATCTCGAATAAGGATGTACGAACTACGATTCGAAGTAGTTAACTTAAACTCATGCTCGGAGTTTGGTGTGGTTGGAACTTATTATCTCGAATAAGGATTGCTTTACATTCGCTAGAACGATGTGAGTCGGCAAATCACAAAATGGATTGGGGACTTGATTCGAAAATGATCACTAAAAAAATTACGAATACATTGAATAGAAAGCATATTTCTTAAGAACTTCAACAAATTTGAACAAAGATTTTACAACAAAAAGTCTTTGTGATGAAAATTTAATCGGGAAAGCTACGTAAAAATGGTTCACACCAAAAGCAAAAAGAGTCTATATACACAGAAGCAAGCCTGCAACTATTTCTTCTTTGATGACTTTTACTTCTTCTTATTGCCACCGGTGAAACTTCACTTGAGCTTTCTTCTGCTCTCTTACCCACCCTTCCTCCGCCTCCTTTACCATTTGCAGGAGTGCTTGGCGATGAGCCGATAGCTGCACTATGGTTATTCCCAAGCAAAGGAATAAAAGCTGGAACGCTTTGTGAAAATACTGTCGATGTACTTTGGGCACTGACGGACGGAGGAATGTAAACTGGAGCAAAAATGGTTTACCCAGGCAAAGTGATCGACATCGAAGGAGGGAAAACTTCTGTTTGCTCCTACCTAATTTGACTGGTAAGGAGGAAATCAATCTCATCTTTCTGCTCAAGCTCATGAATGGAGGGACCCACAGGGACTGAGAGACACCGTAGTAATAACATCCTCATCAACTTGAGTCCCCGTATTCTCATCGTTTCCATCTTCCAAAAAAATTTCTATCATGCGCTCATCAAGGCTCGGGATCTCCTCAACCGTGATTCTGGAAATTAATGTCGAAGTCGTGGTGGTTACGGACTCCGTTATGATATCCCAGTTGAGAGTCCTTGGGGGAAGTGGAACAATTGCAGGCTGGCCTGTAGCTAAAGAAATACAAAGAGAGAGATTAGTGGCAGTGATCGACGACATGTCAACTCTCTAGAAAATAAGAGAAGTGTAACATCCCTTATCTGGAGGACCGAAGCTAAGCACTATAGATGCTATAGTCATCCATAATATTAACTTCCGGTGACCAAATACGGTAATGTTAATAGTATCCATAATATTAGAAGCACTTGAATATGAAATAAAATCTTCACGGATTAAAACATTTTTCTGATTACATTTCAAAATAACATTTCATATTCCAAGTTACATAACCCCAAACGTTTCCCAGGTTCAGATAAAATATAATTATTACAAAATACGCCAAGAGCGACATATGAAGATGCCCCCTTGGATGACCAGAGTACTAAATAGTTGCAACAGACTTAATACAACACAGCGGAAATAAAAAAACAACAACTCCTACATAGCTAACTTCAGCCTCCTGCTGGATTCGGAAGCTTTATTCGTCCACCTACTAAAAATTGAAAATCCTAAACCCTCAGCCTACTCAAATTAATTTTAAGCATTCGAGAGTTTAAGGGGAAAAACATAAACTTTGAGTCAGACATAAAGCCTGGTGTGAATAATACTATACATTTCGGTTATTTGATATTAAGTGAGATCACGCCGCTTAGCGGAACGGGCATCCCTTTACTGATATCCTTTTATAACATGTCTTTTGAAAATCTTAATCCTGCAACCAAAACTGGTTAAAACAATATAACAATATCATGTAAGCATAAAAATCAGCTAACAAATGGACTATCTGTTCGAACACTATAGTTTTGTTTGGCTAACTACTAACCTTTGGCTGACTCGGGCCTACCAGACAAAATAAACAAATAATCTAACTTTTGTTAGATACTCCGCTTTTGGACGATCTGTCCCCAACTTAATTCTCCCAGGGTCAACTGATCCTAATGGTTTTGCGGGCTTACGAATAACCAATCCTCTCTCTATATATTCCTTTCTGTGTGTAACATTATTTTAGTCTTACTTATGACAAAGCCCAACACACTGGAATTTTGGACTAAATTAGCTAGGAGCTAATAGCTAATGTATAGGGTGCGACCCTACACCAGCCCCATCTGGTATTCTAATATCTGGGTCATTTTACTTAGGGTCATATACCCATAAAATTTTCCTTGAAAACATTTTCTCTCGAATTGATTTAAACCTTTAAATCATACTTTAAACAAGGAAAATATACTCTATGCTTTACTCAAATCACATTGCCATGTTATATATACTTTACACAAAACTTTGTCGATGAAAACATTTAAACCTTTGAAAATACCTCTTTCGAATCCATTGAAAGTACCCCTTTCGAAACTAAGTAACTACTTAGCATTATAACCTTAGACCAAAAGGCCAAAACATACCTTTCGAAACCATTGTTAATAAACCATTCGAGAATGCTGAAAAACCTTTCTTTCGAAAGCTTTAAAACCTTAGACATCCTCTTATCAAAACAATATAAACATCGCCTTTCGAAAACATTGGAACCTTCCATTTAAAACCTTTCGAAACCATTGGGGAACTACCCCTTCGAAACCTTTATCTTAACCTTTCGAAAGCACTAAATCCTTTTCATAAAATTAAACCTATCGAAAGCATTTGGGTTTAAGTACAACATGTGGAATAACCTTTCGAAACCATTTAAAACTGTTCCTTTCGAAACCTTTGAGTTTAACTTTCAATTGAACAAAAGGTCGTAAAACAACTAAGTTGAAAGCAATCTTTCGAAAGATATTTCCTAAGTAAAGAAGTAATGGTGTCGAAACCAACCCTTCAAAAGCATTGGAGAAGCGGCTTAGGTTTTAAAACAAAGAAACCCTTTCGAAGGCTTGTTTCGAAAGGTAAGATGCGGCAGCAAGGGGTTTTGGCCCCTTCGAAAGCATTTACTTAAAACAAAAAGGCACAACCTCTTCCGGAACTATTCCTTAAAACCATTTAACCAAGTCGAAAGCTAACTAAGTCTAGAGCATTCCTTTCGAAAGCAAAGCATGCACATTTTCATTTAAAAACAAAGTAAGGCTTCGACCCCTTCGGAACCCCTTGTTTTGACTTCATACCTTTTGCCTCTATCCAATTCGCTATGTACCAAGTCTTTAATACCATGCGCATTGGTTTCGATGGTGATGGAGGCGGAAGTGCTTAGTCGAAAGCTAGGTGCCGAAAGTGGCGAAACATGTAAAAAGCATGTATAAACTGGTTTTTAACTTTTTAAAGCAATTCTTTTCAATTAACCTGCCTTTTTTGTCAAAACATGATTGGTTGCTACTTTCTTTTCTAAAAGTACTGTCGAAGTTTCAGAAATAACAAATTAAATCATTTACAAAATACCCCTTCTCCTTTTACAAATATATAAAACATTTAAGTCTCATACCTTAAATAATTATATACTTATTAAAACACTTAGGAAAAATCTATAAAAATTCCCACAAATTATTTTTAATATGTTTTCTAACATATATTAATTTCAGACCCAAAACATACATATTTTATCCGTAATTAATTTTAAACTCAAACAACCATTTTCTTCACTAGAAAATTAATATTAAATCCACATTAATTCAGAAAATTATGAAAATTGAAACCAATCTCTAAAATATCATTTCTGACCTTATTCTAAAATTCCAAGGCATTTGGATGTAATTTGGTAGGGTTTCCACATTAAAACATATCATAAAATCTATATGAATTAGCATAAATCATCAACAAACATATATCCATTTTAACAATAAAAAACATGGAAATATACTTTGCAAAATATTCGGATCTGATCTAGAAACCAAAAACATCAAAAATATGAGATGTAATCTATTATTCACCTTAGCTTTGTGATTAAGGAGTTGAGATTTGATCTTGATTTAAGTTGATTAAGCTTCCTTCCTTTAGATTCTTGTTTATCTTCTTCTTGCTCTTCCATATTGGTGACCGACCACTTAGGATTAACTTTTGCAAATGAACGTGTAGAATGAATGGCTTAAGGGTTTAGGGTATAAGAATATACTTATTCCTATTTTGCCCTCACCTATTACCCTTTTCTATTATACTTTAATTCATTTTAGTTCATTTGTTAACATGGCATGGCTACCTTTCTACTAACACAAATCTCAATCCCAAAGTTATCACATTATTTTATTTAATTTAACTAATTAAATATCCTAAATAATATTACTGAAAATTAGGGTCGTTACAAACTCCCCTCCTTAAAGAATTTCGTCCTCGAAATTATGATAAGGTACACAAAAAATCAATCATAAAGGTAAAACATACCATCAAACATATCAGGATAAGCGTTCCTAATCCTGCTCTCAGTCTCCCAAGTACAGTCTCTCTCATCGTCACTCCACTGGATTTTAACTAATCTGAATGTCTTGTTCATTAGCCTCTT
Organism: Allium fistulosum; assembly: GCA_030737815.1. Taxonomy (NCBI): domain Eukaryota; kingdom Viridiplantae; phylum Streptophyta; class Magnoliopsida; order Asparagales; family Amaryllidaceae; genus Allium; species Allium fistulosum. The sequence goes on along the minus strand of CM060902.1, from coordinate 429,989,540 downwards.
CTCATCTCTCGCGACTGTATGAACTGGCTTTCTAACTATAGTCAAATTCGGTTCTACAAATAAAGTCCTCTAACACATTCGCTGCTATAGTAGTCTCCGGATCTCGGAAATACTTTCTCAAATGAGAAATATGAAATACATTGTAGACTCCTGCCAAACAGTTTGGTAACTCTACTCTATATGCGAGTTTCCCAATCCTGTCTATAATAGGAAATGGTCCTACAAATCTCGGTGCCAATTTTCCTGATTTCCCGAATTGAATTACACCTTTCATCGGTAACACCTTTATGAAAACATGGTTTCCGACTGAGAACTCTCAGTCTTTTCGTCTCTTATCAGCATAACTCTTCTACCTAGATTGAGCTTCTTTCATTCTAGCTCGAATCAACTCAATCTTCTTTGCAACTTCTCTAACTAAATAAGGACCAAGAACCAACCTATCCCCGGTCTTTAATCAACAAACTGGAGATTTGCATGGCCTTCCATACAAAGCTTCAAACGGTGCCATCCCTATACTAGCCTGATAATTTTTGTTATACGAAAACTCGACTAAATGTAGATGGTCTTCCCATGATCCCCCAAAATCCGACACATAAGCTCTTAACAAATCTTCCAAGACTTTGTCGACTATTTTTGTTTGTCCATCAACCTGTGGATGGTGAGTGGTACTCATCTTGAGCTTGGTACCTAAGGTATCTTGTAGACTCTTCTAGAACTCTCTAGTGAATAAGAAATCTCTATCACTTACTATACTACTAAGAATCCCGTGCAGTCTAACTACATTCTTCATTAATAACTTAGCCAAAATAAGCGTCGTCCTAATTGACTTAACTGGAATGAAATGGGCACTCTTGGTTAACCTGCCCACTATGACCCATGTACTTTCATTTCCTCTATTAGATCTTGGCAACCCATCTATAAGATCCATAGAAATAGAATTCCACTTCCATACTGGAATATCTAATGGCTGAAGTATCCTACTTGGCTTCTGATGTTCGGCCTTTACATGTTGATAGTTCAAACACTGCTTCACCCATAAGCCTACATCCCTCTTCATACCTACCCAGAAGAAACTCCCCTTCATGTCCTGATATATCTTAGTTCCTCCCGGATGAATAGTGAACTTCGAACGATGGCATTCCTCCAAAACTTCCTTGCTAATGTCTCCCGCATTAGGAACACACAATCTTCCTTTTTTTTCTCAACCACCCACTAAAATCCTTTAGGTCATCGTTCTTGGTTCCATCCTTTAACTTCCTGATCCGTTCAACTAATACTGGATCCTCCCTTTGCTTAGAAGCAATCTTTTCGGTCATCACCGGTCGAACCTCTAAACATGATAACACTACAGTCTCCATACTAGGACTATTCTTAGACCTCCACTGTACTCTACATCTAGTCAACGCCACTCAGCTATCATTGCCAACACTGCATTCTGATGTTTTCAGCTAAGTGCATCTACAACCTTATTACCTTTTCCTAGTGTGTACTAAATTCCAAAGTCATAAGCAGCTATAATTTTAACCATCGCTGCTGTCTCATATTCGGCTCCTTTTGAGAGAATAAATACTTCAATGACTTATGATCCGTATATAACTCAAATATTTCTCCCAAAAGGTAATGTCTCCACACCTTCAATGCAAAAATCACCGCGGCTATTTCCAAATCGTGAGTTGGGTACCTAATCTCCTGCGGTCTAAGCTATCGAGATGCATAGGCAATCACTTTATCTCTCTGCATTAACATAGCTCCTAACCCAGTTCCATAAGCATTTGTATATACTACTAAGTCCCGATTCCCTTCCAGAACAACTAACACAGGTGCATTAGTCAATGAGTGTTTCAAGCTCTGGAATGCCTCCTTACACTTATCGGTCCATACAAACTTCACATCTTTTCGCGTTAGCTTGTTCATCAATGCTGCTATTTGCAAGAAATCCTTTATGAATCTCCGATAATATCCAGCTAATCCAAGAAAACTCTTTATCTCAATCACTGTCTTTGGTCTCTTCCAATTATTCACTGCCACGATCTTAGTCGGATCTACAGAAAACCCTTTCTCTGAGACTACATGACCAAGAAACTTCACTTCCTTCTTCCAAAAATGAGATTTCGAAAACTTTGCCTTCAACTGATGCTGCTTCAGTGTCTCAAGCACCACTCTAAGATGAACTTCATGCTCTCTTCTATTCTTAGAGTATACCAAAATGTCATCTATAAATAACATCACAAACCTATCCAAGTGCTCTCAGAAAAATCGGTTCATCAAATCTACAAAGAAAGCTGGTGCATTAGTTAGTCCGAACGACATTACTAACCATTCGTAGGATCCATATCTAGTTCTGAACGCCGTCAAGGAATACTATCCTCAGCTACTTTAAGCTGATGGAAACCTGTTGCTAATTCCAACTGAGAAAATACCTTGGCTCCACTCAACTGATCGAACAAATCGTCAATTCTAGGCAACGGATATCGATTCTTTATCGTCTTCTCATTCAACTTACGATAATCGATACATAACTTTAACGATCCGTCCGACTTCTTGGAAACACTACGACTGCTCCCCAAGGTGAACTACTTGGCCTAATAAAATTCTTCCCTTCCAAATCCACCAACCGCACCTTCAACTCCCTCATCTCGGTAGGCATCATCCTACTTGGCAGTCTTCTCACTAGTTCTGCTCCCGGCACCAAATCTATCTGAAACTCAATGGCTCGTTCTGGTGGCAATCCTACTACAGGTTCAAAAACATCTGCGAAGTCTCTAACTACGAAAACTCGATTTAACTCGTCCTCTACCTCCACAACACCCAATAAAGCATTCACCTCAAAACTAGGGTTTTCTACGGTATATACAATCTGATCACTACAGTCAGCGTGTCTAAGTGATATTTTCCTATCATGGAAAAATATCCTAGCATCACACTTACTTAACCAATCCATACCCAAAATAATTTTGAAACCTACGAAGTCAAACACATGCACACTGCAAACAAAGGTATGACCTAACAAATCAAACTGTAGATGGTCACACTTCATCCCAAGTCTTGCATACCCTCCTATCGGATTTGCAACCTTTAAGGAAGTAACTAAATATGAGGGTTCTATTTTAAGCTTATCTACCAAAAAATGAGATACAAAAGAATGCGATGCACCAGTATCAAACAGAATGCTAACTGACATACCATGAATCAGAAGTGTACCTCCTAACATGGCTTTTCCTTTTTCCTCTGCTGTTGGCCTCGAGGTAGCTAGCTCTAATGCATATACTTTCCCCTTCCCATCCTTAGCAAGCTCCTTGCATTGGTTCTTGTAATGTCCAGTTTGATCGTATTGAAACACCTAACCTCTTTCTTCTCCGCATCTTTCTTTCCCTTGCATGTCCGGCTCTCATGGGCATAGTGTCATTTCTTGTCACACTTGTAACAGACCAATTCTGCCTTTCCCTTCTAAGCAGCTCCACCCTTCAGAGCTCCTTTCTTGTGGAAAAACTTTCTTTTCTAACTTTGCCCCGCCTGGACTTCCTTTTCCTTATTTCTCTCTAAAAAAGTAAGCATCTCCTCATTCCTCAAATCCATCTCTACTACAACATCACAAGGATCCCTAATATACAGTATCATTGCCCTAGCAAGCTCAGGGTTCAACCCCTGATGAACTTCTCAAACTTCTCGTTCTTCTTAATCACAGTATCCACTATAGCATAGCTATACCTTGCCAACTCCTTAAACCTTGTCGCATACTCCAGCATAGTCATCTCCCCCTGCTCCAATTCAGCAAACTTTCTGAGCAGAGCAGACTTCGCAATCTCAAACATAAACCTCTCTCCATGCCTCCTCTTGAACTTAACCCATGTCATCGTCTCCTCATTAAATCCAACTGTAACGCTGTTCCACTAGTACAGCGCCGCTCCTTGTAACAGTCTCGAAGTGAGTCTTCTCTTCTGCTCATCATTGAGCCATAGATCAGCGAAAATCCTCTCGCAATGAAGTAACTAGTTCTCTACGTCAATTGCGTCCTCAGTTCCGATGAATGGCTTTCCTCCCAACCGAGCATAATCTCTACTCAGAATAGCAAAGTTGTTGACCATTGGAGCTTCCTGAACTCCTCCTCCAACTACTCCAGCAGCAACATGGCCTGCATCATGTTGACAAAGAACCAATGCATTGCTCCCATGTCAACTTGCGGGACTCCAGCACCCAGATTTCCAGCTTGTGCCTGACTTGGGTTTCTCCTGGTATTTGGTCTGGCATTTCCATTTGTTGTGGTGCTTACCCCTCTAAGGTTAAGTCTTTCACTTCTAGCATCCATATCTGTATTCAAGCCTCGTAAGATATAGAAGAATAGCCTAAGAGATAGGGAACTAGAGATGTAGCGTATACTTATATATAGCAAATACAAGTATGTTACTATAGCATTATCCCATACCCCAATCTTATCTCTAATTCCTTAGGATAATCTTTTCAAAAATCATTGTAGTTTGAAGTTTTTCATAAACCTATGCTATAATACCAAGTTGTAACATCCCCTATCTAGAGACCCGAAGCTAAGCGCTATAGATGCTACAGTCATCCATAATATTAACTTCAGGTGACCAAATACGGTAATGTTAATGGTATCCATAATATCAGAAGCACTTGAATATGAAATAAAATCTTCACAGATTAAAACATTTTTCCGATTACATTTCAAAATAAAATTTCATATATCAAGTTACATAATCCCAAACGTTTCCCAAGTTCAGATTAAATATAATTATTACAAAATACACCAAGAGTGACATATGAAGATACCCCCTTGGATGACCAGAGTACTACATAGTCATAACAGACTTAATACAACACAGTGGAAATAAAAAAATAATAGCTCCTACATAGCAAACTTCAGCCTCCTGCTCGTCTTTGGAAGCTTTATTTGTCCACCTACTAAAACTTGAAAATCCTCAAACCTCAGCTTATGCAAATTAATTTTGAGCACCCGAGAGTTTAAGGGGAAAACATAAACTTCGAGTCAGACATAAAGCCAGGTGTGAATAATACTATACATCTCGGTTATTTGATATTAAGTGAGACTATGCCGCTTAGCGAAACGGGCTTCCCCTCACTAATATCCTTTTAAAACATATCTTTTGCAAATCTTAATCCTACAACTAAAACTGGTTAAAACAAATAACAATATCATGTAAGCATATAAATCAGCTAACAAATGGACTATATGTCCGAACACTATAGTTTTTTTTGCTAACTACAAACCTTTGGTTGACTCGAGCCAACTAGACAAAATAAAAAAATAATCTAACTTCTGTTAGATACTCCGCTTCTGGATGATCTGTCCCCAACTTAGTTCTCTCAGGGTCAACTGATCCTAATGGTTTTGCGGGCTCACAAATAACCAATCCTCTCTCTATATATTCCTTTTTGTGTGTAACATTATTTTAGTGTTACCTGTGACAAAGCCCTACACACTAGAATTTTGGACTAAATTAGCTAGGGGCTAATAACTAATGTATAGGGTGCGACCCTACACCAGCCCCATTTGGTATTCTAATATCTGGGTCATTTTACTTAGGGTCATATACCCATAAAATTTTCCTTGAAACCATTTTCTCTCGATTTGATTTAAACCTTTAAATCATACTTTAAACAAGAAAAATATACTTTATGCTTTACTCAAATCACCTTGCCATGTTATATATACGTTACACAAAACTTTGTTGATGAAAACATTTAAACCTTTGAAGTACCCCTTTCGAAACCATGTAACTACTTAACTTTATAACCTTAGGCCGAAAGGCCTAAACATACCTTTCAAAACAATTCTTAATAAACCTTTCGAAAACATTGAAAAACCTTTCTTTCGAAAGCTTTAAAACCTTAGACATCCTCTTATCAAAACACTATAAACATTGCCTTTCGAAAACCTTGGAACCTTCCATTTAAAACCTTTCGAAACAATTGGGGAACCACCCCTTCGAATCCTTTATCTTAAACCTTTCGAAAGCACTAAATCATTTCCATAAAATCAAACCTTTCGAAAGCATTTGGGTTCAAGTAAAACAAGTAGAATAACCTTTTGAAACAATTTAAAACTGTTTCTTTCAAAACCTTTGGGTTTAACTTTCAATAGAACAAAAGGCTGTAAAAAAACTAAGTCGAAAGCACTCTTTCGAAGCTATTTCCTAAGTAAAGAAGTAATGGTGTCGAAACTAACCCGTCGAAAGCATTGGAGAAGCAGCTTGGGTTTTAAAACAAAGAAACCCTTTCGAAGGCATTGCTTTGAAAGGTAAGCTGCGACATCAAGGGGTTTCAGCCCCTTCAAAAGCATTTACTTAAAAAAAAGGTGCGACCTCTTTCAAAACCATTCCTTGAAACCATTTAACCAAGTCGAAAGCTTACAAAGTCGAGAGCATTCCTTTCGAAAGTAAAGTGGGTGCATTTTAATTTAAAAACAAAGTAAGGCTTCGACCCCTTCGGAACCCCTTGTTTTGACTCATACCTTTCGCCTCAGTCCAATTCGCTACGTACCAAGTCTTTGATACCACGCGCATTGGTTACGATGGTGATGGAGGCGGAAGTACTTAGTCGAAAGCTAGGTGCCGAAAGTGGCAAAACATGTAAAAAGCATGTATAAACTGGTTTTTAACTTTTTAATGAAATTCCTTTCAACTAACCTGCCTTGTTTGTCAAAACATGATTGGTTGCTAATTTCTTTTCTAAAAGACATGCCAAAATTTCAGAAATAAAAAATTAAATTATTTACAAAATACCACTTCTCCTTTTATAAATATATAAAACATTGAAGTCCCATACCTTAAATAATTTTATATACTTGTTAAAACACTTAGGAAAAATCTATAAAAATTTCCGTAAATCATTTTAATATGTTTTCTAACATATATTAATTTCAGACCCAAAACATACATATTTTATCCGTAATTAATTTTAAACCCAAATAATCATTTTCTTCACTAGAAAATTAATATTAAATCCACGTTAATTCAGAAAATTATGAAAATTGAAACCCATCTCTAAAATATTTCTGAGCTTATTCTAAAATCGCAAGGCATTTGGATGTCATTTAATAGGGTTTTCACATAAAAACATATCAAAAAATCTATATGAATTAGCATAAATCATCAACAAGCATATATATCCATTTTAATAATAAAAAACATGGCAATACACTTTGCAATATATTTGAATTTGATCTAGAAACAAAAAACATCATAAATATGAGATGTAACCTATTATTCACCTTAGCTTTGTGATTAAGGAGTTGAGATTTGACCTTGATTTAAGTTGATTAAGCTTCCTTCCTTTAGATTCTTATTTATCTTCTTCTTGCTCTTCCTTAATAGTGACCGGCCTCTTAGGTTTAACTTTTGCAAATGAACGTAAAGAATGAATGGCCTAAGGGTTTAAGGTATAAGAATATACTTATTTCTAGTGTGCCCTCACCTATTACCTGTTTCTATTATACTTTAATTCATTTTAGTTCATTTGTTAACATGGCACGGCTACCTTTCTATGAACACAAATCTCAATCCCCAAACCATCACATTATTTTATTTTATTTAATAAATATCCTAAATAATGTTACTATAAATTAGGATTGTTACAAGAAGTCAATGAGATACCTTCTTCAGTTTGAACTTCTGCATGAGCTGGAGTGCTATAGGGAGTTCCCACAGGAATAGGGAGAGAGTGGATTTTAGGAGTTGTGGCTTCTCTAGGTCATAACCAGGGTCGATAGAGGAATCAATGATGGAACAAGGAGTAGCTTGAGTCCCAAGAGTTTGACCAGCTATAGAAACATGATGCGCAGAGCCGGAACATTCATCTAATTCTTTTTGAGTGGTTGCATCAAGTTCCGGATAAATAAGATGTTGGTTATCTTGAAGGATTTTGGGCTCATTCCCTTCAAAATCTCATCTTCCAGTTGCTCCATATCAATATTATCACTTTTAAGAAATTCTTTCTCTTCCTTGACAACCCGTTCCCAGGCATGGGCGAGCATTAGAGGGTAGTCCTCTCTGAACCACTCCAGATTTTGAAACTTGAGCACATTAACGTTATATTGAGTGATCGTTGGCACATCTATACATCATTTGCTCTTCTACCCGTTGTTCAATGGCATTAACTTCTCTCTTAACCATGGCTTCGACCTCTCTTTTAACAAGGGCGTCCACATCCCTGGCTTTCTCATCCTTCTCTATTCTGATGGTGACCAGCTCATCGCATGAGTTTAGAGCAATTTTTTAGGCCTCATCTTTTTCCTTAGTCTGGCTCTCGAGCTTGGTTTTCAATTCAGCCATGTTCCTTTTGGCAGCGTCTCTTTCCATTTCAAGCTCATGGTTTCGGTAATGCGCATGCTCAATTTCTTTCAGGTGCTTGGATCTCTCGGCTTCTAATGCTTTATGACCTCATCGGCCTTCTTTTCCACTTCGGCTTGGGGTTTTCTTGAGTTCTTAGTCTCAGTGTTGAAAGCGGTTATGACTTTGTTATTCTCGGCTTCAATGAGTTTCTGGTTCTTTATCTTTTGCAGCCTATCTCTTGAAACTTTTGAAATCTTTTCGACATGGTTCACCCATTCATTGTATTGATCATGGACATCGACCGTGCAGTCGATGGTCCTCCGTTAAACTTCAGCCGGAATTTTCTATAAGTTTGGCAAAAACATTAGTTCATCAAAGCAATTGTTGGGGAATTTATTCTTAAGCTCAGCTATCTAATCCCTAGTTTCTATCTGCTGCTCCTCTGTAATGGTCAGAGCAACAACACTTCCTTTACCAAACCTCTAATGGATAGTATCGGAGCCGCTCTTATGATGTCTACGCTTAGAAGACTGATTGGGATAGGATAATGTTGTAGGTAGTATAGGAATAGAAGTATAAGGAGGAGCTCGAGAAATGTTAACCGGTGGATTTTCACCGTGGCGAGTCAGGTTGCCTAGCTGGACCTTTAGGGTGAGGTGATCTGGATATGGGTCGATATCTAGAAGAAAAATCGTGTAGGTGACGATCAGTGTCATAGTTACCCCTATCCCGATCGTCTCTATCATGGCTGGAGTGATAGCATGAGTCGTAATCTCGACCACTCCCTTGATGGTACGAGCTTGACCGGGGCCGTTGAACATGATACGCTTTCTCTTCTAAGGATTGGAATGAATGCTTTCTCTTATCCATCGAACCTATAAAGCAAACAGGAATGATTTAGATCAAACGGGCAAGTATACAGGTCAAGTGCGAGTGTCGTATAGTGCACGTGTGCGTGTATGTCCTAGTGTCCCCCTAACGGACCATGTACTGGAGCTTTACTCATGGGAGTAACCTCTCCTATACTGGTTGGAATGGTGTCCTTCTCAAATCGGATTAGGAAACCAATGTCACCGATGCTGATGTTACAAACGTCAAAAGAGCTAAACTTCATAGGGATAGACCATAAACCGATGAACATGCCCATTGAAGGAGTAGATGGAGTCATCTGTGCAATAGTGACTGGTGGAGGCTGAGTGGAAGTCCGCATCTTTGAAATTTTCACAATCAATCTATTTTTAGGAGAAGGTGATGGGTCGTCTCTAGGTTGTTCGATCTGAGACCCGTGGCCTACTTCAATGTTACTTTGGCCAGCCTCACCACTCTCTCTAATAATTTCGCCTTCCTTGGTGTCTTCACGTTCTTGTTCTATGTTCTTTGCAACTCCAACCCCATGACTTGGGAATGGGGGCACATTTTTATCAACTTCGCCTCCCATAGGCAGATTGTTATCATCATTATCACTATCATTCTCAATGCCAACAACTGGAACTTTGTCGGTGCTATGACCTTCCTTGAATAAACCTTAGGCGGGAAGATTCTCGTCTATCAATAGAGTTCTTATATACCTATCCTTGGTGGGGACTGCCATGAGTATTGACGATATCCGAAAGTGATCCGCCACTGGGTCTCGTCGGAACATCTATATAATAGAGAAAGGTAAATTAAATATGCAGACTATAAGATAAATGCAGGAATGGAGTTTGAAATAAAACTAACGTCCAGATTTCTATCTACGAGCAAACCTGGGTGGACAGTGTACACAAAACCATTCGGCCTTATAATAACTCAGCTTGTTCCAAGCCTTGGTAAATATTATGCAACCCCTCATCGGCTCTAAGTAAATAAGAGACGGGTTTTCTTTGCGGCTCTTAAAGCTATAGATGTACCAAATTTCCTCATTGCTAGGCACTCAATTCAAATGCTCGAAGAAGACCATATAAGTGCTAAGAAGAAAAGCGTAGCTATTTGGATGAAGGTGTATGTGAGATAGTCTCATAAAGTTCAGGACTCGACGGACGAATTGATTAAATGGCGGGACGCAACCTGCTAGGCACATATCTGTACTGCAAGCTATATATCTTCTGATGGACCATGAGCTCTCTGGTAACGAGACTACGCCAAAACGTCATCAAATGGAATTCCGTGCTTATTGCATATCCTCCAAAGAGATCTTTCATCAATTTTGGAGGGAACGGAATCGACTAGGTTATTCAGTATTACATCATCCTCAAGAGTATCGAGTGCTGGTATTTAAGGCCCATCTACCGGTTCAACTAGATTTTCGAGGATCTGTTGCTCTACTTTGAGATTCTCAAGATTTTATTAATCAAAATATGGAATTTCTGGTTGCAGCACTTGCTAGATAGGGGTTTGCTACGCCTGTGAAGTTGTCGCTGAACTTGACTCTTCATCGAATTCGACGTATTTGGAAGTTGATGTGCTTGTGGCCTGAGCAGCCAGATGTTCGAAACGTCTTTGGCCATTTCTATATTAAAAACTCGACAGACAACCAACTTTAGAAGATTAATTGCAAGTCGTACCCCCTCATGCTAAAATAGATTCCATGTAATGTCATGCCTATGTAGTTAAAGCCCCGTTAAAGCCACGCAAAATCCCTGCTATAGCGTATAGCGCTCTTCGAGCGCTGCGTTATTTCAATTTAGCGCTATTAAATGGTTGATCCGCTTTAAGCCCCACTATATTCCATTAGATCCGGTAAACTAAGGCTTTTTAGTGCCCGCTTTAGCAATATTAACATATAAAGGTTGATTTGACTAGTTCTCTTTAAAACTAAATCAACAAAGTTATGGTAAAGACCTACTTTCAAGGCATAAGTGCTCAGTATAAGTTAGAAATATGTTATAGCTACCAAATCTAGTATGCATAAATCATGATATTCTTCGGTTTTATTATATAAAATTAAAGAATATTGTCTTTTTCCTTCACAAATGATGTGAGAATGAGAATAATTTAACTTCAAATATTTTGTTTTATATCCAATGAATTTTTTTGCACCTCCGCTATTTTCCGCTATATCCCTCCTTTATCCGTGCTATAACTTTTTACACCTCCACCGCTATACAACCACTAAGTGCTTTAGCTACATAGTGTCGTGCAATATCATGCAGTTCAAATTTCGGTTATTATTTAACTGTTAATCTTAGCAGTTCATTTTATGGTCTGGATCCAACTCGACATGACTGTTATTGTTGACCATCCTGGTAAGCATAATGTCATTATCCGCGCTTTGGAGATGTTCAAGATGAAAGAGGTTTTCGGCATGAATCCTCTAGGAAAGATTTAGTTGCAAAGCTTGGAGTAGGCAAAATTTTGCCTAAGTATGGGAGTCTTACTGACCCCCATAATCAAGGCAAATTATTCCTTCCTCCTTCATCCCTACCGATTCCGAAACTGCAGCCACCAGCATCGACGCCCATTATCAATCCCATTCTTCTCTGTGACCAAGGTCATTATGCACCTACCTTTAGCTATAGTTCAAAGTTCAAAGGGGAATTGGTTCAATTGGAGACGTTTCCACAAGCTAGGGTCCATGTTGGTGAAGCGGATTATATCGAGAAAGTGAACGGCAATGTGGGCGACGTCGGGCAATGGAAAAGATGGGTGACAACGTTCCTTGGTTCAGGTAAGGATTAAAGCTCGTGTTGGATTTGTAGGTTTAATAGGGAGCATGAGAATTCAAGTTGAAGGTAGGAATAAGAATGAGAGGAAAGAAGGAGAGAAGCGACTTATATAATCTCTCTAGCCTAAATTTTAAAAGCCAGAAAAACTCGAAAAAAATTCCGAGTAAGGAGTCAGTACTGACTCCCAAATCAGGGGTCAGCACCCAGTCGCAAATGTTTTAAAAAAAACATATATGAACAGGCATACGTGGTATATGCGTATGTGTCTGAATGCATATACACATGTGATGAGCCATATGTATATATACCCAATACTTGGCGACTAAAGTTAAAGGAAAGTCAGATTTCTACTTGAGGAACTCATGGATGGAATCAATATAAAATCATCAGACTTATAATAGAAGATCATGGGATCACGTTCCATATTTATAGTCCCAAATGTCGGCAGAACATCGCAACGGATCATTATGGATATGATAATTTATGGTATCGATTCACGAAAGAATAGGGGCCATTCAGAGTACAGAGTGGAGTCCTTCAAAGGAATCCAAACTTGTCTCGATTCAAAGTGCATCATGTTTGAAACGAGATGTACTTTGGAGGGCAAGTATTATCCTGCCTTTTGACCAAGCAGAATCCAGACAAACTGGACAGATAGAATTAGGAGTTATCAAGGAGGAAAGCTTGAAGAGATACTCCAGGAGTCGTAAAACCAAGCACAGATAGAGTCACAAAGTCAAAGCAAAAAACCATTAGAAACAACAGAACCATGGGATCCCCCAAGTTGGGGATCGGTACTGACCCTATATGGGGATCGGTACCGACTTCCAAATTCAACTTGGGTGGAACCCATCTCTTGCTTACATGCCTATCATGATGCCAAGGCCCTATTTCCAAAGTTGTTTTATTAAATCAATGCAATTATCCATCAATCTCCACGAACACTTGTAACAAGAACTTTGTTCTCCTTCAACTCCATCATTTAGGCTCAAAATCAAGCTAAAACTAGTATAAACAACTATGGAATTGAGAAGCTAACTATAAGACGATTCAAGGTGAGGGATTTAAGATGCTAAATATGGACATCTTAGGGATCGGTATCGGCTCCCACATAGGGATCGATACCGACTCCCAGATTCTACTGAGGTGGCACCTATTATTTTGGTAGAATTGGTCTAATTCGTACGCAACGACTTGGAGATATTTTAGGTGAGATTTTAGGCTCCCTGCCTCTATAAGTAGGAAGGTAGTGCTCGTTTCTGAGGATCTTTTTAGCTCTAGTTCCATTATTTCTTATATTCTTGTAACTCTAAAATTCTAAGTGTTGGAGTGGTACCGACTCCCAAGTGCTTCTACGTCCAAATCAGAAATAACCAATAAAACTTTAAAGTGGACGCAACCCTGGCTTTGCCAAATCATTATAAATGATTGTGTCTTGTCTATTTCCTCATTTTCATTTAATCTCTACTACATAAACTTTTGGGTATTTGCACCATTTTTGGCTTAAATAGGTGTATAGAGGTGTTCTAATGTTGACAACTCGATGAGGATAGAGTTGTATTTAGATAATGTCACCTAGATGAAGACATAATTATACTTCGATGATGATAATTCGATGATGATCGATTCGATCCATAAGGGAACATTTGATGAGGACGAAACATGTGAGTAGAACAAGAGGATGTGTTCTACTCTATATAGTTAATATAAGATAATATCATTGGTATATCATCGATATATGTCATATCGTTCCTTAATCGATATTTTTCCAAAAATGTCACTTAAAATATCACTACTAATATATCACTTGATATTTGCTTATATATCACTCGATATTTAGTGTAAAATCCTCGATATTTTTTAAGAATATCGTTCATTATTTATGTTTTGGAGAAAATAAATTTACAAATAAATATCTTCACATTCTCAATATTTGTTTTTAGTATATGGTGACAATATGTAGAAATCCCAATTTACTATTTTTTCTAGTTTGAACCATAATTTTTTAATTCTATTTCATATGTCTTTTAACAAAGAAAACTCTATATATTCCATTATTTTATTTGTTTTATTTCGTGTGAAGACTTAATCACTAAAAACTAGATTGTTTAAGAGCTACTTCTCTTTTTATTTATATCTTAGGACACCATTTTTAATTAGTAAGTCAGGGTATGAAACTTTATTTTATTAGTTATTGTCATGCACTAGAACTAAATTTGAAGGTTAGTAAACTTATATATTTGAAAAATTGATAAAGAATGGTTAAGAAGTTGTAATCGATGTCAAATCAACATTACTTATTTGATAAATTAAGTGAAAATGAAAGTGAAGAAACTATAAATATGGAAAAACTGCAAATTAATATAGATGATAAATGACTTAAAAAACGAATATAGTATAAAACTGAATAAAATAACAAAGATGCACATTATGAGAATTTCTCAATTTTTATACGCTTATTCTATGACTTGTGTTAACTAGAATATCCCTGTAAACATAATTTAATCTGTAAACTATATGCAATCAATCTTTAATAGTAATTTGGTAATATTGACCCAAATATTTGAAAAGGAATAAGCTTTTTGAAGATAATTCCAGATCTCTTTGGGGGATTTATGCAATCCAATAGCAGCAAAGGGTCCAAACAGAGCTGCAAATCTCATACTCGGTGAAAGCACCAAAATGTTTGCACCAAAAATTGCCACAAACACCCAATAGAAGTTTTTGTAGAGGAATAAATGGAGAATATTAAATGTAAACAGAGAGAATATAGCAATAAAGCAATAAGAAAGAAGCAAATAACATAGACATAGAAGTTTATAGTGGTTCGGCGTTGTTTGCCTACGTCCACTTTGAATAGAATGCTTTATTAATCACTTTGTAAACTAAGTACAATAGGGATCAAATGAAAAACCTTAGTTACAATAGATTACAAAGCAACTAGCAGCGTAAAGTCTTGAAAATGAACAGCCAAGCCTGTATTTTTAAAGGAAGACGGTGAAATATCTCCCTGAAAATTCGACAGAGGGATCTCCAAAACCATATGGACCCATCAAAAGAATCGCATGGCCCAAATCCGAATGAATTGAGATCGGTGTCGATCCCTACTTTGGAGGAATTTGGGGGTGCGATCCCTATGGGAGCTTTCCCATGTTGTAATATGCTTAGCGTCCAAGTGTCATGCCAATTTGATTAGTAAAACTTGAGTTATTGCTCGATCTTTGCTACAAGATGAGTTATTTCATGATTCTAGTCGATCCCTATTAAGAGAAGAGGGTTGATCCCTCTTGTTTCATCCTTTTAAGGTGTGATCCTTAGGATAGGCTTCCCAGGATCCTCACATCTTGCTCACGAAATTTCATATGCATTGGACTTATGAATTTTGAGATATTGATTGTTTTCCATTGAGTTGTACTTGCTTAGCTGAAATATTCCGACTCCTATGTTGGAGAATAATTATAGTCGATCCCTTTTCCATGTCACACAATATTCCATACTTTGAACATTCTGCATTGCATATCTCTAAATTCCATTTAATCACGGCTTCATATTATCACCTGTACTTGATCTTTGGAGCCCACAATCATCGCTCTAGACTTACCGGCCTTGAAGACAGTCGAATCTAACTTGTCCAATCAGTTCGGATATAGCCGAGTCAAAATGTCGGATAACACTTGCCCCCCAATGTACGTCTTATGATGAACATGACGTGCTTTGAATCGAAGCAAGTTAGAGTCATCGTTAAGAAATTCATCCAGTTTTTTGAATAGTCGCTATCCTTTCGTCGAACTATTTTCCCAAAGTATCATGTCTCTCTTTGATCGTCATGATGCTTGGTCGATTTCCAATAGTATAAATTCAGGATTATATTCTATCAGTTGATATCTATGTTCAACTCTACAAGACTAGTAAGCTTTGGCTATCTGATCTGGTCTCGACCTTGAAAGCTTTAGGTTTGAATTTAACTTTTATCGATTTAAAAATTGAACTTTTAGACTATACACGTGCACGTTCAGGTACGCGTTCTTGTTATTGGCTCCCGGACGCATTCGTACGCTCATGGGCCGTTGCCAATTTCCATTGAACTGGATGCAATTTCATTGCATTTTATATATATGTACTTCATATAATTCTCATGTCCATGTTTGCATGCACATAAGGTTCGTAGCCGATTCCCTTTTTTTATGTATGTAGGGATCGGCATTCTTTTAGCTGATCCCCCCTTTTCTCTCTTCTCATTTTCTTTTATATATATATATATATATATATAGGGATCGACATTCTTATAGCCGATCCCCCATCCTTTCTCTTCTGTTTAGTTGATAGGGATTGGATGAATCCCCAAGTCAAGGGATCGTACCCAATCCCTCCCTATGTTGTGAACCCAATCTTCTGGCTCCGTGGAGAATGAAAAGGCCAGCCGAACCCTCCTTTCCCATACATAAGCCTAAACCTTTCTTCTCTATCCCTCGCTTATCCACTTCATTTTAACTTTCTTTTATCCTCTTCAATACCAAACCCTTTATATTTTTCCTTAGAGTCGAACCCTTCCCCCTCTCTTCCTTCCTCAATTTCGAAGAAAAATCCATTGCAATCCAACATACTTCTACAAATCGGATTCCTCTTCTCTTCAATCTCGATCACCTCCAAGCCATTTGTCTTCACAGCTAACACACACACACACAGATATATATATATATATATATATATATATGGTAGATTTTTAGCTTGTATACGACTTTGGTTCGTGATGAGATAATGGGTTCTGTTTGCGATTATCGTGGCTAGGTTTGGAGGAGATGAGATTGATGATTGCGATGTAGGATTCGGCGAGGTAGTGAAGGAGGAGAAAAATAAGAGTGAAGGATGATGGAAATAGAGGGATCGGTCATGGTGAAGTATGGTGGAGAGGGATCAGTGACGTTGTTGTTATGTAGGTGAAGGAGAGGGATCGGTACTGAAGTTTGAGAAGGAAGGGGTCGGTTACATTGTTAGGTGGAACGATCGGCTGTTTGTGAAGTAAGGAGGGATCAGCTGTCGGAATTTAGGAGAATTATGAATGCGGCTAAGTGGAGGGATTGGTAGTGGTGTGTTTGTGGATGGAGGGATCAGTCATGGGCTTATCGAGAGGGATCGGTTGTTATAAGGGAAAGGGATCGTCACAAATAGTTTAGATAGAGGGATCAGTTATTTTTGGATAGAGGGATCGGCTATGCGTACTTAGCCGATTCGAGGCTTTGAATTTAACTTGAAAACCAATCCATATTCACTTACATGAATAATTAGAAACAATCCCATCTCAATGTACTTGAACATATGACGATAACGAACAACATGACTTGCATATCCAATATCGAACTCGAAATTAAACGACCAAACTCCTGGGACTTAGTACATAAACTAAAACTTAACATATGGACTTTAATAATGGACTTCACACTTCGATATGCCAATGGTCGATCCCAAAGCTTGCACAACCAATCAATCAAAAAGCCAGTTGAGACAGTCAGCGATGACGGTCACTCTGATCAAAATCCAATGTCTCGTCACTCACTTTTGCTTTTTATTTTGAACTGTTTATCTCTGCACTACACAACACTGCACCACACTAGTTTGCACTTAGCAAGGGGGGATAGGCAAATATTAATATTCTCGATTATCTACTGAGTTTAGTTGATATGGGCTCCAGACATCTAGAGCATTTAGCTGCAATACCTTCTGTACAACCTTCTCAACTAAGTAATTTCGGAGCCAAGTCAAGTTCGGCAACTGTTTCTGGTAGGCTTTCCCCTGATCGTCAAATTGAGCAACCAGAGGTTTTCGGCCCATTGACCGACCTTTTCTCTAATGTTTCTGTCCTTCCAACAGAAGACATAAGTCTTGCCCCTAATACCACAGAAGGTGCTATATTTCTAGATGACCCGACGAATTTCCAAGACTCTAGAATTGGCGAGGCCGCTCCGCAGACTATGCTCCAAACATGGGATTCTGTTTGGTGATGTTCTAGTCCCTTCAATGAACGATAGGGCTCATTTTCCCTCGAAGGGATATACGGCATGCAATAAATTCATGTGCTAGGCCAGATACGTGCCGCCTTTCAATTCTTTCATCCGAGAAATGCTAAATTATATAGGAATAACTCTCGCTCTAGTACATTCGAACAACTATGCTTTTCTTAATGGCACTTTCTTTCTATTTGTGGATGTTCTATTCCACCGCCATCTCCTGAGGACATCAGGTTTATCTACAGCTTCAAACGACAGACATGAAGCCTTTCTTACACTTTCCTCGAGCCTTCACCCAACTGTCAAGTTCTAAATGGCGCTTGGAATAAGTTTAGCATCCTTAAAC
This sequence comes from Allium fistulosum, assembly GCA_030737815.1. Taxonomy (NCBI): domain Eukaryota; kingdom Viridiplantae; phylum Streptophyta; class Magnoliopsida; order Asparagales; family Amaryllidaceae; genus Allium; species Allium fistulosum. Next base: position 429,971,236 of record CM060902.1, on the reverse strand, counting down.
ACGAATGGTTTTACATACATTTTCCGCCTGGCTTCGCGAGGCGATGGTTGGAAGGATGTAAGTGTTGTCTTCACTTTATTCTCAAATTCTTTAGCCCAATTCGTATCCTGAACTAACTAATACTTTGAAAATTTTTAGGTGTCCATCCACATCTAGAAGGCGATAGTTTCTCATAGGGGTTTCTGCAATTCGTGCCACCTTAATTGAGGATAGGGACATCAGATCCCTTATAACCGATGAATGGTTATCTCTGTTTGGGCTTTTAGAAGAAGTTCATAGCATCGGGCTTCCAGGAAGCGCTGCACCACTAAGACATGTGGCGGAACAAGAAGGCGGTGCTAATAGTCCTGTCATGCCCCCAGTCGAGGGGACTCAGAACGACGTCGAAGAGGGCGAAATTAGAGGTATCAAAACCAACAAGCCTGGTGATGCTGATGCAGGTCTGGGCAATGCGCCTATGTTCAAACCATCACAAGGCGCACAATCTTGCACGCAAATAAGGAGAGGAATAGAGCTCACATATAAACTCCATAGGAGAAAAATCGCTAAAGAGCCAGAGTTCATCATCACCTCAGTTGATGAAGCGTCTTCTTCCCAACTTTAGAAAGTTTGATGTAAAGGTTCTCGAATCTCTAGATCCATGATGATATCATGACTTATGACTTCCCAAACATCAGTATTGGGGGGCTTAATTCTCCCACTAGGAACGGTGATGACATTCCTCACACTAGCAAAGGAGAGAAACTCCTATAAGCAAGGTTGCAATAACTGGTCCGTCGAGGGGACACTAGGACACTCACAATCATGCGCACTTCACTGTACGATTTTCATCTATCTTTTATTCGATGGTCACTTATGCACTCTTGTTTGGTTTGCAGGTGCAATGTCTCAATCCTATGCCTTCGATCGCTTGAGGAGCTCATCAACACAGTATGGATCTAGTCACGGTCTAGAATTGGGTAGGCGGCGAGAGAGAGATGACAGTCTGGAAAGAAGTTGTCATTCGAGAGAGTCTTCATCTTCTAAACATAAGTTACAATCTCAATCGTCTTATCAAGAAGTTCATCCCAATCTTCCTGTACATAGCTGTGATCAGACTTCTTTCCAAACTCCTCAAATTGTTGTACCGCATGAGAATTATTCCGGCTCATTTAGTACCAGACAGTCCTACATCGTAGGTCGAGCGAATGCCCAATTATTACTTTTGATTCGGCTTTGCCTACTGCATCTCCTGAGGCTTTCATGGTAGAAAAATTGGCTGAACTTAAGGTCAATTTTCCAAAAATTTGCTTCAATGGGCTTAAATTCCATACCTTCCATTCATACAATTCCAGGGAATGCTAAAGCGAGTTCCTTTGCATGCATTAATGGCGTTTTTGTGCAACATGAAGCATTCCAACATCTAGCCGAAAAAATCTCCAAGGTATCTACCGAGAAACAACATGAAGTTGATCGTCTCAAGCTAGAGGAGATCCATGATAAAGACATAATTAAACATCAAGACAATGAGATCTCGGAGTTGACAGCGAAGCTAACCGCGGCAGAAAAGAGTGCCAAAGAAACATCCGAGCTAGTTAGTCATTTAGAAGCGGCTCACAAAAAGGAGCTGGATGCTTCCCTTAACCGCAGTTGTATGCTTGCTTTGGAAAAAGATACACTACAAAAAGAGAAAAATATTCTGGCCCACTTCGTTGAGGAACTTGAAGAACACCTTAAAAAGAGAAGGAAGAGAAGCTCAAAGCTCGGGAGGAGTCGTAAAGATATTGCAAAGAGGCTGTCGAAGCCTGGGGACTGAAAATTAAGCTTGACGAGCAACTTGATCAAATTGAAGTCCTCAAGGAAGAGCAAGAGAAGCAAGCCGCAACGAGGTTAGGGAGCAGATCGAGGCCCAGTTAGAAGATGCCAAAGAAGCTGGTCGAAATGAGATTAAGGACACGTTTGATCCTCTGATCATTGAATATAATGCTAAAGTCCTAATCTATTGTGATTTGAGTTTCCTTGGAGAGGGCTACCTTGAATCGCTCACCGAGGCTTGGGAATACATTGTTGAAATGAAGAAGAAATCCCTTGGTGAAGCTTATTTATATGAAGAGAAGCTGGTACGGGAGATTCTTCGCGGGGATGAACCTTTAGACCTTGCTGCTGTGAGACTCCGATACTTTGATATTATAACACCCTCCAGTAAGGGAAAAACATTGCTGAGTATTCCAAGTCCAATTCGAAAGGTACCCATCACTTCAAATAGCTGGAGTGTCAGATTCTCTTGGCCAGGGATAACATCTGAGCTATGATCCGGACAGACCCGACTATCAATCAAACGTGTTGACTCCTATTCAAGAAGGGAGCACTTCGGTAACAACTGAAAGTCAGCCGAACGCATGTATCCCGCTTTATTCTCCATTATTCAAGAGATTTCATTATCCAGTATGGCAACAATCGAGATCTACTGAAATTCTGATGGCCACCGACAGTCCAGGGCTCGACGTTCAAGTTATTAGAGCACTTGATGATGAAAAAGCTGATGACCAACCGTTTCCAGATGAATCAAATGATGTTGTGATTACTGGTGCCACTGAACATACCGATGAGGTCAGCTTAAAAGAGCGCATCAAGTGAGAGGAGTTGTTGAAGAAAAAAGCTAAGGCTGAGCCCGCTGACGTGGTCGTCGACGATCCAAATCTAGTCCTACTACAAGGCATTACACCCGGCGGGTCGGTTCCCGAATAACTCACTCCAACCTTTGAAAGCTCTTTGACCAAGGGCGACAAAGGATAAAAAAGAAGAACATGAGGACGCTCGGGTAGTGCCAGTCCTAAAAATCTGAAAGAGAAAAAGGGCAAAAGAAATAGCCATCACTTCGGCTTAATTTTTATATAACTTGTATTGCTACTTTTCTCTTTTTGATGGTCGTGACTATGTGGGTACGGCCCCAGCTTTTGAATAAACTTGTACCACAATTTTCAAGTTTAATTGCAAATAAAAGTTCTTTGTTTTCTGTTGAACTTTTATGTAAATTTCGTCTAAGTAGTCGAGCTATTACTTTTCCATTCAATATACTTGTAATTCGTTGCTCGTTAGTTCGAACAATCATCCATTAATGTTTACTCAAGGCCTCCATGTAGTCGTGGCCTTAAATGCTATTAAACACTGGGCTCAAGCCCTAGTGTTATGCTATCGGATGTAGCGGTTCAAGTGATCATACTCCTGCCCCCAGTCTCGAGTTAGTGGAGTTTGAAAATGGATGGTCGAACTCCATCCTTAACGAGTTTATACTCCTCCTGTCGGTTTAAGGCCAGGGTTTATGGAATAGTGAGTGGTCGAACCACACTCATTTATTTTTTTATAATCATATCCTCACTCTGGGGATAAGAGTTAATTGGTGGGCGATCGGATCGCACCCCATTCATGTTTATACTCCAGTCCACACTTTGGGGACTTAGAGTTATTTTAGAAAATAGTCGGTCCATATTTTCCTTAATTAATAGATTTCTCCTAAAATCCGGGGTTTAACTTAGCGAGCAATCGGCCGTATCACGATCGCTTTTGATTCATGTTTGTCCTATCACTCAGTAGGATTAACTTGGTTATCGGATGGTCGAGTCTCATCCATTCCTCGTTAGATATTCCGTCCATCGGGTTATAAGCAAGAATCCTCAAATGAACGGTCAGACCATTCTCATTTTGTTTAGTTCAATCGTGAACTTAAATGATCCACTAGCTCCAAACTATGGGAACCTGCTCGGACACATCAATATTAGTTAGTCGGGTATCGTATCTAATATGTAATTCTACCGCAATCATAGATATGAAGGAAATTTCAAACTTTATTAGCCAAATGAAAAGAAATAACATAATTTGTCTTATTATATATCTGGAAAATCAAATGCTAAAGCAAATTCAGAAATTGAATACAATTGAATGAAAAAGAATAAACTAAGTGAAATAGCGTTGTAAATGCTCGTTATTCCACGCTCTTGGGAGTGTGATGCCATCAACAGTCGCTAGTTTGAAAGTTCCCTCTCCAAGCCTTTGTTCAATGACATATGGTCCTTTCCAAGTAGGATTCATGTGTGTCGGGGCAGGTAAAACCCATTTCAAGATGAGATCGTCGATTTCAAAGTTTCTAGGATGGACTTTAGTATTGTAGTATCAGGAAAATTGTTGTCGATGTGCAACTGCCCTCAAATCAGCTTCTTTGCGCTTCTAATTTACAAAGTCTAGAGATTCCAAGAGGAGATCTCTATTCGTTCTGGGATCATAATAGGTCACTCAATGAGAAGGGACTCCGAGTTTAACAGGAATAGATGGCTTTGGAGCTGTAAGCAAGGGCGAATGGAGTATGGCAAGTCATGGACTTATGGGTGGTTCTGTAAGCCCATAATGCTACTGGGAGTTCATCCATCCACTTGCCTCTAGCCTTTTCCAAACGCTTCTTCAGAATGGACTTTTTGATTTTGTTCACAACTTGAACTTGTACATTTGCTTGAGGGTGAGCAACTGCCGCAAATCTCTTTTCAATATGACACCAACAGTAGAAGTCTTTGAATTCAGCGCTATCGAATTGGGTTTCATTTTCAGTTACAATGGTTTGTGGAAGGCCAAAACGACATATGATGTTCCATACAATGAAGTTGGTTACTTTTTTGGTTGTCATCATGGCTAAAGGTTCTGCTTTGTCCCATTTGGTGAAGCAATCAACTGCGACGATAGTATACTTCACAGCACCTTTAGAGATCGGTAAGGAACCAATAATATCTATGCCCCATATGGAAACGGCCATGGACTGACCATTTGTGTGATTTCCGTCGGTGGAGCTCTCAGAACTTTTGCATACTTCTGCCACTTATCACATCATCGAGCGTAATCGGCAACATCTCGATTGACAGTCGGCAAATAATACCCATAGCGGAGTATTTTCTTTGCTAGGGTTTACCCCCTAGTGTGATCGCCACATTCCCCTTAACTTTCTTTAAGACTCATTTTACTTCATCATGAGCGATACACCGGAGCAAGGTAATGGGAAAACCCTTTCTATACATGACTCCTTCTTGAATGATATACCATGAAGTTTTGCAAAGGACTTATTGCCTTTCATTCCTCCATTCAGGAAGGGCTCCCTATAGCAAATAGTATTTAATCGGAGTCATCCATGACTCCTTCTTGGGCTCTGTCTCTGGTGTACCCTGTCGATTTCCATCTGGTTTATGCTCAAAGCGTCTAGTACTTCGATTGGAACGTAGCCCATCTGTTGTGCATCCCAGTGCTAGTAAACTTTGCTAATGAGTCAGCCTCTTTGTTTTGATCTCGAGGAATGTACGTGATGTCATAATACTCAAACCCAGTCAATAGCTCTTGGACTTGGATAAGGTGTGGAGCGAGTCATTGTACTTTAGCTTGGTAATCTCCCCTGACTTGGTATACTACCAACCGTGAGTCGCAAAATATTTCAAGAGATTTTATCTCCAGTTCTCTGGCAAGTTTGAGTCAGCAATTAGAGCTTCATACTCGGCTTCATTGTTCGTTGCAGGGAAGTCGAGCTTCAAAGCGTAGCAAATTGATCGATCTTCCGGAGATACTAACACGACTCTCGCTCCAGAACAACTATCATTGGATGCTCCATCCCTATACATTTTCCACCGAATGGTAGGGGCTCCATTGCTCTCTGGAAGATCGTCTTATGTAGTGAATTCTACTATAAAGTCCGCCAGTGCCTATCCCTGGATGGCTCTCTGAGGGAGATAAGTCATGTCGATTTGACTCTGTTCGATGTTCCACTTGAGTAACCTTCTAGACATCTCAGGTCATTGTAGGACCTGTCATAACGACTTATCGGTGTAAACATTGATGGGATAAGCTTGAAAATAGGGACAGAGCTTTTGTGAAACAATCAACAAGCCGTACGCCAATTTATCTATCTTCGGATAGTTCTTTTCAGCTCCTGTTAATCATTTGCTAACATAATAGACTGGCCTCTGGATCCGATTCTCTTTGCAAAGTAGTGCGGCACTTATAGCATGTACCGACCTAGCTAAGTAGATATACAAGTCTTCATGATCCACTAGCTTGGACAAGATGGGAGGCTTCTCTAAGTGGTTCACCAAAGCTTGGAATGCATCTTCATAATCCTACGTCTATTCAAAGTTCCTTTTCCCTGTCCTAATCAAATCGAAGAAAGGAATGCATTTATCGGTCACTCTGGAAATAAATTGACGTAGGGAAGCAACCTTCCCATTTAGACTCTGTACTTGCTTGATGGTCTTCGACATTTGGATGTTGCGAATTTCTTGAATCTTTTCGGGATTAGCTTTGATTCCGTGAGCATTGACGATGAAACCTAAGAACTTTCCTGAAGCCACGCCAAAAGAACATTTCAGAGGATTGATTTTCATTTTGTAATGTTAGAGGATATCGAACATTTCAGCTAAGTCTTTAATGTGGTCGCTTGATCATTGTGACATCACGAGCATATCATCCATATATGCCTCTATCGTCTTTCCAATCTGATATTTAAACATTATGTTGACTAGGCACTAATCAGTCGCTCCAGCATTCTTCAATCAAAATGGAATTACCACATAGCAATATATCTAACATCAATAATGAAGCTGGTGTGCTCCTGATCGAGAATGTGCATCAAGATTTGGTTATATCTAGAGTAAGCATCCATGAAAGATAGAAATTCGTGCCCTGCGGTTGAGTCTACTAGTTGGTCGATCCTTGGAAGGGGAAAACTATCTTTTGGGCATGCCTTGTTCAAGTCCGAGTAATCAACGCATGTCCACCATTTCCTATTCGCCTTTCTCACAAGTACAGGATTAGATACCCATTTAGACTAGAGGGCATCATGAATAAACCCATTGCTTTTGAGCCTATCCACCTCCTTTTTAAGGGCAGCGGATCTCTCCAGATCTATGCCACGCCTTTTATTTTTCACCAGGACATGCCTCGGGTCAATATTTAATGCATGGCTCGTAATGGCAAGCGAGATCCCACGCATGTTGAATGAGTACAAGCAAACACGTCAAGATTCGCTCGGAGAAAACCAACAAGTTCTTTCATCATTGGAGGGCTAAGCTGTGATCCGATCTTTAGGACCCATGATGGGTCATCGTGGCTAACCGTGATGTCAATCGTTAGTTCAATCGGTGCAGCCTTGGTCTCTTTGGGCTCCTCCTTGTTATCCCTCGGATCTATGTATTTATAGAACCGATTGTAGCGCCTGAGCCAAGGCCCAGGCGTCGATTGTTAATCTTTGGCAGTTTGGATGCGGAGAGACTCTTCCACACCCTTACCTTTCTCCTTCCATTGAGGGTCTCTCTACTGAACCACGTAGCAGGCACATCCAGTTGCCTGATCGCCATGCTCAACTCCAACACCGTTATTAGTTGGGAACTTCTAAGTCAAACATCATGGGGCAAGAGCTGCCAGGAATTCAGCTAGGGCTGGTCGGCCTAGAAAATCATTGTATGGAGAGTCAACATCCAAGACAACAAATGGCAGAATCTGCACTCTCCTGCGGTCACCTTCTCCTAACTCCATGGGCAATTCAACATATCCGACAGCTTTGGTCGTAGCACTATTAAATCCATGAATGTGGGCTTTAGACGGTTTCAAGTCCTTAGCTTCCATCCTTATTTGATCGTAAGCCTTTTCAAAATTATATTTATGGAACTTTCACAATCGACCAAACTCCTCCTTACTAAGGCGGGGCCGATCATGGCTGAAATGACCATTGGGTCGATCGTCGATGCCTCTACCTTGTCTACATCTCTATTTTTGAACACAATGTCATCTACCGTTCTACACTGCTGTTTTGCCAGAGCTCCATCTTCTATACTCGAACAACATTCAAAATTGATATGCTTAATCATGCTAGCATAGTGCTCCATTTCATGCCAACTCTTATCAGCTGGATGAAGTCCTCTGACTATTGTATTGATCACTAATCTTCCACAAATCCACGTGGGCTCCACGGCCCTATGCGGAGCTTGTCCTCGGTTGGGGTCAGATGTCCCCTACCCGCCATCCTGTGGGGCTTTAATAAACTGCTGAAACTTTCTATCCCGAATCAGTTTATCAATAATATCCTGGAGATGCCTACACTCATTCGTGTTATGTCCATAGCATTCGTGGAATCGGCAATATTTTCCAATCCGCTTCTGCTTCTCTGTTGATTCTTTCGGAGATGGCTTCCTGTACTGCATGGTATTGCAGGTAGACAAATAGACGTTCTCTATAGATGAATTTAGTGGTGTGTAGGTATAATACATTGGAATCAGAGGCTTTCCTCTTCTAGAATCCCCTTTTCGTTCACGGTTCTAATCACCGCCTTTCTTTTGATGATTCGGTTTATTTTGGACATTCACTTGAACTCTTCCAGAACTATCACCAGACTATTTCACTGCAATGTTACTCTGTACTCCCTCTCTACTTGGTCCCACAACATTCTTCTTCCTAGAGCATCTAGCTTCATCTTTCCTCAAATACTGAGCTGCTTTTGCTTAGGAACGTTCCAATATTACGGGTGGTTTGCCAGCTAACTAATCGCCAAAGCAGATTCTGGATCAATCCCTCTCATTACCACCATCAATATTGAATGGTCATTCGGATTACGGACTTTTGTAACAGCTGTATGAAATTCCTCTAAATAATCTTTCAGCGATTTTCCCAGAGCCTGGATCACGCTGGATAAGGACATCACATCTTTAGGGCGAGTTGTGCGCATACAAAATTGCTCAATAAACTTTGTTGCTAAATCATCAAACCTAGAGATTGACCGTAGGGGTAATCTCGTAAACCACATTGTTGTTATGCCAGAGAGAGTAATAAGAAAACATCTACACTTTGTTGCATCATCAGCTTGTGCGGAATCCATCAGTCATTCATATGTCATGATGCGCTGCCTAGGGTTAGTTTTTTCCTCGTCAGTAGGCACCGACGGCATGTTGAACCTCCTTGGATACTCTGCAAGTAAGATATTGTTAGTGAATAGGGTATGGCTTCTCGAGATCCCCCAATCATCATTGGTCAGGCCTTGGCTCTCCCTTACTAGTTGTCTAACCATAACCGACAAGTTCGACGTTTGGATAGTTGGAGCCAAGCGGTGGTCGTGCTCCACCTCACATGAATAGTCCGGTCTATGTCTACGAACCGTTACATGCCTTCTTGGCTCAACATCCTCTCGATGTACATCACGTACGTTCACTTCATCGTCATTCCGGGGAGGTAATTGGTCTGCATCCATTTGAATTCCAACATCCAAATCAATCGTAGCAGCTCCAGCTTGTGCTCCAACATGAAGAGGCAAGCTTCCCTATCTGAAGGAGGGATCGGCCCGATCCTTATAGAGGGATCGGTACTGATCAATCTCGGCAAGCCTGGTTAGCTTGCCTACTGATGTTCGAAAGTTTCTATGTGATATCCGCCAATTCTGTGACGTTTGCGTCTATGATAATCATCTGATGAACAAGAACTCTTCGATGTGGAATAAGGGGTTGGGTCTCTCCTAGCTTTCCCATGTTGTTGCTGACTGATTTGGTTCATTAGATCGAATTAGCTTGAATCGACTGATTCAACTGTTGGGGACTATCCACTAGCTCTCTCATCAGATTCTGAAAATCATCTCTTGTGATGGAATTAGCCGTATTCTGGACATCCACTGGATTGGTAGCATTCACATCTTCTAGTAGATTGCTTGGGACTCCATGTTGGATGCTAACATTCTCATTTCCTTCTGCGTTTTGAGATGTGGATCTGGTGGTCCTAACCATTATCGATGGTTCTCCTTAGACTTTTGCAAATTTAAATAGAACAAATAAGCTTCTTGAAGATAATTCTGGATCTTTTAAGGGGATTTATGCTATCCAATAGCAGCAAAGGGTCCAAACAGAGCTGCGCATCTTGTTCTCAGTGAAAGCACCAAAATATTTGCACCAAAAATTGGCACAAACACCCAATAGAATTTTTTTTAGAGGAATAAATGAAGAATATTAAATGTAAACAGAGAGAATATAACAATAACATAATAAGAAATAAGCAAATAACAGAGACACAACAGTTTATAGTGGTTCGGCGTTGTTTGCCTATGTCCACTTTAAATAGATTGCTTTATTAATCACTTTATAAACTAAGTACAATAGGGATCAGATGAAAGTCCTTTATTACAATAGAGTACAAAGCAACTAGAAGCGTAAAGTCCTAAAAATGAACAATCAAGCCTGTATTTATAGAGAAAGTCGGCAAAAAATCTCCCAAAAAATTTGGCAGAGGGATCTCCAAAACCATATGGACCCATTAGAGGGATCGCATGGCCCAAATCCCAAGTAATAGGGATTGGTGCTGATCCCTACTTTGGAGGAATTTAAGGGTGCGATCCCTATGGGAGCTTTCCCATGTTGTAATATGCTTAGCCTCTAAGTTTCATGCCAATTGGATTAGTAGAACTTGAGTTATTGCTCGATCTTTGCTGCAAGGTGAGTTGTTTCCTGATTCTAGCCGATCCTTATCGAGGGAAGAGGGTTGATCCCTCTTGTTTCATCCTTCTGAGGTGTCCCTAAGGCAGGTTCCCTAAGGTCCCCAAATCTTGATCACAAAATTTCATATGCATTAGACTTATGGGTTTTGAGATATTGATTGTTTTCTATTGAGTTGTACTTGTTTAGCTGAAATATGCCGACCCCTATGTTGGAGAATGATTACAGTAGATCCCTTTTCCATATCAAACTATATTCCATACTTTGAACATTCTGCATTGCATATCTCTCAATTTCGTTCAATCATGGCTTCATATTACCCCATGTACTTTACCTTTGGACCCCACAATCATTGCTCTGGACTTACCGGCCTTGATGACAGTCGAATCTAACTTGCCCAATCAGTTTAGATATAGTCGAATCAAAATGCTGGATAAATATAACCTCATTATAACATTATAAAATAGTACAATATGGTTTATACCATGTTCACACATGTTTGATATATCACAGATATTATCCAATATTATCATGATATTTTAAAATATCTCATATCGGTACTTAACCGATACGTACCCGATACCTATATTAACTACTTAACCTCTACTATAGAAATGAATGGAATAGAAAGAGGATGGGTTCTACTATGATGACGAGTGCAAAGGTATCATTGATATTTGGAGTGTTTTGAAGTGTGCTCGTAAAGAAAGGGTATGCGAGAACGCTCATTGGGTATGAGTATGTTGTACCGCGGATTGAGTAAGGGATTCATATACCCCGGATCAAGGAAGGGATCCAGTTTCCTAACCATTAGAGTGGCATAGATTTGAGCACTGAGAAACCAATATTTTTTCTGTTAGTCTTTGGAGAGGATTGCCATACGAGTTATCATATATCCAATGCACATGAGTGATAGTGAAGACTGTTTGATGGATGCTATATATGCTATGTTTGATATTTTTATATCACTCTAGGAATGTTATAGGACGTAGGTATGGTGATCTTGGATATCTAGACACCCGATATTGTACTTAGGATGTAGTACACCATATGGTGATTTAGATTAGCATACGTTGTTATGTGCTAACTCTTTGGATGCTGGGACGTGCCATGTATAATTCTTCATACACTATGACCTATACCATATCGATTTTCGTAGTATTTTGAGACTGTTTATTACTCACACCATAATATTGTTCGAATTGAGTTTTTATGCTTTGCTTCTTATTATCTCAAGTGCTCTTAAATGAGTAGAATAGATAACAAGTGTGGCATAGTGCGCGACGTAGTGCGGATGACAACGCTTTCACATATATTATATTTTTTGAACATTTACCATTCCACCGTGCAATACTATGGAGTCATGACAATGTTTGACTTTTATTTAAAGACAGATATTTTGGGTTTATTTAGAACTATATAAACTCTATTGCTGGTTTGTATAACTTTATTGACCATATGCTTTAATTTATTTTGGTTCATTTAATTATATTTCTATCATGCCCATTTTATATCTATATTGGTATTATATTTAACTCGATGCTCTTTGAGATATACGATAGGGTTTGTAGTAGTTTTATTTACTTTACCCCTGATAATAGTCCTATATCAGTCAAGCACCATTGCAACACACTGTACATGTATATTAGGTGTGGGGGTGTGGGATGTCATCACAATTTGTATCTGAGCTTAGGTTAAGCAATTCGACTTAGGTTAACTCCCTTAATTCTAAGTGGATACCAGATCCATTAGAGATGGAGTAAGAGGAACATTCTATTTGCACCAAAATTGGTCACAAACCCCGAATGTTGTGAAAGCACCAGTGTACGAATATAAATCAACAATATTCACACACAAATCTCAAATCTAAGCAGACAGAGTATCACAATTCAGAAATAATGAACATAAACACGAGATTTATAGTGGTTCGGCGATCTTGCCTACGTCCACTCTGAAGTTGATGGTTTTATTGATGTTCACTTGATGATTACAATTTCTTCTGATGTAGTACAACTGATTATATGATTATAATCTAAATCTAAGGAAGTAGTGGTGATTCTGAGTAAATCTGGCAGAGTCTCGGCGCTCTTTAGCTCCTAAAATTGTCCGACCCCTTTTCTAAATGACCAGGGGCTCTATTTATAGGTGTAGGAGGCTGATATTTCGCCTAAATTGAAGGGAGACCAGTTCTGGCACGTGAGGGGGCCCACATGCCCGCTCTCTGGAAATCTGGGCCCACTTTGGGATCGATTCGACCCTTGCTTCGAATCGATCAAGTTTTGCTCCGATTGAGATGAAATTTGGCATGAACATTCCTTAGGTTGCCAGTAAGCTACTGTGAAAATTTCATAGCATTTGGACTTATAGATCTCAAGTTATGATCGATTCAAGTTGATGTTTTTCGTCCTATGGATTCGTTCGAATCGATGTGGTTCGAATCCATAGGGACGAATCCATGCTTCTGCACGTGAAGATGATGACGTGGTGCGCGTGCTTCGGGTCAATCCCCCTTTTTCTCCGAGTTTTTTGGGTCTAATCCTTGGTTTTAGCTGTGTGGAATTGATGGATTCGAGGTGATCGATCCGAAGACGCGTTTCCTTCGAATCGATTGGAACAGTGTTCGTTCGAATCGATCAGGGTATGCCACTATTGGTCGATTCAAATTTGCTTCAACAGGGTGGACTTGAAGATAGTTATGAGATGGAGTCGAAGTCCCTACAACTGCATGGATTCGAAGGGAAGGTCACTTGGATGGGTACGAAGTGATTCATCTTCATGGATTCGAAGTGGCTTTCCTGGACAGATTCGAACGAATGCTTGTCGATGGTTACGAACCATGTGGAGTCGAGCCGATGGATTCGATCATAGTGCTCATCGGTGGACATGAAGTAGATGGAGTCGATCAGATGGATACGAAGTAGAGGGGTTCCATGGATTCGAAGCAGGGGAAGGTTGACGGATTCGAACGCATATTCTTGCCTACGGATTCGAACTCAAAGCCATCTCCCCTAGCTTGCATCGATGATATCTTGAGCGTACGAACTTGGATCGACTTGAAATTTGGAACATTGGTTCGCATGGCTTTACTTGTCATGTCTTATCAATTGTAGCCTGATCTGGACTCGGACAAAATTCATCGATATCCACGGTGAACTTGTGATGTAAATGTCCTACAGGATGGACTGTCATTTATTTCTAGTCAACTTTTTGGTGTCACGGCCTTGCCAAAAGACAGGATAACATTTGCCCCCCAAAACATGCCTTGCGATAGGAAGGTGTGTTTTGTAATGCCATAGGTTGGATGTTCATATCCAGTTGATGACCTGCAAAGAAATTGATAGTTTTATCTGACCACGAATGACGATCGTTCGCGACCGTATGTCATTTGAGGTAATATGGGACCATTCGAGGTCGGACGTCGTTTGCGGTAAATAAAGAAATGGGACCGTTCGCGGTCGGATGTCGTTCTAGACGAGTTGTGACCGTTCGCGGTCGGGTGGTGCACGAGATAAAAGGTGATCGTTCGCGATCGGATGCCGCACGAGGCAGAATGTGATCGTTCACGATCGAATGTCGTACGAGGGAAAATATGATCGTTCGCGATCGGGTGCCGCACGAGGCAATATGTGATCATTCGCGATCGAATGTTATTAAATGAATTGTGACCGTTCGCGGTCGGGTGCCATTCGAGGCTAATGGTGACCGTTCGTGGTCGGGTGCCTGTTCGAGGCAAATGATGACCGTCCGTGGTCGGATGTCGTCCTAGACGGATTGTGACTGTTCGAAGTCGGATGTCGTTCTAGACGGATTGTGATCGTTCGCGATCGATTGTTATACTAGATGAAGTGCGACCGTTCGCGGTCGGGTGCCGTTCGAGGCAAATGGTGACCGTTCGAGGTCGGGTGCCATTCGAGGCGAATGAGTGTGTCCGGGGGGGACTTAGTATTATTGATGCCAGGTTCACATTCGGGTGAATTTATGAATCAGCGATCGTGGCGGTTCGTCACCACTCAAGGTGTGCTTGTGGACCGTTCGCGATCCAAAGCATACGCAAGTAACTTCTTCTACATGATTGCAAATATCAAATTGACGTTCACAGAAATATTCAAACAAACAAAGTCTAAATGTCCAAATCAACATGAAACAAAAGCAAAGCAAGGATGTCAAAGTGTAAATTCTCACTACGAGACAGTCAATAATAATTCAGAGCATGCCTGTGGATCGTTCGCGATCTCATACATGTGTAAATGGTTTGATGGTGTCAGTGAGAAGTTTACGACTCGTTCATCGTTATTTAAATTAATTGATAACCATTCGGTGCCTCGGCTCGGGGTCACCCCTAGCTGATGTAGACGGTGGTCGCTCTGGTTCCACCGTTGGAGCTCGCCTCCACACATACTGAAGTAGCCTACCGTTCCTGATATGCCCTTCTACCTCATCCTTCAGGTGTCTACAGTCATTTGTGCTATGACCATTCAGCTCGTGGAATAAGCAATATTTGTCTGACTTTCTCTCGTCGGCAGTCGGATCCCGTCGTATTGGTCTACGATAGGCAACTTGCTCTCGGGTGTCTTGGTAGATTCGCTCCAAACCCTCGTTGAGCTCTGAGTAGGTGGTGAATCGTGGCTCTCTCCGCAGTCGCTTTGGCCCATCACCACTATCTTCAGCCTTTCGTTTTCCTTTGTCCTTGCCTGAGTCCATTTCGAGAGGCTTTTTGTCTTTAATTGCATAAACGTATATTCCCTCTCCTTCTTCTCTTTCAGCATTAGCGTCTTCCAATCGCAAAAACTTTTCGGCTTCATGATAAAATTCTCCCAGGTCCGTAGGAGGATCCTTAGTTAGTGAATTCTTGAACTCCGTGCCATCAGATATTCCAGATACAGCTGCCATCATGACCATAGATGGATCTGGTCGATCCACTGACGCTGCTGCCACATTAAATCGCGTCAGAAAATTCCTCAAAGATTCCCCAGCTTTCTGCTTTAGAGTCGCCAAACTCATCACGTTCTTGGGTCTCGAAATATGAACCCTGAATTGTCTCATAAACCTTTCTGTTAAATCTGTCCAAGTCCCAATGGAGCCACTCTCCAGTTGTCTAAACCATAGCGCTGCAATGTCCGACAGATACAATGGAAAGCACCGAGCCATGACCTCCTGTGATGCCCCCAACACTTCCATGTGCCTCATATACTTCGTTAGATGGACCGCTGGATCTGTCCGCCCATCATACATTTCCACCGATGGTAGCTTGAAGTTTGGTGGATTCCTGGCCTGCCTGATCGTAGGAGTAAAGGGACTCCTATGTACATCCTCCAGATCTCTATTGACTAGTCCGCCTCTCATGGCCCGTCTGACCATCTCCGCCAAGCTATCATTGTCGTCAGGCTGTGATCTTCGAGTGTCACCTTCGTCCTGCCCCCCTGGCTGAGCGTTCATCCCTCCATTGCCACCAGGTTGCTCGGATGTCTCTGAATCTCTTCCCGGGATTGGATCAACATGCTCTAAGTGTGTGCCCCCCAACTCCGGCGCTGCGCCAGATGGTCCTGCTCCGTTCTGGATTCCGGTTGCTCCCCGATTTTGCGCTCCAAGTTGCCCAATCTGTTGAAGCAAATTCTGTATCATTTCCTCCTGTCACTTCATCATTGTCTCCATCTCATCCCTGGTGATGAAGACCGATGCTTGGTTTGCCCTCGAGAATGCCTCTTGACTCCCTTCATGCTGACTTTGTTCTGGTCTCTGCCTCCTACTTGTTTGTCTTGTCATGATGATTCAGATCTAAATTTCTTAGCCTTCTGATTCGACTTTCAAATGATAGAACTCCTGAGTTCAACTCTCAGTGAAAGCACCAAAGTGTTTGCACCAAAATTGGTCACAAACCCCGAATGTTGTGAAAGCACCAGTGTAGGAATATAAATCAACAATATTCACACACAAATCTCAAATCTAAGCAGACAGAGTATCACAATTCAGAAATAATGAACATAAACACGAGATTTATAGTGGTTCGGCGATCTTGCCTATGTCCACTCTGAAGTTGATGATTTTATTGATGTTCACTTGATGATTACAATTTCTTCTGATGTAGTACAACTGATTATATGATTATAATCTGAATCTAAGGAAGCAGTGGTGATTCTGAGTAAATCTGGCAGAGTCTGGGCGCTCTTTAGCTCCTAAAATTGTCCGACCCCTTTTCTGAATGACCAGGGGCTCTATTTTTAGGTGTAGGAGGCTGATATTTCGCCTAAATTGAAGGGAGACCAGTTCTGGCACGTGAGGGGGCCCACATGCCCGCTCTCTGGAAATCTGGGCCCACTTTGGGATCGATTCGACCCTTGCTTCGAATCGATCAAGTTTTGCTCCGATTGAGATGAAATTTGGCATGAACATTCCTTAGGTTGCCAGTAAGCTACTGTGAAAATTTCATAGCATTTGGACTTATAGATCTCAAGTTATGATCGATTCAAGTTGATGTTTTTCGTCCTATGGATTCGTTCGAATCGATGTGGTTCGAATCCATAGGGTCGAATCCATGCTTCTGCACGTGAAGATGATGACGTGGTGCGCGTGCTTCGGGTCAATCCCCCTTTTTCTCCAAGTTTTCTGGGTCTAATCCTTGGTTTTAGCTGTGTGGAATTGATGGATT
The DNA here is from genome assembly GCA_030737815.1 of Allium fistulosum. Lineage (NCBI taxonomy): Eukaryota > Viridiplantae > Streptophyta > Magnoliopsida > Asparagales > Amaryllidaceae > Allium > Allium fistulosum. Next base: position 429,954,118 of record CM060902.1, on the reverse strand, counting down.
CGAGGTGATCGATCCGAAGACGCGTTTTCTTCGAATCGATTGGAACAGTGTTCGTTCGAATCGATCAGGGTATGCCACTATTGATCGATTCAAATTTGCTTCAACAGGGTGGACTTGAAGATAGTTATGAGATGGAGTCGAAGTCCCTACAACTGCATGGATTCGAAGGGAAGGTCACTTGGATGGGTACGAAGTGATTCGTCTTCATGGATTCGAAGTGGCTTTCCTGGACAGATTCGAACGAATGCTTGTCGATGGTTACGAACCATGTGGAGTCGAGCCGATGGATTCGATCATAGTGCTCATCGGTGGACACGAAGTAGATGGAGTCGATCAGATGGATACGAAGTAGAGGGGTTCCATGGATTCGAAGCAGGGGAAGGTTGACGGATTCGAACGCATATTCTTGCCTACGGATTCGAACTCAAAGCCATCTCCCCTAGCTTGCATCGATGATATCTTGAGCGTACGAACTTGGATCGACTTGAAATTTGGAACGTTGGTTCGCATGGCTTTACTTGTCATGTCTTATCAATTGTAGCCTGATCTGGACTCGGACAAAATTCATCGATATCCACAGTGAACTTGTGATGTAAATGTCCTACAGGATGGACTGTCATTGATTTCTAGTCAACTTTTTGGTGTCACGGCCTTGCCAAAAGGCGGGATAACACATTCTTGAATGGATCAAGAGTATATATGAGAGAGCTTACTTGTTATATATTTTGACTTTCAAAACTATATAGTCGTATATATATAGTTTAAGATGCACTGCACATGTGAGCCTCATTAATGCAACTTTTTCTTAATGAGAGGCTGATCATTCTTATTTTAGATTAAGAATGAGCCAAAAAATGAGAAATACGGCTAGAAAATAAATTTCTAGGGCAGAGGAAGGAGCTGACTCGAGAGCTCCTAATCTCGTTTTATAGACGGTGTTTAATACCATGATGAGGAATATGCTGCAAAATTCCCAGGCGGGTGCCTTATTGCTACTAATGCTGGTGGTGATCAAGTGTAGGCGTCTAGAGCCGATTTTTCAAAGTTAAATAAGGAATTTTCAAGTCTTGGAAGAAAACCATTCCAAGGAACAAAGTCAGCTATGGAACTGCAGGCTTGGTTGGACGTCTACGAAAGGATCTTCGATGACCTGGAGTTGGATGATGCCAAAAGAAGGAGGTTGGCATCTTGACAACTCCATGGAAGGATTGTGATTTGGTGGAATGATGTAAAGGTAGTTACTCCCGATGATCGGTTTACTTAGGATCAGTTTAAAACCAGTTTTGTGTAGAAATTCACACTAGTAGCTCAAAAGTTGTTTCTATTCCATATGTTTACGAACCTAAAGTAGGGATACTTATCTATCTTCGAGTACGTAGCCGAGTTCAATGCATTATCAAAGTACAGAATGTCTTTCATCGGCACTCCGTTAAAGTAGAATGAAAATTTTATCATGGGCTTGAACGATTATTTAGGGGAGAAGCTAGTGGGACACATTGACTAGTCTTTTGAGAAGCTCATTAAGAAGGCTCTTTGACATGAGAGCCTGTATCCTAAGTCTGAGTCGGCTATTGTTTCCAAAGAAGAGCCAAAACCGCAATCAGGCAGGGAGGCAAGAAGAAAAGGAACATCAAGTGGAAGTATTTCTAGAACAAGGATGATCAAAAAAGTGGAACCTAATTGCCATAAATGTGGCAATAAGGGCCATCTAAGCAAGAATTGAAAAACTGAAGGTAAAAGGTGTTAAAACTACATCAAATTAGGGCATGTGCAGAAGGACTGCCCCGAACCAGTGAAGAAAAGGCATGTGGTGAAGGCATATGTATTGGATGATGTTTCGACTTAGTCGATTGCTCCCATGGAAAAGGAGAAGAGGAAGGGCATTACTATCAAAGGTATGCTTTCCATTTATGATGTTCCTATACATGTTTTAACTGATATTGGAGCTTCACATTCCTTTATATCTAGTGACTTGGTAGATAAAACAGAATTGAAACCCGAAATAGTTGACCGACCATTAATTGTGACAAACCATGTTGGAAGCTCAACTAGCCTTTGTGTAGTTTGTTGTAGTTTGGTCTTATCAAGTACTAGATGTTCTTTAGTTTGTAATTGTATTTTTGGACTTTGTGGGGTTCGGTTTTATTTTTGGGATGGACTGGCTGAGGAAGTATGCAGTAGTGGTGAATTGTGAGAGGCTGTTGGTGACGATTGGGATTGAGGATAGGAGGAAGGTAAAATTGGGTTGCCCACCGAAGGATGAAGCTATTATTAGCTCTTTATATTCTCTAGAGGTCCGGCATGATGGATTTTCATCCTTGATCTACACTAATAAACATCGGATTACTATAATCATTTTTTAATAATTATTTCAAAATATAACAAAAATCAACCGAAGAACCAAGCATTGAAGAAGTAGATGAGCCATCCTCGGTAAATGAAATAGCAAATGAAGAACTATAAGAACCAATATTAACCAAATTACTTTTACACTATTTTGATATAACCAAAACAAGTAGAAAATCATCATGGCTATTAGAATCAAGCAACAACAATATACTATGCAAACCAGAATTAGTTTCAATCACTCTTTTCCAATCATGTCTTTCATAAACTAATTCAATAAAACTGGATATTAATTCAGACCAAAGGTCATAAATAACATTTTTCAATCTCAACACATAATCACTCAAGCCAAGTCACGTACTATAAGTATTGTTAATGAATAAATTCGTCAATGCCCCAAAATGTAAAAGTAAAAAATTGTTTTAGAGGACAGTCTTGTCAAGGTCAATAGAAGTCGTCGAGGTTGGGCATGATGTCATTAAAGTCATCGAGGTTAGGCATGAAGTCATGGGAGTAATCGAGGTTAGGCATGTTTATACATGTCAAGTTTCAGCTTTGATATCGAGGTCTATGACGTTATCGAGTATGAAGTTATTCAAAGGGCAGTTAATATGGAGGGCGTCGAGGTTATAAAAAACTACGAGGCTCGGCGAGGTTTATTATAGTGTGCACAATGATGTTGAGATTGTGAGTTCAGAATAAACTCAAAATAGAATGTAAATGTGTAGATCGCAAACTCAAATCAAGCTGATCAAACTAACTCTTTATTAATTGGGCAAATTGTTTTAGATATAACACTCTTGATTTTACAATGATCCAAATCCCCAATTCGATTTAGGGTTTTAAATGAGTAAGAAGTGAGAAAAGGAAAATTCCGCAACCTGAATGAAGACCCTCGGTCCCTATTTATAGAGTTTGGCGGGTGGAAAACTTTGTCATTCATGAATCTCGGCACCTTTAGGCTCGTCGAATGTCAACGGTGAATGTTTTACGACCTCGACATGATTAGAATTGTCGCACGTCGAAATCTGCACAATTGCATCTTCCTTGGCATGACTTTTGCGGTCTCAATACTCGATGTCGGCGTCCCATTGTTGATAGAATGAGATGTTGACATCATCCACGGACATCGACATTGATGGATATCGACATCACATGTATAGATATGCGGTGCTTTCCATAAGGCTCGATGACTCGGCAGTGTTGATCCTCGGCGAGCTTCAACTGCTACTATTTGTAAATTGGCGGCGATGTTGAGTTGGAGGCTTGGGGAACCTCGATGAGCCTAATAGCTTTGATGTTGTTTGAAGTCGTCTTCGGCATCCTCTTAGCCGTGTTTATTGATGCCGACATCATTGTGCCAATGATGTCGAGGTTGACTGATATGTAAGGCTCCCTCGATGATGATAATGATAGTATCCTACTTTGCTACATCCATGATAACATCGACACCGCTGTATCCAACGACGTCGAGACTGAATCGTTGTAGGACTTTCTCGATACGATATAGTAGTAACATTTTCCCTACTCCCTAGTATGAGAAAAAGCATTGACTTTTCAAGTCAATAATTTGAACATCCCTTGTTGCCGCCTATCGATCTTCCAAAGCTTAATTTGTTCGTCCATTTGAATTTGATCGGATGGCTTCTATGCATATGATTTTCCCTATAAATACGCAAGCCTTTATTATTCTTCTTTCTACCAACAAGCAAATACACCAAACGAGAAATAGGAAATTCCAAAGGAAACTTTTATCAATTAAAATTCTTAATCAATCACTTCTTGTTCATGTATGGTTCCTACCGACTTAACTCAATTGCTCAATTCGATTAAATTTCTAGAATTTTACTAGGGTTTAGTTTTGGGGGTTCTTTAGATTTTGTTTTGATTATTGGCATGTTTTAGATCAAAATTGTGAGTTTGGTAAGTCGATTTGAGATTATTATCAGGGTTTTGATGAATGAAACTTGTTGAATCAATCGACTTCAGATTACTATTGATTTTTAATTTGGGGATTTTCATTGAGACGGGTCTTTGAAAATGAACCCAATTATTGTTTTACCCTAATTGATGTGATTAGAGAATTTGTTAGGTGATTAACCGACAATGATCAATTTTGGTGTTTGATTTTTGAAAACTTTTCGCATGCTTAATTATTTTTGAAACATCATATTAACTTTAGAGTTCGACATCCATAACATTGCTTCATCCTCGACATCGCTACAAAACTTGATACAATGAACCTCGATGACATTATGACACTTAAGATCAAAAAGAGTTACATGATCTCGCCATTTGTTGCTGATATTATTAATGTGGGGCTTAAGTAAGTGTAAGGCATCATAGTGCAAACAAATTTAGAAAAAGGTCACTGCTATTAATATAGTTTAATTTGACCGAACACGATATTGTTTTATTTTTATTGCTATTAAAGATGATATTGTTATGTTGTCATTACCCTCGATGACCCTGAAATTTTTCTTTTTACCGTCGAGAAATGTGTGTGTACTACTTTGAAAGTATCACCATTAATGTCGATGTTTATTGAAGCGCGTTATTTCATGCCGTTGTCCTTCACCAACACTCATCGCATCCTGTCATCAATGTTCATTAATGCCGACAATATTAATTACTTTAATATTATTTATAGTAATGATGCTTATTGATGTTTCATAACACTTGTCATCATCACGACTCATGAATTAATTTTACTAACGTTGTTATCATTAGAGTCGATATCGATGTCCTTAGAATTTATTTGTGTCGACACAATTATTACCCATTAATGTTGGAAACACTTATTTGTTCAAGGTCAACCATGATTTTAAAACTTATTAGTTTTGTTTATTCACCCATGTTTTGAATTTCCCTCTTATGGTTAGGTCGATTTTTGTTATTTATATAATAACTAATCGCTTAGATATTAATGCACAAAATTTTTACATGGTACAATTATGATTATTATCTCAAGTTTAGAACTATATCACCTGGCAGATTTATGAAAAGCAAACATATGGGAAAGAAATCCTCCGTGAAGCCTGACATGGGACCCAAGCCATCTCCTCCTACTGATAAGAAAGAAGATGATGGTCCACAATCGTCATATATTACAACTCAATGGGAATTTGACTCTATCTGGGTCAATTTGGCATCACTGGAGTAGAAGCTATTCCAGCGGACTCTTCACATAGCATCTGCAACCCACTTGAAGGATATTTTGCTTTCACTGTAGTGTACATTTGGCACTCTGGCTATCTTCCATTCCTTGGTTTCCTTCATAGATATATGGAACATGTGAGTGTTGCTCATATCCAATTATTGCCTAACTCATACATATACTTGATATGCTCAGAGGTTTTGGCTCGAGAAGCAGGACTTTCTTCTCATAGCACTGAAGTTTTTCATCATATTGCAATTCCTACCATGTCCGTTGATCATTCAGATCGCCGATTATACTGAGTCTACCTTCACCAGAAAAGCGTAATTCCTAATAGTGTTTACAGAGCTAGAGAATGGAAGACGCGATACTTCTTCATCAAGTGCTTTGCTAATATCAAGGGAACCTTCTCTATTCCAAGTAGGCCCTCTTTCTTTCTTCTTTCCTTTAATGTTTACACAATATTGTTACTAATGGATGTCTCTTTCTAGATGATGCTCCTAAGGAGTTAAAACCCACATATCAAGAAATTGTTCGATCTTTAACCAAAGCAGCAGAAAGCATAGGGAACAGGATCAGTTTGCTAACTTCCGCGAGACTTCACAATCATTCCATTATCTTGGATTGCCACAAGATTCTAGGGGAGCCTCCAAAAGTTAAGTTTAACCATTATGGTGGAAGTTCATTGGTAATGGAAAAACCAGCATCTTTTACTTCCAATTCTCTAATTCAACCTAGTACTGACGGTAAGCTTTAATTCAAGTTAAAAATGGAATCTCTAATACTCCATACTTGCTAACCCCTTGTTGATATCTATAGATTTGTCGACTCCCATCCTTTCTGGAAAATCAAAGACCGAAGTTGCTATGTCTTAAAAGAGAAAGAGTATAGCTTTGACCACTATAGAGTCATCTGAACCAAATATTAATATGGATTCAATTTCCCAAGCCATTAAAAACTTGGACAAAGAGTTAGTTGATAGCAATGTAATTACTGATATTCCTCCTTCTCCTCAAGTTAAAAGGCCTAAACGTGTGAGTGATTTTACTCCTATCATTGTCGATGAGTTAGAAGAGGTACGCATTGATTTAACCCCTAAAGCGGCACATTTAGAGAAGGCTCTAGAGAAATTAAAAGAAATCCAAGTTGAGAAGACTAAAGAAATTCAAACTCCTAATCCTCTCGTTAATGTCTCTTTCCCTACATCTCCAACTGCTATTAATTGTATTTGTGTTGAATTTAGTGTGCTCATCTCTCCGACTGAACCTTTTCCTTCCAAGACTCAACCTCAGTCTTCACCAATAAACTTTGAGGAACTTGTTAAGATGGCTATTCAATCTCCATCAATTACCTCCCTTGGGTCATCGCAGCCTCCAGTCTATTTGGATGATCATCTTCTCCTGATTCTTAAACAACTCTTATATATACGTTATCTTACTCATTTGTATAAAATTTAGAATTTGTGAATCCCATTTCTGACTTAAATAGTTGTATATTCTAGGTAGGGAAACATATGCTTCTTCTTAGAAATTCCTCCTTAGGACCTTCTGAAGAAATTATGGCGCTTAATAAGAGAATTTCCTTGCTTCAAAATGAGATAAAGGATATCATCACTAAAATAGATGCTGCTATTCCTGAAGAAGATAAATTTATTTCTTCTCTTCAGAAGGAAATGAGAAGTATTGCTGCTAATAGAGATGAAGCTATTTATGAAAAGAATAATCTAGCTTTTTCACTTGTTGAGGAATAAAAAGCCAAGCAGCTATTAGATGGGAAGATAAAATATTTGGATTCTGAACTTGCGACATCTTCCAAACTTAAAGAAGACGCAGAGAGGGTGGTTAGAGAAAATGCTGAGTTGAAAAAAGGAATGGTCGAGCTAGTTAAAGAGAATGAGTTGCTTATCAAATGGCTTGAAAGAAATCTAGCCTTTTGGACTATTCGAATGATATTATTATTGATGCCAAAAATAAGGTTGCCAATTTCCTATATGTTGCTCTTTCGAGGATCAAGGAAGAACGTTACGAAGATGCTTTGTTCATGGCATATGCCAATAACATCCGGAAGTGTCTATATCTAGATTTTCCATCTTTGTCGGCTATCAATGATACATGCAAAAGAAAGTTCAGTTTGAAATTGAAGAAAGAGAAAGAGACCCTCGATAGGGAATTCCATACTATAGAGAGGATCAAGGCTGAGGAGTGGTTAGCATTCGATGATGCTCCTAGTGATGAAGAATCATAGCCTGAAGATAAAGGAGATTGTCATACTGATGATGAAGACAAGAATAGTGATGATAAGGATAATAACGATGATGGTAAAGGTGGAGCTAGAAATGATGGGAACGGGAATGAGGATGACGATGATCGCCATGATGATTATGGTGGTGGCGATGAGAGTGATGAACTGAACCCACCAGCTAGCTAGATGATAAAGATGGAACTGGTGATGCTAATCAAGTCTCATCCGCTCAAGATGCTAAAACTGCTGATACCACTAGCCCTTCACAGAAAAATCTTTCCGGCAAACGCAGTGCATATCAAAGCTAGAAGCCAGTGGAGAGAAAAATTCCGTCACTTATGGTTTCTTCTTCTCAGGTATGAATTGGTTTATACAAATGCTTTTGATTTTTAAGTATTTTAATTAATTCATTGATCAATTTAATTAAAGAGAAAGTCAAAGTACTATTATGATGCTCTGCTTGAGAAGAAATAAAGGGACATAGACTGGTTAAAAAGAGAAATGGATAGGTGAATGAGTATAACAACTTATCTAGAACATACCACGACCTTGCTGGGAGCGCACTAAGACTGACACATTTCAAAGAACAAGAAATTGCTCCACGGATGAAGAAAGCTCGCGAACATAGGGAAAAACTTTTGGAGGAAAATGATGAATTGATGACCCTTTTCTGGATGCTCATAGATGAAAGGGATACTCTATGAAGTTTATGTACAAAACTTATCATAGGAATCTAATCATTGATTTCTCTTATTTAAACGGGAAAAGCAGAGGACTAATCAAACGACTACATTGTAGATATTTGGATGAATTTAGACCTCCTGATTCTTACCCTAAGGAATGTTGGAAACTTCCATGAGTCGATCCTATTCCCCTCTCATTACTCCCTGTTTGCATAAAAAATGGGCAAACACCTCCAAGTCGTATGATTTAGTTGATTTTATGTTGTTTTTAGTGATCTGGGTGATTTATGCAAATATGTAAAAAGCAGGGACTAAACTGTAAAAGACACACAGATTTATAGTGGTTCAGCCAGAATGTGCCTACGTCCACTTTATATATTATTCCTCCTTTCTTGTTCAGATTACAAGTACAAAGCTTTGATACAAGTATATGAAAGTTGTTTGAAAGTTCTATCCGTGCTTGAGCCCTCAAACTTGTCTCCCATTGTTGTACCCCTGCCCCTCTATTTATAGAGTGGGGCTGGGGGCTGGAGTCTTGGATGTATATAGCTGCTGGTGGGCCTAGGCTGACGCAATCTGGCCTGGCAAAGTTGGTCCGGAACGCCTTGGTCCGGTGGAACTTGGTCCAGCGATGAGTGATTCGGTGATGGTTGGTTGGAGTTTGATTTGGTGGGACTTGGTTTTGGTTCGGTTGTGCTAATTTGGAGTTGGTTCAGCAGGGAGTTGGAAAGGAGATGGTTCGGCAGGGATTTGGAAAGGAGATGGTTCGGCGGTGTTGGCCCGGTCGAAACACACCCAACACTTGCCCCCCAAAGTAGGGCATGTGCATGCATATGGCGTGCTTTGTTTTAGGCCATTCATCCTGGACACTCTCATCCGATCACGAATGCCGAACCAATGGGTCTGGTCGTTGATATTTGCCTATAAGTATGGGCCTTATGCTTTCGTTATTCACTACCAACTGAAATAGCCGAACCAGATTCTTTCCTGCCGAATCAATCACGTCACCGAATCACGCTTGATTACCGAATCAGGTGATTGCCGAATGTCTCTTATGTCTTGAACCATCGAATGAACCCGTGGGGTATGAGTGCAGAATGAACCTTCGTGCCTTGAACTACCGAATGTGTTTTGTGGAGTATGGGCGCCGAATGAACCTTCGAGCCTTCGTACTACCGAATGAATTTGTGGAGTATGGGCGCCGAATGAACCTTCGAGCCTTTATACTACCGAATGAATTTGTGGAGTATGGGCGCCGAATGAACCTTCGAGCCTTTGTACTACCGAATGAATTTGTGTGTTGAATTATAAGTGAAACTCTAGACAACATACACTTGCTTGTTTATATCTCTACATCCCTTGTTCTAACAATGTGCTTTCTCGTGTTTGCAGATAATGTCTCATAAAGTTGAAACTCGCTCTGACAAGAAGAAGTCCAAGGACCGGGGAGAGCCTTCCGTAGTGCCCCCGGTTCAGGCAGCACCAGAACGACAGGGACCAACTCCGAGATCGCCAGTTGACGGGTACGGTCCTTAAGAGCTTCTGAACTCACCGCCCGACTGCTTTCCTAGCTCCCTCAAAGATGAGCAGCTTGATGTTATTTCTCGCTCTTTCGGGATTGACAGGGCGCGTATGCTGTTGCCGGGGGAAGGAGTGATGCCATATAATCCCCCCGAAGGATATTTCGCTTATAGTAGGTACCATTGTATGTGTGGTGCCATTCCCCCGATCAATGCTTGGATAGTCAGCTTCATCACCTACTTGAAGGTGGCTCCATTCCAGCTTCAGCCTAACTCCTACGCCATCTTGGTGAGCATGTTTGTTATCTTCCAGAGGAGACACGGGCATCCTCCTTCCAATCGGGAAATCCGGTATCTGTACAACTTAAGAGGCTACAAGAAGGGGTCTCCGTATATTAGCTTGGAGTCGGCCGTGTCCTTCAAGCCAGTCCTGGATTTATATTCAAAGTTCAGCATGTTCAAGAAGGAATGGTTTTTCGTCAAGGATGACACTGTTTCTATCCATTGCTTCACCTCTGGCTGTAAGTTGAAGCTTATTTATAATTTCCGTTCTGACTGCAATGCTTCTTCTTATGTGTTTTTATTTCTTGCTAGCGACAGGTGGCTTTGCGGTCGTGGAGAACGATCGCCTGGTTCAGATGGCTGCGGAAATAGAAGCCATTTCGGGAAGGAATAGGTCGGGTTCTTACTTGATCAGGAACGCTACACTTCTGGGGCACAACCTTATTCTACCACATCAGTCCGTGGTCAAGCAAAGAGACACGGCAGAGGAGAGGGCTGCCAAAGCTAAAGGAGGGGCTACGGCGAAGAGCAGCAAAAGGAAACCCTTCTCGAAGCATCCAATTGCTGGGGGAAGAAACTTAAGAAGTCCGATGGACCCTCCCCCAGCACATGTCCAGATGTCCCGGAGGAAGATGTGGAGGAGGAAAGAGGCGAGGATGAAGGAGGTGAGGCAGAGAGTGGAAGTGGTGGAGAAGGTGATGGTCAGAGCGATGATGGTGGCGACGGACAGAGCGGTGGTGGTACTGGGGCTTTGTCTTCTAAGCAAGCAGGTGTGATCCAGGAGTGGACAGATGATGATCTCCGTCTAGCTTTTGAAGGGTCGGACGAAGGATCGGTTTTAGTGGAGAGGCCTAAGAAAGCTGACAAGGCCGAGATCGGTGCTGATTCTTCTAAGAGCGCTTCAGCTAAGGCAATCCCTGCAATTCAAGGTGAATTTTCTGTCGACTCCATTTACGATAAGGATTTAGAAATATTTTACGGCCCGCTCCCATCCTGGAATCAGATTCAGGACTTATTGCAGTATCCCACGCCTCCCCAGGGTTTGTATAACAAATGCGTCGTCTTTTTTTTTAACTTGATGTATTTCTTAAATTATAGCTCAATGAATGCTCGTAACACTTGGCTTTTATTACAGGAGCGGGTAAAGTGGCCAAGGTGTCAGATGTTCGGCACCGCCTCGAACAGTACAAACTCCTCAAGGCTTCTACTAAACCAAAGCCTCCGACTAACCGTCCTGGAGATGTAGTCGGCTACGGTCCCCTTCTTGGAGTTATCGAAGAGGATATTCAAAGGAAGAAGAGGAGTCGCCCCTTGTTTGAATCTTCACCTGGTCCTCTGCCCCCGACTCAGCCTCCTCAGGATGTCACGGAGGAGAATACTGAGCTTATTCCTTCCCCGCACTCGTCTGAAAATCCTACTGTTATCCCGATAGATCACCCTGGTTTGGCTCGTAATCCATTCGCGGGTCATCCGGATCTGGATCCGGGTTCTCACGATATTTCCTTCGATGAGGTTACTGGTGAGCACCTTCTTCCTCGTAATCCTATGGTAAGGGTGCTTGATGAGGCTAAGTCCCTGGACCTTGATTTGCTTGCTACTCGGGTCGCAACTTTTGGGGACGAAGTTAAGGCAAGAATCGACCGGGTTGCTGAGGAAGCCAGGAAGCTGATGGGGCATCATGCCCGACTGGCCAAGGCCGGAGAAGAAATCGGGAGTGCTAATATTCGGCTGCGGTTAATAGTTTCCGACCAGGCCAAACAACTTGCTAATCAAGCCATCCAGATCTCTCAGCATGAGGCTACATCTAGGCAATTAAAGAAGACTATGGAAGAGGCCAGCAGGGCAGAGTTGCAGAAAATGGAGGCTGCCTGTAAGGAACGGATTGACATGGCTATAGCAACGGTGGATGAGGTTCGGCAAGTGGATCTCGAGCGGGTACAGGAATTATCCGGGAAACTTGAGGCCGCGGAGCTTGCTCAAACCAAGCTGAAGGAGGAGATGGAGGCGATGAGGAAATCCTTTCAGGTTGATTGCTTGCGATACAAATCGAAGAGGGATGCTACCACTGGAAAGCTATTGGCTTCTGTGGGCCAAATACGGGAGTTTGAGGAGAATGAGGGGATAATGGACGAGATGCTCCAGGATATGTACTTTCGTACTTGGAGACAAGGCAACTTATCTTGGATGGATGACTATCCCCGAGTCATGGCTAGGATTTATCTTAGGGCCCTGGAGGAAGCTAAGGTTGAAGCAGATAAGAAGAGCGGCGTGACCTTTAGAATGGATGTGGTTACGGCTCAATTCACCAAGGAGGAGAAGGTGGCGGTGAAAGAGGGTATGCGGCTGCTGGCTACTGAGGAGGTCGGTGTGCAGTTAGAGGATGATGATCAAGGAGTAGATGTTGGTGAGTTTTTCCTTTTAGCTTTCCGTAACTTGCTTGCTTATTATTAATGAATTCTTTCCTTGGTCGGACAGGCGGGACCTCCGGAGCACCAACTTCCTCTGGTCAACATGCTGAGAGTTCCCATTCCACAGTTAAAGAGATCCCAGAGGGCCAGCAGGACAAGGGTAAAGCTCCGACGCAGCTGACTCCATGACTTGACCTGGATATTTTTTGTTTACTTGACATTGCTGTCTATGTTAGTCTCAAATCAGCAACGTAACTTTTAGGCTGTAATTATGTTACTTGTAACAAACGACTTTATTCTTGGCGTATAATTTTTTAACTTAAGCTGATTCTGTCGTATTTGAATGCTCTCGTTATTTTGATGTGTTGCATAAGAAGTATAGCTGTGCATATGTCTGTGATTCGATCGTGTTTGATGTCAAGTTCTTGCTTAAAATGTAATTTCATACCTTGCAATGTTAATGTGATGTGCGAATAAATTATAGCTACGTATTTATGCACAAAAGAAGAAAGTACCGCCCTTCACGTTTTAGTTGTAGACGGCAGCTTTGAAGGTCTTGTGTGACCGAGTATGGGATGCAGCCGAGTGTCCAGTTGTGAGTTCCTATTCCCATTAGCGAGTGTCTCCTACTCTGTGTCCTGTACTTTAGGGATCGTTATAGAGGATAGGAGGAAAGTTCTTTAAATAAAATTGAAATATGAGAAACAGTAAAACTTCCAATCACGGAAGGCCTTCGATGTGCTTAAGTTTGTGGCAAACGGGTTTTGTAGTCACTTTCCCTAGCTGTGGGTTTTGGAGACATTTGTCACCCATCTTATGCCTCCGCGGGGAGTTTATCTTTTTTACCACGGCCGTACTTAAGACACATCGGAGCCGAGATCGCGCACAGTAACTACCCAGGCCATTATGGCCCGTAATCGTGGGTATTATTCGATTTACTGTGGCCGGCTAGCGTGGGTGCCGATCGTCAACCGTGAACTACCCCTGGCTGGCCACACCTTATGTTGGGGCTTAAAGTAGGTTCACGGCTGCCGGCGAGCCGAACGCCGTAATTAGCTGCCTCGGCTATAGTCGGCCTTCTCGGTGGCTTATAATCGGCTCATTACAGTTGGCTTTAAGGGCCGTCGCGAGCAATGAGTTAACCCGCAACAGAGGGATGCCGAAGCAAAAGTGTCTCATTGGCGAGGGCATAGATTCGCATAGTACCTGTTAGGTCTTGTCCAGGAGAAGTCGCGCTGTGGAGTGCCTTGAATGGGAATGCTATTTGCATAGGATTTCGTTCAACAGAAAAGGATAAAGTTAACAAGCAGCCAAGATATAAAGGAACAAGTTAAAAAGAGACAAGTTTTTTAAAGTGGTTCGGCATGAAAATGCCTACGTCCACTGATTCTCTTTGTTAATTCACTTCATATGGGCAGTAAAAGTTAAGAAAAGTATCGACGAAGGTGTTGGATGTTCCATACCCTCTGGAACACCTCCCCGTCCACTGTTGACAAAATATAAGCTCCATTGTGGAGATCTTTATGAATTACATATGGTCCGTCCCAGATTGGATCTAGTGCTCTGGGGCGCGGGAAGATTCGCTTGAGGACAAGATCTCCCTCTTGTAAGCTACGACGCTTGACTTTGGAGTTGTATTGCGCTGCCACATTTTGCTTGTGAGCTGATGTTTTGAGTGCTGCATCGTTTCTTCTTTCCTCAATTAGATCCAAAGACATGTGGAGGAGCTGTTCGTTCTCTTCTGGGTTATAGTGGATCCTACGGTGGGAAGGCACTATAGTTTCAACTGGGAGCATAGCCTCCGATCCGTATGCCAAAGAGAAAGGAGTATGCCCCGTTGATGTTCTGAAAGATGTGCGATAGGCCCACAGTGCCGTAGGGAGTTCATCCACCCAAGCGCCTTTTGACTTTTTGATTTTCTTTTTTATTAGAGTTTCGAAGAAGGGGATGCATTTGTCGGTCGCTTTAGAGATGAATCTGCTTAGGGCGGCCACCTTCCCATTTAGGCTTTGCATTTCCTTTCGGGTAGAAGGTATCCTGATATCTTTCAGAGCTCGGACTTGTTCAGGGTTTGCTTCGATTCCTCTGGCATGGACGATGAATCCTAGAAACTTTCCTGATGATACTCCGAAGGAGCAGTGATTGTCGGCTTCCCTTGACTTTACCAGCATGTCATCCACATAAACTTCCATAGTTTGTCCTATTAGCCCCGCAAACATCTTGTTGACGAGGCGCTGATAGGTGTCTCCTGCGTTTTTAAGTCCGAAAGTCATTACCTTGTAGCAGTACAATCCCCGGTCAGTGATGAAACTAGTGTGGTCTTGATTGGGAGCATGCATAGGAATTTGGTTATATCCTGAGTATGCGTCCATAAAAGATAAGAGTTCGTGCCCGGCTGTGCTGTCCACAAGCTGATCGATTCGGGGAAGTGGGAAGCAATCCTTCGGGCAGGCATCGTTTAAGTTGGAGAAGTCAATGCATGTTCGCCACTTCCCATTAGCCTTCTTTACCAGCACCGGGTTGGCGATCCACTCTGGGTAGATGGCTTCTCGTATGAAGTTATTGGCAAGTAGGTTCTTTACTTCTTCATCGAGGGCTGCTGATCGTTCTGCCCCCATACTTCTCTTTTTCTGTTTTACTGGCGCATTGGTAGGATCAATGTTTAGTACGTGGCATGCTATGTCAGGGGAGATTCCGGTCATGTCAGCGTGTGACCATGCAAATACATCCAAGTTGTGGCGGAGAAAATCAATGAGTTGTTCCTTCAATTCTGCTTTTAGTTAGGACCCGACTTTCAATAGTCTACTCGAGTCATGTCTGTCTACAGATACAAATTCCATAGCCTCTGCAGGCTCGGTGGTGGCCTCCTCCTCTTTGTCCCTGGGGTCTAATTCATTGAAAGGGTCGCTGGTATATCGAAGAGGAGGGGCTTTCTTTAGTCGTTATGCTTCCAAACTTTTTGTGCAAAGGGCAATCTCTACACTCTTCCCTTTATCCTTCCTGTGGTTATTGCGAAGTTCAGTTACATGGCAATCTCGAGCAATGTCCCGGTCTCCCTCTACTTCCCCTACTCCATTGTCCGTTGGAAATTTCATCTTCAGGCACCATGGGGCCAGGACAATTTGGAAGTCAGACAAGGCTGGCCTTCCTAAGAAGGCGTTGTAGGCTGAGCGGTTTTCTATCAGCACAAATGTCTGTTTCCGCACAACGGAGCGGGGATGACTTCTAATTTCAACAAAGAGGTCCAGTCGCCCGAGGGGCATCTTCGCATTTCCTGTGAAACCGTGTAGTGGTTTATTGCAGGGAAAAACATCCTTTAATGACAGCTTCATTTTGTCAAAGGCATGCTGGAATAGGATATTCATTGAGCTTCCAGTGTCTACTAGAATTCGAAAAACCTCGGCTGGACCGAGCCGGGCAGAGATAACCATGGGATCCGTGTGATGGTACTGCCTTCCCTCCAGGTCACGCCTACCGAATGTGATGTCACCATTCTCTATCCGCTTTGGGTGGCGTTCTTCTATAATAGAATTGACACATTCTTCATTGTTTCTAAGTGACTTTCCGTACCTTTCCATCTCTGCCCAGCTTCCGTCGGCGATGTGTGGCCCTCCCGAGATGGTATGGACCACTATCTTCTCTTGACTGGAGCCGCTGGTGTTGCGATTTCCTCTGCCTATTTCTGGGGAGGGTAGCCTTGGGTTCTCATTGGCAGGAACTGGAGTCCTGTTCTGGCCTTTTACATAGCGTTCTAGTCTTCTTCTTCTGATGTGTTCTTCAATCAAGTCCCGGAGATGATGGCATTCGTTGGTATCATGCCCATGAGATTCGTGGAAGCGGCAGAATTTTCCAAACTTAATTGCGTTATCTGATTCCTTCTTGTGCGGGGGCATTTGTATTTAACTTCGTCTTGAGTGGCCAGGAAGATGTTTTCGATCGTTTCATTCAATGGGGTGTAAGCGTCAAATCTCGGTCCTGGCCGATATAGACGCTTTTCTCCCTTCTTGCCTCCAACGTTGTCTCTAGAATCATTTCTTCGAACATCCTTTGCTACAGCGGGCGTGTTGCCGTGAGCTGCCTTATTTTGTTGCCCTATCTGCCTCTCAGTGGCAGCGTCTTCAAGTCTCATATATTTCCCAGCTTCATGGAAGAAATCGGGTAAAGTAGCTGGTTTTACTTTGGTCAATCTTCTAGCAAATTTAGTATCCGGATGCACACCACTACAGAGGGCCATTAAGATAAGCTTCTCATCGGCATCTTGGACTGCGGCCGCTGCAGCATTGAATCAGGTTAGATATTGCTGCACTTTCTCTCCAGGTTTCTGTTTGATACTGGATAAGGAATAAGCGTCCTTGGGTCGCTCCACATAAATGCGGAATTGGCTGATGAATTTTTCTTTCAACATCTCCCATGAGCTGATGGATCCTTGGCGTAGATGGCAGAACCAGGAGGTAGCTAGATCTGCTAAGAATAGCGGAAAGCATTTGCACAGCACTCCTTCTGTTGCTCCACTCATGAGCATATGCTATGTGTATCTCTGTAAGTGTACAACGGGGTCAGAGGTTACTTTGTAAGGTTCCATCGTTGGCATTTTCCATTCTCGGGGGGTGATTGCAATTTCGATATTGTGGGTGAAAGGGCTGGTTACCCTAGCGCCTATTCCTCAGTCTCTTTGATCCCATTGGACGCACTCTCTGAACAAGCGTGCCATCCTTTCATTAGAATTTGGAGCAGATAGAAATGAGTTTGGTTCTTCTCTGTGGGATTGATTCCGTCCAGATGACCTGTAGGGATGGTATCGTCTATTATTCCTAATATTTTCCAGTGGCTATCTTTGGTCTTTTGGGAGCATGCTAGGGTCAGCTACAGTTGGCCATTGCCTCGATCTTCCCCTGCTGGGTTCTGATCTAAGCACTTCCTCGGGTCCAACTTCGTGCTGGACTCTAGCTCGGCCTCGTTCATTGGTGTTTCCATGGTTAGACAGCATGACAGGCTCGGCTATAGTTGACCTCTGCCTGGTACCTCCCCTGTTGGGTTCGGTTCCAAGCGTTTCCTCGGGTCGGAGTTCGGACTGAGTTCGGTCTCGGCTCCTACCACGGCCGCTTCTATCGTTAGCATCTTCGAAGAAGGAAGATCTTTGTTGCCTCTGAGATCCTCCAGACTGGGACTCACCCCATGATTCAGTGTTGCGGTTGGACTCTTTAGCATCCCTTAAGCGTGACATGAGTTGGTCCACCAAGGCTTCCTGTTGGGATGTGAAGCGGTTAGTCACTTCAGCCACAACCCGGTCTAGATCTGCCCTAGTAATTGCTACCGGCTGTCCCGTGGCAGGGGTTGTCGGATTTGCCTGACCTTCATTTGGTACTGCTGTTGGAATGGGATGATTTACTTGATCTGTGACCACTGGATCTGGAACACTGCTAGTTGCGATGTCCTTTCCTTTGTTAACGTCTTTTTTCTGCCTGGGAGGCATGTTTTCCAAGCAATGAACGACGCTGTTAGGAAGAAGGTTAAGTGGGAGAGCTGAAGCTTCGATCTCCCGTTCTCAGTGAAAGCACCAAAAATGTTTGCACAAAAAATGGGCAAACACCTCCAAGTCGTATGATTTAGTTGATTTTATGTTGTTTTTAGTGATCTGGGTGATTTATGCAAATATGTAAAAAGCAGGGACTATACTGTAAAAGACACACAGATTTATAGTGGTTCAGCCAGAATGTGCCTACGTCCACTTTATATATTATTTCTCCTTTCTTGTTCAGATTACAAGTACAAAGCTTTGATACAAGTATATGAAAGTTGTTTGAAAGTTCAATCCGTGCTTGAGCTCTCAAACTTGTCTCCCATTGTTGTACCCCTGCCCCTCTATTTATAGAGTGGGGCTGGGGGCAGGGGTCTTGGATGTATATAGCTGCTGGTGGGCCTGGGCTGATGCAATCTGGCCTGGCAAAGTTGGTCCGGAACGCCTTGGTCCGATGGAACTTGGTCCGGCGGTGAGTGATTCGGTGATGGTTGGTTGGAGTTTGATTCGGTGGGACTTGGTTTTGGTTCGGTAGTGCTATTTTGGAGTTGGTTCGGCAGGGAGTTGGAAAGGAGATGGTTCGGCGGTGTTGGCCCAGTCGAAACACACCCAACACTCTCTCTTCCCCTGGAAAAACTAAATATAATAAAGAGAGATTTATTCCTAAAGTGTATAAGAATTCTATTTTGTACGAACCAGAGTAACTTGTATAATTGTATAACTGTTGCGCACTACTGGGTTTACTTTATGAATGTTGTTATTTCAATTTCTTAATTCTTAGTTTAATTTTAACATATTGCACAGAATAAAGGTCTTTCAAGCTGCCCTGCTCCTAAGGAAATCTTGAGTAAATATGTCAGGTTAAGGAGAGAGTTTTCAGTAAAAACTTCTATTTTTAAAATGTCGAAGTTAGCCAGACGTCGTTTCCTCCAAGGTTTACAGGAAGTTTATATGCAGTATCCTAGCTTCCTCTTTGACTTCATTAGCAACGAAGAAGATAGTATACTTAAGAAAACTCAATCATACCATGAAAAATTAATATGTGGCCATGATAGCCGTTCGGTCGGAGAATGGGATTATCTCTGATATCCTCCTGTTTACACCCCATAAGGCATTAAGAATCTTTTCGATTCTACGCTTACTTTGACCACTAGATCTCTTGACAAAGCTAAGATTATAGTTTCAAAACTTTAAATGCTAGTGATATGTAATTTGTAGTGTGACCTATCTTTAACAGAAATATGACGTAATCTTGACTTTTATTCTCTTCGATTTGTAAACTTTACTGTTGTTGTAATGAAAAATATTGTTTTTGCGTGTATTGATTCTTATTTTTTATATTTTTGAATAGGAAATGCAATTATCAATTATGCCCGCTCTTACAGAATCTCACTCTCGGCTGATTGATCTTAAGGATAGGTTGATAGCTGATATCGAACAGAGGAGTTTCTGTAAGGATGCCTCTGCCATCAAATTTCCAGATAATTTAGAAGCACAAGAATGGCATATGAAGTTTCTACTTCAAAGAGTGATCATCAAAGGTTTTAAAGAACAAATCCTAGCTTGGAAGCTAAATCCAAGAAGAAGAATGAAATAATCTCAAGATTATAGACTCAAATCAAATCCAAGTCTCCGGTTGACTTTGATATTGAAATGGCTAAGCTTCACCAACGAATAAATGATCTCGAGATAGAATTGTCAGATAGTTGGCCCCATCGTAAATCTCTGGAATTTGCTATGGGTGAAAGAATTCGGAACTTACCTTCTCCCACTGCTCCTGCTACTCTAATTGTCGGCAGAACAACTAAATCTCGTTCCTCGGTGATCCAAAAAAATTTGACTTTGATAAACCCATATCCGGGTATAAGTAATGAGGTGATCCCCGAGTGGAGTAGAAAAGTAAAATCATGCATCATTTAGACAAGTAATGGAAAGAAAAGATATCTCAACTCTATATTGAATACGAAGGTAAGGTCCAAAGACTGGAGCATGAAGAATACTTTCTTAAGTAAAAAGTCAAGGAACTAGAAAGTGAAATCAAGGCTTTAAATGGTGCTAACAGAGCTTTTAATCGTGCTCTGAAGACTCATATTGAGGCCATTGATGATGCCGACATGATTCGGAAGAAAGAGAAAAAGCTTAAAGAAGTTCTTAGTGAAGCTACTCATCATGTCATCGATCCTTTAGTTTCTAAGAATCTTAATAAAATAGAACAGAGCTTCTGAATTGAAAGCTTGTTTTGTTTGATCCTTTTGTACCTGTAACTTTACACTTCATGTAATATACTGTAAGATTATTTTGTAAATTGAAAAGATATTACCTCAATTGTAGTTTCTGAATTGAATTATGTATTTCATAATTGAACTAGAATTAAACAGTAGACCAGAGATCCTATCTGGTAAAAATAGTAGACGATCGAAAATTCTCACTTGGTGATGGTTAAATAGATGTTAATTAGTTTGGAGTGTTTTCAAATTCTTAATTTTGGCTGATCTTCTTTTAGAAGACTAATTGTTTAATTCTCTTTACTTTATACCACCCTCCGGGCTTCAGATATTGTTAATCCTTCTTGTGACACTCTTTGGGCTTTGGATATTGTTAAACCTTTGTGTGCCACTCTTCGGGCTTTGGATATTGTTAATCTTTTGTTGTGACCCCTTACTACCATCTTAGATGAGGAATCAGGTCGTTCGGTGCGTTTTGTCAGCTTTCATCAAGTAGGACCAAAGACTTACCCGACCTCCCTCTAGGAGGCACTTCAAACAGGCCTTATAAGAAGGAATGAAGGCTGGTTCGGTGCTTTGGCTAGACCATTGTTAGGTTGGACCAAAGGCTTTCTACATCCTCCCTCTAGGAGGTGCTTCAGATAGGCCTTATAGGTGGGAATGAAGGTTTGTCGGTGCTTTGACCCAGCCGGTTAAGGCGATGTCAAAGGCTTACTCCATCCTCCCTAGGAGGTGCCTTGATATAGCCACGTAGGCGGTATCAAGGGCTTGCAGATGCTTTAGCCTGCCATTGCTGGCGGGACTAAAGGCTTACTCTGACCTCCCTCTAGGAGGCACTTTGATACGGCCGTCTTGGCGCGGTCAAAGGCTTTCTACCATCTTAGGTAGTTTCCATATTTAAGGAGAATCTTACCCTCGGCTATGTAAAATCGCTTATTCTTTATTACTGAATTGATTTAATATCTTTTTACAAAATCATTGAGCTTGCCTTAACTTAGAAAATTGATGATGTTTAACTCTAAGCCTCTATACTAGTTGGTGGCATGTCCGCTTGAAAGGTGGTAATGGTAGTACGAATTCTCAAGGTTACCTTTGAATTTAGGCATTTTCTTCTATGAAGGCCAATAATTGAGATCATCCGCTGTTGGGAAGTAAATGTTTTCGAGAGAAGTAGTAAGAACACAATTCTTCGGGAGTCTAGATTTGAATGCTGGCTTTCTGGATTGCCGCCTAACCTTTTTATTGCTTACCGTTGGTATTTCATCATCTATTATCAGCTTCCTCTTTAAAGTTCTTTGAATTCATTGGGAGTTAATGATCGATTCATTACTCCATGCCACTTCTGAGCGAAGGCATTGAAGTCACTTGTTATCTTATCTTCAAATATAGTCCCCTCGTGTAACGACCCGTAATTTTTGATAATTAAAAATATTAAATTAAATAAGATTTTGAAATTTAATATTGTGAGAAATCAAAATTTATGATTTATTAACGAAATATAATTTGAATATGATTTAATAATGTTATTTGAATGTTATTAACAATTATTTTAATGTAATTTCAATCAATTGAATTAATTGTAAAGTTAATTTGGTTATAATTGTAAATAAGGAATAAATTAAATGTTTAGAATTAATTTGAAGAATCAACGAATTAATGTTATTAAATATTACAGTTAATATGATTTAAGATGATAACTGTAGAATATGAATGTAATAAAATGTATACTATTGTTAATTATATTCCTAAGGTAATAGTTGATTCAATAATAAGAGTGTAAATCGAAATAAAAGAATTTGATTGTGATTAAAATATAATTAACTGGAATTTTATTACAATTGCAATTGAACTCTGAAATAAAGGTAATGTTTAAATGTTGGATTTAACATGGAATATTTATTTTAAAAGATTATAAATTTATATGTAATCAAGAATGATGAAAATGGTTAACTTTTAAATTTGAATTTAAAGGTGATTAAATCAATAATAATAATTTATTTAATTAGCGTGAAATTTAACCATTTTGGCCACGGTCTCGGATTTCGACGAAACCAGTTTCATCGGATCCGTAACAGTGAATTATTTTAGGATTTCAAGTTTTGTAGCGATCGAACTTATCGTTTGATCGTACGAGCTCGAAACGCATAGAAATCGATTACTAGAATTTAAATGAATATAATCTGACTTTAAAAGCTAACTTCTGTATACAATGGAATTAAGGTTTGAAACTAATTCCATTGAGTTTAAAAATATCGAAAACTTATATTTTGATATATTGGATGACCTACTTTCGTTTCGGAAACGGAATAGGCTTTTGGGGTTGTTGTTATCATTCCGAACCAATTCGATCTGTCCATTCATTCTTATCTATCTTCGTATATATAAATAGATTTTTCTAACCCTAGTAGTCTCTATTTTCTAATTTTTGTACGTACTGTAAATTTCTGCTCCTTCCTTTCTTTCCAATGGCTGAAACCCTAATTCCCAAATTCAATTTCAAATCAAAATCAATTCCAAAATTCATACTCTTCAAACTATGTCATAAAATATATCGTTGGAAAGCTCTCGACGAGTGCAATCTAGATCTGCAATTCGTTTTTGCAATCGAATCACCATTTGTCTAGAAATTGGCGATCTTTCTCAGCCGTCCATTTCTAGGGTTTTCGATTCAACGGCGGATCGTCGACTATATGACGATCGGTTGTTGCTGGAGCGTAGAGGAGGGCAAGAGCTTTCGATCCATAGGGTTTGTTCATGTAATACGCTCTCAAAGTGGCCAAAATTTGAGCATCTTGGCACGGCGGCGTTCTCGGGGGGGGAGGAGGGGGGCTGGAAGCGATCGAGAGCGGCGGTGACGTGGGTGAGGGGTCGCCTGGAGATGGCCGTCACATTAGTGGTCTTGGATCTAGGTGGATGTGAGCAAGGTGGCGGCGATAAACGCGTGAGGGCGGTGGGTGTAGGTCAATCATCGTGATAGGTCAAGAGACGTAAGGTTTGAAAGGTATTAAATTTACAACTTTTCCCTAGTAAAATTTTAATTTAATTTAAAATTTTAAAATCTTCTAGTTATCATATATTTCTCATACGAGCTCGAATTTGGACGCGGTTTTCTCCGTTGCGATCGTATCGAAATTTTGGACATTATGAAACTAGTTTGGTTGGAATATGAGATTATTGAAATTTTGGGCTTTATTTGAATTTTTTAATCGACTGTAAATCAAAGGTGAGTGATTCAACCCACTCACAAATACTAAACTATCTTATGTAGTTAAGTTAAATTTTTGATGTGATAAGAAATTTATTGATTAATGTTGGGTAGTTTAATTTGACATCTTAATTGAAATTGAATTTGATTTGAATTAAATTGCCATTTAAATTTATATTGGAATTGAATTGCTAGTTAAATACTTGATAATGATAACCAGTTAATTGTTGTGATTTATTAGTTGATTTAAATGATGATTGTGATGGATGCTTAATTATTGACATTTTGGATGATTTGATGTTATGTTAAATTATATGTTGTTATCACACTGCAAGTTCCCTTAGTTATTGTTAGGAAAATCACCATGGGTTGAAATGATACATACCTGAACAATATTATAGATTAGGGAAAAATCGTTATGGGTTGAAATGATAAACCCGAGCGATTTTATGGAATTGCAAAATTGTGATTCGGGATACAGGTTGAAATGATATATATCCGAAAATTTAAATTTATTGCGGATTGAAATGATATATACCCGTATCACTTGACCATAGGGTAGAAAATTATATTCGAACACCGAATTGGTTAACTTAAATGGTTTGAAATCTTGAATTTGGATTTTGATTAATGTTATTGTTTTAAAGGAAATAAATTTTAGATCTATATGAATTTAATTATTTTCTAATTCAAGCATTGAAAGTTGAAATTGAAATGGTTAAAAAGAAATTGTTTAAGAATTAAATTGGGAAATGTAAAGTTAAAATCGATATATGACTTTAATTCGGAAATTTGAATTATTCTGAAGATTTGGATCTTAAATTTAACAATCAAGTTAAATTTGATTTAAGTGGTTTCAATAAGTAAATTGAAATTGGGTGTGAAATTCATATGAATTGAAATGGTTTTAAATAAGAATGGAATTGAATTTAAATCATTGATTTGAATTGTTGAATCGAAATTGAAGTTAAAAATGAATGTTTCGGAAATTGAAGTTATTTCATATTGAAATTTAAATCACATTGATTTGGAACTAAATCGAAACTGAGTCATCTGGATTGAAAGAATAAAATTAAGTTTTGTTGATTTGAAATCTTGATATGGTCTAGGTTTGTTGAAATGGAAGAAATAGTTTGATTTTGATACTATTTTCAAAGTAAATTATTTTAATATAAACTATTTAAAGTCTATTATTTAAAAATTCAGATTATTTAGATTTTCAAAACTATTTATTATATAAACCATTTCCAATAATCAAACCATTTTATATTAAACTATTTAACTGTTTTAAAAATCCTTAAACTATTTTAAACTATTAAAACTATTTTAAACTATTAAAACTATTTTAAACTAATTTAAATTGTTAAAACTATTTTAAACTATTAAAACTATTATTAAACTTTTTTAAACTATTTTAACTATTTTAAATATTTAAACTATTTATGACTATCCAAACTATTTTCTAAAATTCAAACTTTGCAAGGTTGAATTGTTTATATTTAAATCCTTGATTTAAAGGCGAATATGGTTAAATGATGTTATAACCTACGTTGGAATTTGAAATGATATTTTATAGTGAAATGACATATTTTGAGTAAATATGATGGTTTTGAAATGATGGATATTTTGAATTTGATATCAATAATGATAACCAGTTAATTATTGTGATTTATTAGTTGATTTAAACGATGATTGTGATGGATGCTTAATTATGACATTTTGGATGATTTGATGTTATGTTAAATTATATGTTGTTATCACACTGCAAGTTCCCTTAGTTATTGTTAGGAAAATCACCATGGGTTGAAATGATACATACCTGAACAATATTATAGATTAGGGAAAAATCGTTATGGGTTGAAATGATAAACCCGAGCGATTTTATGGAATTGCAAAATTGTGATTCGGGATACAGGTTGAAATGATATATATCCGAAAATTTAAATTTATTGCGGATTGAAATGATATATACCCGTATCACTTGACCATAGGGTAGAAAATTATATTCTAACACCGAATTGGTTAACTTAAATGGTTTGAAATCTTGAATTTGGATTTTGATTAATGTTATTGTTTTAAAGGAAATAAATTTTAGATCTATATGAATTTAATTATTTTCTAATTCAAGCATTGAAAGTTGAAATTGAAATGGTTAAAAAGAAATTGTTTAAGAATTAAATTGGGAAATGTAAAGTTAAAATCGATATATGACTTTAATTCGGAAATTTGAATTATTCTGAAGATTTGGATCTTAAATTTAACAATCAAGTTAAATTTGATTTAAGTGGTTTCAATAAGTAAATTGAAATTGGGTGTGAAATTCATATGAATTGAAATGGTTTTAAATAAGAATGGAATTGAATTTAAATCATTGATTTGAATTGTTGAATCGAAATTGAAGTTAAAAATGAATGTTTCGGAAATTGAAGTTATTTCATATTGAAATTTAAATCACATTGATTTGGAACTAAATCGAAACTGAGTCATCTGGATTGAAAGAATAAAATTAAGTTTTGTTGATTTGAAATCTTGATATGGTCCAGGTTTGTTGAAATGGAAGAAATAGTTTGATTTTGATACTATTTTCAAAGTAAATTATTTTAATATAAACTGTTTAAAGTCTATTATTTAAAAATTCAGATTATTTAGATTTTCAAAACTATTTATTATATAAACCATTCCAATAATCAAACCATTTTATATTAAACTATTTAACTGTTTTAAAAATCCTTAAACTATTTTAAACTATTAAAACTATTTTAAACTATTAAAACTATTTTAAACTAATTTAAATTGTTAAAACTATTTTAAACTATTAAAACTATTATTAAACTTTTTTAAACTATTTTAACTATTTTAAATATTTAAACTATTTATGACTATCCAAACTATTTTCTAAAATTCAAACTTTGCAAGGTTGAATTGTTTATATTTAAATCCTTGATTTAAAGGCGAATATGGTTAAATGATGTTATAACCTACGTTGGAATTTGAAATGATATTTTATAGTGAAATGACATATTTTGAGTAAATATGATGGTTTTGAAATGATGGACATTTTGAATTGAATATGATATTTTGATATCAATTATGAATCGGTTTTGGAAATGTAAAAGAACTAACCGGTGTGAAATAAGCGTTTGGTTTTTAAAGAGACCGGGATCGGATATTGTCATACTCTCTGCCAATATCGAAAACCACTTTAACAACTGTGCACATGGTGGAGAATCCATAATGAAGTAGGATGGTTTGGCAAATGCTACTGAAATGAAGTAAGAGAATGATGATGGATGATAGCCTTGAATTTCGGGTCATAATTAAAATGACTAAAACAAGAGCTATACCTAGGCCAAGTAGGGTCGCTCCCCCTATCGAGCATGCTTCTTCGAAACCATACCTATTACTTTGTGATTTGATTTGGTGGCCACCCTTTGATTTGATTACGGGAGTGTGTCTCGAGGTGGGCGGTAGTAGCTGCTATGCGTTACCACCAGCCCAGTTCTGCAAAACGATAGTATCCTACCCTGGGAATTGCCTCATGTGCCTTGTCATATTTATCCTGATCGAGCCCACTACGAGTTTGGTTTGTGTCGTACCTATGGAGTGCTCCCTGATAGCATGCCGATTTGGTGGAGTTTACAGTACTGTATAGACTAGAGCATTTATAAAAATGCATTAAGGGGGATATGGGTAATGCCTTAACGCTATTTTAATACTTTACTTTACTAATAGACACTATATATATATATATATATATCGTATATTACTACGTAGTAAATAGTTTAACGAATCCTTAGGAGATGGAAATCTCGAACATCTCTTAAGTTATTGCACACACGTTATACACTGGATAGGAGATGTAAAGTCCCGTAAACATCTCCGAAGCTGTTACACTCATATTTATTTACTGTTGATTTAACTTACATAAGATCTTTTAGTTCTGACTTGAGTGTTTTGTCTTTTCACTACGCTCGGGTCAGCCTGAGCGTTTCAACGTTGAAGATTCTATTTCTGGAAGACGAAGATGGAGATTTGTATACTATATATATATATATATTCCACTACATCATGTTGTTCCACTGCATTATTTATTTATTCCTGCTGTATGTATAACTCTGATTGTATTGTAAAAGTGTAATCAAATGTATTTGTAAAACAGCTTCATGAACTATTTATTTGATTATTATATTTTGTCATTCCGCTGTGAGATTCTGTGTTTTGTTTTTCCTTCTTTTCTCTTATTTTCTTATTTACCCATTAACAATCCTCCCTTTTGAATGGTTTGGGTTTGACATGTGTAGTTTATTTTCGACTTAAACCGTCCAAAGAGGTGGGTCGTTACACCTCGACCTGGAGTTGAATAGCTCTTTTCATCCTTACAAATAAATTATTATTCCGTGGAGTACTTTTTCCCAAGGCAAAAATTGGAGTTGGACACACATGTAATGGATTTATGTTCCAATTATCCATATCATAGAGAGCTATTTGTTTCTTTCTATTTATGATTTGCAAGGCCTTCAATCTTAGTGCTTGTTCTTCGTGGTATCGAGGATCAATATCCATTCGATAAGTGAGACTAATTGCTCGAGGTTCGGAGGAGCCTTGCTCAGATCGCTTAACATGATTAAACATCATTATATCAGAGATATAGGTTACTTGGAATGTGGTAGGAATAGAATTGGTAAGGGTGAGCTATATGCAAGCTTTCAACGAAGTCGGAGGTTCAAGCTCTCCTTTGGCGCAAAATATGTTAACGAATAAATTCATTAACACTCCAAAACATAAAAGTAAACAATTGTTTTAGAGGAGAGTCTTGTCGAGATCAATAAAAGTCATCGAGGTTGGGCATGATGTCATTGAAGTCATCAAGCTCAGGCATGAAGTCATTGGAGTCATCGAGGTTAGGCATGTTTATACATGTCTAGTTTCAGCTTTGATATCGAGGTCTATGATGTTATCGAGTATGAAATTATTCAAATGGCAGTTAATATGGAGGTCATCGAGGTTATAAACAACTATGAGGCTCGACAAGGTTTATTACAGTGTGCACAATAATGTCGAGATTGTGAGTTCAGAATAAACTCGAAATAGAATGTAAATGTAGCTGATCGCAACTCAAATCAAGCTAATCAAACATCTCCTTATTAATTGAACAAATTGCTATAGCTGTAACACTCTTGATTTTACAATGAGCCAGAATTCCAATTTGATTTAGACTTTTAAATGAGTAAGGAGTGAGAAAAGGAAAATTCCACCCCCCAAAATGAAGATCCTCGGTCCCTATTTATAGACTTTGGTGAGTGGAAAACTTTGGCGTTCATGAATCTCGCCACATTTAGCCTCGTCGAGTGTCAAAGTTGAATGTTTTATCAGCCTCGACATAATCAGAATTGCCATGCATTGAAGTCTGCACAATCGCATCTTCCTCGACATACTTTTGCGGTCTCAATACTCGACATCGGCGTCCCATTATTGGTAGGATGTGATGTTGACATCATCCATGGACATCGAGATTGATGGATATCGACATCGCGTATATAGATATCCGATGCTTTCAATGAGGCTCGATGACTCGGTAGTGTCGATCCTCGGTGAGCTTCAACCGCAACTGTTTGTAAGTTGGCGGCGATGTTGAGTTGGAGGCTTGGTGAACCTCGATGAGCCTAATAGCTTTAATGTTGTTTGAAGTTGTCTTTGGCATCCTTTCGACCGTGTTTATTGATGTCGACATCATTGTACCAATGATGTCAATATTGACTATTATGTAAGGCTCCCTCAATGATGATAAGTGTAACGACCCACCTTTTTGAACGGTTTAAATCGACAATAAACCACATATGTCAAACTCAAACCATTCAAATGGGAGGATTTTTATGGGGTAAATAAGAAAAAGAAGAGAAAGAATAAAAACAAAACATAGAATCTCACAGCGGAATGACAAAAATATAATAATCTAATAAACAGTTCATGAAGTTGTTTACAAATAATATTTGATTACACTTTTACAATACAGATCAGAGTTACATACAGCAGAAATAAATAAATAATGCAGCAGAACAACATGATGTAGTGGTATAAATATAATAAATAGCATACAAATCTCTGTCTTCGCCCTCCAGAGATAAAATGGTCTTCAATATACTAAAAAGCTTAGACTGACCCAAGCGTAATGAAAAGACAAAACACTCGAGTCAGAACTAAAAGATCTTATGTAAGTTAAATCAACAATAAATAAATATGAGTGCAATGGCTTTAGAGATGTTTATGGAGTTTTACATTTCCTATCTAGTGTCTAACGTGCGTGCAATAACTTAGAGATGTTCAGGATTGCCATCTCCTAAGGATCCGTTAAACTATTTACTATATAGTAATATACGCTATTATAATATGTCTATCAATAAAGTAAAGTATTAAAATAGCGTTAAGGCATTACCCATATCCCCCTTAACACATATTTATATATTCTCGTAGTCTATACAGATACTATAAGCTCCACCAAACCGGTGGTTTACTCAGCGAGCACTCCATAGGTACGGTACAAACCAAACTTGTAATGGGCTCGATAAGGCATGTGACAAGGCACGCGAGGCAATGTTAGGGTAGGATTCTACCGTTTGCACTCCCAGATTGGTGGCAACACATAGCAGCTACTACCGCCCATCTAGAAACACGCTCCTAATTCAAATCGAGGGGTGGCCACCAAATCAATCACAAAGTCATAATATGGTATTGAAGAAATGTGTCCGATAGGAGGAGCGACCTCACTTGGCCCGGTATAGCTCCTGTTTTAACCACATCAAGCTGACTCGAGGGAGTAAGGGCTACGTTAATACCTCATACAGAATCGTTTGCCAAACCATCCTACTTCATTCTGGAGTCTCCACCACGTGCACAGTTGTTAAAGTGGTTTTCGGTATTGGCAAAGAGTATGACAATATCCGATCCCGGTCTCTTTAAAAGCCAAACGCTTATTTCACACCGGATGGTTCTTTTACATTTCCAAAACCAATTCATAATTGATATCATAATATCATATTTACTTCAAATCATACCACTTTCGAAATCATATTCAATTCAAAATATCCATTATTTCAAAACCACCATATTTACTCATAATATGCCATTTCACCAGAAAATATCGTTTTCAAATTCCAACGTAAGTTATAACATCATTTAACCATATTTGATTTTAAATCAGGGATTTAAATATAAACAATTCAACCTTGCACCGTTTGAATTTTTGAAATTAGTTTAGATAGTCATAAATATTTTAAATAGTTTTAAAATAGTTTAAAATACTTTAAAAATAGTTTAAAATACTTTAAAATAGTTCAAATGGCTTAAATAGTTTAAATAGAATAAAATAGTTTAAAATAGATTAAAATAGTTTGAATATATTAAAATAGATTAAATAGATTTAAAATAGATTAAATAGATTAAAATAGATTAAAATGGTTTAAAATAGTTTAAAATAGATTAAAATAGTTTGAATTAATTTAAATGGTTAAAATAGTTTAAAAATAGATTTAATATAGTTTTTTAATAGTTTAATATAAAATAGTTTGATTATTGGAAATGGTTTATATAGTAAATTATTTGAAAATCTAAATAAATCTGAATTAAAAATAATATATCTTTAAACTGTTTATATTAAAATAACTAATTTGAAATTAATATCAAATTAAACTATTTCTTCCATTTCAACACATCTGGACCATATCCAGCTTTCAAATCAACAAACTCAACTTTAAATCTTTCAATTCAGATTCTCATTTAAAACCATTTAAATCTATATCGATTTCAAATCCATATTTGAACTATAAATTTATACTACTTCAAATTCAGTAGATTTCAAAGTTTAAATATTCAAACATTTACAATAACTCAATTTTGATAAATTTCATTTATATTTCAAAATTCAACTTTGAAATTTCAATTTAAATTCTTTCAAACAATTCTTTTGAACCAATTTCAATTTCAACATTCAAAGCTTGGATTTTCGAAAGTAATTCAGCTTATATAAATCACATTTTATTTCAAAATATCATTTAACTGGATTCAAAAATTAAGGTTTTAAAATCATTTAATTTAACCAATCAAGTTTCCGCATATAATTTTCTATCCTATGGTCAAATGATCTGGATATCTATCATTTTAACCCTCAATAATTTAAAATTTACGGGTATATATCATTTCAACCCGCAATCCCGTGTTAAAATTCAAAATCCAAAAATCGCTCGAGTCTATCATTTCAACCCATAATGATTTTTCCCTAACCTATAGATCGTTTGGGTATGTATCATTTCAACCCATAGTGATTTACTAACAATAAACTAAGGGAACTTGCAGTGTGATAACAACATATAAATAAACATACATCCAATCATCCAAATATCAACAATTAAACATCCATCACAATCATCATTCAAATTAACCAATAACAACAACAATTAACTGGTTATCATTAACAGGTATTTAACTGGCAATTTAAATTTAATATTAAATTAAATGGCGATTAAATTAAATAAAAGTCAGATTAACTGGAATGACAATTTAAATATACCAAACAGCCATCAATCAATTTCTAATCACATCATAAATTTAATTTAACTAACATAAGATAGTTTAGTAGTCGTGAGTGGGTTAAAACACTCACCTTTGATTTCAAATCGATTTGAAATCCAAATAAAGGCCCAAATTTGAACAGTCTTAGAATTCGTCCAAACAAGTTCCATAATGTTCGGAATTTCAATACGATCGCAACGGAGAAAACCGCGTGTGAATCCGAGCTCGTATGCACAAGATATGATTGTTAGAAGATATATGATTTAAATTAAAATAAATAAACTAAATAAATTAGAAAAACCACGTCACCTCGTTTACCCGAACTCACGCACAAGGCGCTGCCTGAAACCCAATCATACGTGAAGGTCCACCGCCAAAACCTTGCCATGCATGCCTCCTCGGGCATCGTGACAACGATCTGGCCCTGCAAACGTCCCCCCTAGTCCAGCCGCCTCATCCCATCACCACGCGACCGCCCACGACTGCCTGAAGTTGATAACCTCCGCAACCTAGATGATCGATTTCTGGTGAAATCATGTCTCCAGTTGATGAACGAAGGCCGATCTCGGACCTGCACGACCCGCTCTACCTTCAGGTGCCCTCCGTTCGTCGAATAATCGACGATCTACCGTCGAATCCGAAAACCTAATATGAACTGCCAAAGATGTTTTGGTTATTTCCGGACAAACCAAAACTCGATTGCAAAAACAAACAACAGATTTAGATTGCGTTCGTTGAGAGCTTTCCAACGATATATAATTTGCTATAGTTTAGGGAGTTTGAATTTTGAAATTGGTTTTGACATTGAATTTAGGGTTTCTGGGTTTCTGCCATTAGAAGCAGGAAGAACAGACAGATAGAATTGTATGTACAGGCAGAAATAAAAGGCTGCTAGGGTTTGAGAAACAAAATCTATTTATATAGACAAGACCCGATAAGAATGAATAACATATCGAATTGGTTCGAAACGACAATAACGACTCGAAAAGCCCGTTCCGCTTCCGAAACGAAAGTGGGTCATCCCATATATCAGGGTAGATGTTTTTGATATTTTTAAATTCAATGGAACAGGTTTCAAATCCAAATTCCATTGTATATAGAAGTTAGCTTTTAAAATTAGCTTATTTAAATTGAATTAATTAAATTGGTTTCTATGCGTTTGAGCTCGCACGATCAAACGACAAGTCTGATCGCTATGAAACTTGAAATCTTACTATAACTCATTATTACGGATCCAATAAAATCTTACTATAACTCACTATTACGGATCCGATGAAACTGGTTTCGTCAAAATCCAAGACAGTGGGCAAAATAACTATTTTCCACGTCAATTAAATAAATTATTATTAAATTTGATTAATTCACTTTTTAAATTTATATTCAAAAGTTAACCATTTTCATCATTTTTGATTACCTAGAAGTTTATAATCTTTTTAAAACAAATTTTCCATGTCAAATTCAATATTTAAATATTGCAATAATTACAGTGTTCAATTGCCATTGCAATAAATTCAATAATTATAATTTTAAATTCAAATAAATCATTCATTTTGATTTACCTCTTATTATTCAATCAATTATTACCTTTTGAATATGACTAACATAAGTTTACATCTTATACATTTATATTTTACACTTATCATCATTTACCATATTAACTATCATATTTAATTAGATTAATTGCAATTGATTTCCAGTTTAATTTCAATGGATTAAATAATGAAACGATGATGAAAAAATTGTTACAACTTACAATTTCAAACACATTTCTATGTTTATTGTTTACAAACCAAGCTAATAAATTCACATACTGATTAGTTATTCTATATTAACCAATTTCAATTAATTACACACAATTTCGCCGTTAAATACAACATTTGGTTTATTTCCTTATTTACAATTTCTAACCAAATTAACTTACAATTATATCAACTGAATGAATTGGATTAACATAGTTATCAATTACATTAAATCAACATTATTAAATTATGTTTTAATTGTTTTTTTTCATTAATAAATCATGAATTTTAATTTCTTTTAATATTAAACACCAAAATGTTATTAAATTTTATATTTTAATTATCGAAAATTTACGGTCGTTGCATTCTCCCCCACTCCAAACTTTTCGTCCTCGAAAAGGGAAAAGAAGGTATTTAAGGGATTAATATATTTTATTCAAAATATTCAATTTATAACCAATTAATTTACATAATTATGTATTTTAAATAAAATATCAATTTATAAACAATTAATCTTTCATATTCAAGTTTAATAAAATTTTGAAAATATTTCTAGTTTCACAGAAAATTTCTAAGTCTAAAATTGATGGAAAAATTCGGCAGAGTCTCCTTTGTATGGAGTGGTCCGAAAAAATAATATTATCAAAAATTATTTTATATATCACATTTCAAAATAAATATCCCAAACCATGGAAAAACAATAAAATATCGCTATAAAACCGTAATCCAAAAACGTACATATTTGTCGGACAAACAACGCTTTATTTATGAAACCAAAAGCAGTCCATAAACTTGTATTTCACTTATAAATCCAAAATAGTGAGAATATGTAAAAGATTAGTATTTTAGTTGTTACCATCAATAACAAAAGCAATACAACACAAGCACATATAATAACCATATGCAAACAAAACAGCACGACCATTATATACAACAAGGAATCAACCATACATCCATAACAACCAAAACTAATGGGTTGTTCAGGTTTTAGAAACTTTTAATCGTACAAGGTGATAAATAAACTATCAAGTGTACCCTACGCTCAACAGCCTTAGGTAATTACTTAATAGATTATTTATACATCCTTATATAGTTAGAAGCATCATTTCCCAAACATCCCATAAGCCAAAACAACCAAGAATTTCAAATATCATTTAAGTTTATTCTTATTAATTTCCTCTCACATCATTGTTTACTTTTTATTTATTTTCATTTATTCATATAATATCTTCTTTTCCATTCATTTACATTCATTTACTTACATAAGTTATTTCCATTCAATTATTTAGATCATCCATAATCAATTCTCAAAATATTATGTAAATCTCTTTGCAAATTTAATTCACCATTTATAGATTATTTCTTTTTTACATTTATTTCTTTCATATATAGTATTATTGAATATTAAATCTATTTATGAATCATTTCACATTTTCTGAAGTTATAATCATTTAATTAATATAGTATTCACTTTTACTACACATTTTAATTACAAATAGCTGCAACATTAACTTAAGTTTATAATGATTTACTTACAGTATTCACTCTTTCTATTAAATTTAATTAGTAGCATTTCAAATTATTAACTTAAGTTTATAACATTTTTGTGACATCACAATATTTGCCAAAATAATTCCATTTGAACACTTTCATTACTTAAGTTTTACTTGTATAATATTCTATTATGTATTCCTATTTAACATTACAACACTTTAAACATTCATGGTAAGTTATATATATGTTTTAAGAATGTAATTAAATGTCACACAAGTTTATTTTATTCATTTTAGTTAACAAAATGTTCAATAATTAAGTCTTCTAATTTCATTACTCTTTGATTTACTAGTTACAAGTTTCTAATTTCTTATATACTTCATTAATCACTTAGCACCTATTTTCTTATTTTTCCTTTTAGAGATTTCCAATTATTAAAATTTCACTTTATTTCTACAACTGAAAACCATTAAATTAATAGGAACTTAAGAATTCAATTCCAGATTCATTTAAATCACATTGAAATATCACATTGAAATAATATACATACTCATATCCTTTATATATCAAATCATATTTAGAAATTTAAAATTTAGATTTGTTTATCAAACAAATGTGCAGTAAAATTACTACAACTGTCTTTCCACTTTGAAACTCGAAAATGAACGTCGATGATGCATGCACTCATCACCGAAATTATTTTCCAGCGACAGAAGAGCGGAGTACAGAACTTATTTTCCTTTTAAAATTATTGTAAAACCACTTCTTTCAAATCACTTTGAAAATATTTATATCCAAAAATACTTCCAAATAATACTAATATTATATTCTAAAATCTTTTGAAACAAATTTCAAACCCCGGAACTTAAGTTCTCCAATTTTCAGTTCTTATGTACTTTACTTGTAATTCCTATTTTACAATCAATACTTATAAAATTCTATACCTAACATACAACCTATCACATCCAACTATATCATTTATAAAATTATTCTTTTATATACAAAATATAATACTAGGTAAAATTATTTCATTTACCTATATTTCAAAAACAATATTGTGTCAGTCTGCCCTATTAAGTATTTAGAAATCCCTATCGATGCTATATCGTCTTATGTACCGACCAGAATTTATATTAAACAGAACAAATTAACACAATATAAAAAAAATTATAACACTAACAAGTACGCTCTCTCTCTCACACACACACACACACACATATATATATATATATATACACACACACTCAGACTCAATCTAGGGTATTACTACCCTATTTCTAATGAGTCAGACCCCACAAAGCTAAGGTTATCGCTAAACCTGGCTCTAATACCAAATGTAACGACCCAAATTTTTGGACGGTTTAAATCGACAATAAACCACACATGTCAAACTCAAACCATTCAAAAGGGAGGATTGTTATGGGGTAAATAAGAAAAAGAAGAGAAAGAATAAAAACAAAACACGGAATCTCACAGCGGAATGACAAAACATAATAATCAAATAAACGGTTCATGAAGTTGTTTACAAATAATATTTGATTACATTTTTATAATACAAATCAGAGTTACATATAGCATAAATAAATAAATAATGCAGCGGAACAACATGATGCAATGGTATAAATATAATAAATAGCATACAAATCTTCGTCTTCGCCCTCCAGAGATAAAATGGTCTTTAATACACTGAAAAGCTTAGACTGACCCGAGCATGATGAAAAGACAAAACACTCGAGTCAGAACTAAAAGATCTTATGTAAGTTAAATCAACAATAAATAAATATAAGTGCAATGGCTTCAGAGATGTTTACGGAGTTTTACATCTCCTATCCAGTGTCTAACGTGTGTGCAATAACTTAAGAGATGTTCGGGATTGCCATCCCATAAGGATCCATTAAACTATTTA
This sequence comes from Allium fistulosum, assembly GCA_030737815.1. Taxonomy (NCBI): domain Eukaryota; kingdom Viridiplantae; phylum Streptophyta; class Magnoliopsida; order Asparagales; family Amaryllidaceae; genus Allium; species Allium fistulosum. The sequence goes on along the minus strand of CM060902.1, from coordinate 429,916,829 downwards.
CTATGTAGTAATATACGCTATTATAATATGTCTATCAGTAATGTAAAGTATTAAAATAGTGTTAAGGCGTTACCCATATCCCCCTTAACATATTTTTATATATTCCTGTAGTCTATACAGATACTGTAAGCTGCACCAAACCGGGGGTTTACTCAGTGAGCACTCCATAGGTACAGTATAAACCAAACTCGTAATGGTCTCGATATGGCATGTGACAAGGCACGTGAGGCAATGCCAGGGTAGGATTCTACAGTTTGCACTCCCGGACTGGTGGTAACGCATAACAGCTATTACCACCCACCTCTAAACACACTCCCAAATTAAATCGAGGGGTGGCCACCAAATCAATCACAAAGTCTTAATATGGTATCGAAGAAATGTGTCCGATAGGAGGAGCGATGTAAAGGCCTGTATCTTCGTTCCCTTTGAGTAGACAATAAATCACACGTTTCCAACTCATATTGAACGGAAATACGAATCTTTAGAGGTTAATTAAGAAAAATAAGAACAGAAGAAGAAAACAAACACAGAATCTCGCAGCGGAACGATAAAATATAATAATCAAATAAGTAGTTCATGAAGCAATTTCTATTATACAATTGAGTATATTCAATACAACATTTATCAGAGTTATATATACATCAGGGATAAATACAGTAATGCAGCAGACAACATGATGCAGGGATAATAATGGTAGCAGTATACCAAATCTTTGTCTTCGTCCTCCAGAATAAATCTTCAATAAGCTGAAAACTTAGGACTGACCCGAGCGTAATGAAAAGACAAAACACTCGAGTCAGGACTAAAATATTCTTATATGAGTTAAATCGATATCGCATAAAACATGAGTGTCACGACGCAGAGATGCTTATGGGTTTTAACACCTCCTATCCAGTGTATAATAATGGTTTAAATAATTAAAATAGTTAAAAATAGTTTAAATGGTTAAAATAGTTTAATATAAAGTAGTTTAAATATTAAAATGGTTTATATAGTAAAATAACTTGGAAAACCAAAATAATTTGAATATTTAAAGAATATATATTTTAAACCGTTTATACTAAAATAATTTATTTGAAAATAGTTTCAAAGTCAAACTGATTCAATTTCCAAGTCTTCTCAATTCAAATCAATTCAATTCCAGATTTAAACCATTTAAATTGATTCAATTCCGATTTCAATTCAAATTAACTTCAATTCCAAATTCAATTCTAATCAATTTCGATTTCAAATTAATGCAATTTTGATCTCCATTCCAATTAATTCAATTCAATTCCAAATTGAATTAATTCCAATTCAATTCTCTATTTTAAACCATTTCAATTTATATAAATTCGAGTTTGATTTTCAAAAATATCGATTAAAACACTTAAATCAAATTAACCTTCAACATTCAAATTAAAATCCAATTTTCAAATATAATTCAATTCTGAAATATCGTTGTATAATACTTTATTTGGCAATAATCCAAAGTTCGAATAAAAATCCCATCTTTTAAAACAAATCAATTTATGAAATTCAATCGTATTTTGATTTTAACTTCAAAATCTCAACTTTAATTATTTAACATTTCTTTTAACCAAAATTTATTTCAACATTTCAAACTCGAATTCGTGATTAATTCAAATTTCATAAATTCCATTTTTATTTCTTTAAATTCAAAATCATTTAAAAATTTCAAAACAAAGACTTAAAATTATTTAATTTAACCAATCAGGTGTCCGTATATAATTTTCTATCCTATGGCCAAGTGATCCGTTATTTCAATTTAATTTCAGGGATGGATATATATCATTTCAATCCAAATCGCAGTGTCATAGGTATATATCATTTCAACATATTTCTTAGTTTATTCGAAATAATTCAATTTATAGTTTATATACTGTAAATAATATACAAGGTGATAATAGGATATATCCGAATAAATAAACATCCAAATCATCCAAAATATCGACCAATAGCATCCATCGCAATCAATTATCCAAACAGTCAATATAATCACAACAATTTCATAGATATTATATTAGGTGTTTTACTGGCAATTAAATTCTTATTTCAAATTTACTATCGATTTTAATTTTTTAACAGTTAATTCAAATGACAATCAATTTATCAAACGACGACCAATAAATTTATATTACTTCAAAATTTCAAATTTAACTAGCATAAAATATTGTAGTATGTGTGAGCATTATAAAGCACTCAGCTTGATTTTCGTTGTCGTTGAGACGTTCAAGTTTGGAACTAAAACCGAACAACGTCCATTTTAACCCAAATTTTGACAGTCTCCAAATCCGCCCAAACCAGTTTCATTGCGAAGTTGTCGTCATCACGATCGCAACACAAAATGTTTCGTTCCAATCGGACCTTGTATGCAGGAGTTATACATTTTATAAGTCATCGATATTTAAATTTATAAAACAAGTTAATTACATTTAATAAAACTCATTACCCAATAGGCCGGCCCACTAAAACTTCATCTCTTCTTCCCCTAAATGCCTGAAGCCATTGCCTGTACACGAACAACCCAATTAAGCCGTGCATAATCCAAGTGATACGTAGCTCCGATGCTCCGTTCGACATGCCGTCTTCGCCAAAAGACTACTCTCGACGAACCGCATCCGCACGTACCAATGCCATCAAGCTCGGCCCCACCATATGAAACGCAACATTTCCGTTCACTCCCTTAGCCATGGCCAGGTCGCACACCCCCCCCATGCGATCGCACATCACAAAACTCCTACCCTAGGTGCTATTTTCGATGGCGAACTCGAATACGACTTCAGATTCAAACAACAATCCCTGAATCAAGCTCAAACTGCAACCCTAGCTCCAAAGCTCACGTTCCACCTCAATGTGGACCTTCCCAAATCATAGCCGCACCAAACAAGAAGTATACCAGATCGAAGCAAACAATGAAATAGGAGTTTTAGAGGTGGTTTCATATTTTTTGTTTTGTATATCAAGAGAATAAATTTTTCAAAGCTTCCATTCATTTTTTTTTCTTTACTTCCTTTACTGTTGCGTGCTTGCTTGAAGAGGGAGGGACGTGATTTAAAAGAGATGATGGGTGGCTGATGGAAAGATGTGAACGGCGGAAAGAGAGGAATGGTCAAGTCAATATATTATTTTAAATTCAAAAATATGTCGATTTAAGCAACTTAACATTTTCGAACCCCTATCGAGGTGTGCCGCTAGGCGTTCATAATGTTATACCCCTATTTCGAGCACAATGGAAAAGGTTTCGACTCTTGATTCGATCGTATGGAGAAGATAGCTTTTTGGACCTAATTTTTATATTGGATTTTTCGATATTAATTTCAACGCGTTTATATCTCGTACGACCAAACGGTAACTCCAAACATTATGAAATTTGAAATTCAATAATAATACACTATTATGGATCCAATGGAACTGGTTCCGTCGAAATCCGAGACTATGCCCCGGATCGCTATTTTTAACGTCTTAATTATAATATAAAATTTCCAATTTCTAATTATTCACCTTTAAATCCAATTTTAAATGTTAACAATCTTCATTGTTATTTAAATAAAATTTACATCAACTTCCGATATCATTATCAATCATATTCTTCAGAATTCAATTATTCAAAAATTTCCAATATTAAATTTTAAACAATTTAATTGTTCAATATTCAACAAATTTCAATATTAGATTTTAAATAAATTTTAGTTATCAATCAATTACTCTATTTACATCTAATGAATCCAACATTTACTATTTAACTTCAATTATTGATTATAAACCCAGTTAATATGTATAATTCCATTTCAATCTCGTTATCATCAAATCTTCAAAATTAGTTTATTTCAAAATTTTATTTAAGTTCATAACCAATACTTACATTCAAAATCATTAAATTTTTATTTTTTACCATTTTATTTAATAATTACATTAAATTTAATAATTTAAAATAGCTAAAAAAAATACAGATCGTTACAATCTCCCCCACTCAAAACTTTTCGTCCTCGAAAAGGAACTAAGTACAGAATTTAACATTTGATATATTTTATTCAAAATTATCAACTTATAAAACAATGAAATTTCATTTATAAAACCATTACTACCTTTCTACTACGCTACTCCGATAGGCTTACGAAATTTACAAGTTAGTTATCAAAACAAGTTATAACTATTTTAAAACTTCAAAAAATTTCTAACACCTGGATTTACGGAAAATTTCGACGGAGTCTCCTTTGTGTGGCTCTATCGGAATAACTACAAAATGCCTCTACGGACCCCAAACCAACAAAAGAAAACAAAAGCCGAGTGGCTCCATCATAAAACCATCAAATCCAATGACAAAATAAATATGTACCTTTTTGTCGGGCAATCCAAATTTTCCTTGATTTTAAATACCTGCATCTTATTTACCAATGATATCTAATCATATAATTTAAAATCAATTTATATTTTGAATTTTCAATTTCCAATATTTGCTTTACTTAAGCTCGTACGATGTACATATATCATCGTACGCAATAGCAAATCCGATCGCTCACTCGATCACACAATTTCACTTCCAACTAGTATCGTTCACACGACTCTCTAGTGCGGACTCAGATTTGGTTCCTTGATCAAAAACCGTTATTCTCCTTGCATAGCCATATACTATGATAGAGAATTCCAGAATCAATGAAAAATCCATATCCAGGGTTCGCCGTCGAGAATCGAGTGAAAAATCCATATCCAGGGTTCGCCGTCGAGAATCGAGTGAAAAATCCTAACTTGGATTGATATAAATTATCTCGAAATTCTGTGCTCGAATCTGGATCAAATCGTCATGCGAATAAAATAATATACGTACAACTTACGTATTTTTTTCTAATTGATTTCTTAGTTATACCAAATTCCTTTCATTCACCTTCTTTCCATTTATATCCAATTCATTTGTTTCAATTGATTTACATTCATTCTACAACTTAAGCTCATTTCCATTTTAAGTTAATGTTATTTCATTTAACTTGTATTACCGATCCATTCATTGACTTATTTCATTTATTCATTTCATTTTACTTTACCTAGATTAAATTTCATATTTCATTTTGGATTTTCTTTTTCTATTATCCAATATAATAAAGGGTACTTTTGGCACAGGTCCCTGGTAGGTTTCAAAATACACGAAAAGTCTCTGTCTTAAAACTTTATAAATTAGGTCCCTATTTTTCGAAAATAAAAAAAAACAACAAAAAACATCGTAAAAAATTAACAAACTTCAAAACTTATTTCAACATATAATCATCTTCATATCAATGCAAGAAAAACACAAAAAAATTCATCAAAACCCAAAAAAACAACAAAATTCGCACTTTAGGAAATTCTGCAATTTTTCTTGAAATTGCCGATATTTCAGCAACTTTAGTAAAAAATTGCGTTGTTTCATGCAGTTTTTTCTGTTTAGTTCAATCTTCCAAATTTACTATCTACATTTATTCAAACAACACATTATTGCACAACAATCAAGAAAAAAATGATGAAATTGCGTATAATTGAAAAATAATCAATATTGCATAGAACACACAGCTTATTTCCAATATTGCAGCGAAAAAAGCAATAATTCATAAAAATTGCATACAAATCAGCAATAATAAGCCAAAAGTATCTTATTTTATGGAATAGCTGTGCACATATCAGCAACAATGTAGAATAATCGCACATATTGTTGCACTAATATAAATTTTAGTTGATATATAATTATTCAGCAACAATTGCATGATTATCAGCAATAATATTCAATTGTTGCTGATATTTCAGCAACAATATTTACTATCAGCAAGTATTCCTGAATAGTTGCTGAAATGTTAGCAATTATTCTGTAGCAAAAACAGGGACCCGCTTTATAATGAAACTTACACAGGGACCCGCTTTGTAATATTCTTTCGTTTTAAGGATGCGATCTAAATTTCCACTATAATAAATTTAAAATTTTTGTTTTACTTATTTCCATCCAATCTATAAGTGGTATAAGTTGCAACACTTTTAACTCTTATGTTTTCACAAAATATTTAAATTGCAATATTCATTATTTGCATTAACATTATTAATGAACATTTCCTTATATCATTACTTAGGTTCTTTACAACTTAATACACATTTATTTCCACACTTTCATTTGATATCTATTTATTTTGAGAAACATCTCATTCATCATTTTCTTACATCTATAATCATTTTATAATGGCATGTTTCCTTTTATTACAACTTATTCAAGTTCATAATTATCTCCGAAGGCTATAATCTAATTTCAACCATTCTTTGCAAATTTATTTGCTATTTCCCTTATTTATTTTACAAACAGTTAGATAGCAAATTTCAGAATCTAAACACCCGGTTTAATTTCAAATCAATTATATATATATATATCTCACTTCTATATCAATTCAAGATTTTAAATTCCTTAAAATCAAAAACTCGTTTATCAAAACAAGACTCCTTTAGCAAATTATTATGGTAGCAATTCATCACTTAGAAACTCAAAAATGAACACCTATGATGTCGCGATCATCGTCGAAATTATTTTCCAGCGACCGAAGTGAGTTCTCTGCTTTTATTTCTTTTAAAACCATTTTCAAATATTTCCATTCAAAAATACCTCTAAAATAATACTATCATTATTATTTTCTCTAAAACACTTTGAAAAACATTTCCAAAATCTCTTAATATCTAAAAATTCCCAAATACTTAGTCCAAATCTAATGCAGCGCGAAATCGAAAGGAACAATTTACCTTATGTCGCGAAGAAGAAGATGATGCAGCACATACCGAAGCACATACCGAAGACGAACTCGAGCGACCTAATTCCATCACCGATTTATCACCTGCACGTCGCGACCTAACTCCGCTCTCACAACCTAAATCCACCACAACCCCACGACCTAACTCCACTACCCTAAGTCGCTCCAGCGACCTAACTCCACCACGACCTAACTCCACTACCCTTAGTCGCTCCAGCGACCTAACTCCACCACGATCTAATTCCACCAACCTAATTCGCGAACGACTTAACTACACTGGCGAGCGACCTAACTCCGCCTTAAATTGCGAACGAGATATGCCGCAAGCTTCACAAACCCTAAGTCGCGAATTACCTGCCTTATGTCGCGAGTGCTCCCACTCTATTCCAAAGTCGCAAACTCCAAAGCCATAGGTCGCGACTATTCATCTCGCAAGCGACCTACCACCTACCGAGTTAAAACCCTAAGTCGCGAGACAACTAAGCCTAAGTCGCGAAGCTCCATCATCCACGACCTAAACCTAAGTCGCCACCGCGACATAAACCCTTCCCCGACCTAAACCTAAATCACGAACTAAACTAAGTCGCTTCCCAAATTCTCAGTAGGTCGCGAAGATTTCTTTGCCACTTTCTCTTAGCTCGTGTGAAGTGATAAGTCGCGTGAAAGCATTTTCGTACGACCTTTCTTAAGTCGCGAGCGACATAGTTAGGTCGCTGATGATTTCTAAGGCACGAAGTTTCTTTGCCGTGCTTCATTTTAGCTCATGTGAAGTGTGTTAAGTCGCGTGAAGAATTTTAAGTCGCGTGCGTTGTTATTTAGGTCGTTTGTGTGTTTGTAAGTCGTTGAACTGTTTGTATTTCATTTTCTTAAGTCGCTGTGTTTGTTGTACCACTTTGTTAAGTCATATGTGTTGTAATCTTCTATAAATAGGGGTTGTATCATTTGTAAAAAGGTTGTTGAATTTGAATAAAAATTTCTTTTGTGTGCTTTTGTGCCACCATTAAAATTGGTAGTTGAGTGTTATCTCCTATCTCCACTTTCGGCATTCAAGTGCGCTCGAATCAACGATTGTTGAAGCCAATTCACGGAATCAAGTGCGCTTGATCAACGTCGAAGAATTGTAGATCTTCTCTCACGGCATCGTGCGCGATCAACGTGTCGAAGATTGCTAAAGTCCGGTATCTTCGTGATCAACGGATTTGGGCGTTTGGTATCATCAATTCATCGATTCATATTGCTTCATCTAATCGTTTCATCGATTAGTTTGACACAAAATCTTCATTTCGTCGTCAAGTGTTATTTCCGCTGCGTCATTTGGTATCAAAGCGAGACTTAGCCAATCATAGCTAAGACGAGCCTGTTGGATCAAGGAGAAGTGTTTGTTCAATTTCAGCCGAGCCAAGGAGAAGAGTCAAGGCCGTGCATCACTTTGTTGTTCAAAGCCGAGAGTCAAAGCCGAGAAAAGTGAAGTGTTCAAGTTCAGGTTTGTTCAAGGCCGAGAGTTAAAGTGTTGGAGCTAGAAGCGAGCTTGTTCAAGTTTGTGCGAGATTTTGTTCAAGTCGTAAGCTAGGAGACGAACTTATCCAAGTTCGTTGGGCGTCAATTTTGAGATTTGAAGTTTTGGAGTTCAAATTAAGTTGTTTGTTTATTTAGGTGGTCGTGAGATTTCAAACAAGTGGGGAAGTTTGATTCGAGAATTTTTGGATCAAAGTGAAGTTGGTGTTTGGATCTGTTGAAGATTTGATCATGCCTCCGAGATATGTTAACCGTCATCATAGTGTTGCAGATTTGTATGGGAGTGAAGATCCTGAACAGATGGAACAACGTATCGATGAAAGGTTCAATAAGGGTTTCGAGAGAGTGGAGAAAATGAAGTCTGACATGAATCGAAATCAAAGGAGTGTGTCGCCACGTTATGATAGAGAAAGAAGAGAATCATCTTTGTCGATAAATCGAGATCGTGGAGTTCGAGACAATCGTGATTATCAAAATGGAGAAAGAAGAGTTTATCGTGGTTACGAGCATGAGCCATATTGTGATTATGAAAGATGTCGAGTAGAGGAAAGAAGAAGTAGAGAGGACGTGCATGGTCATAGAAGAGTCAATGTTCAGAATCGACATCGAAGCTCATCTAAGTTTGAAGAAGATAGTTATGGTGATAGTGTTCACTTTCGATATCCAGGTCAAGGGCAAAATCGATATAGGAATGTTGAAGAGAATGGTCATACACGAGAATCAAGGAAGGATATGGTGATTCTAGAATTCCGAGGTGGTCTACAAGCAGAGGAATTCTTGGATTGGTTATCAACGGTTGAAAAGATTTTTAAACTCAACAACGTGTCTGAGGATCGTCAAGTTAAGTTAGTTGCTACCAGATTGAAAGAAAGAGCTATGGATTAGTGGCAACAAACTAAATCAACCAGAGAGAGAATGAGGAAATCCAAAGTTGTCACGTGGGATAAGATGAAAAGGATGATGAAGGCAAATTTCTTACCCTACAATTATCAAACTCGTGTGAACCAACAGTTGCAGAAGTTGAGTCAAGGGAGTCGAGGAAAGGGTGTGGTTACAAACCCCAGCAATTAGAATAAAGGCGTTAATTGCAGTATAAATGTTTCTAAGAGAGTCAACAAACCAGTTGTACATGAAATCACGAAGACAAATGTTGATGACCGAAATAAGCGCTATCATTATCAGGAGTCTGGCCATAGAAGTATTGAATGTACGGAGCCTAAGATGAAAGCCTTAGTTGTAGAAGAATGTGAAAACGAGGATGTGGATGATTCTACTGAAAGCGAGCCGGAAAAAGAAGAGGAACCGACTAGTCCATTATCTTTCAGCGAAGATGTTGAAGAAGCAGAAGGTAGTGCTAAATCATTGGTTAGGTATGAGGCAAGTAAAGAGCTTAAAACTCCTGAGGAGGTTAAACCAATGTTAGAAGAGTTTGAAGAGGTCGGTCCTACAGAATCGTTCGAAGAATTACCACCGAAATTTGACAACGATGAAGGAGTTTTTTCAGGAGATGAAGGATGTAACTTGTTGAGGAGGACTGTTGAATTTGACTTTTATCAACCATCGAAATTTGATGATGAAGAAGAAATTAAGTCAAAGTATGTGGATATAGAAGTTGATTTTTTTTACCACCAAAGATTGCTGTCGATAGTATGGAAGAAGAAAGTGTGTTCGGAGTTGAGGGAAGTTACTTGATGATGGATGATTGTTGTTTAACACCTGAGCTTATGGACGAGAGGCCGCTAAGTGTTAATTCCATAATCCCCGAGAAGCCCGAACAAAGTAAAAGTGAAACAGAAGAGAAGGCAGAATCAGATAGTTTATTATCTTTGGAAGAGTTTGTCAATAAAATGAAAGCCAATGATGAATTATCAATGTTGATTGAATATGGGGATAATTCTGATTTTGAGATACCTGAAGAGGTTGAAGTATTCGGAGAGTTTGAAGGTGAGATTTCAGAGGAACTGTCTGAAGAAACTAGTCTTGTATTTTTGGAAGAGCCTGTCGAAAAGGTGAAACTTGGTAATGAATTGTTTATATTGACTGGGCAAGGAACGAGTGAAGATCTTGATGTTTTTGAGGAAGTTGGATCAGAATTCGATGAATCTGAAGGCGAATATCCTGAAGAACTACCCGAAGAGTTACCACCACTACAGGACATTCAACCTCACACTAATCTAGTACCAGTTGCCATTCTACTACAGGGATCGTATGATCTTCAGAATCTGAAAGAATAGGAAGAGTTGAAAAGACAGGATGAAGAGAATGATTGTCAGTTGGAATTGCCTGATCATGACCGCACTGCTGACGTTATCAACGTCAATTGCTTGGAATCATTTTATGAAAATAAACATGTTGAAGGAGAAGCGAGTGGGGATTCATTTCAGTCAGGGAAAATTGATGCAACACATCAAAGGAAGATTCTAAATGAGGACACACCCGAACGAGATAAGGAAAGACGAGAGTCTGAGCATGAGTCCTCACACTTTTTCGGTCGTGATTTCCTAAGTCGTTCCGTGATTTCAAACTTCCTTATATCGTCTCACGTTTTCAACACGTTTTGGTTCTATATCACATCTTCCTATTGGCACAAGCAATATGGTATATGACACTATTCTTATGAAGTACTGTGCTACATGAATTTGATCTGGCAACTAGTGCTTAGTTCATTCCACACTTTTTCATATGTCATCTCCCTCAGATCACTTCCTTATGTCGCCTGCCTAATGCCACGTCTGTTTTACGCAATGCGTTCCTTATGTCGAGCTGCATCTTCAAAGGGTCAAGACAAAATCAATCTCAAGAGTGGTTATCCCCAGAACCGCATCAAACCAGATAATGAATGGAAGACAGCATCTCGAAGAAGGAAAACGTGTGAATTCGGGACGAATTCTTTTCAACCAGGGGAGGATGATGCAGCGCGAAATCGAAAGGAACAATTTACCTTATGTCGCGAAGAAGAAGATGATGCAGCACATACCGAAGCACATACCGAAGATGAACTCGAGCGACCTAATTCCATCACCGATTTATCACCTACATGTCGCGACCTAACTCCGCTCTCACAACCTAAATCCACCACAACCCCGCGACCTAACTCCACTACCCTAAGTCGCTCCAGCAACCTAACTCCACCACGACCTAACTCCACTACCCTAAGTCGCTCCAGCAACCTAACTCCACCACGATCTAATTCCACCAACCTAATTCGCGAACGACTTAACTACACTGGCGAGCGACCTAACTCCGCCTTAAATTGCGAACGAGATATGCCGCAAGCTTCACAAACCCTAAGTCGCGAATTACCTGCCTTATGTCGCGAGTGCTCCCACTCTATTCCAAAGTCGCAAACTCCAAAGCTGTAGGTCGTGACTATTCATCTCGCAAGCGACCTACCACCTACCGAGTTAAAACCCTAAGTCGCGAAGCTCCATCATCCACGACCTAAACCTAAGTCGCCACCGCGACTTAAACCCTTCCCCGACCTAAACCTAAATCACGAACTAAACTAAGTCGCTTCCCAAATTCTCAGTAGGTCGCGAAGATTTCTTTGCCACTTTCTCTTAGCTCGTGTGAAGTGATAAGTCGCGTGAAAGCATTTTCGTACGACCTTTCTTAAGTCGCGAGCGACATAGTTAGGTCGCTGATGATTTCTAAGGCGCGAAGTTTCTTTGCCGTGCTTCATTTTAGCTCATGTGAAGTTTGTTAAGTCGCGTGAAGAATTTTAAGTCGCGTGCGTTGTTATTTAGGTCGTTTGTGTGTTTGTAAGTCGTTGAACTATTTGTATTTCATTTTCTTAAGTCGCTGTGTTTGTTGTACCACTTTGTTAAGTCATATGTGTTGTAATCTCCTATAAATAGGGGTTGTGTCATTTTTAAAAAGGTTGTTGAATTTGAATAAAAATTTCTTTTGTGTGCTTTTGTGCCACCATTAAAATTGGTAGTTGAGTGTTATCTCCTATCTCCACTTTCGGCATTCAAGTGCGCTCGAATCAACGATTGTTGAAGTCAATTCATAGAATCAAGTGCGCTTGATCAACGTCGAAGAATTGTAGATCTTCTCTCACGGCATCGTGCGCGATCAACGTGTCGAAGATTGCTAAAGTCCGGTATCTTCGTGATCAAAGGATTTGGGCGTTTGGTATCATCAATTCATCGATTCATATTGCTTCATCTAATCGTTTCATCGATTAGTTTGACACGAAATCTTCATTTCGTCGTCAAGTGTTATTTCCGCTGCGTCAAAATCCATTTAAAACATTTCCCAAAAGTTTTGGGATTTAAATTTTGGTTTGAATTCAATTTTAGTTACAACCCGTATGTATAATCATACTTATACAATTCTATTTGGTTATATATCCCATTCCAAAATTTTAAAATCTTATTTTGATTATAATATTAACAATCAAACATTCCAATATACTATAATAATTTCTGGAAAATATTTCTTTTATATCAAAATATAGTTTGGGTAAAATTATTTCATTCACCCTCTTTAAAACAACACTGTGTCGATTTACCTTGTTTAAGAGTTTAGAAACCCCTATCGATATGGTTGTACTTCCCGTACCGACTAGAATTCATAAACACTCAACCGATAAGTCAACATAGTATAAAACATTTCATATTCACTAACAAATACGCGCTCATATCTATTAGTACACTTAGACTCATTCTAGGGTGCTACTGACCCTATCTCTAATAAGTTACCCCACAAAGCTAAGGTTATCGCTAAACCTCGCTCTGATATCAATTGTGATGAGCCACATTTCGGAAGGTTTAAATTGACAATAATCCACACATGTCCGACTTAAACAATCCGGAACATAGATAATCAATGGGGTTAATTAAGAAAAATAAGAACAGAAGAAGAAAACAAACACCGAATCTCGCAGCGGAACGATAAAATATAATAATCAAATAAGCAGTTCATGAAGCTATTTCTATTATACATTTGAGTATATTCAATACAACATTTATCAGAGTTATATATACATCAGGGATAAATACAGTAATGCAGCAGACAACATGATGTAGGGATAATAATAGTAGTAGTATACCAAATCTTTGTCTTCGTCCTCCAAAATAAATCTTCAATAAGCTGAAAACTCAGGACTGACCCGAGCGTAATGAAAAGACAAAACACTCGAGTCAGGACTAAAATATTCTTATGTGAGTCAAATCGATATCGCATAAAACACGAGTGTCACGGCGTCAAAGATGCTTATGGGTTTTCACACCCCCTATCCAATGTATAACGTGCGTGCAATAACTCAAGAGATGTTACGAGATTTTCCATCTCTTAAGGACCCATCAAAATATTTTTATGTAGTAGAATACGCTACATATATAATGTCTAATCAATAAAATAAATATTTTTCTTAGCGTTAAGGCTTTACATTGATCCCCCTTAATGCATTTTTAAGCATTGTCGTATAGTTTGCATATAAAACACCGGTTAAACGGTCGGTGGATAGGGATGCGCCGTGATACGACAACACTAAACCAAAATCGTAGGGGTCTCGTTTAGGGATAAAAGTATGACAAGGCACGTTAGGCAATGCCTAAGATAGGATACTACCAGTTTACCCTTCTCGGCTGATGGTAACGCATCATAGCTATGATCGCCCACCTTGTCCAACACTCCTATAATTCGGAGGGTGCACACCAATCAATCACAATGTAAATGATGGTAGTACGAAGAAGTGCGTCTACTCGGGGTAGCTAACCCACTTGGCCGGTACGGCTCCTGTTTTAGTCATTTCAAATTAGCACAAGTGCTAGGCTAATCCATCATCGTTCTCTTTCTTCAAATTCAGCAACTTCGTTCTGGAGTCTCCTCCGCGTACACAGTTGTTAAAGTGGTTTCGGTATCGACAGAGAGTATGCCCATATCCAGCTCTGGTCTCTTTAACAACCAAACGTCGCTTTACACATTGGTTGGTACTTTTACATTTCGAAAACAGTTCATACTTGCTATCAAAATATTATATTCGCTTCAAAATCAAATTCATTTCGAAATCATCATATTTACTCAAAATATACTATTCAGTTCAAAATCATTTCGCCTTAATTTCTCGGTTTCACTTTCAAAATCGTTTTGAATTTCAATTTAGGTTATAACTTCAATTTAACCCAATTCGTATTTAAATCCATGATTTAAATATAACAATTCCCACCTTAACTAGTTTGAATTTTTGAAAAATAGTTTGAATAGTTTTAAAATAGTTTAAATAGTTTAATATAAAGTAGTTTAAATATTAAAATGGTTTATATAGTAAAATAATTTGGAAAACCAAAATAATATGAATATTTAAAGAATATAGATTTTAAACAGTTTATACTAAAATAATTTATTTGAAAATAGTTTCAAAGTCAAACTGATTCAATTTCCAAGTCTTCTCAATTCAAATCAATTCAATTCCATATTTAAACCATTTAAATTGATTCAATTTCGATTTCAATTCGAATTAACTTCGATTCCAAATTCAATTCTAATCAATTTCAATTTCGATTTCAAATTAATGCAATTTTGATCTCCATTCCAATTAATTCAATTCAATTCCAAATTGAATTAATTCCAATTCAATTCTCAATTTTAAACCATTTCGATTTATATAAATTCGAGTTCGATTTTCAAAAATATCGATTAAAACACTTAAATCAAATTAACCTTCAACATTCAAACTAAAATCCAATTTTCAAATATAATTAAATTCTGATCTTAATTTTGAAATATCATTTTATAACACTTTATTTGGCAATAATCCAAAGTTAGAATAAAAATCCCATCTTTTAAAACAAATCAATTTATGAAATTCAATCGTATTTTGATTTTAACTTCAAAATCTCAACTTTAATTATTTAACAATTTCTTTTAACCAAAATTTATTTCAACATTTCAAACTCGAATTCGTGATTAATTCAAATTTCATAAATTCGATTTTTATTTCTTTAAATTCAAAATCATTTCAAAATTTCAAAACCAAGACTTTTAAAATTATTTAATTTAACCAGTCTGGTGTCTGTATATAATTTTATATCCTATGGCCAAGTGATCAGTAATTTCAGGGATGGATATATATCTTTTCAATCCAAATCGCAGTGTCATAGGTATATATCATTTCAACCTATTTCTTAGTTTATTCCACTACACCATAATCCCGATTTCGCAACGGTTTTAAGCCGTTGCATTTTAATTTAGCAACGGCTTTGGACCGTTGCAAAAAGACCCGTTGCTAAATTTCGCAACGGCTCTAAGCCGTTGCAGTTTATTGTAAAAGCAACGGTTCTGAGCCGTTGCGGAATATTATTTAGCAACGGCTTAGAACCGTTGCTACATGTTAAGATACAATAGAATAGTTGCCTTGGAGCAACGGGTAAAGGCCGTTGCAAATTTATTTTCGCAACGGTTTTTGGCCGTTGCTATATTAAAATTTTTCTAAAAAAATGTTTTTTTATTGCTTTCACTGCATTTCATATTCAGCATAAATCTATGAATATTTGATATACAAGCATACCACAATACCATCATAAAACACATAAGTTACGATAATTTCAATACAAGCATATATACCACAATACCATCATAAAACACATAAGTTACGATAATTTCAACACAAGCGTACTACAATACCATCATAAAGTTTAGTTCACCAAAACAATACGAACACAATAAAGTACTACAAGCATACTACAAGCGTACTACAAGAGATATAATACACTATTTGAGAGGAACGCCAAGAGCGGAAGCTTTTATCTTCAGTCAAAGGTTCACAGAGCAAAGGAAGCCTCCTTATATCATCACAGAGCAAAGAATCTGTATATTGCAAAGAAGAACCCAGTTCAGAATATGTATATGGCAAACTGTATATGACATATATTTTGAACAGGCAAAATGTTCAAAAAAATAAACATCTTGTATCAAACTGGCTAAATAATATGTTTATGAGAAACAAATGATCCTTCCAAGGGGAAGAGCACTAATATAATTCTATATTTAAGAAGGAGGTGCTAATAAATCTGGCAGGTGCCAACACTCTACGTACATAGTCAAAAAAGTCCTAACACTGGACACTATAGTATAAAGAAAAGGTATAGTAATAGGGCTAAAGAAAAGCTGATAGCAAGCCTAACAAACAAAGACCATGGAGAGAAAACACAATTATTTAATAGCCATGAAGCATCATCGACAATCCATCTGTTTTAAGTAAAGCATAAATTTGCAAGTAACTACCTGATGTGCTACAGCGTCTACAGGTATCGAAGAAGATTCTTCGGATGGCACACAAAACCGCCGACTCCAACTTCTCCGAAGGTCGTAGCAAGAGCATGGTTTTGCTTGGTTGTGCTTTCATCTGGCAGCAGTATGCTATCCACAACCAACTTCTCAAATGATGGCGGTACAGCTTTTCCATGAATAATTGAACCCAACGAACCTCTGCATACTGTACCTGTCGCAATGACCTCCAGATTAAAGTTTAAGATTTCACACTTCAAACTTACCGACTCGGAAGAATTCTGTCGATTGCCAATGTCAATTTCCGGCTGTGTTTCAGTAGCATCATGACATGCATTACTTCCTCCTTCATTCGAAGCATTGTCTGGTATTTGCTTCTCATAATTTCCTTTAATCAATTCCACTAAAGTCTTCAATGTACCCTCTACATTGGTCATCCGATCTTCCATGTTTTGAGCAGTTTTTATTTGCTTGCGTGCAATTTTGGAGGCCTTAACTTGGGTCCTTGATATCTTGGTTCCAATACTACGAGTCCGGCCTCTTGTATCCTTCCCAAAAACTTGTGAAAGTATGTCTTCATCCAACGGCAACTCCTCTTCCACACCGTCCTTCATTGCTTCCTTTGCCTTTTTAATTTTATCCTAATCATGAAGCATAAATATATAAATTGAATTAGTGAATAATTCAAAAAAGCAATTATTTCGCTAACTTACAAAGTATGGAGAAGTGGAATCGGTTATGCTTCCATCCTTTTTTGTATGAACCGTCTCCCATACTTCAAGACGTGTTATTTCTTTATCCGGATTTGCAATAGCCTGCAAATGGTTCAGTAAATGATGGTACTGGAAACACTTATCAATTGAACTAATAAAATAAAACAGACTTGCAAATGGTTCAGTAAATGATGCTATGCTTATAAGCTTGTTGCTGCCGCTTATTTCTTAAAAAATAAATATTAATGCATGCATATATATTTTCAGTTTATTGATATTTCATACTTGCACTTAATAGCAAAAATATATGGAGATATATATATTGCTCCAGAAATATATGCATATATATTCTTGACTACAAGTAGCAAAGAATTCAAATGAACTAGAACTACTTTATTAAAATAAAATATTGCTACTATTTTTTATTACTTTGGGTTAAAGTTGGCTAGCTGGCCTGAAATTTATAACATAACAATTACTAAAATAGAAAGATATATAGGTACCATTTGTTTGGAATTTATGTAGCCAAAATATATAAACGTTCATGTTTGTTGATGACAAATATATAAACAAATTTATAGTCAATTTGCAACAAATTAAATCAGAAATACAAGCATGGAAACTACTTGAAAGAAAAGAAAGGTCATGCTGACCTGTGCAGTATGATATAACTAAATGATGACCTGTTTCATATGCAAGTTATAAATAAGAATATCCATCCATAAATATATTTATCTAAGT
The DNA here is from genome assembly GCA_030737815.1 of Allium fistulosum. Lineage (NCBI taxonomy): Eukaryota > Viridiplantae > Streptophyta > Magnoliopsida > Asparagales > Amaryllidaceae > Allium > Allium fistulosum. The sequence goes on along the minus strand of CM060902.1, from coordinate 429,898,870 downwards.
GCAAGTATCTCCATATATCTTTTAGCAAGCTGTACATCGCATCATTTTCTGGAACAATATATATTTTCTCCATATATTTTCTGGAGCAATATATATTTTCTGGGATAAATACTTGCACTTGTACATATGCATATATATTTTCTGGAGCATATAATAGCAAAAATCAAAACAATACTGTACTTGTGGAATTACTAGAAAATGAAATCAAACATACCATATCATGTTCTACGACTGCATGACTTGTTCGACCGGTGTGGTGGCCATAGTTATATCCTTTTCTGTTTTTTTTTGCCTATCTCTCTTCGCTCGCTCACACCGGGTTTCTCTTCGTTCTTCAAAAACCCCTCCCAGTCATCTTGACTAACAGTGGGCGGACAATTTTTCAACCTTTCATCGTAATTGCTGAATTTGTCATAGTATTTTGTCCTCAACTCGGTCTTATGTCTCCTAAAAGACTCACACATTCTTTTGAAATAAAAATCTTTTGTATTTGGATCAAGGTCAAAACGTTTTTGCAAAAATGAAGATAGGTCAAGGTCAAAATCTGTTGATAGTTAATACTAAACAGCTAATGATTAAATAGATAAAGTAATTAAATTTTTACTGGAACTGAATAAAATGGTTCAACAAGTTCAGCAAGAACATGACAGCAACTAAAGTCAATCAGCAGGTCATAGAATTCAAGACAGTCTATCACAAGGGTACATATGAAAATGTGCACAAAACTATATGCGATGCACATGGTATGTATTGCAAATGAAGACTGCACACAAATAAATAAGTGATCAGGTCGAATATACCAACATGGAATGTTATACACAAGCTAAGGTAGTGACTCAAGGTGCATCAAGTTGAAATGGTCAAGTATATATCTGCTCACATCAGTTAAATAGCCAATAGAGTGATGTAATAGCTCAAGTGTAGTATCAGCTCTTATCTTTTCATTTTATACCAACACAAAGATTAACTCAACATCTGTCCTTAGCAGATAATATGCAGACTCCAAAATAAACAAATGTAACATCAGGACAGAGAACAACAAGTGGCCAAAACTGAAAAACAAAGTCACAAGGAACTGGCTGCAGGAAACTCAGCATAAGCAAATAAAAAGCATGGACCAGATCAGTTCAAGACATACTGGCAAATGAACTAAATGAAACGAACAACAACCAGTATGCAACTGACCAAGTGCACATAGTATCAAGTGAAGACAGTGAAGACCTCAGTGTAATAGTGGAAACAAGAGTACCACTGCAGCTCAACATTAGTAAAGACAACAGAGACTCATCATGAATGTGTACAGAGGACTTATGAGCACAAATGCAAGGTCAGGACAGGAAATATCAACACTGCATGGACATGGCCAGTGACAACAGGTTCAAGATCAAGGCAGTTCAGGTGTTCAATGTTTTCAAATACTGAATGAAGATGTAGCACAGATATGATCAGGTCAGAACTCAAAGGCTACATGCAAGGCACGCACAAATGCAAAGGAAATGTACATAATTATAAACAAAATGCTAATATACAAGAATAATATAAACTGGGATGGGGTACCAGATGCATGTGTCACCAGCATATACTGGAGGTTTCAAAGATATAGTCTCAACACAAATTCACATACAGTCTGAAGCCAACAAGGCAAATGGAGTTGTAGCAGTACAGGGAAGGTAGTGAATCAAGCAAATATCAGTTCTTATCAGTTTGATTATAAACAATAGATAAAGGTAGTGTCTGTTCTTATCATTTACTTGATCAAGTGAGATATCTGTTCTTACCAACTTAAATTTACCCAAACCACTCAAGTGTGTATGGTTCAACAAATACACCAATGAAGACATGGCAGAGCCACATGAAAAGCAAGTGTATAAGTGCACATGAACATAAATTTTTAAATAAGAAATCAGGTCCAGTCATTTTAAATGGAGCATATGCAGTGTACATGTATACATGAAGCATATGCAGTGTACATGTATACATGTAGCATATGCAGTGTACATGTATACCACAATTTCCATAAACAGATTTGTGTGTGCCTGTATAATTTGTATAATATGCTTCTAAACGATTCATAAACAGATTAGATTGTTGGTACATGGTAATGTAATAAATGATCGGTACTTACCAACAATTCAACCCACACGTCATTTTTAATTTTTGGCGGTACTTTATCCCAGCTTTCGTAGGAGATCGGCACATGCATCCGCACAAGTTTACCAATGCGGCTGCCTAATTTTCCCGCATTTTTTGAAACGGGAACTCCATATGCATTTATGTCAACCTTCTCGGGTTCTGTTGTTGATGATTGCGTAGACTGGGTTGGAGCTTCTCGGGATTCTGACATCTGTATTTGTTTCAGTAAATGATTTACAAAGTATAAGTACTCTATTGTTATTACATGTAGATTAAACTGTATTAAGACAAAACAGAATCAAACAGATATTACAGTGGATAAGGTACATAATACATTAATGTGATAATATCGTATGAACTGTACTAGTAGTGTCGCTGAAACAAATCCAAATAAGTTATATTTAATTTTAGTAAAACAACAAAGCAAGTAAATATTCACATGATATTATCAAGATAGAAGATATTTAATGCCACACTAAAGTTTGATTCAGGAATGCTAAACAAAGTGATAAAAGCAATGAATAATTATAAGACCAATTAAGCAATCCAATGGAAATCATGAAATATACAAGTTAATTAATAGTTGGTTGGCCTACGGCGTAAAAGCAATGAAACCCGTAAATACGGCAGTTTGCACTTATTTGATTGATTGGAAAAGTAAGAAAAGATGAAGACGAATGCAAATATTGTTACCTGAATTCTACCATGCAGAATACTCCCACCGTCCAAAGGAAAAGGAGCAAAAACAAATAGTAAACTAATCTACGTTTGGTAACTAAATTTGGATGAATGCTGGTGAGCTCGGCGCCAATTAAGGAGACCCAAACATTACAACCGCACGTGTCCCATGCGTATGAATTCCACTTTTTGGTTTTATGTTTGCTTAAACTTTAACTTTAGCTCTTGGAATGTTCATTATCAAAACAAAATGAAATTTGTGTTCCAAATAAAAATTTATGAAAAAAAAAATTTATGAAAAATAAAAATTTATCAAAACTTAATGTTTTTTTCATGATTATAGATAAGCAACCAACAATATCCATTTACTCGGGGCAAACCACGATTATAGATAAGCAACCAACAATAGAATTCAACATTTTTTTACACACAATTTCTAGTCACTTCATACATCAAAGAAATGCATTTAATATCAACAAACACATTTTATAAGATCTTCTAACTTGTCATTATCGTCAAAAGCTGATTGGTAAATAGTAGGAAACTCAATGTCATCCACATTACTAGTCAACCGTTTTGGCGTGTGTAAAACAACAGACCATCCGTCATTTTTTAAATCTTTCGAGTAGAACACTTGAGTCGCTTCCGATGCAAGAATAAACGGCTCATCGTTCACTTTGTCTTTACTCTTCAATTTTCCTAAGTTAACCATGATCAAGTTTGAAATGGGATCAATCTTGCAACCATTGACCTTGTCGATTGAAAATTATGAAATTTATCGGCATCATTGATTAGATCTTCCATTCTGGGATATTCAACATCATCGACATGCATGGCTTGACTGATGGGTTGTTTTCCCTTTTCCATCAATTCTTCTCCATGAAAATGCCAAATGGTATACGTTGGATCAATTCCCCTTCTAAGTAGATGAAAATGAATATCCTTTAATTTAATCTTTTCCTTCGCATTCTTACATTTAGCGCAAGGACAAGAATATTTTTCTTTATTACCACCATTTTTTTCAACGAAATTAATAAACTCCTGCACTCCTTCCTGATATCGCGGAGTTCTACAATTGGATTCTTTCATCCACTGTTTGTCCACGCTAGAAGACATACCGACCTGATATATCAAATATAAAAGGCCATGAATTATTTTTGTTTGAACTACCGATAGCACCTTCCTAAAGATGGGAGATTCGGTTACTTTCCAAGTTATGAAATATTAAAGAAACGTTTATACTACGAGTCGGATATATCAAACGTTTACACAGCTCAAGTTCTCCAAATTTATTTTCCCAAAAGTATATCATAGCCAAATATACCATCAGAGACAGAGCAATATTTTATGTCAAAAGGATTACAAAATTTATTTAATTGGTACTAACATAATTACTGCATTTATCTTTGTCTCAAAAAATTAAAAAAAAAATCTTTTTATCAAAAAGATTTATGTTTATCATTTTCACAAAAGGTAAATAGCTTTATTTATTCACAAAAGATAAATACATATATTCTCAGTTATATGCTGCTTGTGCCATGGTTCTTGTTTAAAATTGGAGTTAAAAACTTAAAATACATAAGCATTTTCTTATTAAGATAAACATAATGATAGACGTACATGAAGAAAAAAGTAAAGGTGATAGAATAATGACATTTCAGTCAGCACTAGACAAATGTAATAAAACATATTGCAATAGCTGAGATAAATCGTCACAAAAAGAAAATAAAACAGAAATTTGTTATTCATCAGCTGATAGTTGTTGTTCAGGAGGAGATAAGGAAAAATATAAACTTGTTTAATTCTAGTCAACATGAAGAGAAGCCAAATTTCAGTGAGGACATAGATACCCACAACAATAGTAAAACATGAAAATGTAAACCTGCTCTAGACTTGGCTTACAACAATATTGCTTGTCAAGAATTTTAATGTTTTAAAAAAAAATGACATTACAACGGCGCCATTTTTTGAACCGGAGTACAGTACTACCCCTCGCTCTAGACTTGGCTTACAACAATTTAATTTCCAGACTAAAAATTCAATATATTGAAATACCCAATATACGATAAGAAAAACAAGGGTTGATGGGTGCTGCCAAGGCCATGGCTTATTCTTTTACAACCAGTATATTGTGTTTTCCAAATATGCATCCAGTGAAAACTAGCATTTTGTTATACCAGTGCACAAAATTGCACTAATGGAATGTGCAAAACCCAACGAAGTCATGTTTCTCAAAGGACATGATTTTAGTAAATTTACATCACAAAATATTCATATTCTTTGCCGTGATGCAGTTTGACTAGCTAATGAAAAGTTTCTGATACTTATTAATTACACTTCTACCATCACAAAATTGATATTCTAAATATATGCCGCCAATTACCGTTCCCTTCAGCTTTGTTGATTTCTGCAATTAGAGCAGGTCATCTTAATACATGAAAGATTCATTTTAAATCCTTGTACAGTTGAGTTAGTATGAAGTCAATCATTGAATCGCAATGTTTCTATGTACTTACCAAGAATAAAATTATAAAAATTAAATTTTTGTTTCGTTCTTTTTGTTGTTTGCAGTCTGTCTTCTAATATACTGTTCGATAATCTTGTGGGTTTCATACCAAGGTTAAACAATTTTGTCTTAGTTTTCAATGAAATTTCAAGTATATCAAGGTCACTGTCATCCCAAGCAGCTAACATACGTGAGTATGCAGATGTTTGCTGAGTTAATTCATCGAAGATAAATATAGGGTATAATTAAATCAAAATATGAACACAACAAGGAAGTTGTAGTAATCATTTAGGAGAAGCGTTTAGCATACGCCGAACTAAAATATTTGCGAGTTTCATACCTTGACTCAATCAAGATTAGGGTCTTCGAACCGATCCGCAATCTTCAATTCGGATTTCTGTTTTCAGCCTTCTCCGATTTGGAATTGAAATTCGGGGAATTGCTTTCTTCAACTGTTGAGGGCGAATTGCTGTGGTGAGTTTCAGGCGAGGATTGGGGGATTGATGGTTTAGGTTGCGAATTTGGAAAGGGGGTGGTCGCTATTAGGGTCGGGGTAGTTTCGAAGATTGCAGGAGATGATTGGCGATGTGGTTTTAGGTGTTGCGGAGGAGATGATTAGGGTTTTCTGCTTTCTTTTTATTTTTTATTTTTATGAGCGTACTGGATAGATATGGGAGCGTACTGGGTTAAAGGGGGTAGGGAAGTACAATTTCAATTTGCAACGGCCTAAAGCCGTTGCAAAAAAGGAAACGATGGAGGTTAATTTTCTAAAGACCTTTGCAACGGCCATAAGCCGTTTCTAATTAGCAACGGCTCAAAGCCGTTGCAAAGCTGCCGCATTAAGGAGTTGCGAAATCGGGATTATGGTGTAGTGTTCGAAATAATTCAATTTATAGTTTATATACCGTAAATAATATACATGGTGATAATATGATATATCCGAACAAATAAATATCCAAATCATCCAAAATATCAATCAATAACATCCATCGCAATCAATCATCCAAACAGTCAATACAATTCACAATAATTTCATAGATAGCAATATCGGGTGTTTTACTGGCAATTAAATTCTTATTTCAAATTTAATGTCTGTTTGCTCAAAAGTTGGACAAACACCTCTAAATCTGATTTTCCCTTTTTTTTAGTCAAGTTTCATTTGATTTGATTGACGTGGGGTTTTTATGTTCCAGCATGTACGGAATGAATTTCAGGAAACGCAAAGACAGTTAATCATTTAAATAAATAGTTATTTTCCATGTCAATTAAATAAATTATTATTAAATTGATTAATTCACTTTTTAAATTTAAATTCAAAAATTAACCATTTTCATCATTTTTGATTACCTAGAAGTTTATAATCTTTTTAAATAAATTTTCCATGTCAGATTCAATATTTAAATATTGCACTAATTACAGTGTTCAATTGCCATTGCAATAAATTCAATAATTATAATTTTAAATTCAAATAAATTCATTCATTTTGATTTACATCTTATTATTCAATCAATTATCACCTTGTGAATATGACTAACATAAGTTTACATCTTAGTACATTCATATTTTACACTTATCATCATTTACCATATTAACTATAATATTTAATTAGATTAATTGCAATTGATTTCCAGTTTAATTTCAACGGATTAAATAATGAAACGATAATTAAACAATTGTTACAACTTACAATTTCAAACACATTTCTATGTTTATTGTTTACAAACCAAGCTGATAAATTCACACACTGATTAGTTATTCTATATTAACCAATTTCAATTAATTACATATAATTTCACCGTTAAATACAACATTTGGTTTATTTCCTTATTTACAATTTCTAACCAAATTAACTTACAATTATATCAACTAAATGAAATTGGATTAATATAGTTATCAATTACATTAAATCAACATTATTAAATTACATTCTAATTATTATTTTCATTAATAATTCATGAATTTTAATTTCTTCCAATATTAAACACTAAAATCTTATTAAATTTTATATTTTAATTACCGAAAATTTACGGGTCGTTACAATATGGATAGTATCATACCTTGCCGCATCCATGCTAACATCGACAATGCCATATCCAATGATGTCGAGGCTGAATCGTTGTGGAACTTTCTTGATGATGATATGATAGTAACGTTTGCCCCCACAAATACATATAATATTAAAATAAAAGGGTACCAATAGAAACAAAAAGGAAAAATAAAAAATAAAATGACAAGAACATCAATAGGACCGGGCTAACACAAATACATATAATATTAAAATAATAGGGTAACGATAGAAACAAAAAAGAAAAACAAAAAATTGCCTCGGAAAATATTTGATAGACAAATATATATGATCCTATCCTTTTCATGTCGTACAATACCAACATATGTAAATTATAACAATTACAACATAATTCAACTAACAAATTACAACAATGACAGACCACTGCATTCAATTCAACATGATATTATGAAAAGCATTAAACAAACAAAAATAACTAATGTTGAACCCACTAAAAGAAAGCAAAATAGAAAAAGTTGGCAAATCAAATTCAGTTCACTAAAAAAATTCCTAATCAATAAATACATCAAGACGTAGAAGAGAACAGGATCCGGAAGAGCATGAGATCTAGAAGAGCATGAGATGGAACAATTAGAATGAGATGAACGAAGTGGGTCTTCGCAAGATTGGGGCACTGATTTTCAAAGGAGAGGAGTAGATATGGAGGAAGTTTGACAAGTACAATAAATGGTTTTACTTTGCTAAAAATAATTTAAAAATGGAAGGGATTTAACTTATATGAAATAATAGAAAATAAAGATCTATTCCCAATTTCCATTACCACGACAATATTCATAAAGAATCCTAAAAAACTATTTTTACATGTTTTGAAGTCGAACTGGCCATCAGATTGTATGGATATTCCGCCAAGCTCGACAATGCACGTACATCCGCACAATACATAGCCACAAATAAATCCTAAAAGTTACGTAACATTAAACCAATCAACTTTTATACTCAAAACACTTTTGAATGATATTTTGAACTTAACGAAAAAGGTCTCGACTCTTAATTCATTCATCTTCAAAAGTTAGCCTTTTGAAGGTTTGATTTAAATTAAGTATTAATATCCAAATTAATTATTTAAATCTGTAGAGGTTTAAAAATATAGGTTGTTGCTTTCCCTAACTTTAGATTTCATATAGTACTACAGGACTAGGACTATGTCATGAGTTGCAAAATGGCTCAAAAATTTTGGTTTAAATATCGATGACATGACATAACAAACAAGGGATAATGGATCTAGTCCGAAGTGGAAACACCAAGACTTAATAAGTAGACTATTAGAAATAAATCCTAAAGCATTTCACGTTTCATGTGACTGTAATATTTTAAGTTTAACATTTCTTATTTAAAAGTTCTTTCCTTTTTTGGTGCGGCACAAAGTACTTATATGCTATTTGCTTTTTCACCAAAACAAGGACGATTTCTTTATTACTTTTTAATAATGTTCCCAGCCTAAGTTTGAAACCATTATCATAAACACGTTGGGAGAGTCTTGTTGGGAGAGTCATAAAGTAATAAAATTTCAATTCCAAATTATGAATTTTTTTGTTAGAATAATCTGAAACTAATGATATTGTTGTCAAATCCAAAAGTGAGGCTTTGTGTTTAGCTAAACACGAACATGGAAATTTTGAAATTTTATTAAGCAATGCTATTTTAGTATAATATGTTATTTGCGATCTGTGTGGTAAATTATATGCAATCTAAAGAAACGCCTGTAGATGAAAATGTCAGTCGAGTAAGAGGACTTGTACTTTCTCTAAGAAATATAGAAAAAATGGATTGAATTCAACTAGGATTTCAACTAAAGAAATTTCAAGTGAAAATTTGCTCCCGTATTTCTTGGAAGAAGTAAACTTTATAGAAAAAATGCTTCGATGAAAGCAACAATGATGATGCTGCAATCTTCTAAAGAATCTTTCAGACATGTATGTGGTCTAATGAAAGGGGTTGCTTGACATCAGAGATTGGCAGGAAATTTGAGTCTAGAAATCAAATTCATGGTTTGAATTGTTACATCAAAGCTATGGTTTCTAGTAGATGTGACAGGAGTAGTAAAGGCTAGTACCATCAGGTGCGGATTTTGACCTGGAGTAGACTGACGGTGAGTGAAACCAGTGGTTGTGAAGGCAATCAAACCAAATCAATTTGGAACTGGAATGACGGGGTAAACATTTGCAGTGCACATAACTGATGGTCAAATATTTGATATGCAATTTTTTAATGAAAATAGGTTTCTTAACATAACAACACATTTATGACGCAAGTATTTTACGTATATTTGCAATGTAATATGATAAGTACCAATAATACAGAATTTTGCATGGCAAAAAATTACCATGCAGCCCAACAACTGACATGCAACTATTATGGATTGCTAAATTTTAGCCTGCAATATGATATTATTTTTCAAACATAAAAGTAATAGTTTTTATGTACTTTTGATTTGAATTTGACATTTACTAAAATTCAAAAACATTAGATTCGTTGATGATTGAATAAAATTTAAAACGTCGATCTCAATATACATCGATTATCAAGATTGATCCAAGAAATAAGTACAGTGTAACTCCGTATACATTTAGATTCACATCATGGGAATTCAATATGAATCAGAATTATAACTTCATGCCATGCCACAATTAAAATTTTTGATCATTATAAATAGGAATCTAGCTTTTGACAAAACCAAGGACGTTCTTATTCTCAGTGTGAGTGTACTACCAAATGAACCACATTTATTATTTTTCCATGGCAAGCTGGTTTTTTAAGCGTTCCATCCATTTTTCATAATAAGTAGAAATAGGTTCGAGGCAAAATGCCACAAAAGCTACAACTAACTCACAATACAGCTCACCTTCATAAAGCACATGAATGCTAACAAGCAGGACATATCGCCCAAAAACATCTGTAAAGAAATGGAGAACACATAAGAGTATCACGGAGGAGCATAACTAGTAGACACAAGAGTGGTCTGGACCGTGCTGTTCTCTATGCCTTCATCTAGATCATTCGGATCAGGAAAACAAAGATCAGTAGAGGTATGTGAAAGATCAACCTAGAGAGAAATTAGAGTAGAAGGAGGGATGGTTGATGTGGAGACTTTAACAACCAAGCTAGAAAGGGTACCAACAATCTCGTCGGATGCTATGGTGGTGAGAATCATATGCCTAACAGGGTTATCATCTATAGTTTCTGTCAAAGCTTCCATTACAGGGGCCACGATATATAGGCACCTTCACTCGCTATTCTCTAACTGAGGGTTTGTGAAGTGGGATCTTCGAGGGAAATGGAGTAGGAGATTCAGAAAGACCAGACGATGAAGAGTGGATACAAGAAGAGGCAATGTGTTCGAAGATCGATAGGTGGTACAAATAGGGGGTTTCCATAAGAAGGAGACAACCTCATGACCAGTAACATGCTTAGAAAGAAAGATGGGAAGGGTGTTATTACGACTACACCCAAAACCACTTGAATACAATCGCAACGCGCAACGCGGAAAAGCTAGATCGTGATAGCTAGTGTGAAACAACCGATTCCTAACTCAACCAAAACTCCAACCAATGACAAATAGCCCAATACAAGATCACAACACCAATACAAGCAATATATGAATGCAATAACAATAAGTAAACCACACACGATTTTATAGTGGTTCCACTAACGTTGTGTTAGTGTACATCCACTTGAGAGTGCTTTTATTATATCACCAATAGAAGAGTACAAGAGATTGTTAACAATGATCACAATATTCTAGCAAGAATATAATTTTGTGGAGATTAGAATTGAAGAAATAGGATTTGCCTAAACCCTAGATTTGGAGGATAAAACCCTTGATTAGATGAATGATCAGCCTCTTGTATTTTTAAACCTGAACAAGAGAATATATACTATGGAGAAAACCCCCCGGCGAAAGACCACTTTGCCCCTTCAACAAATCACTAAGTCTCGGCCCAGAAAAACAGACAACTGCCGCACCAGACGTATGGTTTCAGATCTCAGACGTATGAGATCTGGTTCTGGTTGGCAAACATAGGCTGAACCAGACGTCTGGCCTCAGACATCAGACGTCTAAGGCCAGGTTCTGTTCGACACAGGCAGAACCAGACGTCTGGCCAGAGGGACCAGACGTCTGGAAAATGTTTCTGGCATCTGCCTGAACCTCGCCAGACGTCTGGCCCTCTCAACCAGACGTCTGACCTACCCCAGAACTTCAGCACTTCCCATCTATCTCCTTCCTTCGAACTCCGATTTGCGAACCGTCTTCTCCGACACGAAGCTACATTCCTCCTCTTCAATTCTCCTATATATTGTGTCGCCTAATTTCAACAAAGGGAAGTAGGATGTTTCTTATCCAGGGCAGTTTCAATCAACGCTCTCGCGTATGCCATTCTATCTCTATGTTCGGTAGCCTCGTCAAAACATACTAGTTTCCCTAAATGGCTGACAAGCCAGTCTAAGGCTTTTAAAGTTTGGTGCATAGAAGGAATATTAATGAGCCTGACCTAAAAAGGAATAGATTGTACCTGTTCACGAGTCGAATTAATGGTGGGGGGACCATTTGGTGATAATGAAGATTTTGTCAAAAAATGATGTATCGGTCTGATTCTAGTGGATTCTAGCTTTATTATTCGGATAAGAGAATTCAAAGAAAAACATCTCTTGGTCAAAAATTACTTTAACCTTTCCTTAAAGTTCCAAACTCGAAGAAGGTGCTTTTATACAACTTTATACAGAAATTTTTATCTAGAAAAAACCAATAAGGCGATTCTTCAAAAAGCCTTATTGGCTTCAACAACTTCACAAATGAGACAAGAACTTTGAGATCACTTGGTTTAAAATTATAAGATAGGTACTTTCTCACATTACTCGGCTTGCGAGTACAAAGATATGTCTAATTTTTTGCACTAGGAGAAGAGACTCTCTGTTGTTCTTGATTTGTAACTACTATTTCATGCAAATTCTATTTAAACACGCAAAATTGCTGAGTTGCCCCCCCCCTCCCCCCTCCAACCCCCAAATTAAAAAAATAAAGAAAAAAATACCCCCTCATCCATCTTACACTCCTCTTGGTTTTTTATCTTATTCGCTTTTTACTTCTTCTTCTAAAACTCGTCAAACCCATCCATTTATCAAATCCAATCTACATTTATCAAATGTTTCTTCAAAAGGACGGAGTTCGATGATTTTACGAGTAACGCAAAGTTTTCAGATGCGGTAAGTGTTAGAAAATAGGCTTTCTATAAAACAATTCGGAATGGATCTTATGGAAATTTAAACGCTAGAGAGGATGAAGTGTATACTAACTACTTACTTATGAATTTAAAACTTTATCTACTCTAATTGTTCATCTTCCTATATTTCAAGAATTTCTTGAAGATCGTGAAATCGATTTACTCATCATCATCATCTGGTTCATGGTTGTCGGTTGTAGTGTTGAGTGCGAGTGTTTTTTTCTCATTTGGTTGATTCTCTTTTCTAACCTGCAGATTTACTTCATAGGATATTTGATTACCACTTGAATATTCTATTTTCATAGTACTAATATCATTGGCTTCTTCGATTGCCAGAGTCTTCATGTAGTATATCCTAAAATCTAGATTAAATATCAGAGATAGACTAATTAGGTTTCATTTTGAAAAGCTGAAACTAGTTGGTTGGTATAGATATCTTAGTTTGTTTTACTTTACTAATGCCCCTATATGTGACTTGCAATGTTCTTCAAATTTCATATGCAGACTTACAAATGGAAACTCGATTAAATTCATTTTTATCTAAGGCACAAAAAAAATTCATGGCCTTTGAGTTGATAAGTGCTCGTATCTTTTCGTGATCTGGTGTCCAAGATGAGTGCTCAATGCAGGGTTCAGTGCACTCACTCTGTGTAATATTCCAAATATCTAAACCATCAGACTGTAAATAAATTTCCATCCTACAAGCCCATTAAGCATAATTACTATCATCAAATAATGAGGGTCTAGTAGTAGATTGTCCCTCTACAAAAGTGTTACTAGTGTTATTAGTCATTTATATTTTTCAAAAATCAAGTTATGAATTTTTGAAAACCAGTGCTCCGATACTAAATGTTAGAAAACCGGGCTTTCTATAAAATAATGTGGAATGGATCTTAAGGCTATTTAAACATTAGAGAGGGTGAAGTGTATATTAAATAGTTACTTATGAATTTAAAACTTTATCTACTCTAATTGCAAACAGAAACAAGTAATCAGAGAATAAGTAAGTAATAAAGTAAAATGCAGTAAAGTAAATAAAATCAGGGATTTTTATACTGGTTTGGATTAACCAATCCTACATCAAGTCTTGTACTGCACCGTACAGACTTTCATTATCACAACTTGCTTTCCACGATTTGCAAGAACACATTTATAATCTTCATTTCATGGGCTACAAGATGCACCTTCTTCTCTATACAAACAATAATAAATTATGGCAAGTAGTCGTATCTTCAATACAGATTCTTGCATAATCGGTTCAATGATCCTATAGACCTCCAGTAGCAATATATCATTGAGGAATAATGAAATTAGAGAGAAAATGATATGAATTTAAGTACAAACTCTCTGACATTGTGTGCTTTGCAAATCCTTGAAGAATTGGATTGAAACGGTATAGATTAGCAAAGAGAATGGAAGAATATGCAATGGGTTTCTCTCACAAATGTTTGGATATAAAAGAGTAAGAGAAAGAAGAGAAAGATGTGTTAAAATTCATTTTCCAGGGCCTTTATATAGTGGTTAAAGAGACATGTCTTTTGGTGAAGATGTGGAGGGAAACGTCTCTTCATTTGAAATTTGAAAATTTGGAAAACGTTATGTATATCTACATACATGCAGAGGATATGTTGACCTATAATATTACAAAAAGGAACAGCAACACCAATAAGTGTTGTAGATTTTCATATTTCAGAAGTACCTCATATTTGTTGATTTTTGTGATTCGGTTAAGATCAATGGTTGATGATCTTCAAGTATAATTGTCATAAGGTCTTTAACAAAGATTCTAAGATTCAACCAACTACTGATCATTTCAAGTGCCTCTGTCCTTTCAGTATTTTCATTTCTTCTTCAATCGGTTTTGTTCTTCCAGTTGCTCTGATTAATCTCTATATGTAATTTATTTTCCCCCACTAAGTTCTTGTTTATCTCTGTAAATGTTTCCATAATATATCTGAAATACCTATATAACTCATAGATATACTAATATTAATATCTATACGGTTGTTTTCATAAAAATCAATATATAAGGTATTAACAATCTCCCTCCTTTTACCCGCCGTTCGTAGCTCGGTTGGTTTGGGAGCTGGGAGATGGGAACCAAAGGACTGTGTCCGGACAGGTTCGAATCCCAGCGTCAAACCATCAGTGGGAGTTTCAACGTTAAGCATCCGTGTGCGACGAATAAATAAAAGCGGGGTAGACACACGGCGTGGGGTTTACTTAAGTGAATATCAATGAATACCATGATCTTAAGGTTCCCCATGATCTCAAAAAAAAACAATCTCCCTCCTTTTTATTGATGACAACCACATAAATATTTGAGAGATAAAATATAATATTTTTATATTTGACTCCCCATAACTCTATACACTCCCCCTATCATTTTGCCTAGTATATTTATACATTTTCTCCCCCTTTGTCATCAACAAAAAGAGTGAAAAAGAATCACTTAAGCACAGCTAAACAATATGTATAGAGTTTGTATATAGAGATACGTATATACAAATGAATATAAATAGAACTCATGAGGGGAATCAAAATCAATACAAAGCATGAAGAAAAATATTTAAAATAAGAAGAGTTTTAGAGTCACCGACGATGCTGACGCCAATAACATATCCGTTTTGAATTATATCACATGTTCACTATTTCACCATCTTTGTATATAACGTCGCTCAGTATCTATGGATTATATGCTTTGAACATCCGCTGTCTGGTATCCATTGTTCGGGACCTGTAAAATATAAAATATGCGCACTAATACCTTATTTTATTTTGGGGTCCATACGGTTAAGTTTTGGGAAGCCAAACCCATGAAAAGTTTGAATGCCCTTTCAAAATATATCATTAGATAAATGAACTTTATTAATAAAATTATTAATATATTTTTCTTTCTCAGTATTATCTAAGCTTCTAGGAACCCATAAATTAATGAAGTTATTTGGATGTTTTAACCTTAATTTACTAGATTTTGGTTTAAACTTGGTAGCCTTAACAAATTTAGTACTTTGAGTACTATTTTTCTTTGATTCGGGCTTAAGGGTGTATCCAAGTGCATGTTTATTATTATTGGGTTTAGATGCAGATAATAAATTTTCTAGATTATTCTTTCGTTTATTAAATTTATCAATATCAGTTCTCATTTTATCAAAGTCCTTATTACAATTAAGAATAACATTGTCTAGAAATGTTAATTTGTCATTTAGTTCAGTGATATCTGACTTCATTGAAAGCTTTTTTGATTTTAAGGATTCATTTTCACTTTTTAGTTTTTCAAAACTTTCAAGTGTTAAATCCTTTCCATTATTACGTCCATTAAGTCTTTCAATTTCATCTTTTAGACATTGTTTTTTCAGTCAACATTTCATTAAACATTTTTAATCTATTGTCACTGCTAAACTAGTCTTGTACTCTTTTCTAAGCATTTTATATCTCTTATACATATCATCTAAAAATGGATCCGGGTTTAACAAGTAACACGCTTCATCATTAAACTAAAAGCTCAAAACATCCAAGTTAACGTCGATTCATAATCAATTAATTCAAAGAATAACACAAATATATGACACTCAACAATAGTAAATTTGCAATTTCAACCTCTAATACATTGATAATCAAATTGAAATCAATGAACCCCCAAATCGAACCCTAATAGAGGTTTTAAAACCTAATTACTTGAATCGACATCTCAACTAAATTAACTTGAAATGAAAATCATACCTAAATAAGAACCGTAGGATTAAGAAGAAGTTTAAATTTTCGTAGGAATTTTTGATTTTGTGCTTGAGCTCTCAATTACAATTACAGGTAAAGGTAGAAAAGAAGAAAAGTCTAGGTGTTTATAAAAGGACATAGGCGCATCGTAGCCATTGGATTTATTTTAAATGGACGCCTACATTTGTGCAAGAAGACCAATATGCGGGAAGAATGGCGCCGACAATATTGACTTGAAAAGTCAGTGTCTCCTCTATACTAAGGGGGAAAATGTTATCACACTTATTATTCTCGAAGTGACATGGCATTCGATGTGAGTGTGAAGCCGCATCAATGATCAAAGTTGAAGAGGAGGGTCATGGTTCAGTGTTGAAGAAAGTAGCAGAGCAGACCTAACAGTGTCGAAGAACAATATCGACCCTCATCCATGCCAATCCTCCTCGCTAATCATCAGTATCGCCTGTAACTAATGCCGCGTTTCATGCTACATTGAACTCCATTCACGTCGAGATCCATCATGTCATCTACTTTCGATGATATGCGATTACCCCTCATTCATTGTAGAGCCTCAAGACCATGCAAGCGAATATCACATGCCAACAAAGCCAGAATAGAATGCCCCACTTCATCAATAACAGTGTACGTATAGTGACGCGTGTAGCTAAAGAAGCGAAGAGGTCGAGCACAATCCACTTCGAAAGTCATCAATGAGTGTTGAAGTGTCTCGTAGTGCATTTCATTGATGATAATTTCCATCAGCTCGTCGTCAACAACCATAGAAGCTATCGGAATTACATTAAAGCGGCATTGCACTTCGAAAGTATCATTCTTTGATGACATCAAAGGGGTACAAAGTTATGCCGCTCTTCGTTGATACTCAACACCGCACTTCGTCAACGTGTTTTATCAACATTTGGAGGATGCCGCGTGTCTATGCGAAGCGATATTGATGGAGGATGCTATCAATACCCATGAAATCATTAATGCTGCCTTATGGTTGTCATTGTTTCATACTCGTGTTAACTCAAGCTGATGTCATCATCCACCTTTAAAGGACGTCGACCGTTATAATGGAGGTCGCCGATGCCGCAGTTTGAAGTTACCGCATACCTCCACTAAAAGAGTAAAACGGAGACCTAGCACATAGCAACATCAAAGTCGCCAAAGCCATTACCGACACTATCTCCAAAGTTGGTGCCGAAGCCTATCCACGTCGAATACCATGCCTCTTTTTCCTTATAAATGTGGACCTAGGGGTGCCATTTTGGAGGATGAATTTTCTCCTTCCATTTCTTACATTTTCAAACTTTGTAAATCCTAAATTAATTTGGGAACTATGCTAATTGTAATACTTGAAGCTTGTACACATAAAGAATTGAAAATCAAACAATTGTATAGTATATGGACTATGACTTATGACTCACATATTTAACTTTGACTCATAATTTGCACTTTGGATTGACTTCGACTTTGGATTTGTATACATATTGCTTCAACTTAGAACTTGCATATTGACTTGAATATCTACGCACATATTGACTTGAACATTGCATTGCCTATTGCATATAGATTCGAACTATTCATGATATTCGAAGTGACAATATCTTCGACAACTAAGAATGATTATGCACTTGGAATCATGCATGCTTCAACTTACGACTTCAACTGCATTCAATACTTTATTTTAGTGACTTCAACAGCCTCGACAAGGCCTCTCATTTGTCAATCCTATTTCCTAATCATTTTTGGGGTTAGCGATTTTATTCGTTAACAATATCGAATCCATGATGCTAGGAATAAAAAACAAATCAAAACCATGTAAGAAAATCATCCGGTACCGATCACAATTATGGTCGGTACCAACCATGTTGGTCGTCAGTTTGCATGCTTGCTATCCAACACTTCTGAAAGTCTTAAGCCTCCGAGTTCATGGGTGGGTCCCCCTGAATCAACTCGGTATTGACCACAATTGTGGTCTGTACCGACCATGTTGGTCATGCACCTTTTGGCTTCAAATTTTTAGAGTTACTTCATTTCATCATCCCAAGCTTACCGCCAAGTTCTTGATCCATCACGTCTTTGTCTTGACGTTTAGAGTCACTTAGAAGTTGCTGTATTCAAATGCTATATAAAAGTATTTAGTGCCATTCATATTAAATTTTAAAACTTGTTTCATTCATTCAAAAATATTGTTGAAGTTTTTTCATCCTTTCTATTTTTCTGTCATGAAAGTAGGCTTCTTTTTTACTATTAAGTCTTTTATACTTACACATTCTGAAAATACGCAGAAATAAAATTTTAATTTATACTTGCACAAATTCAAAGTGCGCAAGTATATTTATCTTTTAAAATTTTTGTGGAATACGCATGTACAAAAACTCTGTATTACGAAAAACATGCATATTTTCATAATAAGCTTCAAAAGGAACCTAAACTTGAATACTTTTTTGGGAGGTCTAAAATAAAATTTTGTCCAAGAATAAATACTACATAATGCAATGGTAGACAAAGGAGAATGATTGAGCATAAATAAGGAATGAGCACAACAATGAATCAGGTGCAGACCAAAACAAAATATATATATCAAAACCATCTTAGACCAATGACTTGTTAGAATTTAGGCGCGTTCCTGCTTCGTAGTAGGTCCGGTTCTGGACATGGCCACTGTTTGCACAAAAAATGGACAAACACCTCAAAGTCGTATAATTTAGTAGATCTTATGTTGTTTTTAGTGATTTTGGAGATTTATGCAAATATATGAAAAGCAGGGGCTTAATTGTAAAAAGACACGCAGATTTATAGTGGTTCAGCCAGAATGTGCCTACGTCCACTTTATATGTTATTTCTCTTCTCTTCTATTGATTACAAGTACAAAGCTTTGATACAAGTAAAAGAAAGTTGTTTGAAAGTTCTATCCGTGCTTGAGCTCTCAAACTTGTCCCCATTGTTGTACCCCTGCCCCTCTATTTATAGAGTGAGGTTGGGAGCAGGGGTCTTGGACGTATATAGCTGCTGGTGGGCCTAGGCTGATGCAATCTGGCCTGGCACACCTTGGTTCGGCATCCCATGGTTCGGTGGTAGGAGTGCGATGGTTTGGACCGGTAATGCTTGGTCCGGGGGTTTGGTTCGGTGAGGCCGGATGAAGGTTGGTCCGGTGGTTGGTTTGGTGAGGCCGGATGAAGGTTGGTCCGGTGGTTGGTTTGGTGAGGCCGGATGAAGGTTGGTCCGGTGGTTGGTTTGGTGAGGCCGGATGAAGGTTGGTCCGGTGGTTGGTTTGGAGAGGCCGGATGAAGGTTGGTCCGGTGGTTGGTTTGGATCGGTGGGGTGACGCCGAATGGGTTTGTTCGGTGAGATGTTGGAAGAGGCAGTTGATTCGGCAGAGTGGAAAGAAGGTGATTCGGTATTGGGATGGAGTGGTTATGAATGCTATTCGGTTAGGTGTTGATAATTTGCCCAACATTTGCCCCCCAAAGTGGGGTACGTGTGTTGCATGTACCGCGCTTTGTTTTTTTTTTTCTGTGATTGGGTATGATTCCAGTTGGTTTCGGGTGTTGATTCGGTCGTTCCGGCTGTATTGTGCACTTCTATAAATAGAGGCTATACCTGCTTTGTTGTCCCTTACCGAATCAGAGAGAGCCGAATTAGTTTGAGCGCCGAATCAGCTTGAGACCGAATCAACTTCGCACCGATCCAGACAAGGACCGAATCAAACAGGCACCGATCCAGACAAGGACCGAATCAAACAAGCACCGATCCAGACAAGGACCGAATCAAACAAGCACCGAACCAGGTACGTTTTCCTTCGCCGAACGAAGGCGACGAGGTTGGGTGTTGAGCGCCGAATGAGATACGTGATGTACCACCGAATGACCTCCGAAGCTTTCAACACCGAATGAAATTTAAACTTTTAATGCCGAATGGACTTTGAATCTTGAACAACATCCTATGCTTATATATACTTGCTCGGTTATATTTCTGTATTTCTCGTTCTAACAATCATATCTTTCGCTTTCGTGCGCGCAGATAATGTCCCGAAGAGTCGAAACTCGATCAGATAAGAGGAGATCCGGGGGTGAAGGAGAGTCCTCGGCCGTGCCCCCAGCTCAATCAGGATCGGAGCGTCATGGGCCCGCCCCGAGGTCATTAGTGGATGGGTATGGTCCCCAGGAGCTGCTGGATTCCCCGCCTGACTGCTTTCCTAGCTCTCTCAAAGAGGAGCAACTCGATGTTATATCCCGTTCCTTTGGGATCGATAGAGCCCTCATGCTGCTGCCGGGCCCAGGAGTCATGCCATACAGTCCTCCCGAAGGATACTTTGCTTATAGTAGGTACCATTGCATGTGTGGTGCTATCCCGCCTCTCAATGCTTGGGTAGTCAGCTTCCTCACGTATCTAAAGGTGGCCCCATTCCAGCTTCAGCCCAACTCTTATGCCATACTAGTGAGCCTTTTCGTTATTTTTCGGAGGAAGTATGGTCGCGCTCCCTCCAACCGGGAGATTCGGTACTTGTATAATTTAAGGGGCTATAAGAAGGGGTCCCCATATATTAGCTTGGAGTCCGCTGTGACCTTCAAGCCGGTCCTGGACCTGTACTCTAAATTCAGCATGTTCAAGAAAGAGTGGTTCTTTGTTAGGGACGACTCCGTCTCCATCCGGCGCTTTACCTCTGGATGTAAGTTGAAGCTTTTACTTATAATTTCTACTCCGATTGCGATGCTTCTTCTCATACTTTCTCCTTTTTGCTAGCGACAGGTGGCTTTCCGGTTGTGGAGACTGACCGCCTGGTTCAGACGACGGCTGAGATAGAAGCCATTCTTGGGAAATACAGATCATCTGCCTTCTTGATTAGAAATGCGATTCTTCTGGAATATAACTTGATCCTTCCGCAGCAGTCTGTAGTTAAGTTGAGGGAAACGGCGGAAGAGAGGGCGGCTGCTCAGGCTAAGGGAGGCGTTGCGGCAGAGGGTGGAAAGAGGAAACCATTCACGAAACCTCCAGCCGTCGGAGGTAAGAAACTTAAGAGGTCGGACGGTCCTTCTCCCAGCAATTGTCCACTTACTCAGGGGGAGATAGATGCGGAGGAAGAAAGAGGTGAGGCGGAGGGCGGAAGTGACGTTGAGCGTCTTGGTGATGATGGTGGCGATGGACAGGGTGGTGATGGTTCCAGGGCTCTATCTTCTGGGCAAGTAGGCGAAATGCAAGAGTGGACGGATGATGCTCTCCGCCAAGCTTTTGAGGGGTTGGATGATGATCCGGCTTTGGTAGAGAAGACCGGGAAGGCGGACAAAGCCGGGACTGGTGCAAGTGAGTCTTCTCCGACTATTCCGGCCAAGGTGGCTCTGACGACTCAAGGTGAACTCTTGACCCCTGCATGCTTCACTAATGATAGGGACTTAGGAATATTTTATGACCCGCTCCCGTCCTGGAATGAAATCCAGGACTTATTGCAGTATCCCACTCCTCCCCAGGGTTTGTACAACCACAGCTGTGTTTCTTTTCCTTTTCTAACTTGTAATCTACCGCGTTTCTTGAATCATATAGTAATGTAAGATTGTGACACTTGTTCTTTATATCAGGAGCAGGCAAGACGCCCAAAGCTTCAGACCTTCGACACAGGCTCGAGCAATATAAACTTTCCAAAATTTCTGCTAAGCCGAAGCCCTCAACCCAACGCTCCGGGGATGTAGTCGGATACCGTCCTCTTCTTGGGGTCATCGAAGAGGGTATTCAGCAGAGGAAGAGGAGTCATCCTTTATCCGAAACTTCGCTCGGTCCTCAGCCTCCGGCTCAGCCTATTCATGATATTACTGAGGAGGGTAGCGAGTTTGTACCTTCTCCACACCCGTCCGGAAACCCTTCTGTTATTCATATCGACCGTCCCGACCTGGCCCGTAATCCATTCGCGGGTCATCCTGATCTGGATCCGGGTTCTCATGATATTACTTTTGACGAAGTCACTGGTGAACACCTTCTCCCCCGTAACCCCATGGTACGAGTACTTGATGAAGCCAAGTCCTTAGATCTCGATCTACTCACTACTCGTATAGTCACTATGGGAGACGAGGCCAAAGCTAATATAGATCGGGTGGCAGAGGAGACCAAGAAGCTGATGGGGCATCATGCTCGGCTGGTTAAGGCCGGAGAGGAGATTGGGAGCGCCAATATCCGACTTCGATTGGTGGTTTCGGATCAGGCCAAGCAGCTTGCGGATCAGGCTATCTAGATTTCTCAGCATGAGGCTGCTACTGGGCGACTAAGAAAAACCATGGAAGAGGCTAGTCGGGCCGAATTGCGGAAAATGGAAGCAGCTTGCAATGAGCGGATTGACATGGCTATTGCCACGGTGGATGAGGTTCGGAGAGCGGATCTCGAGCAGGTGGAGGAATTGTCCGAGAAACTTGAGGCTGCAGAGCTTGCTCAAGCTAAGTTGAGGGAAGAGATGGAGGTGATGCGGAAATCCCTTCAGGCTGATTGCTCGAGATACAGACTGGAGAGAGATGCTGCCGTCGAAAGGTTCTCGGCCTCCGATGCCCGGATGAGGTAGTTTGAGGAGAATGAGGGGATGATGGATGACATGCTCCAGGACATGTATTTCCGGACTTGGAAGCAGGGCAATCTCTCTTGGATGGATGATTATCCCAGGGTCATGGCCAAGATCTATCTTCGGGCTTTGGAGGAGGCTAAGGCTGATGCAGATAAAGAGGGTGGAACGGTCTTCAGTATGGATGTGGTCACTGCCCAGTTCACCAAGGAGGAGAAAGTGGCGGTAAAGGAGGGTATGCGGCTGCTTGCTGCTGAAGAGGCAGGCGTGCAGGTAGAGGATGACGACCAGGACGGTCAAGAAGCAGGTGCTGGTAAGTCTTCCTTTCTAGTCTTTCCGTTAACTTGGTTACTCATCACTAATGAATCCTTTTTATGACTGGACAGGCGGGCAAAAGAGCAAGGACAAGACTTCGACGCAACCGGCTCCCTGATTGGACCTGGAAAATTCTTTTTGTAGGCTTGGCATTGTTGTATCTGTTAGTCTTAAGACAGCAGAGTAACTTCTAAGTTGTAATTCTTGCTACTTGTAATAACATTATTCTTGACGTGTAATTTTTTAGCTTAAGCTGATTTTGTCGTTTCTTGAATATTTGTTGCTATTTCGACATATCGTATGAGAAATGTAGCTATGTATATTCTTGTAATTAAATTGTGTTTGATGTCAGATTCTGGTTTTAAATCATAATCTCATGACTTGCAATGTTAGCGTGTGGTGTGAAAAAATTAAATTACAGTCATGCATCTGCACATAAGGGAAGAAAATACCGCCTTTCATGTTCTGTTTGTAAATGGCAGTTTCGAATATCTTGTATGACCAAGCATGGAAAGCAGTTGAATGCCTTGCCATCTGATTGTGAATCTCTGCATCCATTGGCGGGTATCTCTTACCCTGCATCCTGTACTTTATGGTTTGTTATAGAGGATAGGAGGAAAGTTTTTTAAGTAAAACTGAAATATGTGAAATAGTAAAACTTCCAGTCACGGAAGGCCTTCGATGCGCTTAAGTTCGTGGCAAACGGGTTTTGTAGTCACTTTTCCTAGCTGTGGGTCTTGGAGACATTTGTCACCCATCTTACGCCTCCGCGGGGAGTTAATTCTTTTTTACCATAGCCGCACTTAAGACACACCGGAGCCGAGATCGCGCACAGTAACTACCCGAGCCATTATGGCCCGTACTCATGGGTATTATTCGACTTACTGTGGCCGGCTAGCGTGGGTGCCGATCGTCAACTGTGAACTGCCCCTGGCTGGCCACACCTTATGTTGGGGCTTATAATCGGTTCACAGTTGCCGGCGAGCCTAACGCCGTAATGAGCTGCCTCGGCTATAGTCGGCCTTCTCGGTGGCTTATAATCGGCTCATTACAGTTGGCTTTAAGGGCCGTCGCGAGCAATGAGTTAACCCGCAGCAGAGGGATGCTGGAGCAAAAGTGTCTCATTGGCGAGGGCATAGATTCGCATAGTACCTGTTGGGTCTTGTCCACGTGAAGTTGCATCGTGGAGTGCTTTGAATAGAAATGCTATATGCTCAGGATTTCGTTCAACAGAAAAAGATAAAGTTAACAAGCAGCCAAGATACAAAGGAACAAGTTAAAAAAGAGACAAGGCTTTTTTAAAGTGGTTCGGCATGAAAAAATGCCTACGTCCACTGATTCTCTTTGTTAATTCACTTCATATGGGCAATACAAGTTAAGAAAAGTATCGACGGAGGTGTTGGATGTTCCATGCCCTCTGGAACACCTCTCCGTCCACTGTTGACAAAATATAGGCTCCGTTGTGGAGATCTTTATGAATTACATATGGTCCATCCCAGATTGGGTCTAGTGCTCCGGGGCGAGGGAAGATTCGCTTGAGGACAAGATCCCCTTCTCGTAAGGTACGATGCTTGACTTTGGAGTTGTATTGCGCTGCCACCTTTTGCTTGTGGGCTGCTGTTTTTAGGACTGCATCATTCCTTCTCTCCTCGACTAGATCCAAAGACATGTTGAGGAGCTCTTCGTTCTCTTCTGGGTTATAGTGGATCCTACGGTGGGAAGGCACAATGGTTTCAACTGGGAGCATGGCCTCCGATCCGTATGCCAAAGAGAAAGGAGTGTGTCCTGTTGATGTTCTGAAAGATGTGCGGTAGGCCCATAGTGCCGTAGGGAGTTCATCCACCCAAGCGCCCTTTGACTTTTCGAGCTTCTTTTTGATCAGAGTTTTCAGAATTTTGTTGACTGCTTCGACTTGTCCGTTTGCTTGGGGATATGCTACGGATGAGAAGCTTTTGTGAATTCCGTGTTCTTGGCACCAGTTGGCGAATTCCTCGCTGTCAAACTGAAGTCCATTGTCTGATATGATTTTTAGTGGGACTCCGTACCTGCACAGAACATTTTTGATTAAGAAGTTGATAACTTTTGCTGAAGATACTTTATTTAGAGGTTCTGCTTCCACCCATTTGGTGAAATAGTCGACTGCTACTATAGCATATTTGGCGCCGCCTCGACCCATTGGCAGTTCACCGATTAAGTCAATTCCCCATACTGCAAAGGGCCAAGGGCTGGTCATCTGAGTAATATCGGTTGTTGGTAGCCGAGGGATCTTAGCAAATTTTTGGCATCTGTCACACTTCTTGACGAAATCTAAGGCGTCCTTGCTTAAGGTGGGCCAGAAATATCCGTATCGGAGTATCTTTTTTGCTAACGTTTGCCCTCCGGTGTGATCTCCGCAGCTTCCTTGATGAATGTTGGATAAGATTTCCTTGGCTTCACTTCCGGCGACACACCTTAACAATGGGTTAGAGAACCCGCGCCGATAGAGGATGTCTCCTTGTATCGTGTAGCGGGACGCTTTCCTCAAGATTTTCTTGACTTCGTTACGCCTGTCGGGTAGTGTGCCATTTTGTAGGTAGTCTCGGATGGGAGTCATCCAAGTTGCTTCTTCGGTTGCAGCTATCAGATTCACTTGCTCAAAACTTGGGATCGTTTGCTTTGAGACAGTTACTGCCCCGAAGATGGCGACGTCTCTCATACTTGCTTGCTTTGCCAATTCGTCGGCCTCTTGGTTCTCTTCCCGAGGGATGTGTTTGACTAAGTAGTGGTCCAATCGGTTGAGAAGCGACTTGGTCTTCTTTAGATATGCTATGAGTCGTTCTTCTCGAGCTTGGAATTCCCCTAGTATTTGATTAACAATAAGCTGAGAATCGCTGTGAAGGCACAAAGAATTGGCTCCGATCTCGATAGCAATTTCTAATCCGGCTATTACGGCTTCATATTCTGCATCGTTGTTGGTGGCAGCGAACTCCAACCTTATAGCATAGTGCAGTTTATTTCCCCTGGGAGTGATTATTACCACACCTGCCCCCGAGCCTTGTTCGTTAGATGCACCGTCCACAAAGAGATTCCACTTGATATCTTCTGTTATTTCCAGTTGCTCCTTATCCTTGTTGGTAGTGAATTCTGCAATGAAATCAGCCATGGCTTGTCCCTTGATGGCGGTGCGAGGGTGATAGGTGATATCATACTGACTCAGCTCAATACACCATTTAAGTAGTCGCCCGGAAGTGTCGGGACGATGGAGTACCTGCCTCAGTGGTTGATCGGTCAGAACTTTGATGGAATGGGATTGGAAGTAGTGACGTAGCTTTCGTGAAGTGATTAGTAAACAGTATGCTAACTTTTCAAGCTTAGGATATCTGACTTCTGCCCCAGTAAACCTTTTACTGACGAAGTAAACTGGTCGTTGCGTGCGGTTGTCTTCCCTTACCAAGGCAGCGCTTAGAGCGTGAGATGACACAGCAAGGTATAGGTATAATTCTTCGCCTTCGCTTGGGGTCGAGAGTACCGGTGGTTTCTGGAGGTGTTCGATTAGGTTAAGGAAAACGGTTAAGCATTCGTCCGTCCATTCGAACTTTCCTTTATCTTTCTTTAGAGCTTCGAAAAAGGGGACGCACTTGTCCGTTGCTTTGGAGATGAATCGGCTTAGGGCAGCCACTTTTCCATTTAGGCTTTGCATTTCCTTTCGGGTGGAAGGTATCTTGATGTCCCTTAATGCTTGGACTTGTTCAGGGTTTGCTTCTATCCCTCGGGCATGGACGATGAATCCTAAGAATTTTCCCGATGACACTCCGAAGGAGCACTTTAGTGGATTCAACTTCATTCCATACTGTCGAAGTACCTGGAACATTTCGCCTAGGTGGCTTACGTGATCTTTGGCTTTTCGTGATTTTACCAGCATGTCGTCTACATATACTTCCATTGTTCGTCCTATTAGCCCTGCAAACATCTTGTTGACGAGGCGCTGGTAGGTGGCTCCTGCATTTTTAAGTCCGAAGGGCATCACTTTGTAGCAGTATAAACCCCGGTCGGTGATGAAGCTAGTGTGGTCTTGGTCGGGAGCATGCATAGGAATTTGGTTATATCCTGAGTATGCATCCATAAAAGACAGGAGTTCGTGTCCGGCTGTGCTGTCTACAAGTTGATCGATTCTGGGAAGCGGGAAGCAATCCTTTGGGCAGGCGTCGTTTAGGTTGGAGAAGTCAATGCAGGTCCGCCACTTCCCATTAGCCTTCTTTACTAGTACCGGGTTGGCGATCCATTCTGGGTAAATAGCTTCTCGTATGAAGTCATTGGCGAGTAGATTCTTTACTTCTTCATCGAGGGCTGCTGATCGCTCTGCCCCCATACTTCTCTTTTTTTGTTTTACAGGCGCCTTGGTAGGATCAATTTTTAATACGTGGCACGCTATGTCGGGGGAGATTCCGGTCATGTCAGCGTGTGACCAAGCGAATACATCCAAGTTGTGGCGGAGAAAATCAATGAGTTGTTCCTTCAATTCAGCTTTCAGCTGTGACCCAATTTTCAGTAGCCTACTTGAGTCGTGCTTGTCTACAGATATAAATTCCATAGCCTCTGCAGGCTCGGCGGTGGCCTCCTCCTCTTTGTCCCTAGGGTCTAATTCATTGAAAGGGTCGCTGGTGTATCGAAGAGGAGGGACTTTCTTTAGTTGCTATGCTTCAAGGCTTTTTGTGCAGAGGGCAATCTCTACACCTTTCCCTTTATCTCTCCTGTGGTTGTTGCGAAGTTCGGTTACATAGCAGTCTCGTGCAATATCTTGGTCTCCTTCCACTTCCCCTACCCCATTGTCTGTTGGAAATTTCATTTTCAGGCACCACGAGGCTAGGACAATCTGGAAGTCAGATAAGGCTGGTCTTCCTAGGAAGGCGTTGTAGGCCGAATGGTTTTCTATCAGCACAAACGTCTGTTTCCTTACAACGGAGCGGGGATGGCTTCCAATTTCAACGAAGAGGTCCAGCTGCCCGATGGGCATTTTCGCATCTCCAGTGAAACCGTGTAGCGGTTTATCGCAGGGAGATACATCCTTCATTGATAGCCTCATTTTGTCGAATGCGTGTTTGAACAGGATATTTACAGAGCTTCCGGTGTCTACCAGGATTCGGTAAACTTCGGCGGGACCGAGTCGGGCAGAGATAACCATGGGATCCATGTGAGGGTACTGTCTTCCTTCTAGGTCGCGTTTACTGAATGTGATGTCATCATTTTCTTTCCGCTTTGGGTGGCGCTCTTCTATAACCGTATTGACACAGTCTCTATTGTCTCTAAGCGACTTCCCATATCTTTCCATCTCTTTCCAACTTCTGTCTGCGATGTGCGGCCCTCCTGAGATGGTATGGACCACTATCTTCTCTTGACTAGAGCTGCTAGCGTTGCGGTCGCCTCTGCCGGTCCCTGGTGAGGGTAGCCTTGGGTTTTCATTGGCAGAAGCTGGAGTCCTGTCTTGACTTTTTACATAGCGTTCCAGTTTCTTTCTTCTGATGTGTTCCTCAATCAGATCTCGGAGATGATGGCATTCGTTGGTATCATGTCCGTGGGATTCGTGGAAGCGGCAGAATTTTCCAGATTTCTGTGCGCTATCTGATTCCTTCTTGTACGGTGGGCGTTTGTATCTAACTTCGCCTTGGGTGGCAAGGAAGATATTTTCGACGGTCTCGTTCAAAGGGGTGTAAGAGTCGAATCTTGGTCCTGGCCGATATAGGCGTTTTTCTACTTTCTTGCCCCCAGCATTGTCTCTGGAATCATTTCTTCGAACGTCCCTCGCCACAGCAGGGGCGTTGCCATGGGTCGTCTTACTTTGCTGTCCTGACTGTCCCTCCATGGCAGCATCCTCAAGCCTCATGTATTTCCCGGCTTCATGGAAGAAATCGGGTAAAGTAGCTGGTTTTTCTTTTGTCAATCTCCTAGCAAATTTAGTGTCCGGATGCACCCCACTGCAGAGGGCCATTAGGATAAGCTTCTCATCGGCATCTTGAACTGCGGCTGCTGCGGCGTTGAATCTGGTTAGGTATTGCTGCAGCTTTTTTCCAGGTTTCTGTTTGACGCTGGATAAGGAATAAGCGTCCTTAGGTTGCTCCACATGAATGCGGAACTGACTGATGAATTTTTCTTTCAACATTTCCCATGAGCTGATGGATCCTTGGGGTAGATGACAGAACCAGGAGGTAGCAAGATCTGCTAAGAAGAGCGGAAAGCATTTGCACAGTACTCCCTCTGTTGCTCCACTCATGAGCATATGCTGTGTGTACCTCTGTAAGTGTACAACGGGATCGGAGGTTCCTTTGTAGGGTTCCATTGTCGGCATCTTCCATTCTCGGGGGGTGATAGCGATTTCGATATTGCGGGCGAAAGGGCTGGTTACCCTAGCGCCTATCCCTCGATCTCTTTGCTCCCGTTGGACACACTCCCTGAATAAGCGTGTCATCCTTTCATCAGAACTTGGAGCAGATAGAAATGAGTTTGGTTCTGTTCTGTGGGATTGATTCCGTCCAGATAACCTGTAGGGATGGTATCGTCTATCATTCCTCATATTTTCCAGTGGCTGCCTTTGATCTTCTGGGAGCATGCTTGGGTCAGCTACAGTTGGCCCTTGCCTTGATCTCCCCCTGTTGGGTTCTGATCTAAGCACTTCCTCGGGTCCAACTTCGGGCTGAACTCTAGCTCGGCCCCGTTCACTGGTGTTTCTGTGGTTAGGCAGCATGACAGGCTCAGCTACAGTCGACCTTCGTCCGGTACCTTCCCTGTTGGGTTCGGTACCAAACGTTTCCTCAGGCCTAACTTCGGGCTGTGCTCGGTCTCGGCTCCTACCACGGCTACTTCTGCCGTTAGCTCCTTCGAAGAAAGAAGATCTTTGCTGTCTCTGAGATCCTCCAGACTGGGACTCGCCCCATGATTCAGTGTTGCGGTTGGATTCTTCAGCGTCCCTCAAGCGTGACATGAGATGGTCCACCAAGGCTTCCTGCTGGGACGTGAAGCGGTTAGTTACTTCAACAACAACTCTGTCCAAATCTGCCCTAGTAATTGCTGCAGGCTGTTCTGTGGCAGGAGTGGTTGGGTTAGCCTGTCCTTCATTTGTTGCCGTTGCTGGAGGAGGACGATTTACTTGATTTGCGGCAGCTGGATCAGGGAGGCTACTGGATGCGATGTTTTTTCCTTTGTTAACATCTTTTCTCTGTTTGGGAGGCATGTTTTCCAAGTGGCGGACGATGCTGGTAGGAAAATTCGTTAAGTAGATGAAGCTGAAGCTTCTAGTCTATTTTCTCAGTGAAAGCACCAAAAATGTTTGCACAAAAAATGGACAAACACCTCAAAGTCGTATAATTTAGTAGATCTTATGTTGTTTTTAGTGATTTTGGAGATTTATGCAAATATATGAAAAGCAGGGGCTTAATTGTAAAAAGACACGCAGATTTATAGTGGTTCAGCCAGAATGTGCCTACGTCCACTTTATATGTTATTTCTCTTCTCTTCTATTGATTACAAGTACAAAGCTTTGATACAAGTAAAAGAAAGTTGTTTGAAAGTTCTATCCGTGCTTGAGCTCTCAAACTTGTCCCCATTGTTGTACCCCTGCCCCTCTATTTATAGAGTGAGGTTGGGAGCAGGGGTCTTGGACGTATATAGCTGCTGGTGGACCTGGGCTGATGCAATCTGGCCTGGCACACCTTGGTTCGGCATCCCATGGTTCGGTGGTAGGAGTGCGATGGTTTGGACCGGTAATGCTTGGTCCGGGGGTTTGGTTCGGTGAGGCCGGATGAAGGTTGGTCCGGTGGTTGATTTGGTGAGGCCGGATGAAGGTTGGTCCGGTGGTTGGTTTGGAGAGGCCGGATGAAGGTTGGTCCGGTGGTTGGTTTGGATCGGTGGGGTGACGCCGAATGGGTTTGTTCGGTGAGATGTTGGAAGAGGCAGTTGATTCGGCAGAGTGGAAAGAAGGTGATTCGGTATTGGGATGGAGTGGTTATGAATGCTATTCGGTTAGGTGTTGATAATTTGCCCAACAGCCACCTTGGCCAAGGGCTTCCAATCTCTAAGGCGCCTCAAACTTTCTATTGTATGATTTATAAAGGACATTACTTATAATAGTTTGAAAATGAACGTAACTTGATGGTAAAGAGTATTGTTATCTATTGTTACAACCTAAGTTCAAGTATAGACGTTGACCTTTTACCAGTTTTGAAGTTTTCCTCCTGCCATGTCCGTTATACCTACCTTTAGACCAATTTTTTTTTTTTGGTTTCAGGCCTTCAGCCCAAACCTATACATGGCCGGGCCTGCTTCGTACTTTGCATTTGTCATATATCTTCCACCTACTACTCTCCTTTAATTCACAAATATATGTAAAGACATCACAACATTCCTGCCCTGATGGCAAATGGATCTGCTAGTCTCTATGAGTAGTTCTGCTAATCCTACTAAACATTGTGACCCGCGCTAGTATTACTGCTAAGATGTCATGATAAGTTCACGAGTTGCAAACTTTTATAGTCTTAGGGTTGCCTTGACATTTTTAAAATTTCTGGATGAGGCTTAGAGACAGACTTCTAAAGCTAGATAGAATCAATACGTGTTCACCTCAATAAGCCCTATTCTTGCTTTTAAAATATTCTTTCTCTCCACTTCGACAGCAAATCGGCACCAATTATGTGTCATGTGCCTGGGGTATAAATAAATATTAGTTATACACCTCTGCACGTTATGAAGAATGTGTACAGAATTTACACTTACCCAAATCATTTTTTATGATAGGTTTATACTGGGACAATCTTCACATTAATTTAAAGCTGCATGAACAATGAAATGAAGAGCTTGATCTAGTAACTTTGTAAAACTCAAGTTAGCACAATTAGATGCAAAAAATGCTTAATGCATTGTAGATGGATCATAAAACGGATAACGTAAGACTTGTACCTGCTAACATTATATAAAACAATGAATAATGATTGCAAATTGAAATTTCAGCGTATATTTGCACCTAAACAAAAGCAAAGTTGCTTAAAAAGTTAAAACTGCAACAGAGTGCACTAGCCATTGAAATGCACCTAATAAAGCTATTTTGTATAGGGTAGATATTAGACATGTGCATGAACTATTGATGCCAAATGCCGGTCAGGAAATGGTAAATTAAAAGACCACCTTTTTTTTTCTCTTTTCATCAAATGCAAGCAAAGCAATTGAAATCTAGGCACTACCAAAAGGATCTGCGAATTTTAAAATGGTACTAAAAGCAAAAACATAGTAGCAACTTGACAAAACTTGAGAAATCGATATCTGTTAGACTAATTAGAAACTTGAAATTGATGAAACAAAGATTTTCTGTTTGAAATAAAAAACAAAATTACTAGTTATGTACAATTGGATCGTTCACAAAACACCTCCATCAATTATCTAAAATGTAAATACGCTATGAGCAAGATTGAACTGTTAATATTGATGAGGCTGAGTCTTTTGATTCAAACCAACAGTCAAATGTTAGCTTAACAGACCTTTGGCTGTTAGGCCCATATTAAACTTTTGTGCAAAAATTGCATAAATACAGAAAAAACAATAAACAAGATCTAGATTTGACAACACTACAAGAAAACTGCGGTTTACCTACGCCAAAATGGCGTAGGCGGGGCGTAGGTAAATGCGTTAACTACGTAACCCTTACGCCAATTTTGGCGTGGGTAAAACTTGCGTAGCTAATAAAATACCTACGCTTTACCTACGCCATCCGTTGGGTTGTTCCCTACGTCTTTCCTACGCCATGATTTTTCTACGTCTTTCCTACGCCTCATTATTCCTACGATTTTGCTACGACATTTTTACATCTTTCGTTACCCACGTCTTTCCTACGTCATCCGTTTACCTACGACTTCCCTACGCCTTGTTTCCCTACGCTTTCCCTACGCCATTCTTACATATTACATTTCCTACGTTTTATCTATGCCATTCATTCATCTACGACTGCATCAATATTCCCTTTACCTATGTCTTTTCTAAAGCAATTTTGATATATTACTATTGTGTTTCATTTCACCATATTAAATAGAAACTAAAACCAACTTGTACATACACATTCCAATAAAAAGATTAACATCAAATCATTCATCTTTAATTCAAAAAACAAATATCTCATTCATATTACAAAGTCAAACAATATTAATCAAGTCTTTATATGTCAAAAAAATACGATAATATGTTCATGATATATGACATCATATAGTTACAATTAAAAATAAAAAATACCCTCATCCCTCACGAGATCATTCAACTCCCCATCAAATTGCCATTGAAGAACCTCAATGGATTGTTCATACTGCATCTTTAACATTTAAATCTTCCCTTCTTGACGCTCCACTTTTTCCTCTAGTTTGGCTTAGTCTTGCTGCCTTGTACCTGCAGAAATATATCAACCAACAGTGCAGAAATTCAGTTTTCACGTAATTTTCCTTATTTTTGTTTCTTACAAGGAGAAACAACCTACAAATTAAACACATGCAGACGCAAATGCACAAAGGGAATATGGAAGCACGTAAAGGAATCCTCTAATACGTAAATCAATCAGTTATGAACGATACAAACATGAACACAGATTGCAAAATGTCTTCAGACAACTCTAATATGCCTATGAATTCCTCTCCAGTCCAGTCTGACTCTGACCAGAAGCTTTAGTCTCACCCTTCCACCAAATCAAGAACCTCCAGGAAATCACGAACAGAAGACTCTCCTTTTGAGTTCACTACCACAGCCCCTTCAGATGTCATAGACAATCTAGCCTGGGCGAATCTAGTAAGTCGATTAAAGGGTAAATCTAGAAAGACAAAAAAACAAAAATAATGGGGACTGTTACTTCCCTTGACAACAGTAGCAATCCTGACATTAATCTATAATGCAGTTCCTATTTTGGAACATTAGGGGCATGAATGCTCCAGCTAAACAGTATGAAGTTCTTCATATTTTAAATAGCAATAAATTTAGTTTCTTTGACATCATTGAGAATAAACTTTCAATAAATAAGATAGATAATTTCATGTCCAGAATTAGCTCTAACTGGAAGAACTCTCACAACTTATGTGATGGTAATAAATGTTGCATCTTAATTCTTTGGGACTCCAATGGTCTAGTATTATACTCCACTCCAATGAACAATTCATTTCCTGTTTTCTTCACAGTATTAATGGCACTAGTATATTCTGTACCACTGTTTATGGTTTTAATGAAGACTCGAAAAGAGGTGAACTGTGGTACTACATTCTTGATCAATCTAATAGAATTAATTTACCTTGGATCGTAACGGGGGATTTCAATTCTATCTTAACTCCTAGTGATAAAATGACTAATGGCTTTCTTAACTCGCTAGGAGATCAAGATTTTATTGATTGTATTTATAAATCTAAATTAATTGAACCTGGGTTCTCCGGTAATTTCTACACATGGAGAGGTGGTCCAAATTTTACAATTCACAGTAAAATAGATAGGGTTTTTGTTAATTCTTTATTCTTAAACAAATTCTGTCAGTTTGGAATTCATTTTGGGAGTCACTCTATAAGTGATTATACCCCTATCTTGATTAGTCTTATGACCGACAATAATATAAGAAATCGAGTACCTTTCAGCTACAAGAAGTCATGGCATCTTCATAGTGACTATCAGGCCTCTGTTCATCAAGCTTTGCTTTAGCATTTCTCTGGTAATCCCCTTCACGTTCTGCTCTGCAAGTTGAAAGCTTCCAAATCTACTCTGAAAGATTGGGCGAAAAGTAAAAGCAACATATATACACTGATTGATAATCTTAAACTTGCTACTAATGATTTATATGCTTAACTGACTAAAGATCCTGTGAATACTGGTATTTTGGAGCAATTTATAGTGCTTAATGAGCAGCTACATTCTTTCATGAGACAAATAGCAGTGGATAATGAACAGAAGATGAAAATTAACTGGTTAACTAAAGGTGATAAGCCCACTGCATTGTTCTTCAGCAAAATTATTGTCAAAAAGCCTAAAAGAAGAAACAATGTTACTCTAAATGATAATGGCATATGGAAGCACGTAAAGGAATCCTCTAATAACAGAAATTAAACGCAGTGTTACTAAAAATGGATTTCGAAACAACCTACATCTAATGAGAACGAGAACAGTTCTATGCAAGTTGATGAATTGGACACAGTAGGTAACAAAACATGATCACGTATTAACATCACAACAACCAAAACTTATCAAAACACAGTGCCTTCAAAAGTTTATACACAATCCAGTTTTAATACACATACAACTATCAGTTTGAACTTTTGTTTCCCTAGTGTGCAAAAACTAATTAACAAGAGATGATCTAACACAGCAACCAACAACTTTGTAACTGAAACATAAGACAACAAAGCTCAACAAACTTCCAGTCCGAACCTACAGTCTGAAGAGGATTCGCATAACGGCAGCAAGGTCAGGCCAGCAAAGGCCACTCGGTAAATGCAAGAAAGCACTGTTAGTTCCTGCAACATCGTTAGAGAATCAATAGATTTTCAGAGTGAAAGCAATGAAATTTCATTGAAAGAAAACAATGAAAATAATGAATCAGACTTATCAAATGAGAAAGGTAAACCGCACAACTCAATACACCAGATACAAGCAAATGTATATAATTTAGCCATAAAGTTCATCAAATTGCGAGCAGTCCATCGCAATGATTTCATTAAATTGCAAACGTTCAAGCATTCACCTACGCAACTTTTCAAACACCAATTTGTTCACAGCATATTCAGAAAACGTTAGCAACATCAAATTTAAAACCTAATTCATTTCAAAATTTCATTATCTGGCAGCATCAAACGTGTGTGGACACATTTCAACTAAGCATCATTTCGAATGAATTAAATTTGATTTCAGTAAAAAGAGATTCATTTTTGAAAGAATTGGTTAGAGTTAATCGAGATCAAATCGAAGTCATCCAGAAAGCAAGAATAGAGAAAACTTACCAATTAAGACGAACGAACGAATAATGCAGCCATGGTTTTTTCCCCTTCTTTTCCTTTTTGAACAAGGAGAAAATACGTTTTTTATATGAATTTCTCGCCCAGCCCGCTTTCTCATCGTCGCCTTTATGCATTTATCTTTCTTTGGTTTTGTTAATGGCAAATTGAAAATTGGGGAGATTGAGAATCGTTCATTTTGTGAATCAAAAGTGAAAAAAATTTGGTACCTGGCAGTTGATTTTGATTTGAGGACATATTTTACCTGGATGAAATTGACGAAAACGATCTGTTTTTTTCATTCGTCAGTGAAAAACTAGGGTTAGGATAATAAGAAGAAAGGCTTGGAAACATACGGCGTTTCTACGGAAAAATAAAAAATTATTTGTATCGTGCTGCGGATGTAGGGATGGCGTGGGAAATTTCTACGCCTTCCTACGGCATCCTTTTGGCGTAAGGAATTTCCTACGCCTTTTCTACGGTATAATTTTGGTGTAGGGAATTTTCTACACCTTTCCTACGATTTGATTTTTTTTCTACGTATTGAAGTTGACGTAAGAAAGACGTAGGAAATTTCCTTACGTCTTCCCTACGCCTTTACCTTTTTCTACATGTTTCCTACGCCTTCCCTACGCCCCGCCTTTTGGCGTAGGAAAGACGTCGGAAACTTTGCGTAGGAAATTGAAGTATTTTCTAGTAGTGCAATTTGAAAATCACTCAATCTAACAGCAATTATTCTATTACACCAAATAAATAATAAATAACTATAAAGAAAAAAAAGAGACTCATAGTATTTATACTGGTTTCACTACATGGTGTACGTTCAGTCTAAAGAGACTATAAGATAAGAGTTTACATACAAAACCCTAAGTTAGGGTTAACAAGAAGTTTACACATGAGACATGCCAATTTTTGTAATTTTATATCATCAAAATTTAACATTAACGCTTACAAATATCTTCATACCCTGACTTTACAACTTTTTTTAGCATTTTTCCAAAAAGATAATAAAATTCCGCTGCACCCTACCAAAATTGCTAAGCGAATGATTCGGAGGCAGATACAAAAAGAAGCTGATCCAATTCATGCTGGTTCGAGCCATGATACGACAATTATTAACAATTTACAGATCATAGAAGTTTCCAACTGTATACGTACATCCTGTATATACAACTGTATATACCGTACTAGTTCCATTGAAGATGCTGAACACCAACTTGAATTGGATCCTGAATTGGATTTTGAATAGTACCCTGAATATTCATGGCATTTTTATCTGTTGGAGAGCAATCTACAACAGTTTTCATATTCAGCCCAAGGCAGTTGGAGATGTTCTAAGGAATAATAAGATGACAAGGAAGCATGTTTACTACCATCGCACATATTGAACTTAGAAATAAATATTCTATGACAATGGAAACTTGTACACTTATTCAAGCATGGCATGTTTCCCTTACACTCTGCTTAATAATGAACTTGCATTCTCATGTCCCAAAATGATATCTGCAGTCACTGTGTTAAAAACAATATAAGTTAATGGAAAAAGCATTAAATTTTGCTACTAATAAGGAAAAAAGCATTTAACATGATTGTTTTAAAACAATATTGGAGATGACACTACTAAAACGGCTTAGTATAGCGGCAGGCGTTTGCGACGGCTGACGACGGCTAAAAAATACGGCCGTCGCTAGCCGTCGCTAGCCGTCGCTATATGAAATATACAGGCTGCTTCCCGCGAGCAGAACTTTCATTCATTTCCCCCAAAACTTAAACCCTCCTTCCCCCAATCCGCCGCACCTGTCACTGCAGCCGCCGCCCCGCCTTCCGCCGCCTCCAAATCACCTAAATTCGCCTAGGTATGCTTCTAATCTCTATTTTGAATGTAAATTTAATGTTTTTTAGGTTTAGTTTAAACCCTAATTAATTAAATTAGGATTTGTTGTTAAATTAGGTATTAGTAGTGTTGTATGTTGATTTGATAGATTAATTAGTTTATTATCATGAAGTTAAATTAGGTATTAGATTAATTAGTTTATCATGAAGTTGAATAAATGGTTGATGTAGATAATTAGTGTTGGCGATTAACATTAGTTTATTATTGTTTTCTAATTATCTATTTGATAATTAGATTTTGTTGTTTTCTAATTATCTTCATTGATAATTCTTCTATTTATCTTGTTGATTTAGCGATGGCTAGCGACGGTCATTTTAATAATTTTAGCGTTGGCTAGCGACGGCCAAAATGCAAAATGTTGTATATATTGTACAAAAATAAAGCTTGTACAAAAAATTAAAAAATGAATATGAAAACTAAAAATTTTGCAAATATCTAATTTTTTTTTTAAAAAATTAGGAAATGACTTTAAAAACAACTGATATTGTACTAAAATCGATTTTGTAAAGAAATTAAGAAATGAATATAACAACAACAAATATTCCGCTAAAATCTATGTCGTAAAAAAAATAAAGAAATGAATATTGAACTAAAATTGTTAATTGAATGTTGAACTAAAATTTAAATATACAAATTTATGAAATAAAATTTAAATAGTTGAAATATTGTCAAAATTTGAAAAGAACAACAATATTTGATAAAATTTAAAGAAATTTTTTTATCCCTTAGATTGGTTTTGACCCCGTCTGGCAAGTGTTGTATATGATCGTTATATGGATATTCGTTTTGTAACGGAACGGACATTTATATTCATCTGATACAATATTTGTCGGATTTGTCCCTGTATTGGACAAGTTACAAACACAATAAAATAATTACATATTATAAATCATTTCATTTTAAACGGTTATAAAATTTCGACAGCACTTCCTTTACGTTCCCTGTGTACACGCATTTGTGTACGATACAGGGAACAGAAGAAAAGTGCTGCCGAAATTTTGTTGAACCGTTTAATCTGAAATGATTTATAAAATGTAATTACATTATTAAATCACTGGAACAAAAGAATGAGGAAAAATTACAGAAATACATTGTCCAAGGCTAAGAATTCAGGCAAAAAGCCGAAGTGGATGGGTGACGGTGTATGGACTGATCTTCTTCGACTTTGGGACACTCCGGTAGCAAAAGTAAGTAATATATGTTTGCTTTGTTATTTAAATCTAATATAAATCTCGCAAGGTATATACGTGATAATTTATCTTAATTTGTAGGAATTATCTGCGCGGAACCGGGCTAACAAGAATAAAAATCCTGCATTGCACCGTGGTGGCTCCAAATCCTTCCAGGAGCATAAGAGAGAGCTGGTAATTAAATTTATAAACTGTGTTTACATTTTATTAAAATATTTTATAATCAGATTAGCAATAATATTTATATATTTTTAGGCTGCGAGATACAACCGCGAGCCCACTATGGCCGAGTTGTTCAAGGTGACGCATGCCGTGGAGAGGACTGATGAAGAAGGCAATGTTTCGTACGAGTGGACGGATGACAAATCTCAATCCGTAATGGTAAACTTATTTATTGTTAATAACAATATTTTGTCTTATTTTATTTTCAAAAACTTGAAATTCGGTTTTTATCGTGTAAAACAATTGTTTGTAATCGCAGGAGAGGTACGAAGCTGAGCGGGCTCGGGTAGCACAGTCCACTGGTCGGGAAGAGCTTACGCTAGAGGAGGCGAACAATATCTGGGATGCTATTATTGATCCGCCTTCTCGGACCAATGTGCGGTATAGCTATGGAAATCTGAAGGTAAATTTTGATATGCACTAATATATAAATTTACACATGCATATGAATAGTTAAATAATTTTAATAATATTATATATATATATATACTAATATATAAATAATTATGAATTATTTTACAGACGATGAGATCGCAGAGTGCATACAGGAGGTCCCAAGAAGAAGAGGAGATTACTCAGTTGAAGAAAACAGTGGATAAAATAAATGATTGGAGGAAGAGTTTCTTCGAGCAACAGCTGGATGAGCGGATTGCAGGTTATTTGCAACAGCATAGGAGGATGCCTGGAGAGGATGGCAGCGATGGTGAGGAGTAGGTATGCTTGTTTGCTCATGTTACAGTTTGGTATATACACATTTTGGTTGGTTTGGTGTATATATATTTCGGGATATTATGTACATATTTTGATGACTTGTAGTTGTGTTAACGGTTTGTTTGGGTTAACGGTTTGTAGTTGTGGTTGGAAAACTATGTACACATTTTGATTGGAAAACTATGTACATATTTTGATGACTTGTATTGGTTGACATGATATGTATTGTTGTTGGAATTGTATATGATTTTGTTTGGTTTTGTTGAATTTTATATTGTTTGAATGTATAGTGATGTTATATGATGGTTATAGTTGATGAATATAGTGTATAGTGATTGTGATGATGGTATTTGATGGTTATTGTTTGAAGTGTATATGGGCTGTGCAAGTGCACAGAATTTTGTTCAGTATAGCGACGGCCATTTGCTTCAGACTAGTGACGGCTAGCGACGGCCAAAGTGCAAAAGGTTTGTGTCGCTTAGCGACGGCTAGTGACGCCAATTAGACGTTGAAAAATTTCCACGTGACACATTTGCAGTCGCGAGTCATCGCTATTTAGGTGACGGAGCCGTCGCTAAAGCCGTCACGATTCTATTGGGCGACGAGGTAAATAGCGACGGCATTTAGCGACGGCCGACGACGGCTAAAAGCCGTCGCTATCAGGTGTCGTTCTTGTAGTGTGAGGAGCTTCAATCCCAGTACCTCAACTAACCTAAGCAAATTTGCTACAAGATGAACCACATCCCCTTTCTTCGTTCATGTTAGTTATGCAATACCTGAAGCAGTATATATCGCTGTGTCTTCTTACTATTTGTGACATTTTACTCTTTACTTCGTTTACTTGTTTGTCCTTGTCCATTGCATTTTTCATATGATTGTGTTGCATTTTTCATATGATTGTGTTGAATTTTTGTTGAGATATAAATTGCATAATACACATCACCATAGTTGCATTTAAATTGTCTTCATATTCAACTAATTAATTTTAAATATATAAATTTACAATACACACAATTCAACTCATTCATATTTCTATATATTGCATTGATTGTAATAAGTAAATGCTGCTTTTGTCACCCTATACAAAGCAACCCAACTCACGTTGGTTGTACATTGCTTTTGGCAAAACCAGGGACCCTCAAGGTTCATAATTTGTATTTATCATCTTGCTTCCCTCTCCATGGTTTCATTATTTAAAAATAAAAGAAAATTGTGTGATACAACCCCGGTTCATTGGTGGAAGGACCATGCTACCCCCAGCAAAAAATGTGATACTTGAAGTTGAAGCCATTCATTACATTAATTAGCAGAACCAGGAATGATCGCCATCAATCAAGTTACTATTAGTAATTATTTTTGGAGAAAACATGCTATCGTCACAAAGTCACAAACTTTTTGAATTTGGTTGATCGCAAAGTTACAAACATTTTGAATTTAGGTGATCATGACATTTTAAAAGTTTCCGGATGCAGTATGCATTCAAATTGGAGAGGGTAAGAGACGATTTCTGAAATTACATATAAAAGAAACGAGTCATCACCTCAATATGACCTATTCTTGTTTTAAAGGACGCCTTCTCTCCATTCCATCCGGAGACAGCAAATAGAAGACAGCTTATATTTGTGAAAGACCTGGAAAACAAAACGTACCTGGAGATTGTATATTAGTTGAACACCTCTGGATATCAAAGGTATTTGTCTTTGAATCTACATGCTCTTTTGCAAACGGAACATTCTGGTTTATCAAAATTGTTCAAATCCTGCAAATCTCCAACAACAGATTCATGCTATGTTAATAGAGATACGTGTACCACATGAAGAGATTGTTATACCTGATTAAAATCTAATAAGCTACCAAACCGCCCATACAAATACTATACGTTACATGAGAGCAGTGTAGTATTTAAACGAAAACAAATGTAGTAGTACTGTAGTAGTTACTCAAATGCAACTGCTTATCGGTTTATAGACAAACCTTAAGTTGTGATGCCATATGCTTCTGTAATTCAACTTCTTTATTAAGTCAAACTTTAGACCTTCTTTACAGTAGAGGCAGCATAAAAAATAAAAGTAAGAACTCAATCCAGAGAATGCCTGCTGAATATGAAGAAACTCAAGTTGCACCTGAAAAATGAAAATAATTATGAGTGTTGGCCAGTCAAATCTTGTAATATACTACAATTAAATTAAAATTGATTTCTCCATGTTGGAAATGTTTTTGTTTATGAAGTGAATTTATTAAAAAATTAAATAAAAAACAGATTAATGGTAATTTATTTATGAACCATTATTATAATTGAGCCGTTGCAAGTTTATAACGGTAATATATATTATTATAATTGAGCCATTGCAAGTTTATAATGGTAAACGGTAATATATTATTATAATTGAGTCGTTGCAAGTTTATAACGATAATATATTTATGAATCATTATTATAATTGAGTTGTTACACTTGCACAACGGTAATATATTTATGTGACATTATTATTGAGCCGTTATAAAAGCTAATGGTATTACAATATTGTTTTAAATGAGAATAAATTAAAATTCATTAACATTCCATCACTTTAGTAACGTATACAATTTTCATTATGCCTATTTAAATGATGATAGATAGATAGAAGAGAAATGGTAGGAAAAATAGACCTTTTTTTCTTCTTCCTTCAACAAAACTAAAAACCTTAAGTAGTATTTCATAGTGCAAATCAGAATCAACTTTGTCAGTGCAAACAGGTTGATATTTTTCAGATTAGAGATGCTGTTTTATCCTAGAGGCGGCGACGTTTGTTTTTTCAGAACTGCTTTGCACCTTCGAGCAGCACGGCGAAACGTCTTCAAGAAAGTGACAACGTACACGACTCAGCCGAAGTTTTATTATTCCCAACAATTTAATGACGTTCCAGACAACAATGACTTCTGCTGCAACTATTGATGATGTTGCACCGACCTCAATGTTTCATATCCCCATGGTCGCTTCTGCGCCCTTCAGATTCGAGGGCCTCCATTTCAAGCGCTCGAGGCAAAAGATGTATTTTTTTCTGACGATGAGGAAGGTGGTTGGTGTACTCACTGCAGAAAAGCCGACAGTACCTGAGAAACAGTACCAGAGAAGCCCGCTGATACCGATGCACAACAACTGCAGATCTGGCAGGAACAAAACCAAAAATTGCAGAATTGGACATAGCAGGATTACCTCTGAAAGAACTTCA
Source organism: Allium fistulosum (assembly GCA_030737815.1). Classification (NCBI taxonomy): domain Eukaryota; kingdom Viridiplantae; phylum Streptophyta; class Magnoliopsida; order Asparagales; family Amaryllidaceae; genus Allium; species Allium fistulosum. Next base: position 429,855,484 of record CM060902.1, on the reverse strand, counting down.
TACTCAATGGTCTGAGCAACGATCTCTACGACTACTACAATTCGGACAAGACAGTCATGGGGGGCGCTGCAAAAGAAGTATGATACAGAAGAAGCTGGAGCAAAGAAATATGGCGTCAGTCGCTACCTCAAATTTTAGATGACGAACGACAGGTCATTAGAGACGCAGTGATACAGTACTAATAAATTTTAGAGGAATTTAAGAAGAAAAAAGAGAAGAAGAGGAACCAAGAAGAGAGCAAAAGGAAAGAATGAGAAAGAAGCAGTAAAGTAGACAGAAATATTTCATTAATTCATAGCTTTCCCTCCTTCTTTTCATTACGTGTGCTTATATAGATAATACAAGCTTCTAGAAATGACTTATTACAACTGGATGCTTCCTATTTGTGATGAAATCTTGGCCATTTGTTTATAACAAACAAATTCAAAAAGGTGAGAATTGGTTATAACAAATACTACACTTTATCTCTCCATTAATTCTTATAACAATATGGCAGTTTAGTGGTCCTTTTCTGGTGCTGCATTGTTATATTGAGGCAGATCCATATCATTACCACCTGCTCGGAAATTGACCTTGTCCTCAAGATCAAACTCCGAATATGTTGCTTTACATGAATTATTCCACCCGGATCGAATATGAGAACTTTACTTTCAATCGTTTTTGTCTTGTATTCAACCTGATCCATCAACGACTACAGACAACCATTTCTCATCATACCAACATCAAAACCAATAATCATATGGACCATGGGATTAGTTCGAATTAAACCCGTCAAATAGGATTTGTAATCCGTACAACATAATCCCTTGTTTTCCATCTTTTTTCCATTTACAACTTTTAGTGATGTTGCTTGATGATCATAGAAGAGTGTGGACAGCCGCATCGCTTTCGGATCTGAAGCATGGTCAAGGGCATGAAGTGAAATATCTTGGTTGCTGAGGTGCTTCGGAACTGTTGGTGCATGTATCTCCATAGATTGTTGCTTGATATTTGGATCTTCATCGGGTAGCACAAGAAGTATTCTCTTAACCAGACAGCGATGGCTAGGGTTGTCTATGTCATTGCAGTTGAGGCATAATCCTTGGTCACGGAGCTGCTGCATCTCCGAGTATGTAAGGCCTTTAATGGGGTGTGATGATGGTAATATTGGTTTTGAGGGAAAGATCGAAGAAGGTGTTGTCGGGTTTAAAGGTAGAGGTAGCGAGAGAGGTGCTGGTGTGTCAATGAGTTGTACGGATGGGGTATGTAGTGGCTTGTTGATTCTGGTAGAGAGTTCGGTTAGTGAATGGAGGATGTGATTAAGGGAGGCTTTGATTTCATACATAATTGGGTCGTGGGTGATGATGTCGACCATGGTTCAAAGTCAATGAAATGACAAAAGAGATTGAGAGATAGATAATGGAGGTGAGAACAAGAGTGAAAGCATCAAATTGATACAGTACTAATAAATTTTAGAGGAATTTAAAAAGAAAAAAGAGAAGAAGAGGAACCAAGAAGAGAGCAAAAGGAAAGAATGAGAAAGAAGCAGTAAAGTAGATAGAAATATTTCATTAATTCATTGTTTTCCCTCCTCCTTTTCATTACGTGTGCTTATATAGATAATACAAGCTTCTAGAAATGACTTATTACAACTGGATGCTTCCTATTTGTGATGAAATCTTGGCCATTTGTTTATAACAAACAAATTTAAAAAGGTGAGAATTGGTTATAACAAATACTACACTTTATCTATCCATTAATTCCTATAACAATATGGTAGTTTAGTGGTCCTTTTCTGGTGCTGCATTGTTATATTGAGGCAGATCCATATCACGCAGTCTCATGAACTTCAGAAAATAGCTCATGAGATCGTCTCCGAAGGTATAGTTATTGATGAACAATTCCAAGTTGTTGTTTTCATAGATAAACTACGCCCTAGTTGGAAGGATTTTTAGAATAATCCGAGACATAAAACTAAAGAAATTTCTTTGGAAAGCTTGATAACCCGCCTCTGTATTGAGGAGGAATCACGTGAACAAGATATGAAGGAAGAAGTGTTTGCTGTTACAGGAAACACTAAGAAAGCTGCAGTTCTGAAACCAAATCCTAAAATTTTAAAAAATGAAAACCGCAACAAACAGAAACCATCCCAAAAGAATGACTCTGGACAGTTATTTCTTTGCTACAACTGTGGAAAAGCAGATCATATGGCACGCAATTGTAGGAACAAACCAGGCCTTGCACCACAGGCTAACCTGACTGACGAGCCTCTAACGGCTATGATTACTGATGAGATTCACATTGTTGGGGGATCAGAGGGTTGGTGGGTAGATACTGGTGCTACACGCCATGTCTGCTATGACCGTGCTATGTTCAAAGCATACATGGAGACTAAGAAAAAGAAAGCGTTGTTGGAAGACTCTCACACCACTATTGTTGCTAAGATTGGAAGAGTAGAGCTGAAGTTTACCTCTAAGAAGACCGTCATTCTGAAGGACGTAATGCACACTCCAGAGATGAGAAAGAATCTTGTTTTAGGTTATTTTCTTAATAAGGCTGGTTTTACACAGACTGTTGGAGTTGATATGTACACCATCACTATGAATGGTATGTTTGTAGGTAGGGGTTATGCAACTTATGGTATGTTTAAATTGAATGTTGAATATAATAAAATGTCTGCTTCTGCTTATATGTTGTGTGATTTTAATATCTGGCACTCTAGATTATGTCATGTGAATAAACATATAATTCATAACATGAGCACCTTAGATCTTATCCTTAAAATGTCACAAACTGATGTTGATAAATGTGAATTCTATAGTCAAGCAAAAATCACTAAGAAAACCACATAAATCAGTTGATAGAGTTTCCGAATCTTTAGATTTGATTCATTCTGATATATGTGAGCTTGATGGAACTTTGACTAGACATGGACATCGTTACTTTATCACTTTTATTGATGATTGTTCTGATTTTACTTATGTATACCTTATGAAAAATAAAAGTGATGCATTTGATATGTTTAAATCATTTAAAATTGAAGTTGAGAATCAATCTAATAAGAAAATTAAGAGATTTCATAGTGATAGAGAAACATAAAATGAGTCTAGTTTATTTCTTGATTTCTATAAATTGCATGGTATAATTCATGAGAGAACTACACCTTATTCACCTGAAATGAACGGTAAAGCTGAAAGAAAAAATAGAATCTTTACCGAATTAGTTGTAGCTATCTTATTGAATTCGGGTGCAGCAAAATATTGGTGGGGGGATATTTTATTGACTGTATGTTATGTATTGAATAGAATCCCTAAATCAAAAGGTAAAAATCTCACCATTTGAAATTTTAAGAAATTATAAACCAAATGTGTTTTATTTTAGAACTTGGGGATGTTGGCATATGTTCGTATACCAGACCCTAAGAGAATAAAATTAGCAAGTAAAACATATGAATGTGTATTTATTGGCTATGATATTAATAGCAAAGCATATAGATTTTATGAACTGAATACACATAATATAATAGAATCTAATGATGCTGATTTTTATGAATCTAAATTTCCTTTTAAATTGAGGAATAGTGGGGGCACATCAAGTAACACCATGCCTATTAGAACAGAACTTAACGAGTCTTCTGAAAATGAACCTAGAAGAAGTAAAAGAGCAAGAACCGCAAAAGATTTTGGTTCAAATTTTTGTGCTTTTACTATAGAGGAGGATCCCTTAAACTTCCAAGAGGCCTTATCTTCCTTAGATGTCGATTTTTGGTAAGAGTCTATAAATGATGAAATGGATTCTTTGGAATCCAATAAAACTTGGCACTTAGTAGATCTACCACCTGATTGTAATTCTATAGGCTGTAAATGAGTAATTAAAAAGAAATTAAAACCTGATGACACGGTTGATAAATATAAAGCCGTTTAGTTGCTAAAGGAATTAAGCAAAGAGGAAATGTAGACTTTTTTGACACCTTTCACCTGTAACTAGGATTACATCCATTCGAGTACTAATTTCACTTGCATCTATTCATAATTTAATAATACACCAAATGGATGTTAAATCTGTCTTTTTAAATGGTGAATTAGAAGAGAAAATTTATATCGACCAACCTGAAGGATTTGTAGTTCATGGTCAAGAACATAAAGTTTGCAAGTTAGATAAATCATTATATGGCTTAAAACAAGCACCTAAACAATGGCATGAAAAATTTGATAACTTAATAGTCTCACATGGTTTCAAAGTTAATGAAAATGACAAATGCATTTACTATAAATCTGAGAATGACATTTATTCAATCATATGTGTGTATGTGGATAACCTACTTATTTTTGGGTCAAACATTCATGTCATAAACTCTGTTAAATCTTTGTTAAGTGTCAATTTCGATATGAAATATCTAGGTGAAGCAAGTGTAATTCTTGGTATTAATATTACTAGGTTCGAAATTCAATCTCATTATATTGAGAAGATTCTAAAGAAATACAATTACTTTGACTGTAAATCTGCATGTACACCATATGATCCTAGTGTAAAGCTATTTAAGAGCACCGATGAAGACATAAGACAGTCTGATTATGCGAGCATCATTGGCAGCCTATGGTATGTCACTGATTGTACTAGACCCGACATTGCTTATGTCGTGAGATTATTATGCAGGTTTACTAGTAGACCTAGTATAGAGCATTGACATGCTATTGAGAGGGTCGTGAGATACGTAAAATGAACCATGAACCTTGAGTTACATTATGAAAAATTTTCAACTATCCTTGAAGGTTACACCGATGCAGACTGGAATATTTTATCTAATGATTCAAAAACAACCAGTGGCTATATCTTTAGCATTGTTGGAGGAGTTGTTTCTTAAAAATCTAAGAAACAGACTATTTTGGCTCAGTCTACTATGGAGTCTGAGATGATAACACTAGCCACAACTAGTGAAGTAGCAGAGTACTTAAGAAATCTGCTAGCTGAGATTCCTTTATGGAAAAACCCGATACAAGCTGTGTTGATCCATTGCGATAGTACCGTGGCTATTGCAAAAGTACATAACCGTTATTACAATGGTAATAGACGATAGATACGTTGTAAGCACAATACTGTTAGAGAGCTACTCTCTTCAGGTGCTGTTAAAGTGAATCACATACGCAGTGATGAGAATTTGGCAGATCCTTTGACGAAAGGACCGGCCAGAGAAAAAATCCTTAGAACTTCTAAAAGAATGGGACTATTGCCCTTAGATTGTTGAGTCGGGCACAATGGTAACCCGACCTAAAGATTGGAGATCCCAAGAACTAGGTTCAATGGGTAAGAACAAGTTGTGAAGTGATATTAGTTGAACATGCTATTTTTATATTAAGAAGCATGTATTCCTGAAGTGATTAGAGGATGAGTTAATAGAAACTTTTAATGAGATTTATACTCTATTTGGAGTGGAGTATCTACCTTCAGGAGTACTCTTGATAGACTCACCTGTGTGAATGTGGAAATGTGGACGTTTCCTATTAGGTTTTGGGCAAAATTTCTAGAGCATTCACTAAACTGGGATAGACGTGCATGACCATAAATGCACGGGCTTATTTGATTGCAGTTTAGAAATATTGTGTGTGATCTGATGTTAGGAATAGAGTTCAAGACTACGTGTCACTCTAGTAAAAACTAAATCCTATCCACTATGCAAAGGTTCAAGTCGAAATACACCTTTGTTTATGCACAATCTTATGTTTTCAAAAACTGCTCGAAAAATATTTAAAAAAAATTCAAGTGAGGGATTGTTGGAAATGTTTTTGTTTATGAAGTGAATTTATTAAAAAATTAAATAAAAAACAGATTAATGGTAATTTATTTATGAACCATTATTATAATTGAGCCGTTGCAAGTTTATAACGGTGATATATTATTATAATTGAGCCGTTACAAGTTTATAGCGGTAATATATTTATGAATCATTATTATAATTGAACTGTTACACTTGCACAACGGTAATATATTTATGTGAAATTATTATTGAGCCGTTATAAAAGCTAATGGTATTACAATATCGTTTTAAACGAGAATAAATTAAAATCCTTTAACATTGCATCACTTTAGTAACGTATACAAGTTACAATCTGTCTATTTAAATGATAGATAGACAGAAAAGAAATGGTAAGAAAAACAAACATTTTTCTTTTCTTCTTCTTTCAACAAAACTAATTAAACACCTTGAGCAGTATTTCAGAATGCAAATCAGAATCAACTTTGTCAGTGCAAACAGGTTGATATTTTTCAGACTAGAGAGACTATTTTATCTTAGAGGCGGTGCGTTTGTTTTTTCAGAACTGTTTTGCACATTCGAGCAGAACGCCGAAACGTCTTCAAGAGAGTGACAACGTACACGACTCAGCTGAAGTTTCATTGTTCTCAACACTCCATAAATTTTACAAAAAAAATTGCACAACTTTCTAAGTATAATACAGAGCATTTGTACCTTGTGAGAAACTGGAACAAATAACTAGGTATACGTGTATGAGTATTAGCAACACAACTACATGTTAATAGATTGTGGATGTGAAACCAATACCTTTTTTTAGTATCTAGTTACATCTAAACAAACCAACGTTGCCTGAAAAGATAAAATTGCACTTAACTGCAATCGCTAATGCTAAAAGGCCCAAAGGAAACATGCCCGAATCAATGCGGGAGTCATCTGAACCACGAAAATATCAGCTCCCCCTGAATCCCACCCGTTAGATACCAATTCGCACACTTACGCGTCCCTATTTTCTGACTCTATAGCAAAATCCAACTTCAATATAACCATATCAATGCACCAAACAAATAGAAATTAGCCTTTTTCTTTATTTTGTGTAGAAAAATTAGACAAGTGCATGTGCTAATGATGCTAAATGACCAGGACAGGGTAAATTAAAGGACCACGTCCTTTTTTCCCTTCATCAAATTCAAACAAAACAATTCTACCTAAGCACCACAAAAGGATTTATGAAGTCTGTAGAGGTTGACCAACACATAGATAAAATATGGAAATTAAAAAACTTTTCAGGTAACTTAGGCACCAAAAGCAAAAACAGAGTAGCTTTAGATTTCTTCAATATAGACAAAACCTGTGACCCAGTGATTCTGTAATCTATTTAGTAGAATAATCCTCATCTATCAGGCAGTGATAAGAAAATTGCAGTTAGGTGAAGCAAAGATTTCCTGATTGAGGCAAAAATTACAGAAACAATATTGCTGATCTCTGTCCAAGATTATTCGCATAACAGTTTCATATATTATCCAAAATGTGATTAAATTTAAATTACCAGGGAAGAGGAAATTTACAGTTAAACTGATTGTGCAGAACTGATCGTTAATGATCGTTAATGAAACGACTACTTAGTATACCCGGTTTCAAAAAAATATAGGGACATATCAATCTCTAGTTGAGTATTGTCCAGAACTGATTGTGCAGTCTTGGTGCTAAGTGCTAACAGTAGCCTTTCTGCAAAAAGATGCTGATTGTCAAAAAGAAATAAGTGCACAGACCGAAAATATTTACGTCAGGGGTTCAGTTACAAATTTTAAGTTTATAGATGCAAAAATTATGGGGTGAGGGACAAACTTCCGAAACAAAATAAAAATAATGCATTTTCCAATTATTAAGCACTATTCTTATTTAAGGACTCCTTCCTCTTTTTCATTCAGAAGTAGCAAGCGGTAAGCAAATAAATATACCTGGAAGATGGATACATAGGTATTAAGACATGGATACCAATTCTAAAACAACCCCACAATATATGGAATTTGAATTTCAAAGGTTATCCAACCAGATCGAGGAAGAAACCACAAGTTATCCTGCCGACGAGCTCTTCTACAGAGGTAAGCTCCTCCCTCTTCAGTTACCCCCTCGACTCCATATGATGCAAAAGCTTCTCAAGGATAATGTAACAAATGCCATTGCCATTTCTCAAACAACTCCGTTAAATGAATCTTGTAGTATATCAACAGCTGATTCATGCCGTGTTGATGGAGATAATGTGCGCAATCTGAAAATTACTTGGTGCAAAAAGCTAAAGTTGTTCCAACAGACATCAAAATCCTATCTCAAATCTCTGTTTGCAACCAAATCAAAATGTACAGGACATAATGTTATGAAGTCTGGGAAAGGTACAAAGATATTTGGAGAAGAATGTGCATCCAGAAATTCCTTCTCAGGTGGAATTAATTATCATCAGTTGATGAGCAAATCTTCCTCAGAAACATCATCATGTTCATGTTCATGTTCATCTTCAAGTTTAAATCCGGATAATTTGTACAGCAGAAGGAGTCTGGACACTGAAATGGAGAGTTCAATCTTGGAAGCAATTGCTCATTGCAAAGAAACTCAAGTTATTGCAAGAAAAAGTACGGGTAATATTAAGTGATCCAGGTAAGATAGTAACTGTATTTGAGAAAAAAACTATTCCCAGTTTGTAATTATGTGTTTGTCTCTGAAGAATGTTGGTTTTTACGCTTAAACTTATTATGTTTCGTGGAAGGCTAGACTAAAATTTACACACATAATTCATGTGTATAAATTGTTCTTAATTGATTCTGGTATTAGTTTGTGTTTGTTAACATAGAGTTGGAGGCAAGAATTAACATGGCTCCACAAAATATTCACATCTTCAACAACAAACTTTTGCATGTGCCACTAAACCTGAAGAATCTGAGCTTCTTCTGTTCATATTTCACATGATTGCAGGTCTAAACAAGTGATATAATCTAGCAGGTAAAATATTATATTTCTGTTTCTCTCTCCTATGTGCAGTTACATGTTTATTCTTGCCTTCTGCAGTTGGTGCAGAGGATAAATCTTCATTAGATGACAGATAAATGTAAATCGTACATCATTATCGTATCTCATTCTCATATAAAGAACAATGGTTTCTATTTTCTCAAATAGTGCTGTGTTTATTACAAAAACTTAATTTTGATAATCTGCACATCTATATATATATATATATATATATTCTACTGTTTTTTTAAGCTATTTATAATTAGAGGAAGATAAAAATAGTTGAACTGTTAAGCAATCAAAAATAACAGGCGAAACAAAGAGCTCATGCACACGTTACAGTATGAAAACGGTCCGGACAATCAGTTATTATAATTATACACAATGTAAAACCTCACTGTTCCCTATTTTAATCTCGTAAATTTTAGCTAATTTACACGCTCTAGGATGCAAACTTTACGGCAACTTGTTTCTGGAAAACGAAACTTCACGAATAAAATTCATTCTTCTTTTGGCAAATTTAAAGGGTGAAACTCAGTTATTTGAATTTAAGACAGATTTCCAGGTCCACATTTCCAATGTCTATAAAACAAAATGTCAATGTGAAACGTTATTACTTGTAACTAAATCAACCTCAATGTCAAATTCAATAAGCTGTGAAGTCTGTTCAACACAAGGAGGAAACAACACTATCGCAATAAATAAGCATAATCTTAGACAATGAGGAAAACTAACAAAATATAGAGTAAATTCTACCTCATCCTGCATACATTTTGGACCTTCAGTTGTACTCAGCATAAGTGAACCTGTGCAACATACTGCATGGAAAACTAATCTTAGTTATTGGAAACGATGCACTTACTGTTCCCTGTGGGAAAATTAGTGACAGCTAAAGAATACAAAATATGGTTCAAAACTAGATACGGGGACCTTAGTGCCCCTACTTCATAATTTAGAGTTTTCCATCTTCATTACCAGTTACAAAGGACAAAACCAAAAATGGGAATATCATAAAACATTTTTTATATGCCCTTCTTACTTTTAAAGGATGCACTGTTCTATTTTTTTCAAGAGTTTAGTCTATTATTACTTAATTATTTCAAGAAAAATGACAATAGAGTGGCCATATATACGTCAGACAACACAAAAATATACCAGAGTACAACATTGTAAGATTGCTAAGTATTTAGAGTACTTGATTTGGTATGAAACATTATAAGAAAAAAAAAAAAAAAATTTCTGCCTATCTTAAACGTTCACTCCCTCTGCCATTCAAAGCCTACTTAGAATTTTGAAAAAGTTTCAAAACGCAACTTTATAAAAAACAAAAATAAATTAATTAAATGAATAGATAAAAAAACAAACGCAACTAACTTTCTAATATACTTCCAATCATGTACGTTTTTTTGGCATACGGAAGACGCACATGAAATGTGCATTTGAAAGGGGCACGAAAAAAATAATGTTTAACGAAAAAAGAATGTTTAACGAAATGAGTATCTTAATTGTTTTTTTACGAGTAATATTTTTATTATCGTTTTTTATTTTAATTATTTTTAGCTAAGTGGTTAGGTAATACAATTAAAAAAAGATAATTTCATTAATAACTAGAAATTAAAATAAAAATACAAATAAAACTAGAAATACAACGTAATACAACCATAATAAAACAAGAAATTAAAACATCACAAACATTGAAATAAAACTAAAAATCGAATGGTGGGTAAGATAGTCGCTAAGCCTTATTCAGTGTCGTTGCAATTTCCTTATGGATGATTTTTTGTTGTTTCCAACTGCTTGGTAAGCATCAACGGCGTAAGACAAGAATTCTGTCGTAGTTTTTTCGGATCAATTCTAAGGACTTCGGTGAGAGTTTTTCGAACCAGTTTCGACAATATTCTAGCTCAACAAAACTCAAAGAAAATCAGAAAAAATATGAAAAATAAACAGAAATAAAATTGAGATGAACGTAGCAAAAAGTACCTCAAAACTTGATTACTTTTTGCGGATTTTTATGTTAAATTTTCGAAAATTTAGATTGATGCTTGTGAAGAGGAAGAAGAGAGAATTACAAGTAATACATAAGAGTTAATTTTTTAACCATTTGGCTAACCATTGGAATTATGCAGTCGGTGTCGGCGCCAACAGCACAGTTCTAACAGTTTATTTAAAATGAGTAAAAAATTACTGCGAACGGTACCTTTAATCCCACATTTCAAAACATCATGTATTTTGAGAAAATATAAAACTCCAAAATGGTATTTTTATGATATGGAGAGACTATTTATCAATGGTAAAGCTATTGGAATAGGAAAAACATTAAACATTGTTTAGTTACTTTAGTATTCTTTGTTTCTTTTTAAAACAATAATAATGACCTGAACTAGGTAGTGGAATTAGCAAATTTGGTTCTACAAACATGATAAAAAATACAACAAATTTTTTATGTATCATCGGAATGCTTCCAACTCATTTTTTGATATTTACAAACGTTTGATTTTCACAATTTTTTGCATGTGATCTACTTATCTTCAACACCATCTCTGCAAAAGTTATCTTATTCCATATCTCTAACCCACTAAAAGTCAATACTTGAAAATCAATGAATATAATGGGGAAAACGATCAAAATCACCTTCTATTTATTCCACTCCCTATCTCTTTTGAAGTAAAAGAAATTTGGATTGAAGTGGATTTTTGTAGATGTGTTCTATGTGTTTACAAGATCATTTATGCAATATTCCGAATCATTTCTATATATTTAAGATGCGTTTAGCTTGAAAATGAGTTATGTATTTTCAATGTCTTGAAAGAAAAAGATGGTGTAAAAATCATAATTATTAGAATAAAGGAGATAAGAAGAAGGAAGAATATAGCTTTTGATATTTTTGCAAAAAAATGAAAATAAGAAGAAAAAAGAATCGTTTTGAAATACATGTTGGAAATGTAAAAAAAAAAAATCACTTTCAAACCAAATGAGCCCTTAATTACCTCCTTTAAATTCACAAACCAATATAAAATGTTGGTAAATATTCATCTGAACCGGTTAAAAAATATTTTTGAAAGAATTAAATGTTTTGAAATGATGTAAAGTGTGTGTATATGTATATAAATGTAACTTGTGTGATTGGTCCAAAATTGAAAGGCTACAAAGAGGATCCACAGACGCATCTGAAACAAGGAGTGGTCCAACAATTCAAATGATAAGTACAACAATAATGAGTCCTATCGACATGGACTGGAAGGTATTAACTGATATTTGCATCTAAGATACATGTACGAAACTTGTGAATAAATAAAGCATCTTGCAAATAGTAACATGAGAAGGAATCCTGGCGTATGCATCCATCAGCAAACAGTTCAAATTTGAGTGAGCTGGAGGATGAACTTTGTTGGCAAATTTGTTAACCAAAAATGTTCTAATCTTCTAACAAGTGGAAAAGGAAATATTCCCTTACTTCCAGCAAAAAAGCAGTGCTTTTTGTGAAGATACAAGTCCACACTGAAATTTTAGACCTGTTGCATTGGCATTTTGTAAACTGGAACAAGTATCTATGTTGTTTTACAATGAATTTCACAACTGTTAGCAAGGATTTATAGGATTGACGTGTCAAATATGAAGCAAAACTCCATGAATTTCCTCTTAATAATTTTGTAGACAGCTCAATAATGTTGGAAAACATGGATCCACTAAGTGATAAATGTTATTTTTCTTGAAGTACTTGACAACAATTAAACTAAGATGATAAATGCCATTGCTAGCGTACGTCAAAAACCTTTGGACCTTGTAACAGAAAAATCAAGCAACAACCTAACTGTATCTTAACGGTTTCTATTCCTCGAATAACTATGGTGCGGTCCGTGAGCTTCCGTTCACAAAAAATAGACCATTCCCGTTTAGGACGCGTCCGACACGTCGGACACCCCCAACATAGAAATCGTTCGCTAAAGGAACCGATCAAATTGTTGCATTTAGAGCTTCCGTTCATGGTTAATAATATGTTATTAGTTAAATTTATATTTTTATAAACTTCTAAAATTAATAATTTACGCAAATGAGGTCCTTTTGAGATGCGGTATTTTGCGTTGCGATCGTATCAAAGTCAAGTTGAACTGAATACGAACAATTTATAATTTACAATTCATGAAAATAGGCAGAAGGACAACTTAAAAAAAATTTATGCTAAAGGACAACAAGTTTGATTTTTAGGCTGAAGGACAATGCTAATTATAATTAGCATTTTATATAATGTAAAACTGAATATAATACTAGATATAACTAGCATTTTGTACAGTGTAAAAGTTGAATATAATACTAATTATAACTAGCATTTGATTTTTTTAAAGTTTGTCATTATTCCTAATTCTCATTTTACAATTTATTTATTTCTTTTTGCAAATTATTGACACATATTGTTTAGAGGTTGTTAGACTCAAGAAAAAGGTTGAAGGAAAATTTAGTCTTAGAGACAAGAAGTTTGCTTTTTAAGCTGAAGGAAATTTTTTAGTGTAAATCACAGAATGATAGTTATAACTATCATTTTCTGTTTACACTAAAAAGTGTCCTTCAAACTAAAGTGCAAACCTGTTGTCGTTGAGATTAAATTTTTTTGCAACTTCTTCTCTATGTCTATTTTCCTGTATTATTTATTGAAAAATAATTAATTGATTAAGTAAATATAAATCAATTAAATTAAAAATCACATTTTAAATATTTCGTTCACGTCACACAAACGAAATCCGTTAAAATATGATACAACCCATTAACACATTTATAAATCGGTTGGGTCAACCCATTTATGAACCATTATTAAATTGATCATAAATGGGTTGAACAATTACTAAAAGGGTCATATATGGCAATTTATTAAAAACTTCAAATGATATTTATCCATTGATTCACATTTTCGGATAGGGTACACAATATTAGTGTCTGAACAACTTAACTAGGCTGTCGAATTTTACGACGGAACAAAATATAGCCCATCTCATAAAGCTAAATAGGATATAGTTTACTATGCAAGGAAGCCAAAACGATGCGATTATAAAAAGCGTACGGATCCTAATCTAAGAAAATAAAAAAGCGAGTAGCTTTAATTTCAGTTTGTTGCAGAACTAAATCTTCTTTTTAATCGACACAGTTATCGTCTATGGTCTCCAGATTATTATATATTTAAACGGAAACAAATACAGCGATTTCCTTCAACCTTGGGCTTTTATAAAGTTGGGCCATGGTATTGTAGAGTACCGTCGGCTGTGAGAATCGAGGGAATTCTTTTCTCTTATTTTTTGTTTGCTGGAACAGTTTTATTACAATTTGGAAAATTTTGGAACTTTCACTAGTTTGCTAGCCTAGTTCATAAAGCTTTCAACTAGGACTAGGACTGTTATGCTAACGGTAAATTTACCATTACCATACCATTACCAGTCAATCGGTTACCATTTTAAAGTAAAGTCGGTATACCAACATTATCGGTGTGGTAACGGTAAATTTATAATTTTTTTACGGTAAAACATCGGTAATATTTTTTCAAAATCAACGGTAACGGTAATTTACTAGTCCATTCATAATACATTGATATTCATGTAAGATGTTGTATTACGGGAATTTAGAAAAAAGTTCAATTTATTTCAGTAATTCAACTCAAATGGTGATAAATACACTTCTTTTCTATGTCCTTTATTAAGTGACCCAATGAGATATATAATGAAACATCATTCAATGTAAAAATATATTAACTTATTATTTTTCTAGACAAATGGTAATTTACCATTACCAGTGTAACGGTTACCAGTTTATCGGTATACCAGTCACCGGTATACCAGTCAATCTATAGCGGTAAACAATTTTAGTTTACCAGTAAAAACGGTACGGTAACTGTATTTACAAAATGGTAACGGTAACCATTACCATAACGGCCCTACTTTCAACCATTCCTTTTCCGTTTCCGTTCCAGTTAGTGGACAATTTCGATATTTCCGATCCGTTTTTTGAATTTTGAAAATTCGTTTTGATCACGGTATTTTTTTTTTCTTAAATTGCTTCAAGCTACGTACAAAATACATATTTGGTACAAATTAGATGAACATAATGTAACAATTTTAATAACATAAAATTGTTTTAAACTTCATACAGATTTAGTCTATGAGCGTTAGGCGAATTATTTTTGTACAAAAAACATACACCCAGTTAAAAGTTCAGCCCAAAACTAGTAACATAAACTAGTCAAATACAAAACAAATCAAACCCAATGGACAAGGCCCAACAAAAAAATCCGAATCCATATGTGCTACTTTCTAGGGCTGTCAATTTCCAACACGATTCGAAACCCGCACGGAAATTAGCGGGTTAACCCGACACGTTTAAAAGGCGGATCATTTTTGGGTCAATCCGTTAGAACCCGTTTAATAAACGGATGGGTTTAGGGTTGACCCGTGAACCCGAATTTGACCCGACTAACCCATTTATGGACTCGGTATTGTTGTACAATTCTCATTTTAGCTTGCACAAGAATGGTATTTTTGTTATTCACTTATTCCTACACATTCGCACTTAACAACTTCCTACATTTTCATGCCCATTCCCACGTAACAGCTTCCCAAATTTTCATACCCATCTTAGTTTGCAATAAAAGAATGACAACAATACCCTTCTTTTGCTCTAAAATTCTCATCTTACCTCGCAAAAGAAGGGTATTGTTGTCATTCACTTATTCCTACACTAACAACTTCCCACATTTTCATGCCCATTTCCATTTCTTTATACAAATATTTTTCTTAACGGGTTACACGAATCAACCCGAAACCCACCCGATATATAACCGGGTCAACCCGAAACCCGCCCGTTTAATAAACGGGTGGACCCGACCCATTTAAAAATCAACCCGAACCCGAGTTGACCCGACCCGAACCCGACCCATTGACAGGCCTTTCTCCCCTTCTTCCTAATAAGAAAGACCCTAGTTGCGCTTCTTTTACCCTGCCCCTTCCCTCACCCACCACAGCTTCTTTCTCTCTTGTCCACCGCAACTTCTTTCTCTTCCATCCACGATTCCTTATTCCATCTCTCGTTTCCTCTCTCCGAGGTGCTTATTTTTCAATTTTGTTCGAAAACAAATTTACCTGCAAATTCTGGTTCAGTCATCGCCGAAACCGAACCGGAATGGTCAGAAATCTAACCTGCTGAATGGAATTTCAATCATGCTTTCAACACACTTAAAAAAAAGTAAAGCAATTTTAGACAAACAATGTAAGATTGGTGAGATTATGATATTTGAATTTAAAATTTTAATTATTTTAGAAATTAAAAAGGTAAATATTAAAACTAATTTTTTTGTATATTTTCTTAATTTTTTATTAGTCAAATCTAATTTAAATATTTAAATGGATCAAATGGGTAACCCATTTGTTAAATGGGTAGGATCAGATTGACCCATTTATTAGACGGGTCAAAGAAAATGGATCATAAATAGGTTGGCTCAAAATCGAATCAATCCATTTTGATCCGATCCAACCCGTTTGACGGGTGGATGCCGGAGGATTCATCCTCCGGCTCTTTTTCATTTATGTTTTTGGCATAGTTTACTCTATATTCTTTTTTGATAGCCATGAAAATAAAAGGATTAGAAAGAAATCCACAATTTTATCTCATATATTTAACTATGATCACTCATATAGCATCCATTGACCAAGAGAGTTCATAAATGCATATCATAAAAGAATATTTAACTTGCTTAAGAAATATCTGAAATACCTATTTCAATTTTAACCCTCAGTTAAAGCTTATTATAAAAATAGGCATAGTTTTCACTAGATCGAGATTTGCACCTGCGCAACTCTACGCAAGCACACAATTGCAATTGCCCTTGCGCAATATGAAATTGCGCAAAAGTATTTTTTTGAACAAAATGTTATCCATTCACAAATTCAAATTGTGTAAGTATAAAATGCTGCTAGATAAAGAAAAAAAATCTATTTTTGTAATAAGTTTTGAAAAATGTCTAAACTGAAATAGATTTTTTTCCAGGTCTATGGACATAACTTGTCCATCAAAAAATAATGTTTGATACGTTATTTCTGGCCAAAAATAGAAAAAAATCTTAAATATTAAATTATTTAAGATACGGACTAGAATTAGCGTCCAGACCTCTATTCTTAGTTCAGCTAAGCTCAAGGTTTTAAATATTGGATTTCGGTCACGTTTCGTCTCGAAATTTTTACACAAGTTATATCGTATCGGGGGAGATCTCGGACGAGATGAGTACATATCGGGTGTACATCTCGGATTGACATCTCGGGTCTTATAATGCATCTCGGGAATATCTCGGATGTACTTATGTGTCTAAAATTGATGTGTCAAAAATTTATTTAACGGCTATAACTTTCTTAGTAAAAGTAAAAATGGTAACACACTTGATTTACATGGAAAATGGAATATTTTTAGAAGAGTAGCAGCTTGATTAGCTTAATTGATTTGGTAATGATTGAATAATATCCTTTTATTTGAACATAATAAAGAAGCTAAACCTTTCGTTATGACTCATTAAGATAAAAAGTAAAGAATATGTTCAAGAAGTTGGTAATTTATAATTGGATTGAGTAGTTTCTTTTGAATCAATATGAAAATAAAAAATATTATGGAAAATAAGAAAAATGTATAATTTCGGATGAGATCTCGGATTGAGATCTTGATCCATATTTCGGGTGAGATTTGAATATCTCGGACGAGATGAGTGTCGAGGGAGATATGGAGGAGATTTGATGTCTCGTCTCATTTAAGTGTGAAAATGAGATCTCGGAAGAGATCTCGGGCGATATATAGAAGATTTAAAACCATGGCTAAGCTTATACAATCATGTTAGTAGAAAACTTGTATGATTAATTTTTTTCTATTTAGAACATTGAAGACAGACTCCAAATATGAAAACAAATAATATATCATGTTCTTTTACCATTAACTCGCAGACTAAGTGAAATTGTTGGTATATGATATAAATACATCTTTAGAATTTTGAAAAAGATATAACAATTCATAACTGCATTGGATTTTGTACCCTAGAAGCACAGAGCATTTCTGGAGATGAATTTATCTATACGTTAACCGGTCAAGATAATGCCCTGCATTTAGCAATCATGTATATAGAAAGTATATGAAATGAAAAACTTTAAAATGTCAACAACACGGTTTATATTAAAATTTATTTCTTTTTTTGAGGTAACTATGAGTTAAAACTGTGCTATTATGTTGGTTGAAAAGCTTGCTTTATTGTGCGTATGATCTGCAATCAATTAAGATGCACATAATCTTGAATGGCGCTAAATGCAGTGCATTAAGGACTTCGTTTTACCAATAAGAATAAAATGTCATACAGTCTAGTTTACCCAAATCGGATGGCGGTTTAGCACTGGACAAGTGTACGAAGCCGATTTGGGTAAAATGAATACTTTTTTTTCATTTTCATTTAAATTACCCAAATCATTCGATTGTGTATCACAGATCGACAGTTCGTAAGTCATTTTTGTGGGTTATTTGATTTTTTTTTAAATTATGCTCATCCGCAGTAGAAGGCCATTTGATATCAGACTTCTACCGGTAAAAAAAATGCCCATGGGTCTTTTTTTTCAACTTCTTAGCTATGACTTTAAGTTTTTTGGGTTTTGGGTTTATCAATGGCTGAAGGATATAAGCACGATATGATATGTTTTATAAGTTAACGTTATTGATCTTAATTCTCGTAATGTTTTTTTTATTATTTGTTATTTTACTATTTGTTGTATGCATATTTGATTAGCTCTACTGTTTTGACGGTTGTGTTCATTTTCTACTTTTTCTAATAGGAGGTATGCTTTGATTCTCAATTGGTTATCTCTACTAATTAAGATGATGGAATTTAAACTGATAATGTTCAATTTGATGTAAATGAGGTATAAAAGTGTTTTTAAGTTTAATTTGTAATATGGGCTATGTTAGTATATTTGTGTATATCGTAGGATTTCCTTCAATCGATTGAACTGCAATGTAACCAAGATAGTGGAAGTGTAGAAAAAGGACAAGATGAAGTAAAAAAAGAAGATGTGCAACAAATATTCATTGACATGAAAGCTAACTTAATTACAAGATGAGGTTTGTTATTTATTTTGCATTATTCATGATTTACATGTTGATCATTGCTACTTAGTATGGTAAGGTTTTTTAGGTACTCACTTCCCGAGATGGTTTTGTACGTTGGTGTCAATTGAAGGCGAAGAGTATCAATACTATTCTTGTCATTAGTAAATCCGATAAAGTAGGTGGGCTTAGAAAACATAGAATTCATTTAACTTGTGAGAGAGCTAGGAAATATCAAAAGAATAAGTCAGCGGGAGATGAAATGCTAAAAAACTAAAGCAACATCCATGTAGTGGCACAAAAAATGTGAATATCCATTTCTCATTAAAGGCTCTTGTCAAGTTTTTGATTGATGGTGCGTTGAAGTAGTTAATGGTACTTATAACCATGAATTGCCTAACATGTTAGTGGATCATGCTTACGCTAGAAGGTTGACAAAAGAGGAGGAAAAAATAATGATGTATATATGGGTGCTGCGGGGGTTTGAGCCAAAGATGTTCTTATTAATATAAAGAAGACATTTCCTGAAAATGTTTCGATATTGAAGACTATGTAATGCGAAAGAAAAAATGATTATGTTGGAATGAAACATCGATAGGTAGTTCAAAAACTTGTGAAATTTTTAGTGGAAAATCATGATGTATATTGGGTTACAAAAGGTGAAATGGTTGCTAGAATTACTAATTTGATGTGAGCTCATCCCGAATCGACCACATTATGCAAATGCTTTTCTTTAATTTTGTTGAAATTATTGGAGGAAATAAAACAAAATAAAATATAGTTTAGAGAAGAATAAGGGGGAATACTTTATTACTGGTTGATCATAATACAATTCATTACTAGCAATTTATAGGCATATTAGATAGAGCCTAAGTAATTATACAATAGGAAAACTATTGTAAATGGAAAAGCCTAAATATTGTATATGTCTTTGATTTATTCTTTAACATATACAAATTATCTCTTAACATTCCCCTTCAAACTCATGATGCGACTGCCATAAACATCGAGAGTTTTCCAACTAAAACTTGAATATGAGAAACTGAGTGGACTTAGTAAAGAGGTATGCAATCTGCATGGAAGAGAGAAAGGAAGGTAAGGTAATAATGCCCTTTTCAAGATGATGACGTGTGATGTGACAATCAATCTCAATATGCTTGGTTCTTTCTTGAAAAACTAAAGTATGAGAAATCTGAACAGCACTCTTATTGTCACATTACATAGGAGTAGGATTAGAAAGAGACATTCCCATATCTGCAAGTAACCTATGTAGCTAGAAAATCTCTTTGGTGGTAGATACCATAGCACGATAATCTACTTTAGTTGAAGAATGAGAAACAACATATTGCTTCTTACTCTTCCAAGATATAAGAGAGTTACCTAGAAAGATACGAAAACCAGTAATCGATGTGCGATTTGCAGGATCGCTACCATAATCAGCTTTAGAGTAAGCGAGCAATTCCAAGGATGAGGTGGATGGAAATAGAAGGCTATGGAAAATAGTACATCGAAGATACCTTAAAATACGAAGGATGGATGCCCAGTGAACTATAGTAGGGGAAGCTACAAACTGACTAACAACTTGAACAGCATATGATATATCCGCATGGGTGATGGTAAGATAAACCAAGCTTCCAACAATGGTACAGTATAAAGTAGGATATGATAGTGGTATACCATCCAAAGGAGAATATTTTGCACTAATTTCGATAGGAGTGTCAACGACCTTATTATTAGTAAGTCTAGCTTTCTTAAGAATATTTGTAACATATTTTGATTGAGAAAGAAGATAACCTTTTGGTGAGTATGCCACCTCAATTCCTAAAAGATATTTTAGAGGATCCGAATCTTTTGTTTATATTTTTTAGCTAAAATCTTTTTAAGGAACAAATGTCATGCATGTAATCTCTTATAATAATCATATCATCAACATACAGTGATAGTTTACGTCCTTCACTAGTATCATTAACAAAAATGGCATTACAATGAAAGCTAGAGACGAAACTAAGAGATTTAATAATAATAGAAAACTTTTTAAACCATGCACGAGGTACTTGTATTAGTCCGCACAATGTTTTCTTAAGTTTGTAAATGTATTTAGATTCAAGTGGAACACCTGGAGGAGGTTCCATATAAACTTCTTCTTGAAGATCGCCATTCAAGAATGCCTTTTTAACATTAAGTTCTGAAATGAACCATTTTTGAATGGAAGCTTCAGCAATGAGAGTACAAATGATAATCATCTTTGCAACCAGAGCAAACGTCTCCTCATAATCCATGTCATATTATTGAGAGTAACCTTTTGCAACCAATCTAGCTTTATATCTTTCAAATGATCAATTAGATTTGGCATTGATTTTATATACCCAACGACAACCAACAGCACTTTTACCATAAGGTAGAGGATTCAAATCCCATGTACATGTCCTTTGCAAGACAGAAAGATCTTTGTCATAGCCTCTCACCAACAAGGATTAAAAACTATCTCTTTATAAGAAGTTGGCTCAGAAAGTTAATGAATGGTGGTTAAGAATGAAGAAAAGGATAAAGAGTAGATCAGGTAATTTTGTAGACTTACGAATGCATGTGGAATGACGAAAAGATGGATCTACAGGCTCAATTAGAGATTGAGGGGCCATAGAAGGTGAGGATGCAACTTCAATTATAACAGTTGTTCCAGTTTTTGTCGGGCTACTAGTATTATTATTATCCTCGAAAAAGGGATCAATATGAATTATATCAGATTTGGTTAAA
Source organism: Allium fistulosum (assembly GCA_030737815.1). Classification (NCBI taxonomy): domain Eukaryota; kingdom Viridiplantae; phylum Streptophyta; class Magnoliopsida; order Asparagales; family Amaryllidaceae; genus Allium; species Allium fistulosum. The sequence goes on along the minus strand of CM060902.1, from coordinate 429,833,892 downwards.
CTATGAGTGTTGGATGGAATAGAGTAAAATGGTATAGTTCAAGAAAACCACAATTTTATCACATATATTTAAACTATGCTCACTCATATAGCATCCATTGACCAAGAGAGTTCATAATTCATATCATAAAAGAAAATTTCACTTACTTAAGAAATATCTGAAATGTTTATTTCAATTTTAACCCTCAGTCAAAACTTATTACAAAAACAGACATAGTTTTCACTAGATCGAAATTTGGACTACGCAATTTGGCATAAGAACAAAATTTTAGTTGCACTTGTGCAATTTGAAATTGCGCAAGTGTGATTTTTTTAATAGAAAATTTTGCATTTGCAAATTCAAATTGTGTAAGTATAAAATGCTGTTATATAAAGAAAAGAAAAATCTATTTTTGTAATAAGTTTTGAACAATTCCTAAAGTAGAGATAGGTTTTTTTCCCGGGTCTGTGGACAGAGTTTGTCCATCAAAAAATAATGTTGGATGTGTTATTTCTGCCTAAAAAATAAAAATAAAAGACCTTGAATATTATATTATTTCAGGTATGGACTAGAATTAGCGTCCAGACCTTTATTCTTAGTTCAGTTAAGCTTATACAATCACGTTAGTGGAAAACTTGTATGATTAATTTTCTCTATTTATAACATTGAAGACAGACTCCAAATATGAAAACAAAATATATATCATGTTCTTTTACCATTAACTCGCAGACTACGTGAAATTGGTTGTATAGGATATAAATACATCTTTGGAATTTTGAAAAAGATTATAACAATTCATAACTACATGGGATTGTGAACCCTAGAAGCACAGAGCATTTCTGGAGATGAATTTATCTATACGTTAACTGGTCAAGATAATGCCCTGCATTTAACAATCATGTATATAGAAAGTATATGAAATAAAAAACTTTAAAATGGCAACAACACAGTTTATATTAAAATTTATTTCTTTTTTTGAGGTAATCTTGAGTTATTATAGTGCTATTGTGTTGGTTGAAAAGCTTGCTTTATTATGCGTATGATCTGTAATCAATTAAGATGCACATAATCTTGAGTGGTGCTAAATGCACGGTTGGGGAAAAATCCATCAAGGTTACCTTAGGAACAAAAATCCAACCTTGTAGAAAAACAAATAGAACCGGATTGATGGTGAGGCAAAACAAGCAACAGATAGTCACCAACTAAAAGCAATCACAGATCAAGCAATAAAAGAAAATAACACACGTGATTTATAGTGGTTACATTACCGCGAGGTAGTGCACATTCACTGGGGAAGAGGAGATTTTATTAGTTTCTAAGAGGAATTTTTTTATAAATTGATAATGGAGAAAAAAAGATAAGTAATACAACTAGGAGAGATAATATGCTCATGCTAATCTTGGCCTTTATATAGAGATTATTACTTGGGGTTGAAGTACTTGATTTATGATCATAAATCAATGCCTTATTAATTCTTCTATTCATACAAGAAATGTTTATCCATTTGACTTTCGGCTTTCCCCAATTTACATGTGCCTGGTAAGATTCCTTCTTTAATCAGCTAATTAATGAATTAATTGATTGCCTCAATCTCCCTAAATAATTCTTCTTCTCACGTAGGTAATTTATTACTATCTTTAATGCTGTAAAAAAGGCAATATATATTTAAGTAATTATCTCAAATATCTTTCAAATCTTCAGCAATTGAAAATATTGTATCACTGAAATCAACAATATCTTTCAAATCTTCTGCAATTGGAAATATTGTATCACTGAAATCAACAATATCTTCCAAATCTTCTGCAATTTGGAATATTGTATCACCAAATCTTACAATCTCCACCTTGATACTATATTTCTCCGCAAGCCTATCAACTCCACCTACATCCTCTTACTCCAAGTAGCTCTTGGACAAGACACCACAGATGCTTTCTTAATGAGCTCCGGCATAGCCATCACCCATTGCACTTTGTCAACGAACTCCGGCAATGCCACCGCCCGCCAACAAAGTGTTGAAAGTACCCTCTCCAAGTAGGACCTATTAATCTCCACAATAAAAACTGTTTGCACAAAAATGGGCAAACACCTCCAAGTCGTATGATTTAGTTGATTTTATGTTGTTTTTAGTGATCTGGGTGATTTATGCAAATATGTAAAAAGCAGGGATTAAACTGTAAAAGACACACAGATTTATAGTGGTTCAGCCAGAATGTGCCTACGTCCACTTTATATATTATTTCTCCTTTCTTGTTCAGATTACAAGTAAAAAGCTTTGATACCAGTATATGAAAGTTGTTTGAAAGTTCTATCCGTGCTTGAGCTCTCAAACTTGTTCGCCATTGTTGTACCCATACCCCTCTATTTATAGAGTGAGGCAGGGGGTAGGGGTCTTGGATGTATACAGCTGCTGGTGGGCTTGGGCTGATGTAATCTGGCCTAGCAAGGTTGGTTCGGCAACGCCTTGGTTCAGAGATGGCTGGAGTGGCTTTGGTTCGGTGGTGGTTTGGTTCGGTTGGGAATTGGTCCGGTGATCTTGGTTCGGTTGTGAGTTGGTCCGGTGATCTTGGTTCGGTTGTGAGTTGGTCCGGTGATCTTGGTTCGGTGGTCTTGGTCCGGTGGTGAGTGGAGCTGAGATCTGGTCCAGTGGTGGGAGCGTGGATTGGTCCGGTGATCTTGGTTCGGTGGTCTTGGTCTGGTGGTGGTAGCATGCTTCTGGTTTGGTAGAGTCTTCTTCATTTTGGTTCGGTCTTCCATGGTTTTGAAAGATACGCCCAACATTTGCCCCCCAAAGTGGGGCATATGTCTGCATATGTCGCACTTTGTTTTAGACTTCAGCTTGGATACTCTCGCCGAACCAGTTGGTCCGGTCACCCTGCGATTGCCTATAAGTATGGGCCTTACGCCTCTGTTATTCCTTATCATTTGAAATAGCCGAACCAGACTTCTATCTGCCGAATCAACCATATTACCAAACCAGATCTGACTGCCGGACCAGGTGAGGCTTTCGAATGAACTTTATGCTTGCACTACCGATCGAGCTTGGGGAGTATGAGTGCCGAATGGGCTTTTGGCCTCGAACTACCGAATGAAACTTGGGGAGTATGAGTGCCGAATGGACCCTTGGCTTCGAACTACCGAATGAACTTTTATGTTTGCACAACCGATCGAGCTTGGGGAGTATGAGTGCCGAATGGGCTTTTGGCCTCTAACTACCGAATGAAACTTGGGGAGTATGAGTGCCGAATGGACCCTTGGTCTCGAACTACCGAATGAACTTTTATGTTTTGAATTATGAATGAGATTCCAGACTGCATACTCTCATACTTTCTTATGTTGCAGATAAATGTCTCATAAAGTTGAAACCCGATCAGAGAATAAGAAATCCCAGGACAGAGAAGATCCTTCCACAGTGCCCCCAGCTCAGTCAGGACCGGGACGTCATGGGCCCACCCCGAGGTCACTAGTAGATGGGTACGGCCCTCAGGAGCTTCTGAACTCACCTCCTGACTGTTTTCCTAGCTCTCTCAAAGGCGAGCAGCTTGATGTTATTTCTCGCTCCTTTGGGATTGACAGAGCGCGCATGCTATTGCCGGGGGAGGGAGTGATGCCATATAATCCCCCCGAAGGATATTTCGCCTATAGTAGGTACCATTGTATGTGTGGGGCCATTCCCCCGATCAATGCTTGGATCATCAGCTTCATCACCTACTTGAAGGTGGCTCCATTTCAGCTTCAGCCTAACTCCTACGCCATCCTGGTGAGCTTGTTTGTCATTTTCCAGAGGAGATATGGGCGCCCTCCCTCCCACCGGTAGATCCGGTATTTGTACAATTTGAGAGGCTATAAGAAGGGGTCTCCCTACATCAGCTTGGAATCAGCTGTATCTTTCAAGCCGGTCCTGGACTTATATTCGAAGTTCAGCATGTTCAAGAAAGAATGGTTTTTCGTCACGGATGACTCTGTCTCCATCCGTCGCTTCACCTCTTGCTGTAAGTTGAAGCTTATTTATAACTTCCGTTCTGACCGCAATGCTTCTTCTTATGTGCTTTTATTTCTTGCTAGCGACATGTGGCTTTGCGGTCGTGGAGAACGATCGCCTGGTTCAGATGGCTGCGGAGATAGAAGCCATTTCGGGAAGGGATAGGTCGGCTTCTTTCTTGATCAGGAATGCTACACTTCTGGGGCACGACCTGATTCTACCACATCAGTCCGTGGTTAAGCAGAGGGACACGGCGGAGGAGAGGGCTGCCCATGCTAAAGGAGGGGCTACGGCAAAGAGTAGCAAAATGAGACCCTTCTCGATACATCCAGTCGCCGGAGGGAAGAAACTCAAGAAGTCCGATGGACCCTCCCCCAGCACATGTCCAGATGTTCCGGAGGAGGAAAATGTGGAGGAGGAAAGAGACGCGGATGAAGGTGGTGAGGTGGAGAGTGGAAGTGGTAGAGACGGTGACGGTGATCGTCACGGCGATGATGGTGGCGAAGGACAGAGCGGTGATGGCACCGGGGCTTTACCTCCTGGGCAAGCAGGCGTTATTCAAGAGTGGACAGATGACGCTCTCCGCCAAGCCTTCGAAGAGTTGGAGGAAGGACCGGCCTTGGTGGAGAAGCCCAAGAAAGCTGGTAAGGCCGGGACTGGCGCCGGTTTATCTTCCGGGAAAGCTTCTACTGAGGCAACTTCTGCGATTCAAGGTGAATTTCTCTTTATTCCTTTTAATTCTTGAATGATGGCTCAATGCATGCTGGTGACACTTGGTTTCCATTCCAGGAGCGGGCAAAACGGCCAAGACCTCAGATCTTCGGCACAGGCTTGAACAATACAGACTTCTCAAAGCTTCTGCCAAACCGAAGCCTCCTACTAACCATCCTGGAGATGTAGTCGGCTATCGTCCTCTTCTTGGAGTTATTGAAGAAGATATACAAAAGAGGAAGAGGAGTCGATCTTCGTTTGAATCTCCTCCTGGCCCTCCGGCCCCACTCCAGCCTATTCACGATATTACGGAGGAGGATACTGAGTTTATGCCTTCCCCACATCCGTTTGAGAATCCAACCGTCACCCCGATAGATCACCCTGGCTTGGTTCGTAATCCGTTTGCGGGTCATCCAGACCTAGACCCGGCCTCTCATGACATCTCCTTTGATGAGGCTACTGGTGAGCACCTTCTCCCTCGCAATCCTATGGTACGGGTGCTTGACGAAGCTAAGTCCTTAGACCTTAATTTGCTTACCACCCGGGTTGTAACTCTGGGGGATGAAGCTAAGGCGAACATCGACCGGGTTGCCGAGGAGACCAAGAAATTGATGGGGCATCATGCCCGACTAGTCAAGGCCGGGGAGGAAATTGGGAGTGCCAACATTCGGCTATGGTTAATGGTTTCCGACCAGGCTAAGCAACTTGCCGATCAAGCCATTCAAATTTCTCAGCACGAGGCCGCATCCAGGCAACTGAAGAAGACTATGGAAGAGGCCAGTAGGGCAGAGTTGCAAAAAATGGAGGCCGCCTGCAAGGAGCGGATTGACATGGCCATTGCGACGGTTGATGAGGTTCGGAGAGCGGATCTCGAGCGGGTAGAGGAGTTATCCGGGAGGCTTGAAGCTGCAGAGCTGGCTCAAACCAAGCTAAAGGATGAGATGGAGGTGATGAGGAAATCCCTTCAGGCTGACCGCTCGCGATACCGATCGGAGAGGGATGCTGCCGTTGCAAAGCTATTAGCTTCTGAGGTCCGAATGAGGGAGTTCGAGGAGAACGAGGGGATGATGGATGAGATGCTCCAAGATATGTATTTCTGTACTTGGAAACAGGGTAACTTATCCTGGATGGATGATTATCCCCGAGTCATGGCCAGGATTTATCTCAGGACTCTGGAGGAGGCCAAGGCTGGTGCGGATAAGGAGGGTGGCGAGGTCTTCAGAATGGATGTGGTTACGGCCCAGTTCACCAAGGAGGAGAAAGTGGCGGTGAAGGAGGGTATGCGGCTGCTTACCGTTGAGGAGGTAGGTGTGCAGGTGGAGGATGATGATCAAGATGATCAAGGAGTAGATGCTGGTAAGTCTTCCCTTTTAGTCTTTCTGTTAACTTGGTTGCTTATCATTAATGAATTCTTTCCTTGATCGGACAGGTGGTCAGTAGGACAAGGGTAAAGCTCCGATGCAGCTGGCTCCTAGACTTGACCTGGATATCTTTTTGCTTACTGAACATTGTTGTATATGTTCGCCTCAAAACAGTAACAAAACTTTTAGATTGTAATTATGTTACTTGTAATAAACAACATTATTTTTGGCGTGTAATTTTTTAACTTAAGCTGATTCTGTCGTATTTGAATGCTTTTGTTATTTCGACACGTCGTATGAGAAATATAGCTATGCATATGCTTGTAATTCAATTGTGTTTGATGTCAAGTTCTTGCTTAAAACATAACTTCATGTCTTGCAATGCTAGTGTGATGTGTGAATAAATTATAGCCACGTGTTTATACACGAAAGAAGAAAGTACCTCCCTTCATATTTTACTTGTAGATGGCAGCTTTGAATGTCTTATGTGACTGAGTATGGAATGCAGCCTAGTGTCCCGTTGTGAGATCCCACTCCCATTAGCGAATGTCTCCTATTCTGTGTCCTGTACTTTAGGGATCGTTATAGAGGATAGGAAGAAAGTTCTTTAAAAATTGACATATGAGAAACAGTAAAACTTCCAATTACGGAAGGCCTTCGATGTGCTTAAGTTCGTGGCAAATGGGTTTTGTAGTCACTTTCCCTAGTTGTGGGTCTTGGAGACATTCGTCACCTATCTTGCGCCTCTGCGGGGAGTTTATCTTTTTTACCACAGCCGCACCTAAGACACTCGGAGCCGAGATCGCGCACAGTAACTACCCGGGCCATTATGGCCCGTAATCGTGGGTATTATTCGATTTACCGTGGCCGGCTAGCGTGGGTGTCGATCATCAACCGTGAACTACCCCTGGCTGGCCACACCTTATGTTGGGGCTTAAAGTAGGTTCACAGTTGCCGGCGAGCCGAATGCCGTAATGAGCTGCCTTGGCTATAGTCGGCCTTCTCGGTGGCTTATAATCGGCTCATTACAGTTGGCTTTGAGGGCCGATCGCGAGCAATGAGTTAACTCACAGCAGAGGGATGCTGGAGCAAATGTGTCTCATTGGCGAGGGCATAGATTCGCATAGTACCTTTTAGGTCTTGTCCAGGTGAGGTTGTGCCGTGATGTGTCTTGAATAGGAATGTCATTACACAGGATTTTGTTCAACAGAAAGGGATAAAGTTAACAAGCAGCCAAGATATAAAGGAACAAGTTAAAAAGAGACAAGTTTTTTAAAGTGGTTCGGCACGAAAATGCCTACGTCCACTGATTCTCTTTGTTAATTCACTTCATATGAGCAGTACAAGTTAAGAAAAGTATCGACGAAGGTGTTGGATGCTCCATGCCCTCTGGAACACCTCCCCGTCCACTGTTGACAAAATATAAGCTCCATTGAGGAGATCTTTATGAATTACATATGGTCCGTCCCAGATTGAATCTAGCGCTCCGGGGCGCGGGAAGACTCGCTTGAGGACAAGATCTCCTTTTTGTAAGCTGCGATGCTTGACTTTGGAGTTGTATTGTGTTGCCATTTCTGCTTGTGAGCTGCTGTTTTGAGGGCTGCATCATTTCTTCTTTCCTCAATTAGATCCAAAGACATGTGGAGGAGCTCTTCGTTCTCTTCTAGGTTATAGTGGATCCTACGGTGGGAAGGCACTATAGTTTCAACTGGGAGCATAGCCTTCGATCCGTATGCCAAAGAGAAGGGAGTATGCCCCGTTGATGTTCTGAAAGATGTGCGATAGGCCCACAGTGCCGTAGGAAGCTCATCCACCCAAGCGCCTTTTGACTTTTCGAGTTTCTTTTTTATTACTGTTTTGAGAATTTTGTTGACGACTTCGACTTGTCCGTTTGCCTGGGGATAAGCGACGGATGAGAAGCTTTTGTGAATTCCGTGCTCTTGGCACCAGTTGGCGAACTCCTCGCTGTCAAACTGAAGTTCATTGTCCGATATGATTTTAAGTGGGACTCCGTACCTGCATAGAACATTTTTGATCAAGAAGTTAATAACTTTTGCTGAAGATACTTTATTTAGGGGTTCTGCTTCCACCCATTTGGTGAAATAGTCGACTGCCACTATAACATATTTGGCCCCGCCTCGGCCCATCGGCAGTTCGCCAATCAAGTCAATTCCCCATACTGCAAAGGGCCAAGGGCTGGTCATTTGAGTAATCTCAGTTGTTGGTAGTCGCAGAATCTTAGCAAACTTCTGACATCTGTCACATTCTCTGACGAAATCTAAGGCGTCCTTGCTTAAGGTGGGCCAGAAATATCCATATCGGAGTATCTTTTTTGCCAAACTCTGTCCTCCAGTGTGATCTCCGCAGCTTCCTTGATGGATGTTGGATAAGATTTCCTTGGCTTCCCTTCCAGCAACACACCTTAATAAGGGGTTAGAGAAGCCACGCCTATAGAGAGTGCCCTCTTGTATTGTGTAGCGGGAAGCTTTCCTCAAGATTTTCTTGACTTCGTTACGCCCGTTGGGCAGTGTGCCACTTTGTAAGTAGTCTTGGATGGGGGTCATCCAAGTTGCTTCTTCGGTTGCAGCTATCAGATTCACTTGCTCAAAACTTGGGGTCAGTTGCTTTGAGATGGCTACTGCTCCGGAAATAGTACCGTCTCTCATGCTAGCTTGCTTCGCCAATTCGTCGGCCTCTTGGTTCTCTTCCCGAGGGATGTGTTTGATTAAATAGTGATCCAATCGATTGAGAAGCAACTTGGTCTTCTTTAAATATGCTATGAGTCGTTCTTCTCGAGCCTGGAATTCTCCTAGTATTTGATTTACAATAAGTTGAGAATCGCTATGAAGACACAAAGAATTGGCTCCGATTTCTAAGGCAAGTTCTAATCTAGCTATCACTGCTTCATACTCTGCATCGTTGTTGGTGGCAGCGAATTCCAACCTTATAGCATAGTGTAGCTTATTTCCCCTGGGAGTGATTATTACCACACCTGCCTGTTCGTTTGACGCACCATCCACAAAGAGATTCCACTTGATGTCTTCTGCTATTTCTGATTGCTCCTTACCTTCGTTGGTAGTGAATTCGGCAATGAAATTGGCCATGGCTTGTCCCTTGATGGTGGTGCGAGGATGGTAGGTGATATCATATTGACTTAGTTCAATGCACCATTTAAGTAGTCGCCCAGAAGTGTCGGGATGATGGAGTACCTGCCTTAGTGGTTGATCGGTCAGAACTCTGATGGAATGGGATTGGAAATAGTGACGCAGTTTCCGTGATGTGATTAGTAAACAGTATGCTAGTTTCTCAAGTTTAGGATATCTGGCTTCCGCCCCTGAAAACCTCTTGCTTACAAAGTATACTGGCCGCTGCGTGCGTTTGTCTTCTCTCACCAACGCGGCGCTTAGAGCATGAGATGACACAGCGAGGTATAGGTATAGCTCTTCGCCTTTGTTCGGAGTTGAGAGTACTGGTGGTCTCTGGAGGTGTTCGATTAAGTTAAGGAAAGCTGTTAAGCATTCGTCAGTCCATTCAAATTTTCCTTTCTCTTTCTTTAGAGCTTCGAAGAAGGGGATGCATTTGTCAGTCGCTTTAGAGATGAATCTGCTCAGGGCGGCCACCTTCCCATTTAGGCTTTGCATTTCTTTTCGGGTGGAAGGTATCCTGATATCTTTCAGAGCTCGGACTTGCTCAGGGTTTGCTTCAATTCCTCTGGCATGGACGATGAATCCTAGAAACTTTCCTGACGATACTCCGAAGGAGCATTTTAGAGGATTCAACTTCATTCCATATTGGCGAAGTACTTGAAACATTTCGTCCAGGTGGCTTACGTGATCGTCGGCTTTCCTTGACTTTACCAGCATGTCATCCACATAAACTTCCATAGTTTGTCCTATTAGCCCCGCAAACATCTTGTTGACGAGGCGCTGATAGGTGGCTCCTGCGTTTTTAAGTCCGAAAGGCATTACCTTGTAGCAGTACAATCCCCGGTCAGTGATGAAACTAGTGTGGTCTTGATCGGGAGCATGCATAGGAATTTGGTTATATCCTGAGTATGCGTCCATAAAAGATAAGAGTTCGTGCCCGGCTGTGCTGTCCACAAGCTGATCGATTCGGGGAAGTGGGAAGCAATCCTTCGGGCATGCGTTATTTAAGTTGGAGAAGTCAATGCATGTTCGCCACTTCCCATTAGCCTTCTTTACCAGCACCGGGTTGGCGATCCACTCTGGGTAGATGGCTTCTCGTATGAAGTCATTGGCCAGTAGGTTCTTTACTTCTTCATCGAGGGCGGCTGACCGTTCTGCCCCCATACTTCTCTTTTTCTTTTTTACTGGCGCCTTGGTAGGATCAATGTTTAGTACGTGGCATGCTATGTCAGGGGAGATTCCGGTCATGTCAGCGTGTGACCATGCAAATACATCCAAGTTGTGGCGGAGAAAATCAATGAGTTGTTCCTTCAGCTCTGGTTTTAGTTGGGATCCGACTTTCAATAGTCTACTCGAGTCATGTCTGTCTACAGATACAAATTCCATAGCCTCTGCAGGCTCGGTGGTGGCCTCCTCCTCTTTGTCCCTGGGGTCTAATTCATTGAAAGGGTCGCTGGTATATCGAAGAGGAGGGGCTTTCTTTAGTTGCTATGCTTCCAAACTTTTTGTGCAGAGGGAAATCTCTACACTCTTCCCTTTATCCTTCCTGTGGTTGTTGCGAAGTTCGGTTATATAGCAATCTCGAGAAATGTCCTGGTCTCCCTCTACTTCCCCTACTCCATTGTCCGTTGGAAATTTCATCTTCAGGCACCATGGGGCCAGGACAATTCGGAAGTCAGACAAGGCTGTCCTTCCTAAGAAGGCGTTGTAGGCCGAGTGGTTTTCTATCAGCACAAATGTCTGTTTCCACACAGCGGAGCGGGGATGACTTCCAATTTCAACAAAGAGGTCCAGTCGTCCTAGGGGCATCTTCGCATTTCCTATGAAACCGTGTAGTGGTTTATTACAGGGAAGAACATCCTTTAATGACAACTTCATTTTGTCAAAAGCATGCTTGAATAGGATATTCACTGAGCTTCCAGTGTCTACTAGAATTCAGAAGACCTCGGCTGGGCCGAGCCGGGCAGAGATAACCATGGGATCCGTGTGAGGGTACTGCCTTCCCTCCAGGTCACGCCTACTGAATGTGATGTTATCATTCTCTATCCGCTTCGGGTGGCGTTCTTCTATAATGGAATTGACGCATTCTTCATTGTTTCTAAGTGACTTTCCGTACCTTTCCATCTCTGCCCAGCTTCCGTCGGCGATGTGTGGCCCTCCCGAGATGGTATGGACCACTATCTTCTCTTGACTGGAGCCGCCGGTGTTGCGATTTCCTCTACCTATTTCTGGGGAGGGTAACCTTGGGTTCTCATTGGCAGGAACTGGAGTCATGTCCTGACCTTTTACATAGCGTTCTAGTCTTCTTCTTCTAATGTGTTCTTCAATCAAGTCCCGGAGATGATGGCATTCATTGGTATCATGCCCATGGGATTCGTGGAAGCGGCAGAATTTTCTAGACTTAATTGCGTTATCTGATTCCTTCTTGTGCGGAGGGCGTTTGTATCTAACTTCGTCTTGAGTGGCCAGGAAGATGTTTTCGATCGTTTCATTCAACGGGGTGTAAGTGTCAAATCTCGGTCCTGGCCGATATAGGCGCTTTTCTCCCTTCTTGCCCCCAGCGTTGTCTCTAGAATCATTTCTTCGAACGTCCATTGCTATAGCAGGCGTGTTGCCGTGGGCTGCCTTATTTTGTTGCCCTGTCTGCCTCTCAGTGGCAGCATCTTCAAGTCTCATATATTTCCTAGCTTCATGGAAGAAATCGGGTAAAGTAGCTGGTTTTTCTTTGGTCAATCTTCTAGCAAATTTAGTATCCGGATGCACACCGCTACAGAGGGCCATTAAGATAAGCTTTTCATCGGCATCTTGGACTGCGGCCGCTGCGGCATTGAATCGGGTTAGATATTGCTGCACTTTCTCTCCAGGTTTTTGTTTAATACTGGATAAGGAATAAGCGTCCTTGAGCTGCTCCACATGAATGCGGAACTGGCTGATGAACTTTTCTTTCAACATCTCCCATGAGCTGATGGATCCTTGGGGCAGATGGCAGAACCAGGAGGTAGCTAGATCTGCTAAGAATAGCGGAAAACATTTGCATAACACTCCTTCTGTTGCTCCACTCATGAGCATATGCTGTGTGTATCTCTGTAAGTGTACAGCGGGGTCAGAGGTTCCTTTGTAAGGTTCCATTGTTGGCATTTTCCATTCTCAGGGGGTGATGGCAATTTCGATATTGCAGGCGAAAGGGCTGGTTACCCTAGCGCCTATTCCTCGGTCTCTTTGATCCCGTTGGACGCACTCTCTGAACAAGCGTGCCATCCTTTCATCAGAATTTGGAGCAGATAGAAATGAGTTCGGTTCTGCCCTGTGGGATTGATTCCGTCCAGATGACCTGTAGGGATGGTATCGTCTATCATTCCTAATATTTTCCAGTGGCTGTCTTTGGTCTTCTGGGAGCATGCTAGGGTTAGCTACAGTTGGCCCTTGCCTTGATCTATCCCTGTTGGGTTCTGATCTAAGCACTTCCTCGAGTCCAACTTCGGGCTTGACTCTAGCTCGGCCCTGTTCACTGGTGTTTCCGTGGTTAGGCAGTACGACAGGCTCGGCTATAGTTGACCTCCGCCTGGTACCTCCCCCGTTGGGTTCGGTTCCAAGTGTTTCCTCAGGTCTAACTTCGGGTTGAGCTCGGTCTCGGCTCCTACCATGGCCGCTTCTGTCGTTAGCTCCTTCGAAGAAGGAAGATCTTTGTTGTCTCCGAGATCCTCCAGACTGGGACTCACCCCATGTTTCAGTGTTGCGATTGGACTCTTCAGCATCCCTTAAGCGTGACATGAGTTGGTCCACCAAGGCTTCCTGCTGGGATGTGAAGTGGTTAGTCACTTCAGCCACAACCCTGTCTAGATCTGCCCTAGTAATTGCTGCCGGTTGTTCTATGGCAGGGGTTGTCGGATTTGCCTGACCTTCATTTGGTACTGCTGCTAGAATGGGACGATTTACTTGATCTGTGACCACTGGATCTGGAACACTGCTAGTTGCGATGTTCTTTCCTTTGTTAACGTCTTTTTTCTGCCTCGGAGGCATGTTTTCCAAGCAATGAACGACGCTGTTAGGAAGAAGGTTAAGTGGGAGAAGCTGAAGCTTCGAGCTTCTCGTTCTCAGTGAAAGCACCAAAAATGTTTGCACAAAAAATGGGCAAACACCTCCAAGTCGTATGATTTAGTTGATTTTATGTTGTTTTTAGTGATCTGGGTGATTTATGCAAATATGTAAAAAGCAGGGACTAAACTGTAAAAGACACACAGATTTATAGTGGTTCAGCCAGAATGTGCCTACGTCCACTTTATATATTATTTCTCCTTTCTTGTTCAGATTACAAGTACAAAGCTTTGATACCAGTATATGAAAGTTGTTTGAAAGTTCTATCCGTGCTTGAGCTCTCAAACTTGTTCGCCATTGTTGTACCCCTACCCCTCTATTTATAGAGTGAGGCAGGGGGTAGGGGTCTTGGATGTATACAGCTGCTGGTGGGCTTGGGCTGATGTAATCTGGCCTGGCAAGGTTGGTTCGGCAACGCCTTGGTTCAGAGATGGCTGGAGTGGCTTTGGTTCGGTGGTGGTTTGGTTCGGTTGGGAGTTGGTCCGGTGATCTTGGTTCGGTTGTGAGTTGGTCCGGTGATCTTGGTTCGGTGGTCTTGGTCCGGTGGTGAGTGGAGCTGAGATCTGGTCCGGTGGTGGGAGCGTGGATTGGTCCGGTGATCTTGGTCTGGTGGTGGTAGCATGCTTCTAGTTTGGTAGAGTCTTCTTCGTTTTGGTTCGGTCTTCCATGGTTTTGAAAGATACGCCCAACAAAAACAAACGTCTCCATCTACCAACTCACTCTCCCCCATGCCACCCTATGGCACCTAGCACTTCATCAAGCGAATCAAGTTTGAGCAATGTTCGAACTTTGCAACATGTAATGTCTTAGTAAACATATCCGCTGCATTCTCCTCTATGTGAACCTTTTGAAGACATACAAGCTTCTCTTCACCCATAGAGACAAGAAAGGACCCTCTCACCTCAATATGCTTCGTCATTGAGCTAAAAGACAAATTTTCAGCTAAGTGAATTGCACTTTGGCTATCACAATTCACTTCTATACCTTCATACACAAAGCCCAAGTCACACAACAAATGCTTCAAGTAAAGCGCCTCCTTAACCACTTCAACCGCAGCTATAAGCTCTGCCTTTGTAGTAGACAAAGCCACAATCGTTTGCAACCTCGCTATCCCACCAATGGTGAACACATAACATGAGGTTAGCTTTCTTCGATCTCTATCACCAGCATAGTCAAAATCACAAAATCCAACCAAGATGAAATCTCTATTTCCACCGCCAAAGACAAGCCCATGGTTTGGAGTCCCTCTAAGATATTTGAAAATATACTTCACTGCCTCCCAATGCGTCTTTCCTGGATTTGACATGAATCTACTCACCAATCTAATTGCCTATGCAATGTCAGGCCTAGTGCAACCCATGGCGTACATCAGAGTACCAACTGCATTCACATAGGGAACATTCTCCATATAAGCCTTGTTCTTCTCCAAGATCGAAGAGCCTCACTAGAAAGCTTCAACTTCAAATTATCAATTTCAGCTTTATCCTTGGAAGAAATCAACATATCATCCACATACAAGAGTAAATACACCCAATAACCATTCTTTAAATGCTTGAAGTACACACAAGCGTCTTTGATGCTTTGATCAAAACCAAGTGAAAGCATAAAAGAATCAAACCTCTTGTACCATTGTCTAGGTGATTGCTTAAGTCCATACACTGACTTCTTTAGCTTGCAAACCTAATTCTCTTTTCCATCTACGACATATTCGTCTGACTGCTTCATGTAACTGATCTCATCCAAGTCTCCATGCAAAAAAGTGACCTTTACATCAAGTTTCTCAACTCAAAGTCATGAGCGGCAACTATAGCAAGCAAAATACGGATGGAGGTGTGTCTCACTGCAGGAGAAAAAAATCTCATCATACTCCAATCCCTTCCTCTGTGAAAACCTTTTAGCAACAAGTCTAGCCTTGTATCTTCCATCATCCTTCACCTTGAACACCCACTTGCAACCTATGGCTCGTCTTCCTTGAGGAGGAGGTATCAAATCCCAAGTCTTGTTCTTCTTCAACGACTCTAGCTCCCTTTCCATAGCGCATATCCACTTCGAACTGTCACATGACTTCAAAGCTTCATCAATGTCAAGCGGCTCCTCATGAACCAAATATAGGGCATAATCAAACTAATTACTAAGGCTAAGGTTTGCATACTGCCAATCACCATACCTCTAAAGCGGCCTAATAGTCCTATGATGGGCCCAACAAGGTTCAACTTCGCCTAAACTCTTTCAGCTTCACCTTGAAATGAACTTCCTCTAGTCTCATGCACATCGCCAACACTACTAGAAGGCACCTATGGACTACTCCGTGATGTCATATCAACTGCATCTATCTCACTCTCAACAGCATCAACAACTCTACTACTGGGCTAAAAAATAGGAACCTCTTCTATCTCCTTAGGCCTATCAGAAACATCTGATGTGGTAGGTAAGTCTTTCTTAGGATTGAACATTGCTGACTCATCAAAAGTAATATGTATAAAATGAACAATCATCCTATGACAGGGTGCCAAATATGATACTCTTTGGTACCATCTGTGTATTCCAAGAGGATGCCCTTATACGCTCTAGCCTCCAACTTATCATCATCTGTGTGGTGAACATAAACAGGACAACCAAAAATACAAAAATAACTAAGGTACACGGCTTTACCTCTCCACTTCTCTTCTAGAATCTTCCCATCTATGGCTGAGCACGAAATCCGATTAATAATATGTGCCGCAGTCGATAATGCCTCAGCCAAAATCCTCTTGATAAGCCCGCCATCAATCTCAAGCAACGAGCCTTCTCAAGTAAAGTCCTATTCATCCTCTCAGCAACCTCATTGGATTGCGGATCACTTGGTGTAGCGATATGTCTCTCAATGCCATGTTGTATACAAAAGTCGAGGAACTCCCCAAAGACAAACTCAACACCGTTATCTGATCTCAGCACCTTCAACTTAGAACCAGATTGATTCTTAACAAGCACCTTCCAAGCCTTAAACTTTTCAAAGCTCTTTGATTTGGCCTTCATCACATACACCCAATCTTTCAGAGAAAAATCATCAATAAAAAAGATAAAATACTTCGCTCCCCCAATGGAAGCAGTAGCAACTGGTCCCCAAACATCTGTATGCACATAATCAAGTACCCTCTCTGATTAATGGAGTCCAACTCCAAAGGATACCTTAGTATGCTTACCTAACACACACTCTTGGCAGAAATCCAACTTGTTGAAGTCACCATTGATCATCTTCATCCACGAAGCAACTCTAAGCCCTTCTCAGAAATATGACCCAATCTACAATGCCAAATTATGGTGGCATCCCAAGCACAAGAACTATCAACTCCAACACACGACTCTCCAAGAATGGTGGTCCCCTTAAGAAAATATAGATTTTGGAACACATCTCTCTTCATAAGAACAAGAGCACCCTCGAAACTTTCAAACAATCCTTCTCTAAAGTGACCTTGCACCCCACAGATGACAACTGCCTCAAAGAAATCAAGGACTTTCGAAGACCCAAAACATACCGAACACCTGTCAAAGTGCATATTACTCTATCAAACATGCTAATCCACAGTACCTTCTCTCATGGCTCTACAACTAGCATCATTACCCATAAGGATTGCACTTCCCTCTCTGTCGACTAAAGAACTGAAGTAATCCCTATTAGGTGTCATATGATAAGATTCCCCCGAATCAAGCACCCAATGGTTTGATACATCTGATACCACTGTAGATAACACATCATCAGATACAACTTTCTCTATTGCAAATGATGAAGAACTATCTTCTTCCTTCTTCTTCTTCCAATTCAGATAGTCTCTTTTCCAATAGCCTATTTTCTTACAATGGTGAAACTTTCCATCCTTATATTTTCCTCTATAATTATTACTAAGTTTTCTAGTTTGGAACACCCCCTTAGAACACCAATTCTTCTTCTCCTCTCTCCCTCTCTCAGAAAATAGGCCTTGACTACTACTTCCTCCTCTATCTTCACCCATTTCCTTCATCTGATCCCTCAAGTCCTCAAATAGAAGACCCGACTTCACATCTTCAACGATCAAAGTATCTCTCGCAAAGATAAGACTGTCAGCGAAACCTGTGTAACGCTCTGGAAGGAAATACAAGAGCATCATAGCCATATGCTATTCATCTATCTTCAAATCCACAGTCTTCATCTTCATCACTAGATCGTCAAAGAAACCTGGACGCTCTTCGATAGAAGTACCTTCTCTCATCCTCATGGTGAAAAATGTCTTCAAGAAAATCAGAAGGTTAGTTAAAGATGTTTTTAGATAGAGATTTTCCAGCTTGGTCCAAATGCCCTTAGCAGTAGTTTCACTGCTAATCTCAGAAATAACATTTTCTTTCATAGCTCATTACAAAGTAGAAAACACCCAATGTTCCATCTCCTTCCTTTTCACAGCTGAAATTTCAGTCGTCAACTCTTCAGGAGCAAACACCATAAGAAGAACTTCGTTTCTCATCAGAACAACTTTCATCCTCCATTGCCACTTCTCGAAATTGTAAGTGACCAAGGATCGTGCAATATGGAATATTAAATAAACTATCTACTTATGCAAAATGTAAATGTAAAAGTAAAGTAATAAAGTAAATGACACCAGAGATTTTTATACTAGTTCAAACTTCCCGTTTTACGTCTAGTCCCAGACTCCTTCTGGAATTTAACTATCAACCCACACTTAACGTGAAGGAACATGTATTACACCACCTGAGCAACCAACAGGACTTTAACCGGCTAAGTAATAGAATAGGACTTCAACCGCCTGAGCAACCGAACATTACTTCAATAATACAGAAAATTATCCAACTGAATGTGCTCTTTTAATAGCACAGATAAGTCTTTAGAGTACACCCTTCCTATAATCTTCTCCTTTGTAGTATATCGTGTAATTCATGAAGATAGTAAGTTTATTAGATCACAATGAAGTATTCTTGAATGAACAAGTGATCAGAATGAAGTTTATAAGTATTGAATGCTTAAAGTTCAAATAACAAGATAGATTAGAAATAAAAATGAGAATTGATTACTAAACAATGGAATTCATGGATATTTATAGAGATTAAGAGTTTTATTTGTTCATTAAAGATAGCCATGAAAAGATATGGAAGCAACTCTTGAATCAAGAGCTGTTTTTGTTCATTAAAATGAAGTGTCTCTTGAAAAACTAACCGTTATGAAGATTCAACCATCTGAACTAAACGTTTCAGCCAGCTGAATCGATTGAAAATCAAAACAACAAAGAAATAGTGCAAAAATGGTATAATCTAGCCGTCTGAATATTCCAATTCAGCCGACTGAATGTTTATATTATTTTTTGAACATGCGCAACATCCAGTCAGCTGATAAGGGTCATTCAGCCGGCTGAATGCAGTGTTTTCATGTAGCTTCTTTGATTTTCCAATATTTTTATTTTGAGTGCATATATCTACCACTTCAAAGAGATTTTAACATATTTCTACTTCTAGACTCAGACTATATACTTAACAATACAATGTAGGTACAATTTGGAACCCAGTCTTCATATGTTTGTGATTATCTCTCTAATGATTTCTTCTCCTATAAATTTGGTTAGTTCATATAATATTTACTTATATAGTTGTCACAATCAAAACATCAAAATTCGAGGTTCTAACATTCTCTCCCCTTTTGATGATGACAACTATGTAAGAATTAAATATAAGGATTCAAATATTCTCCCCCTGACTCGATACTCCCCCTATCGATATGACCTTACTTTTTTCTCCCCCTTTGTCATCGAAAAAAAGGAAATAGATATAAATAGGAGAAATAAAAAGTTTGTAAAAATAAACAATTTACGAGAAGCAATATTAGACTCAAAATATCATAGAACATACAATCATCACATCACGTAAAATACTCACATTGAAAATTTGAACATCACATTTGTGGCTTCATTTCCATAAGTATCAGAAAATTTGGAATATATCTCCCCCTTTATATGTGGTATACCTGCAAAAAAATGAGATATATGTTCTGGCACCCACTTCCTATGTTAGGGTCCGGGGGTTAGGTCTTGGGAAGCCATATCCATTTGGGTGTGGTTGAACCTTTATAAATATAATTTTCATTATTAAGTACTATATCAAAATAATCATCAATGTATTTTTCTCTATTTTTCCAATTAATAGGAACCCAAAGACTTAGATATTCATATTTCCAGTCAATGATTTTGTACTTCTAGAGATATTATAAACATTATTGGTCATAGCAGTACTTGAATTTCTATAAACATTGGATTTAGACTTTACTCGAAATCTAGTACTAGCACTAACATTTTTACTATACATGAAAGCGTATCTAGTGCTATTTCTACGTTCAGTTTTATTATATCCTAAACCATGTTTACCATATAGAGGTATAGAACTAGATAAAATCATGTTTAAATCACTTTGACCTTTATTTTTCATGAATTCATTTTTACGTTTTTCAAATTTAGTTTTAAAGTCACAATTGTTATTTTCAAAAGAAATATTACTATTTTTCAAAATATTAAATTTCTCATTTAATTTAGAATTCTCGTTTTTTTAACGTACAGTTCTCATTTTTGAGAAGAAAATTTTAAGATTCTAAATTATCTAAAGAGGATTGTAATAAACCATTTTGTCTTTTCAAATCAAAATTTTCTTTTAAAAATTTTTCTTTCTCTTTTTCAGATAAGATGTTTTGTTCTTCTAGAAATTCTTTAAGAGTTATAAAATTATTTTTTAAAACACCAAGTTGATTTTCTGAATTTAATTTCTCATTTTTCAATTTCTCATTTTCAAGTTCGGCAGATTTCATATTTTCTAAAATAATAAAATTATTATCGCTTATATTAACTAATTCATTATTATCATTTACTAAAATTTGTAAATTAGAAAGTACATTTTTGTAGTCCTCATTGGTCGCTTTAACAGGGATTTTGCTTGTTGTATTTCGAATGGATCTTTTTCTGGCCATTATTCTATGATGTTGTGACGATCGATAGAATTCCAAGATCTGATACCAAATGTAAGTGACTAAGGATCATGCAATATGGAATATTAAATAAACCATCTACTTATGCAGAATGTAAATATAAAAGTAAAGTAATAAAATAAATGACACCAGAGATTTTTATAGTAGATCGAACTTCCCATTCTACGTCCAATCCCAGACTCCTTCTGGAATTTAACTATCAACCCTCACTTAACCTGAAGGAACAACTATTACACTGCATGAGTAATCGAACAGGACTTCAACCGCCTAAGCAACATTATAGGACTTCAACCACCTGAGCAACCGAACATGACTTCAATAATACAGAAATTTATCCGACTAAATGTGCTCTTTTAATAGCACGAATAATCCTTTAGAGTACACCCTTCCTATAATCTTCTCCTTTGTGTTATATCTTGTAATTCATGAAGACAAGAAGTTTATTAGATCACCAATGAAGTTTCTTGAATGAACAAGTGATCAAAATGAAGTTTATAAGTATTGAATGCTTAGAGTTCAAATAGCAAGATAGATTAGAAATAAGAATGAGAATTGATTACCAAAATAATGGAATTAATGGCTATTTATAGAGATTAAGAGTTGTATTCGTTCATGAAAGATGTCCATGAAAAGATATGGAAGCAACTCTTGAATCAAGAGTTGTTTCCGTTCATTAAAATGAAGTGTCTCTTAAAAAACTAGCCGTTATGAAGATTCAGCCGTCTGAACCAGACATTTCAGCCAGTTGAATCGATTGAAAATCAAAACAGCAAAGAAATAGTGCAAAAATGGTATAATTCAGCCGTTTGAATATTCCAAGTTAGCCGGCTGAATGCTCATATTATTTTTTGAACATGCACAACATTCAATCGGCTGACATGGGTCATTCAACCGGCTGAATGTAGTATTTTCATGTAGCTTCTTTGATTTGCCAAAATTTTATTTTGAGTGCATACACACACACACCACTACGAAGAGATTTTAACATATTTCTACTTCTAGACTCAAACTCTATACTTAACAATACAACGTGGGTACAATTTGGAACCTGGTCTTCATATGTTTGATTTATCTCTCTAACGATTTCTTCTCCTACAAATTTGGTTAGTTCATATAATATTTACTTATATAGCTGTCACAATCAAACCATCGAAAATTCGAGGTTCTAACAAAAAATGACTAAAGGACAGAAACTGGATGACCATGTACTGATGATGAAGGGCTATATTGATAGGCTCTCACGATTGGACATAGTGATAAGTAATGGGTTACAGGTTGATTTGATCTTCGGTTCTCTTACACCTTGGTATGAACAGTTCATACTAAATTAAATATGAACCAGTTGAATGTGAATATCGTGTAGCTCCTTAATATGCTGAGGTCAGCCAGTCCACATCCAAGGATCAAGGGACTGTGCTTACTGTAAAAGGTGGTGCATCATCTTTGAAAGGTTCATAGAAGCGAAAGATTTTACTAAGAAAAGTAAGAAGACTACTACTGATAAGGGCGACTGTCATCATTGTCACAAGAAAGGTCATTGGAAATGGAACTGTCCGGAGTACTTGAAGATTGTTAAAGAAAATAAGCAGAACTATTTTGGAGCTCCATTAGGTATATTTATGATTCAAAATTGTTTTGCAATCAATAAATTGTCTTAAGTTTTGGATACTTGATCTAGAACTCATATTTGTAATTTGTTACAAGGGCTTAGGAACTGGCATCGAATGGCAAAAGGAGAGATGGGGCTTCATGTTGTTGATGAATCTATTGTAGATGCAACGATAGTTGGAGAATTTCAATTGAGTTTGCCGAGTGGATTTGTGATGATATTAAATAATTGCTATTTTGTTAAAGACTTTATTTGTGGAATTATGTTTATGTCTAGATTGTTTGAAATTGGTTATGTTTTCCACTCTGTTAATAATATTATGAACAGTATTTTAAGTGGTAGTAAAGTGTGAGAAGGTATTTTAGAAAATGTCATTTATGAGATCAATACAAATTATGTCTATTCGATTAGTAGTTCTTTGAATAACAATATAAATAGCAATTATCATTGGCATTGTAGGCTAGGTCATATAAGTGAGAAATGACTGCACAAATAGAAAACCAATGGTTTTCTCTCATTACTTGATTCTGAATCATTTGACACGTGTGAGCCATGTCTTAGAGGAAAGATGACCAAGCACCCTTTCAATTGGAGCATTAAAAGAGTTGATGAACTCTTGGGGTTAGTACATGGTGATGTATGTGACCCGATGCCTATAATCACTAATGATAATAGTTCTTACTTTGTAACCTTCACTGATGATTTCTCAAGGCTAGGATATGTTTTTCTTATGAAGAACAAATCTGATGCCCATGAGAAATTTATTGGACATAAGAATGAGGTAGAAAACCAGAATTACTGTAAGATTAAGATTCATTGATCAAATTGAGGAGGTTAGTACGTTGGATAGGAACTCCAATAGTACTTAAAAGATAATGGGATTATCTCTCAGATTAGTCCACCCTATACTCCACAACACAAAGGTGTGTAGGAGCGGAGGAACTAAACCCTATTAGATATGGTTCACTCCATGATGAGTATGGCTGAGTTACCTCTGTTCTATCGGGGACATGCGCTAGACACCGCAGTGCATATGTTTAACTTATTACTCACTAAATCTGTGCTAAAAATACAATATGAGATGTGGTGTGAAAATAAACCCCAACTCAAGTATTTGAAGGTGTGGGATTGTTCGGCCTACGTTAAGAACGTTGGTCCGAATAAACCCGAGGGAAGTTCTGTATTGTGTAAATTTGTAGGATATCCCAAAAAATCATTGTGATATATATTCTATAATACCGAGGAATAAAAGGTCATTGTTTCTTGACATGTTGTCTTTTGGAAAAGGAATTTCTATCAAAATAAATTAACAGCAACATTGTAGACTTGGATGAGATCCAAGAAGTTAACATAGAGGCCGAACCAGTGGGAGAACTAGGTTCACCAGTATACGAAAACATTCAACCTTTTAGAAGGTCTAATGTGGAATCTCGAGCATCAGAGAGAAACTATGGTTTCTCATGGATGGTGAGAAGTGGGACTGTGTCGTATATGACGACACTCCTCTATCATTCTAATAAGCACTGCAAAGTAAAGAATTTGCACTTTGGCTTGGAGTAATGGAATTTAAGATGGATTCCATATACAAAAACAAGGTGTGGGCTTTGTCTGACGTATCCAAAGGGATAAACTCATCAACATCAAATGGGTTTTTAAGAAAAAACTAAATGAAGATGGACAAATAGAGACTTATAAGGCTAGGTTAGTTGCGAAAGGATTTCGTTAAATTTAAAGTGTTGATTATGACGAGACCTTTTTTTCCGTAGCCATGCTTAAGTACATCTGATCGAGGTGTTGGAACAAGTGTTTGATAAAGTAATCAAATAGTTTGGTTTTTAGCAGAACATGGAGAAAGCGTGTGTATAGAGAAAGGAATAGGGCAATGCTATTGTATTCTTAGTGCTATATGTTGACGACCTTTTATTGATTGACAATGAATTTTGCTATTGCAATCCGTAAAAGCTTGGCTTTACAAGACTTCTCCATGAAGGATTTGGAAGAAGCAACCTATATACTAGGTATACAGATAGATCTAAGAGGCTGTTGGTATTGTCCCAATCCCTTTACATGGATATCATACCAAAGAGGTTCGGTATGGAGAATTCCAAGCATGAAAATGTTCCAACGCAATTTGGAATCTTCTTTTCTAAGGACGCTCCTCATACTTATGAGGAGAAAGAGCGTATGAAGAGGATTTTGTATGCTTCAGCCACAGGATCCATAATGTATGCTATGCTATGTGCTGGACTGGATGTGGAAAAGACATATAAAGAGGATTCTGTATGCTTCAGCCACATGATCCACAATGTATGCTATGCCATGTGCTAGACTGGATGTGGAAAACACATTAGGCTGCGTAAGTCAATACAAGTCTAATCTTGGAGAAAATCATTTGACAACTGTAAAATGTATACTGAAGTATTTAAGAAATACTCGGGACTTATTCTTAATATATGGGAATGGAGACCCCTTTACGAAGTGGTATACTAACTTCAGGTTTCAGAGTGATATCGATGATAATAAGTTAGTCTCCAATTATGTTTTTAGACCTAACAGTGGGGTGGTCAGTTAGAAGTACCAAACAAGAAACAGTGGCTGGTTCCACATGGTAGACCGAGTACATTGCCCTTAATGAAGCAGCTAAAGAGACAGTCTAGATGCATAAGATTTTAATTGAGCTTAGAGGGATTCCTGATACAGAGAATCTAATGGCATTGTTCTGTGATAACACTGCAGTAATACAGATCGTAAAAGAGCTTAGAGAACACAACAATTTACAACATATTCTTCGAAAGTTCCACCTCATTAGAAAATTTGTAGAGAAGAAAGAAGTCATGATACAAAGGGTAGATACCAAGGATAACAAAGCAGATCCATTCACTAAGGGTCCAACTTGGTTGGCTCTCAAGAAGCAGACGGAAAGAATGGGATTGAGATTCCATAATTAGCCTCAAGTCAAGTGGGATTTGATGGAGTTAGGGGTATGCCCTAGAGCCAATTCTATAATTTATTGTAAATTATTAACTCTATAGTCAATTCTTGTTTGTAATAAAAGATGTTTTTCTTTCCGCTATATGCTTGTTATAATATGTTATAATTAATTAATTTAAGTATATTTAACAGATGGTAATTACAAATAGTTGTAATCATGAGTATTTTATCATAATAAAATAAACACATCATTTTAAATATTCATAGTCAAGATGTATTAATACTGGATATCAATGCATCAATTGGGACTAGAGTATGTAATGCTCTCCAAATGTTAAGCATTGTATTGCTCATGGCTGTTGGGGGGCACCAAGGGGTTACATACTTATAGTTATTGGATAACTATGAAATGACTCACTTGATAATTTTCTGTTGATTAATATAACTAAGGTCAAACAGAAAATATCGATGTGGGAAAATTTACATAGTTCTTATGACTTAAGAATATCGTTGATCTTTAATATAAAAGTTATACTTCAATTATAGTCAAATCATGAGTCTGAGTCCATCGAATGACTACAATTGTATTGAGTGGAAGTATTAAAAGTGAAACACTATTCAAGAGAGGATTCATCTCCTCAGTTATCGAGGTTAGTTTCACGGTTGATTGAAGTTGACTCAAAGTCAAAATCTATGGCCATAGTAGTTTGGTTAATAATAATAATCGTTATTATGAAATCGAGGACTATGTGTTTGGATTATAAAGTTAAATATGGATAATATTGAAAATTTAACCGTTACCAAATTCCATAAGTCCTAATGTGATATAGTTTTGACAAAGATGAATGGTGGAAATAATTGTCACTACATGGTAAATGTTTAATAAGGTAAAACTAGATTTCACCGAAGCCAAATAAGCGATAAATTTAGTCATAATGTTACACTACCTGCTAAGTGATGTGTGAACATTGATATTTGAATTGTTCGATATTAACGTTGGTCAAATTTATACCAAAGATTCACACAAAAGAAATGTTGAATACTCCTACTACCACCCAATTTAATTAAATTATAATTTTTATAAATTAATTAATATTTATGAAATATTAATTATAAAAGTTTATTTGATGTTTATTGATTTATATTAAATGTGTATATATATAAAATATTTATAATTACACGTTTAAATTGGATACGATATCCTATATCAATTAGTGTATATGCTAATTATTGATACACGTTATTGGATACGCATTTAAATTGGATATACGATATTGTATACTGATTAGTGTATATGCTAATTATTGATACGATATCGTATTTCGATTAGTGTATATACTAATTATTAATACGATATCGTATATCGTAATACAAAATCTATACGCGTTTAAATTTGAATTAAATATGCTAATTATTATCCTGCATTTTGACTAGGCGGTATACATGACGAACCCGACGAGTCATACTTCGAAGTTATCAAGGCAAGGCGCCCAGAGAGATGACCACGAAACCTAAGACCGAAGTACAACCAAGATCATAAGGTCAGTCTGCTTCATTCCAAGAATCCAAGAGCCGCTATCCCCCAAAGCTAAGGGTCGGTACCGACCCCACCCTAGGGTCAGCAAAGGCCCATCTTTTGCTATGACCCCTCCTTGATGCTAAAACCCTATTTCCAGTGTTGTTTTGTTGATTCCATGCAACTCTTTATCAATCTTCACGAACTCCTAAATCAACAACTTTATTCTTCCATAACTCCATCAATTGGACTTGAAACATGCTGTTATTGATGTAAACAACTATGGAATCCCAAAGCTAGCCACAAGATGAGCCGAAGCAAAGAGTTGAAGGTAGCCATTTGGCCATTTTAGGGGTCGATATCAACCCCTACCTTTAGAGTCACATCGACCCATCCAATCTGACGATGTGGCACTCTATTTTCATGGAGAACTAGTCTATAGCAAGGAGAAAGGCTTGGAGATATTTTGGACAAGATTTTAGGCTCCACGCCTCTATAAATAGAGGGGCAGGGCTCATTTTTTAGGATCTTTTGGCTCTAGTTCCTCTCTACTCTATATACTGGTAAATCTGAAAATCTATGTGTCGGAGTTGTATAGACCCCTAAGAACTTCTGCCCCCAAGTCATAAGATAAGTAATAAAATCATTAAGTGACGTAGGTCAAAGTTTGCCGAACCATTATAAATCCCGTGTGCTCATTTCTTACTCATTTTAATT
Source organism: Allium fistulosum (assembly GCA_030737815.1). Taxonomy (NCBI): domain Eukaryota; kingdom Viridiplantae; phylum Streptophyta; class Magnoliopsida; order Asparagales; family Amaryllidaceae; genus Allium; species Allium fistulosum. The sequence continues at coordinate 429,806,857 of CM060902.1, read as the reverse complement.
TTTTTCTTCACTTTTTATTCTCTTCTGCTTTCTATTGGGTGTTTATGTCATTTTTGGTTCAAACACTAGTTGTTGATGGAGCTTGAAATTATTTTGAGGCCTGTATGGGGCTTGATAGAGTGCGACTATGATAAGGAATGAGATGTCGGCCATTAGATGGTTAAACGGGGTTGGACTTTAAATTATAGGGAGAAGATTATGTAAGAGAAAAATAAGGATCTATATCCTTATTTCACTCCTTAGGATCTCCTTTATTTAAATCGCCCTAATCCTTATTTTCTCACTTTACCTTTTGCCTCCCCTCTTGGTCAGATCAAGCTTGCCACTCCCTTACCTATACTTCAAATTTCCAAGCTTTAAACCATCAAATAAAAGTCAATTTGATTGTCGGTGGTAGCTACATTCAGTCTAGTAGCGTTTTTTTGGATTCAAGATTTGATTCAAGGAGTGTACAGATTCAACATTCTAGGTGTATCAATTAGGCTTTGGTGAAAGGTAATAATCTATTTTATACTGTTTATATATGTATATTATTCATTATGTAATTATGCTGTTATTGTTTATATGCTCAATATTATGAATCTGTACACATAAGTGATGTCACCATTAGATGGATTATATGTATTTGTATATAAAATAAAATAAAATTATTTTTATGTATATATAACCTACTATATGCTTACAGCCAAAAAAAATTGAATTTAGTTATATATTAAATTGATTTTGATACATAGAAATAAAATAATACCATATATATAATGAATGTATATTATTTCATTAATTTTTATATATGTATATATTGTATCTGGACTAAAATAAAATTAATTTTTTATAAATATTGAAATCCATATCAATATATTTATATCCTTTGATTACCGTTAAATTTATATTTATGTAAAATAAAAACATATAAAATTAAATAATAATTATATAAAACCTGCAATATATTGTATAATGAATTAAAATTGGTTTTGAATTTTTTTGTTATATTTTTACCTAATTATTTCTGTACGGAAATTACAAATTATAAAAATAATTATAAAAATAAAAGCTATTTTTCTAGCGCCTACCGAACACCTATTATTAATAATCATCAATAAAAGTGGACAGGCCACTAAAAAGCTGGAAAGCTTTGCTAAAAAAACTGTATAGACGAGAGCAATTTCACACATGTATATTTAGCCATTTTAGTAATACTTTATTATGTATATTTATAAGTTTTATTTATGTTATATATAATTATTGAAAATAATTTAAACATTATTTAATATATATAAATATATATGTATATATATTATATGTATATATCACTTTATAATTGAAATATCGCATGTATATATATATTTAAATTAATTTATTGTATTAAATTTGAAATTATATTAAATGGATATAAATATTTAAATTAATTTAATATATTAAAATAATGTTGGTTTAGTATATGTATGTATTATATATATATTATTTTATAAAATTTCACATATTATAATTATTATCTTATAACATATAAAATGATATATATATATATATATATATTCATACACACATATATATTGACAACACTCATGTATACAAAGGGACTAACATGTCCATTGCGGTGTAAATTCCAACATCTATATACAGGCATGTCAAACCATGTATACCTTATTACGTTGCACATCACGTAGACACATATGTGTATATGATACACATATCATATAATATAATACAAACTTAATTATTAATAAAAACCTTGTTTATAAAATTAAATAAAATATTGATTTTATTTAAAACAAATTTATATAAGGTTCAAATAAACATGGACTTCATACGCGCAATAAGATCCAAAAGAAAGAAGTTTTTTGAAATTTACTCATTTACTCCACTACAGGCTGACCTAGCTCCAAAAGTATATACAATTCATGAGAGCAAAGTAGACCATATATTGTTCTATTCAAATGATCACATTTAAAATATAGCATATTCTCTACCTCTTTCATAATTTGGCTCATAGTAAAAAGTGAAACTTTATAACGAAGGTATGTGAATAATGGAATTCGAGTTATGTTTTACCATCTCTAAACTTTTCTCAAATGTTGCTTTTATCTGCATATGTTGCAATAATAACAAATTGTCCGGGTTTTTATCCAAATTTCTGCAAACGCTGCTTGTGACGTTCATAAATTAAATATGTTTTAAGATACGCATGAGAAGCTTCAACTCTATTTGACATTGTATTATTGTGCCGCTTCACTTTATTTGTCCATGGGAAAGCAAAATTTTCCTTAAGAGGCAACTAATTCTCCAGAATGTAATTAACTTGATCGGGATATTTTTTCCAATCATCTAGAAATATCTTAGTAAACTCATTAAGTTATTCTTCAGATGAAGATCGAATAACATGCATCCAGTCCGCGACAAAAAAAATCATACAATTCGTTTTTTTGGAATTTTGGTTTGCAATACTCTTTAACACTACTTTCCCTATAATAAACACAAAACAATCAAGTTGTATTTGGAAAAAGGACACTCAATGCATTAATCAACAAATTCTCCTTATCTGTAATCACAACATCGAGGAATTTGTTTGAAGGTATAATGATTTAAGTTTAGTAGTGCCCATTGATAACTATGTTGCTGCTCTTTAGGAAAAAAACAATAAGCTATAGTAGTTGATGTCATACCAACCATCTCCAACAAAGGCATTTTATATTGATTTATTTTATATGTGCAATCAAGAAGTAAAATTTGTTAAGAGATAATTTTTATATGTTAATTGTTAAATAATAAATCAGAGATATTTTCAATATCTAGGCTTTCCTATTTTATAATAGTTTTTTCTATTGTATAATTACTTAAGCTCTAAACCTATAAATTGCCAGTAATGAATTGTATTATTGTAACAACCCGCATATTTTACGATTGCATAATTAAATGTTTTATTTAAATATAGCATCGTTAATCAGATAAAAGTCCGAAATGTTACTTTTTGTAAACAGTTAAATTGGGACTCGAGACCACTTCCATTGAGTCCAAAATGGCGTTTACAACTTTTTTGAGTATAAACATCAATATGTATGGAGTTGAGTAGAATTTTGATATTTCATTTGGGGCTTTGGGGTTTGGGTTTCAGCCCACTAAGAGAACCCAACTCCTCTACATAACAACTCCCACTCCACCCCTCTACTCTTCATTCATTCTACTCCTCACTTCCTAACATTCTCAAGCTAAAGTAAAAATAGGGGAAAAGATAGGAAAATAAATATTCCTAAACCCTAGTTCGATTAGGAAATACAAATTCAAGTCCAAAATCAAAGAGAAGCTTAGGTAAGCATCCTCTTCTTCTTCTCCATCTCAATCTCTCTCCAATTTCAGAAATTTCCTATAACCTAACTTAGGAAATATTTGTTGTAATCTAAGATTGGAGCTTCTAGAGTTGAAGTTGAAGTGTGGTTGATCTTTCTTTTGTTTTAAAAGCTTCTCACTTGTTGTTTTGGGTTTAAAGGTGAGTTTTTAACTCACATCTACGTCTATAACTCTCATTGTTGTTAGGTATGAATTCCTAACATTTATTCGTGTTCATTTGCTTTTGATTTGAACTGGTTTGGTGAATTTTCCAATTTTTGGTTTTGAAGTACAATTTTATGAAAATCCTACTATGGATGTTTGGACATGATATTTGGGGTGTATCGAAGAGCCTATAAGGCTGGGTTGTCGCTTGGCATAAATCCCTAGTCTTCGTTGCTGTCCGATCGCTCCCGAAATGTTTTGGCCACCTTGGCCTAGGCAAATTGTTGCCCAGACCAGGTGACCAGACGTCTGGTTATCAAGTCCAGACGTCTGGTTATAGACCTGGAGGAAAAAAATATACATGGCAGAAAAAATAAAATGGCAGAGACTAATTCCAGACGTCAGAAATATAGGTTCAGATGTCTGGTTAGGGCTCAGACGTCTGCTTCGAAATTTCAGACGTCTAGGGGTTTTCTGGATTATTTCCAGAGAACAAATCCATACGTCTGGATTCTAAACCAAACATCTGGAACTATTCAGTTTTGCCTATTTGCCTATTTTTTGAGTGAATTTCCAATGTTTATGGATTTTTGTTGATCCGATTAGTTGTTATCACTTTTATCGACTTTGATTACTACTTTACTGGATTTTTAGGAATATCCATTTGATGGATTTGATATCGATTTTCGTGGGTTTAATTCACATTTTTGTATGTGAATTTTTAGTGATTGATTGTTTCTACAATCATTTCTGTGGTTTGTCACTTTAAAATACAAAGGTTTCTATACTAGTAGTAAATACTCAAACTCTTTCACAAAAACGATTTCAACACTACTTTTAAATACAAAGCTCTTTTTTTTAAAATCGTTTTCCAAATCTATTAGTATATACAAACCTTTACCTCATTCGTATGAGAAATCTAATTAAATGGCTTAACAAAACAAGTGGTATGAAACGCTTGCGTTTACTTCGTCGGTTAATTCTTGGACTTGTTCGATTGAACTCTTGTGACAATTTTTGAGTGGAAATCTACAATTTGTTCGTAAATATTTAAGCTAATCTAGTGGTTATGGGACATGAAGCTAAACTCTTATATTTACTAGCTTAGTGTGATTCACACTTCTTATTGATCAATGGTGATCATTTTGTGATTTAGACTAGCGATGTGCGATGTCTCTTTGTTTGTGTGGGGACTAAAAACCCTATTTGTGGAGCTTCGGTTCAAATTGGTGGGGTAGTGACCCATGGTCTTCGGGCCGTTTGTGGAGCTTCGGCTCAAACTTGATGGTTAGTGACCATGGTATAGCGTTCCGTTTATGACACACGTGTTGGTGAGTTTTCATGCTCCCGTTTGTGATAGGCCTCCCCCTTTGTGTTTTCTTGATTTCTGGTTGTTGATTTCTAGAATTTGTTTTTCACCAATTTTCGAGGTTTGCATTAATAAGCTCTATCAATATTTGTGTTTGGTGAATAATTTAAAGAATATGAAATTCTTTTTAGTGTTTGAGAATATTTGAGATATTGTATGATTTTTGTTGTTATCTGATGTATACTTGTCACAGTATGGCATTATTGTTATCATACGTTTTTGTCATATCTCCTATCCTATCTCATTTCATATGATATTTATAACTAGACTGATCTGTTTATTATTTTTCTTCATAAATAATACCCGGGTCAGACTATGGTATTTCAGGTGCTTCTACTTGACTTCTTATCTGGGACCATCATCTGATTTTTAGCTAACTACTTTAGATTAGTTGTTTTTGCTTTTATACATTCGAGATAGAGACTCTTTGATGTATACTTACTCTTTTGTCTAGCACTTGTACCTATTCTTTTGTGACGTAGTGGATCTTGTATGACCACTATTTTGATGTACACTTCTATGTGTTATATTCATATCTGTTTTCTCCTTAGTGATATGAATATCTGTGACTGATTTGTGTTATGCTTATTTCTATATTTGTTTCCGAAGGCCACATAGCCACTGTGTAGTAGATTTGATTTGTATTTGATATGTCGGATTTCCTCTTGAAATGAAATGCATGTTATACTATCTGACATATCGGTGCTCGCACAAAGCAATTAAATAGATGGTCTCTCCTCAACAGCCTTATTCTTCATGCTAGTCGACGACATTACCTCGTAGTATCCTTTGCTAGTGTGAGTATAGAGGTGGGGCGTCACAGCTTGGTATCAGTGCCAAACTTCGGAATAATGTAGAATAATCTATCGAGGATCATTGTCCTAAGTCTTTCTTAGGAATCATGCTATAGGATTTAATTCAAGTCTTCGTACCGTTCTACCCTATTTCTTTCTATGATGCCTTGTTTTATCAATCAAGTTTGTTTGATATACATTCTGCGAATAACCTTTTTCCTCTTCTTTGTTTCTTAAAGAAGAGAAATGGTTAGACCAGGCCATCCCAGCGCTGGCCAATCCATTGCTGCTCCTAAAGATGGAGTATTCATGTCTGCCCAGCAGCTTTTAGATCTTGTAAAGAATGCTCAAGCCGTCGGACCTATTCCAGTGCCTACTCATCCTAAATCTGGGTTTGCACGCTTGTGCAACGATTATACCAATTTGGAAGGAAGGCCTTTCAAGGGTTCCGAAAGCGTTATAGAAGTCCAAGCTTGGCTTAGATCATGCGACCGCATCTTTTCTCGCATGAATCATATTGATCTTCATCGAGTCCAAGTGGCTTCTAGTATGCTCCAGGAGAGAGCAATAGATTGGTATGAGCTTTTGATCTCGGAAATTATTGAAGCGAATCTTACTCGGGAGCAATTCCGGGAAAGGTTCGAGTTAAAGTTTGTGCCGAAAGCTGAAAAGGTATCTTTAACCCGACGCTTTATTGACCTTGTTCAAGGTGAATCTCCTGTGATGGATTACGTCGCATCTTTTGAATCTCTCTCTAAATATGGGGTCGAGTATATTAATACCCCATTGAAGAAAAATCAGAGGTTTGTATATGGGTTGAATAAGAACCTCAAAAAGCCATTACTTCTGAAACTAGAAGTTTCTTTCGATCAGCTTGTTAATATCGCTCTTTGACTCGAAGAGGCCGATAAAGAATGTGATGTTGAAGTTGTGGGGGCCAAACAAAACATCAATAAGAAGAGGCCTTTTAAGTTCAAGCCTTATCCCAACAAGAAAGGGAAGCAAGCAACTTTGGTAGCAAAGACTCCTACCTCTAGTCGTTGAGAATGTTACAATTGTGGTTCTAAGGACCATTATGCAAACAAGTCTCCGAAGCCCCTTACTTGTCGCTATTGCAAAAGTTCGGGTCATACTATATCTTCGTGTCCCAAACTTCAAAGCAAGAAGGAAGGGAAGCTAAATGTTGTGCAAGCCCCTAGTAACATTTCTCTTGGTCAAGGTATTTCTCATTCTATCCTTGATGGCATTATTATATTTCGTAATCTTCCTATTCGAGTTCTTTTTGATACGGGTGCATCTCACTCTTTTATATCAAAAGAACTTGTTGATGCTTTGTCCTTGAATGTTATTGGCTTGATGACTTCATTGAGAATTGCGAATCTGGTTGGTGGATCCGCAACACTCAGTTTACTTTGTAAAGATGTCGAAATTATTTTATGTGATTATGCTTTCCGAGCCGATTTGCATGTTACGCGTTACCTAGGTTTCGGAATGATTTTGGGGATGGATTGGCTTAACCATTATGAAGCCCATATCCTATGTCTTGAGCGGACTATATACCTTCGACATCCTCAATCTGTAAGCAGATTTCTCTTGTTCTTAAAGATTCAGATTCCAATTCGGTAGCATCCTTATATTCTCTAAATCCTCATGATGACGATAACGATGATGAGGAAGATGTCATTTCCCTCATTCATGTTGTTCGTGAATTTCCCGACATATTTGAGCCCGTTTTAGGATTACCACCTAAGCGAGCAATTGAGTTCAAAATTAATCTAATCCCTGGAGCTCTGCCTATTACTCGTCCTCCTTATCGTATGTCCAATAAGTAAAATGAGGAGATGCGTAAACAATTATCCAAATTGGAAGGAAAACAATTTATTCATTCTAGTTCCTATCCATGGGGAGCTTCGGCTATCTTTGTGAAGAAATCCGATGGTACACTTAGGCTTTGCATTGACTACCGCAAGCTTAATGATCTCACCATTAAGAATAAATATCCCTTGCCTCAGATTGATGATCTATTTGATCAACTTAGCGGTGCTAGAGTCTTTTCACTGTTAGACTTAGCAACTGGTTTTCATCAACTTCGAATTGCAGAGGATAGTATTCTGTTGACGTCGTTATGTACTCGTTATGGATCTTATGAATGGCTTGTTATGCCATTTAGTTTAACGAATGTTCCAGCTTATTTCGTTGACCTTATGAATCGAGTTTTCAAAGACTTCCTCGATCGATTTGTTCTCATCTTTATTGATGATATTCTTGTTTATTCTAAAACTGAGGAAGAGCATGAAAAACATCTTCGGATTGTGTTGGAAACTCTTAGGAGCAATCAATTGAAAGCAAAATTTTCTAAATGCCACTTTTGGCAATCTCGTGTGAACTTTTTGGGACATATCATTTCTAAATCCGGAATTTCCGTGGATCCTTCAAAGGTTGAGGCGATTCAAAATTGGAAGAGACCGGAGAGTGTGACAGAAATTCGTAGTTTTCTTGGATTGGTGGGTTATTACCGTCGGTTCATAAAAGACTTTTCTAAAATTTCCGTACCTCTTACTAGTTTGACAAAGAAGGGAGTTATGTACATTTGGACAGACAAATGTGAAGCTACTTTTCAGAAATTAAAAGAACTCCTTTCCGATGCTCCTATCCTTGTGATTCCCGAAGGGAACCAAGATTTGGTTATTTATACCAATGCTAGTCGTGTTGGTTTGGGAGCCGTTCTCATGAAAAGGGAACGTGTTATCGCTTATGCTTCTAGGCAATTAAAGCCTGCCGAGACTAGATATGCCACTCATGATTTAGAGCTCGCGGCTATTTTTTCCGCCCTTAGAATTTGGCGTCATTATCTTTTAGGAGAGAAATTTGTTCTCTACACTGATCATTAATCTTTGAAGTATTTATTTTCTCAAAAGGAACTTAATTTGCGTCAACAACGTTGGCTCGAGTTCCTTGCATCTTATGATCTTGATATTCTCTATACTCCCGGAAAGGGAAATCGTGTTGCCGATGCCCTTAGTCATAAGCAACAAGTGGTTGTTTCTATGATGATATCCGAATGGAGTGATCTCGAGACTTTATCCACTTGTGAGATTCGAGATCGTGAATCCAATTCGTGTTCATCTCTTGTTTTTATGTAGCCTTGAGGCTTGTCCTTCTCTTTTAGACTGCATTCTTGAAGCTCAAAGGCATGATCCCGAATTGGCTCTTCTTAGCCAAAGTTGTAGGGATAAAATTGATATTGAAGGTTTGAAATACTTTGATATTGATGCTCATGGCGGTATTCGAAAGTTTGGTAGACTTATTGTGCCAAACAGTTGTGATCTTCGTAAAGACATTTTAGAAGATTCTCATCGTTCTAAATTTACCATTCATCCTAGTAGTAGTAAAATGTACGTGGATATGAAGCAACTTTATTATTAGGATGGAATAAAATCTGATATTGCTAACTTTATTAAGCGTTGCATGACTTGCCAACTCGTAAAGGCTGAACATCAAAGTCCCGGTGGGTTATTGCAACCTTTGGACATTCCAGTTTGGAAGTGGGATCAAATTTCCATGGACTTTATTGACGGGCTTCCTCGTTCTCGTTCGGGTCATGACAGTTTATGGGTGATTGTCGATAGAATTACAAAATCCGCCTATTTTATTCCCATTCGGTCCAATCGGACCGTACCTCTTTTGGAAAAACTCTATGTTAAAGAAATCGTTAGATTGCATGGAGTCCCTACTTCTATTATTAGCGATCGTGATCCATTGTTTACTAGTGGATTTTGGAAAGGTCTTCAAAACGCTTTGGGAACAAAGCTTAATTTTAGCACCGCTTATCATCCTCGGTTTGATGGACACACAGAGCGTGCGAATCAAACTCTTGAAGATCTTCTTTGTGCTTGTGTTCTTGATTTTGGTGGAAGTTGGGAAGATTATATTTACCTTGTTGAGTTTCCCTATAATAATAGCTTCCAATCTAGTATTGGTATGGCACCTTTTGAGGCACTCTACGGAAGGCCATGCCAATCTCCTTCTTGTTGGCTTGAGGCTGTTGAGAAGCTGGTTCTTGGTCCAGATTTTAATTGTGACGCCCCAGAAAAGATTGACCTTATTCGTCATAGGATGAAAGAAGCTCAAAGTAGACAAAAATCCTATGCCGATAACCGAAGAAGGAAATTAGAATTTTCTGTGGGAGATTTGGTGCTCATTCGTGTTTCACCTATGAAGGGTGTTGTGTGTTTCAGTCGATTGGGAAAATTAGCACCTTGATATATTGGTCCATTTCCCATCACCAAACGCATTGGTTCCGTGGCTTATCGCATTTTGTTACCGAGGCTATTCATGATGTATTCTACGTCTCTCAACTACGGAAATGTCTTAGGGATTTCGATTCTATTCTTGAGCCCGATGTAATTGAAGAAATTGAAGTTTCACCAAATTTAACTTATGAGCAACTTCCTATTCGTATCATTGCTACGGAGGTTAAACGCCTTCGAAATAAAGATGTTCCTCTTGTGAAAGTTCAATGGTCCTCAAATCCTAATGATTGCTCTTGGGAATCCAGAGAATTCATCGAGCGAACACATCCGGACTTACTCTCTCTTGCTCCTTAAGGTGAACTTCTCATTTCAAAATTTCTTCTTTTGTGTTATTATGCCTTAGTATGGTTGTTACTTTTTATTTTCTTCTTAAGTATTATGAGGATGCAATTTCCTTAAGGAGGGGAGTTTGTAACAACCCGCATATTTTACGATTGCATAATTAAATGTTTTATTTAAATATAGCATCGTTAATCGGATAAAAGTCCGAAATGTTACTTTTTGTAAACAGTCGAATTGGGACCTGAGACAAATTCCATTGAGTCCAAAATGGCGTTTACAACTTTTTTGAGTATAAACATCGATATGTATGGAGTTGAGTAGGATTTTGATATTTTCATTTGGGGCTTTGGGGTTTGGGTTTCAGCCCACTAAGAGAACCCAACTCCTCTACATAACAACTCCCACTCCACCCCTCTACTCTTCATTCATTCTACTCCTCACTTCCTAACATTCTCAAGCTAAAGTAAAAATGGGGGGAAAGATAGGAAATTAATATTCCTAAACCCTAGTTTGATTAGGAAATACAAATTCAAGTCCAAAATCAAAGAGAAGCTTAGGTAAGCATCCTCTTCTTCTTCTCCATCTCAATCTCTCTCCAATTTCAGAAATTTCCTATAACCTAACTTAGGAAACATTTGTTGTAATCTTAGATTGGAGCTTCTAGAGTTAAAGTTGAAGTGTGGTTGATCTTTCTTTTGTTTTAAAAGCTTCTCACTTGTTGTTTTAGGTTTAAAGGTGAGTTTTTTAACTCACATCTACGTCTATAACTCTCATTGTTGTTCGGTATGAATTCCTAACATTTATTCATGTTCATTTGCTTTTGATTTGAATTGATTTGGTGAATTTTCCAATTTTTGGTTTTGAAGTCCAATTTTATGAAAATCCTACTATGGATGTTTGGACATGATATTTGAGGTGTATCGAAGAGCCTATAAGGCTGGGTTGTTGCTTGGCATAAATCCCCAGTCTTCGTTGCTCGTCTGATCGCTTCCGAAATGTTTTTAACACCTTGGCCTAGGCAAAATGTTGCCCAGACCAGGTGACCAGATGTCTGGTTATCAAGTCCAGACATCTGGTTATAGACTTGGAGGAAAAAAAATATACACGGCAGAAAAAAATAAAATGGCAGAGACTAATTCAAGACGTCTGAAATATAGGTTCAGACGTCTGCTTTGAAATTTCAGACGTTTGGGGGTTTTCTGGATTATTTCCAGAAATACAAATCCAAACGTCTGGATTCTAAACTAGACATCTGGAACTGTTCAGTTTTGCCTATTTGCCTATTTTTTGAGTGAATTTCCAATGTTTATCGATTTTTGTTGATCCGATTAGTTGTTATCACTTTTATCGATTTTGATGACTTCTTTTTCTGGATTTTTGGGAATATCCATTTGATGGATTTGATATCGATTTTCATGGGTTTAATTCACATTTTCGTATGTGAATTTTTAGTGATTGATTGTTTCTATAATCATTTCTGTGGTTTGTCACTTTAAAATACAAAGGTTTCTATACTAGTAGTAAATACTCAAACTCTTTCACAAAAACGATTTCAACACTACTTTTAAATACAAAGCTCGTTTTTTTAAAATCGTTTTCCAAATCTATTAGTATATACAAACCTTTACCTCATATGAGAAACTAATTAAACGGCTTAGCAAAATAAGTGGTATGAAACATTTGCGTTTACTTCGTCGGTTAATTCTTGGACTTGTTCGATTGAACTCTTGTGACAATTTTCGAGTGGAAATCTACAATTTGTTTGTAAATATTTAAGTTAAGCTAGTGGTTATGAGACATGAAGCTAAACTCTTATATTTACTAGCTTAGTGTGATTCACACTTCTTATTGATCAATGGTGATCAGTTTGTGATTTAGACTAGTGATGTGCGATGTCTCTTTGTTTGTGTGGGGACTAAAAACCCTGTTTGTGGAGCTTTGGTTCAAATTGGTGGGGTAGCAACCCATGGCCTTCGGGATGTTTGTGGAGCTTCGGCTCAAACTTGATGGTTAGCGACCATGGAATAGCGTTCCGTTTGTGACACATGTGTTGGTGAGTTTTCATGCTCCCGTTTGTGATAGGCCTCCCTCTTTGTGTTTTCTGGATTTCTGGTTGTTGATTTCTAGAATTTGTGTTTCACCAATTTTCGTGTTTTGCATTGATAATCTCTATCAATATTTGTGTTTTGGTGAATAATTTAATGAATATGACATTCTTTTTAGTGTTTGAGAATATTTGAGATATTTTATGATTTTTGTTGTTATTTGATGTATACTTGTCATATCTCTTATCCTATCTCATTTCATATGATATTTATTGCTAGACTGATCCGTTTATTATTTTTCTTCATAAATAATACCCGGGTCAGACTGTGGTATTTCAGGTGCTTCTACTTGACTTCTTATCTGGGACCATCATCTGATTTTTAGCTAACTACTTTAGATTAGTAGTTTTTGCTTTTATACATTCGAGATAGAGACTCTTTGATGTATACTTACTCTTTTGTCTAGCACTTGTACCTATTCTTTTGTGACGTAGTGGATCTTGTATGACCACTATTTTGATGTACACTTCTATGTGTTATATTCATATCTGTTTTCGCCTTAGTGATATGAATATCTGTGACTGATTTGTGTTATGCTTATTTCTATATTTGTTTTCGAAGGCCACAAAGCCATCGTGTAGTAGCTTTGAGTTTGTATTTGATATGTCGGATTTTCTCTTGAAATGAAATGCATGTTATACTATCTGACATATCGGTGCTCGCACAAAGCAATTACACAGATGGTCGCTCCTCAACAGCCTTATTCTTCACGCTAGTCGACGACATTACCTCGTAGTGTCCTTGGTTAGTGTGAGTATAGAGGTGGGGCGTCATAATTATGATTAAGTAGTAACAAAGTATTCTCTCTTCTTCTTCTCTAAATTATAATTTATTCTATTTTCTCCAATAATTTCAACATGGAATTAGAGCGGCGTTCTAATTTTTGGTGTTAATCTCATCCTTTCTGTTATAATTTTTTTCCTTTCTCTCTCTTCTCCTTATTTACTTTCACCATCACCAGACTCTAAAAACATGATAACTCCACTGCTCTTAAATTACATTATTAAACCACCATTTCGGTTCTACCTCCACTCAGATCCATTATCAACAACCCGCTGCAATCAAATTTAACATCTACATCAAAGAATTCCAACCAAATGCGCAATCGACTACCTGCAACCTGACCTAGATACCAGATCCAAAATCTTAGACAACTCATCAAAATGGACATTCACTTCTACCTCCTTGATTTCCAAAGTCCATCTTTGTCCCCAAATTATGTTTGCAAAACTAAGTTATTTTATTTTTTGAAAAAAAAGATAAACAAGAGAAAGGAAAAAAAGAACAAAAGAATAAGAAGAAAAAATAGTGGAATTTTAGGGTGCCGAATTGAAATCCAAACAAACTCTTAAATGTGAAGCAAGTATTCATAATTTTTACATCTTTCATTGACTACGCTCGTAGAATCAAAGAATGCAGATGAGAATATTGTTTTATCCATAATAGTTGACAATAAAAAGTTTGTTATTGGAATTATTTCTATATAAAAATGTATTCAAATATGTCATAATTTAACATTTGAAAAGTGGTTCCAATTGTCTCACAATTCCTCAAGTGAAACTATTCATCTCATCAGCTATAAGTCTCTTCAGAATTTTTGTTCTCTGCAGTTATAGGTCACGTCTGCCTTTTTTTAGTTATAATATCTCCTTGGGTAAGTCATTTTTATGGGTCTTGGATTTTGGTGATTCCCGCCATATGTCTCGAGACCCTTCATCTTTTTCTACTTTGTCTTCATCATCCTCCAATCTAGTTATGACTACTGATGGCACTCCTATGCTTTTGGCGAGAGTTGGTTCTATTGTTACTCCCAATTTATCTCTTTTTAATGTTTAACATATACTGAATCTCACAATAAATCTTATATTTGTTGGTCAGCTATGTGATTCTGGTAATATAGTAACACTTACTTCTGATTCTTGTTTTGGGCAGTATGTACTATCTCAAAAAATGACTGGGACATGCCATAGGGAAGGGGGACTGTATCTATTGAACGAATTAAAAGTTCCAGATAGTGCTGCTACTAGTATTGATTACCTTCTTTTCATTTGTATCCGTCTTCCTTTAGTTTTTATTTATGGCATTCTCGTTTGGGTCATGTTCCTTCTTCTTGTTTGAAATTTTTAGCTTCCACAGGTGCATTAGGAAATTTGCAAATTCATGATTTTTTTTATTATAGTTGATGCAAACAGACAAAGTTTTCCACTTTATCCTTTAATAGTAGCATCTCTGTTTCTTCTGTTCCATTTGATTTAATTCATTCAGATGTGTGGGGACCGTCTCCAATTCCCATTATAGGTGAGTCTCGATGTGTCTTTTATTGATGACTATACACATTACTATTGGGTCTATTTAATGAAACATCATTCTAACTTTTTTGAAATATACCAAAACTTTAGAGCACTTGTCAAGACACAACATTCGTTTGTTATAAAATGTTTTAAGTGCGATTTAGGTGGAGAACACTATGGAATATGCATGTATATGCTTTTTGTTTGATGACAATAAACATATATACATTCATTTAAATGTATTTGATATTGTACTATTTTATTTTTCACAGATTAAATAGATATTTGCTGAATAAAATAAATAACACAGAATTTGAATTCAAACGAATATTTTATTCAAACAAATATTTATTACAATTTTGATAGTACAATTTCAAGCTCTCACTATATACATCATTTTTGATCACAATACAATTACATCACGATTTCATAGTTACATCATTTCCTCACTACATATCACTCACACTTGTATTTATCTTCAACTTCATTCCAATGTGAATCCAGCATCTGAGCAATCTGCAGAAATATACATTGACGCAGTAAAATTGAAAAGGAAATGTTTTTGCAGTATAAAACAAAATGTGTTTTTGAAAATATTATTTTCCTCAGTTATTTGGGTTGTTCGTCATCATTTATATTTGAATTCATCACACACGAACAATGTGACATGCACAGTGTATCACTCACTGTACATGCCACAAGGCCGTGCACACCGATATATGTATATACACTTGATAATGCTACAGGGACAGGTGAGCACAGGTCAAACCCAAATTATCGGATTCAACTCAAGTGCGATAAATAATGTCGTCACGAGCACAAGGTCAAACCCAAATGCAAAGACGAGTTCAACTCAGGTGCAATATAAATAAAGTCTCGACAATCAGCACAAGGTCAAACCCGAGTTTAATTCTGGATTCAACTCAAGTGAGACTCAATATGTACAACATGAATCAAAAGTGAACCAGACCCACAGCTAACATGACTCAAATGAACAAAGCACCAAATCAGACTCGAGGCAAATGTACAAAACCAATGCAAACAAGTTCAAAACAGTTTACAAGATCATACATGAACGAAGACTGGTGCAACTCAATACAGCAAAGACCAAATCCAGACCATGCAACAGAGAAGTGCACAAGCACAGTTCAAAGAACTAGACTTGAAGCTTCAAAGCAACAGACCAAACAAAGATGTCAAGTGAGACCAGAAGTGAGACCAGATGCAAGTGAAACCAACCAACCAACCAACCAACAATCAAAGGAATCAGATCATCAAATGAGACCAGAAGAAAGACACAGCAAGTGTTCAACCACAAAATTTCAAAGTGAGGACATGAATATCAATGAAGCTCAATGCACAAAGGCTACAGATACACGGCAGCTCAGTGTAACACAAATGCAATGCCTCAATAATGAAGATACCAAAACCAGAATGGCAAAACACAAAACAAAAGATACATGTATGTATACACATAATGTACAACTCGTATGCAATAGTACAACAAAGACTACAGGTCTGAAACTC
The DNA here is from genome assembly GCA_030737815.1 of Allium fistulosum. NCBI lineage: Eukaryota > Viridiplantae > Streptophyta > Magnoliopsida > Asparagales > Amaryllidaceae > Allium > Allium fistulosum. The sequence goes on along the minus strand of CM060902.1, from coordinate 429,790,690 downwards.
CAAGGCAAGCACAACTGGAAGCATACATGTGCACAGAGACGGTAGACTGTAACCACAACATCAAAATCAAGTGCAGTGAAGTGCAACAACCATTAAACATACAAAGACCAAGCTTGTGAATGTGCAGACCCAATCTAAGAAAGAAGAACCAAAATGACTAAGTTCAGACAGTAGCTACAAGACCAACTCGAAGCATCAGACCAGGTAGTACAAGTATCAAAGACCAGATCACAAGTTAAATATGCTAACCTGAGGTAAGCACACAAATGAAATCCAAAGTCAACATTGTCAAATAATATCAAGTCAAAGTCACAAATTGGTCAAAGTCGAAGTCAACTAGAAATTCACAAAATCAGAAATGGCCAAAGTCAAAAACGTGATGACCAGGGAAAGAACGAACAAGTCAATCTTCAACAACGTGATGATCAACTGATCAAAACCAAAGCCGTGGCAATCACGTACAAAGATGAACAAGTCAAACAAATCACATGTTAAATTTCAATGACGTGGGAATCTAACTACACGTGAAAATACGCACTTGAACGAGTCAGTGCAAATCATCATCTTTCAAGTGAAATCGAACGGCAAGCAAAAGTGATTGACGAAATCAAATAACTATCAGACGAACGAAAAACAAGGAGATAGAATCCTATATAAACCCATCATCACTGGCAGTAAAAGTATCGAGTTCAAGTACGAAAAAAACAGTAAAGCAAAAGGCAAAATTCACATACCAAAGTCGAACTCGTTCAAACATCGAAGTAGCCGAAGCAAGCTTCAACGAAACAAACGATCGATCAAAGTTACTCGCTAGATCATCTTCTCAATCGATCAACAGAAGTCGGTAGCTTCGACAAAGGAAAAAGCCCTAGTTTAACAGAGAATCGCCAGAGAGAGCCGAAGCTCTAATCCCAAAATCGCAACAGGGCAAAGCCTCAATTCAAGATTCGCCAGAGCAATAGGGATTCGAGGAGCCGAAGATCATAATTCCAGAATCGCCAGAGAGAGGTCGAAGCCATATTTCAATTTCACAGAAGAACATCGCCATTATCTAAAAGGATCAGGCCAGAGCAAATAAGAAAAGGGGATCAAACAAATAAAAGTTGGGCCAAAGTATTGTGGGCTAGAAGGAGATAAGAGCGGGCTGATTAAATAAAAGGGGTTTTAATTTTAATTTAGTATTAATTTTGGCCAGGGTTATTTTTAGGAGCAAAAGTGATTTAAAATTTCAATTTAATTTTTGCTCCTTGTTTGTCTTTGGATTTTAGTTTTTAGTTTGTACTTTTTAAATCAATTCAGGGTAAATCACCACCTAGGGTTTAGATAGTGTCAGATTGTCTAGTTAGGATTAGTTCAGTGAGCAGGGTGTGCGAGTTTACGAAACTCTATAGGCGGAGCAGGGTGTGCGAGTCTGTTAGAGTGTTTGTAAGCGGGATACTGTTTAATTCTTATCGAAATCTGGGAATGCAGCAGTAGGCAGGGGTTTGCCGAAGCTGGGTAAATTTTGTGTGTGATTTACTTTTCAGCATATTTATTTCTCTGCAATTTGTTTTTGTGTTTAATTCAGTAAATTCGGTAAAATTTGCTATAACCCTATTCACCCCCCCTCTAGGGTTAATCTAGATCCTACAAGTTGTATCAGAGCCCGGTATTTGTCTTTAACTCTAGAGTCATGAATCTACCAAATAATGCTTTTTCTGAGGGGCAATCTATTGTTAGGCCACCAATGTTTAATGGGAATGATTATGCTTATTGGAAAGTTAGGATGGGTATTTATCTTAGTTCTGTTGATTATGATGTTTGGGACATTATTGAAACTGGCTATACACCTCCTACTATAACTGTTGGTGATACTGAGATTCCTAAACCTAGGGATATGTGGGATGCTAACGATAAGAAATTGAAAACCACAAATGCTAAAGCCATGAATGCTTTGATCTGTGCTCTTGATAAAACTGAATTTAATAGAATTTCTCATTGTAAAACAGCACAGGAAATTTGGCATACTTTGGAGGTGACACACGAAGGAACTTCTCAAGTCAAGGAGTCTTGTCTAGCCCTGTTCAGCAATGAATACGAGAACTTTGTGATGGACAAAGGCGAGAGCATAAAGGACATGTTTGGACGCTTCTCAACCTTGGTATACAATGCTAGAGCGCTTGGAAAGGTATTCTCCGAGGTAGAGCTAGTGAGGAAGATACTACGAGTCTTACCAATGAACTTTGAGGCAAAAGTCACGGCAATACAAGAATCGAAAGATTTGAGTAAACTAAGCATGGAGGAGTTGATTGGCAAATTGTTGACTTATGAGCTTGAGCTAAAAACAAAGGAGGAACACAGCAACTCTGAATCAAAGAAAAAGATGATTGCCTTAAAGAGCAAAGAAGAGAGCGATGAAGAAGAAGAAGATCCAATTGAAGAGCTTGCAATGGCCGTCAATAATCTTAGAAAATGGTCAAGATTCGGGCCACGCAAGAAGAAAACAAATGGTAATAGGTCAAAAGATTCTGACAATTCCGATAATGAATTGACCTGCTATAACTGCAATAAGCCTGGCCATTTCAAACCAAACTGCCCACTTCTCAAAAACAACAAAGGAAAGAAAAAAAAGAAGAAGGCCTTTGTAGCGACTTGGGATGATGAAGAAGGAGAGGAAGTTTCGAATAATAGCTCAGAGGAGGCTAATTTGTGTCTTATGACAAAATCAGATTCAGAAGCAAGCTCGGAGGAATCTAGTGAGGTAAGTGACTATTCTTATAAAGAACTTGTTTGATGTGTTGTGATCTTACTAAAACAATTGATTCTCTTGATTCTAAAATTGAAAAACTGAAAACTGATAGGAGAGAACTTGTCCGTAAAAATTCTAGGTTAGAAACTGAACTTGAAAATATTCAAAACCTAGACTGTGAAAAATGTAAAATTTTAGATTCAGAATTATCAAAACTTAAGAGTAGCTTTGAAAATCTTGAAAAATAAAACTTGAGTCTTAAGGAAACCATTGACACTAGGAGAAAGGATTTTATAAATAGATGCACCTCACTTGTGACTGAAAACACAACACTAAAAACCAAAGTCCAAAATTGTAACGACCCGCCTTTTTGGACAGTTTAAACCGACGATCAAATACAAATGCCGATTCCAAACCATTCAAAAGGGCAGATGGTTAATTTGGGGTAAATAAGAAAAGAAGAGAAAGGGAAATAAAGGAAGTGAACAACACAGAATCTTGCAGCGGAACGAAAAAATATAATAATCAAATAAACAGTCCATGAAGCTGTTTACTATACTTTGATCATTATTTATACAACATTTATCAGAGTTATACATATACAACAGAACAAATAAATAATGCAGCAGACAGCATGATGCAAAGATAATAATAGTAATAGTATACCTAATCTTCGTCTTCGTTCTCCAGAATAGATCTTCAATAAGCTGAAAAACTCAGGTCTGACCCGAGCGTAATGAAAAGAAAAACACTCGAGTTAGGACTAAAATATCCTCATGTAAGTTAAATCGATTGTAAATAAATATGAGTACAACGGCGTCAGAGATGTTTACGGGGTTTGACATCTCCTATCCAGTGTCAACGTGAGTGCAATAACTTAAGAGATGTTACGGGATTTTCCATCTCTCAAGGATCCGTTAAACTATCTACTATGTAGTACAATACGCTATTAAAATATGTCTACATTAAAGTAAAAGTATTAAAATAGCGTTAAGCCATGGCCCATTCCACCCTTAACACAGTTTATATTCCCAAGAGCATATACAAGACCGTAGTGTAACAACCCGGAGTTTTCCAACAATTATTTATCATCAAATGATGATTAAACCGGTTGTTAATTGCAATTGCAATTTTGAATCGATTAAAATTCTTTTTTAGGATTGTAAAATTCTTTAATAAAAGTTTGAGTTGAAATTCGAAAAAAAATGGTTAGAAGAAATTGTGGGCTGTGAAAACTTAAATTGTGGCCCATACTTGTTGCCGTATTGTTTATCTATGCCTTTTTCTTTGAATTCATTCACTCGTGGAAAAAAAAAACCGATCCCCTTATCATTTTGGATAACCCTAATTATAACGAACGAGCGAAACAAATGGCGGCCTCGTCATCTCCAAATTAGGGCTTCGTCGATCGATGCTTAGGGATGAAGGGCTTCGTGAAATCGAGGGCGCCGAACACTTCGAGACACCACCACTTCGAATTTCGTCGATAAGGTGAGTAATTTGCTCACATCTAATTCAACTCTAAGTACATGACTTTGTGATGATATTTGTCTTCGGTCCCCTTTTGCTTTGCGAATTCGAATTGGGTTTTACTGATGAGTGGATTCTGATTTCACCCACATCTACTTCAAAGTGCTGTTTATAGATATATATCGAGACCTTGACTTTGTTTATACCAGTTCGCTCTCCTTTAATTGAGTTTGTATCTTTATGATGAATCTGTCAACTGTTTTGCTCGGCAGATTGAATTGTTGGAGATTGGTGGTTTCTTTGATTTTTGCACTTCGTATAATCTGATGCTTGGTACTCACGAATTTGATTTTTATCTTGATTCAATTTTCAAATGTGTGATCAACCGAGAGCTGCTTGCCTTCGTCTCGGCCATTCGAGTATATTTTGATAATGATGTTTTATCTTAGCCAATCGATTTTTGTTTTATTGCTATGACTTTGTTCTCTGGTCATCTTGGTTTTGTGAATTTGCTGATTGATTTTGTGACGTTTGAACTTGTTAAATTCTTCGCTTTGAAACTGTTGCGACTCTTTCCTTGTTTTCTACCTGATGCATCTTGTATGGCCATTTACATGAACTCTCTATTGGTTCATGCCTTGTCATTGTTTATTTAACCGGTTACAGTTGTTCATGTTTGCAATTGCAGTTTCGTTGGAATTTTGGAAATTGTTCGATTATTAGATAATGTTTGGTTGCCATGTCTTTGATATTCTCGGCTTCATCTCCGATAATACTGCTGTTGATTTGACTTGTTTACCTCGACTTTGACTTGGTTATGATGTTGGCCACTGGTCAAATTTTATTTGTTTCAGTATCATTGTGGTCCTTGCATCATGTTTCACTAATGTTGGTCTACATATCCAAGAGCTCACTGACTTGAGTCATGTTGCATTGATTCGTTTGCTTGCATCTTATCCGCAAAGTTTAAACCTACATATTTGAGTTCCCTGTGTACATGATCAATTGAGTTCGTTTTGAGTTGCACTGCATTCCATATTAGTATCATTGGGTCTATTGTAGTTGAACACTTGTAGCTTCACTGTTACCTGGTTGTCAAATAACTGGTCATTTATGTTATAGGCTTGGAGCTGGTAGTACTTGAACCTTCATTTGTTAATATCCTTCGTATATGTGCATTCATACAATCATCGTTAAGCCTGGGCAGTTGAGTCGTTGGGTATGCTGTTGCATTGCATCATATCGTCGAAGTAACCTAGTTTCACTTGCATTGCTTATTTCTTTATCTTGTACTGTCCAATTGAGTTCACATGTAATTGAGCTCTAGTTGTGTTCATGAGCAGTTTGTAGTTGCTGTTCACGCATGCACATGCTTCACGGCTGTGTGTATGTTCGCATTCATATCCTTGTTGTATCGAGTTGTACCAGTCTTCGAGTTGAGTTGAGTTGAGAGTCATCTCCATTTTTGTTGCACTTCATATTTCAGTGCACCATACCTTGAGTTCTTGTGTAGTTCATGTATTGTCTGCATAGGTGCACTGCTGCTAATTGTTGCAATGTGCTTCGAATTGTGTAGTTGGTTCATCAAGCAGTCTGGATTGTGGTATTTGCATTTGAGTGTAGTTGCTGGACTGGTCTTGTCTACTTGTCATTATTTTGGTCTCTGACCTGATGTACCTTAGTCTGATACCGTTGCATTGTTGTACTTCATGTTCGTATAGGCTCTTGAGTGGGGTGTATTGCATAGCTGAGTTGAATCTGTCTTACTGATGCATGGCCTTTATGTGGTCTGCACTTGCATACTATTGCTGCCTTGTTCTCTTGCTGTCGAGGTTGTTTCTTTTTACGGTTGCAATTGTTTTGGTATAACTGCCTTCGTGCATCTGGCCTTACGAGCCTTTTCCATACTGCTGAATCATTGAAGTTGTGTTAAGTCCTGATAGTAGTGACTCGACCTCTACAGTTTCTACTTTCTGTTAATAATTGGAGTTGTGATGACTTCATCATTGCAGTGGCGAGGCAGTGCACGCGAGCGTGCACTGCAGCCACACTGTATTGATTTTATTGGTATTTCCTTTGCTTTTGATGCGTTGATCTTTTGAGTATACATGCTGTAGTGGCGAGGCAGCACACGCGTGCGTGTGCTGCAGCCCTACTAGAGTTGATGTTTTATATTGATTATTATTGCTTCTATGCACTAATAACTGAGTTTGAATTAGACTGACCCGTGTATTATTTTCTTTTGAATGTAATACTCGGGTCAGACCCGAGTTATTTCAGGTTGTAGATTTTCCTCTTTGAGTTGCTGTTCAGGATATGAAGACTCTTCACATCTTCTGAAGTTGTCAGTGTCATTTTGTAGTAGTCGTGACATTGTATAGAACGATATTATAACAACCCGGGAGTTTGTAATTTTGAATCATCGTCAAAATGACGATTTAAATTGTTTGACAATTGCAGTTGGAATTTTATTCAAGTTGACATTCGTTTATAAAAATGTTAAGTGTTTATCGGGTGTAAATTCTTGTATAAAAAAAATTTGTGAAGGGGTTGTGGACTTAGGAAAAAAAATAATTAGTAGGCCGTTCTTTTTCAGATGACTCAGCCCATTTCTTTTGGTGATAAGCGTCATAGTCGATTTCCCCCTAAATTCATTTTTTCTTGTTCAAAACCCTAAACAAGAATCGCGAAAAGAAAAAAAAATGGGGGCGACTCTTGTTTCTTTTGTTCGCTCTTCTTCCCCAATTCACTGTCAGGATCAATAATCAAAACGAGAAGTCAAGCGATGGCAGCTCCGGTCCCCCTTCCAATTAGGGCTTCGTTCGATTTTGTGTGCCGTGACTTCGACTTGCTCGAGCGAGAGATGGGTCACGTTCAGCTGGGTCGTCGAAAATGGTGAGTATTCCACTCACATTTAATTCCTTCTCGAGTTATTGGTGTTCGAATCCTATGAGTTTTGTTCGTATTCGATTGTTGATTTCGTTGTTATTGAGCTTTGAATTTCCGAAGACTTTGATTTTGCTTTGTGAATTTCATTCCTGTTCTGGTACAAGTATGCACTGCACTTGTAATTGTCTCTGGCCAATTTTGTTCTTCCCTGTAGTTTAAATTGATTAAGCCTTAGGGTAGACTTGTTCTTTCTAGTTCGATTGGATACTGAGTTGAGTTCTTTGATTTTAGCTATTCGTATAAATTAATGCCTGCTACTCTCGGAATTGATTTTTGGTTTGAATTTCTGGAGTTAATGACTTTTGGGTTCGTTGTTGATGATTCTCTTGAGTTTTGATGCCTCGTCTAGTTTGTATTGATCAGTGTTAGATCACTTGTTGCTCCATGATTTTGGCATTTCGCCTTGTTCTTAATTGTGATGCTAAGCACTGTCCAGTTTACAGTGCTATATATGTTGCATTTTGATGATTCAAATGAGTTACTGTCACTGCATCTAACCCCTATACATGTATACATATACGTGCTTATGTGTATACATGTGGTTGGAGAAGTAGTCTTTTGATTGTAGTTTTCTTGAGTGATTTTCATTTCTCACGCTTCTCTAATTCATTCTGCAATCCCTGAAGTTGTTATTTGGTTTACTCGGTAGTTCGATTTGTTCGACGTTGATGATTTTTGATGGGTTTGTTTACTTGGCTATTACGACATTGAGTCGCTTTCGACTTTGGTCACTTGATTTGGTGTTGACCTTGTTCGACTACTTGCTGTTTTGGCCATTATGCCTTTATTGACATATGTACCACACTGATTACATCATATAGTCGGGTCTTCATGTAGTTAGTATATCTCACTGTTGCATTGGGGTTGTAGCTGCGGTCCTATATTGCGTAGTGCATTCATCTCGTAGTCTGGTACCCTTTTGAAGTCTGGTCTTGAGTGCAGACTTCATATTGCTGCAACTCGTACACATTTGGATTTGAACTTGCCTCGGTTATGATTTTGATTTGAGGTCACTACTTTACATTCTTTGCTTGATATTGCCTGTATCATAATAAGATTCCCACTGCTGCATTGATTTAGAGGCTGCGGTATTATTTTCTGCTGCATCCCCGGAGAAGTGTTATTCACGTGCATTGCCTTCATACCTAGGCTGTCTGGTTTCAATATTTTGGCATGGAGTCACATGTAGTATTCATATGCATTGATGTTGGCTTTTGTCACTTGAAATAAAAACTGCTGTTGGACTTTGGGTTTTGATTTGGGTTTTTACTGACCTGTACACATGTGTTTGCTTGCATCCATATTGTCGCTGTGTCTAGTATGATATAGTTGCATCTGAGCCGTACCACCGCCTTTGTTCTCGAGTCCGACACTTGCGTTGCCCAGTTTCATTTAGTTGTTCACTAGTCTGCATTTGCTAGTGAGGTTGAACTTGGTCTTGTTTCTCCATTTAGTCTTACTGCAGTTGCTAGTTTGAGTTCTGTTGCCTCTTGCACATGCTCTTTGATACAGGGTGAACTTGTTTCACTTGTTGACTCTGATCTCGTGTAGTATTGTTTGGAGTTATTTTGTAGTGGCGAGGCAGTACACGCGTGCGTGTACTGCAGCCCTAGCAGGATTGACAGATTTAGTTGATATTTCGATTGTTAAATTATTTCGTTGGTTCAATTAAATAATTTGAGGTTGTATTCTGAAGTGGTTCATTTTGATTTGAGTTAGGTCCGTTGGCTTTTGGATTCATTGATCTTCTGAGTATTTTATAGACTGTATTGGCGAGGCAGTACACGTTAGCGTGTACTGCAGCCAATCAGCATTGTTGATTTTAAATTGACATTTCAATTGTTTAATTGATTTGGATTGCTGAGTTGTTGTTTAATACAGTTTAGTGTTATATCTGCCGTTATCCGATTCTTTTATCGAAGGAGTCGGATATACGAGATTTTGTGACTGTCGTCTATTTGATATTATTATTGCTTATGTGCTTTAATAACTGAGTTTGAATTAGACTGACCCGTGTATTATTTTCTTTTGAATGTAATACTCGGGTCAGACCCGAGTTATTTCAGGTTGTAGATTTTCTTCTTTGAGTTGCTGTTCAGGATATGAAGACTTTTCACATCTTCTGAAGTTGTCCGTGTCATTTTGTAGTAGTCGCGTCATTATATAGAACGATATGTATTCATGTATATTAGTTGATAATGTACTTGTATATATAACTTCTAGAGTCGACAGTTGTAGTTGTATCATATGTATTGTGTCAATTATGTATCAACAGACATCAGTTATATATATATATGAGACTTTTGTTTTTATCTGTGTTCCGCATTTATATTATCTGTGTTATTGTTATATCTAATGTCCTAAACTATTATGAACTATCGTAGTTTGTTTTATACTGATAATTAGATATGTCGATGGGAGTAAATAAATAATAGATGAAAAATAAAAAGTATATACCACTCCTACCGAGATAATCAATATTAGTGTAAGGCCAATTACGGATGGTCGCTCCTATCCAGCCTTATTCTTCGTAATAATAGACAGTATTTCTTTTAATACTCTTTGTTATTATGAGCATAGAGGTGGGGCGTCACAGTTGGTATCAGAGCGAGGTTGTTTATGGACATAATATAAAACATAACTTAGATGGAACATATGTTACAACTATTGGTCGATGTTTTATCTGTGATTTGAGTCAAAAATTAAAGTTTTGAAATTTTGATGAAATTTTTAAATATCTTTATTTAAAAATAAGAGTGGAATTGTGTTTTGTTGTTTCGATTAAATTATGTTCTGTTTATCAGAGTGCGCAGCGGAAACAATGACACTGTTTTCGCTGAGTACAACTGATAATCTTTTTGATTTAAAAATCAAAATACGAAATTGATATGAATTTCATTTGTTGTTTACATAGCTGTAATTATTTTGTTTCTTTGAGAATTTCGAATCCGAATTGAGGATTCAAAGAAATTGCAGATATGTGATTTTTGTTGAAATTTCCGCTGGCTTTCTTTTGTACTAATCATCTATTGATTAGATTTTGCTGTTTTGAATTGTCTTCATTGAAGATACATTCGAGTAATTTCTTTGTGTATATTGTAGTGTGCGTGCAAATATGAATTGCACGTTACTGCATTTATTTTACGTTGAACCGATGCTTGGTTATGAAACGTATTTTGTTGCCGTTATTTTTATAACGGGATTTTTACATCGATGCTAAATTTTGAGGCACGGTGTTTTGTTGGCATTTTGATGAATGAAAATTCACTGATATTACATTTTGATATAAATTGTTTTGATGTGATTTTGACGTTTTAAAATTTACTGTTGCTTTGGCTTCAGTAACCATCAGATTTTTAAAAGTGGATTTTCAAGCGGTTATTCCGCAAAGCTGATTCTGAAATTCGTTTTACGATGTTCTGGAGAAGTACAATTTCCTTTTCGAAATTGTTACTAATATTGCTGCTTTAATCACGTGGTTTAAAAAAAAAAAAAAAAAAAAAAAATTTAAAATTTTAGCAGTTTGCGTTTTCAAAAGAATGAGAAAGCGACTTAAACGATTCAGCAAAATCGAGGATTATGACCCCTTTCTTTTACTGTTTCGCTTAACTCCGGACTTGTTCAGTTGAGAATGTGAATTGTTATTTTTACAAAATAAATAAAATTGTTTTCAGAAATTTTACAGTTTGCGATTTCAAAAGAATGAGAAAGCGACTTAAACGATTCAGCAAAATCGAGGATTATGACCCCTTTCTTTTACTGATTCGCTTAATTCCGGACTTGTCCGTTTGAGAATGTAAAGTGTATTTTTACAAATTACACAATTTTGCACTTTCAAGGAAACGATGAAGAGATTTAAACGATTTAGCAAAAGTGCGGAGTATGGAACCACACTTTTACTATTTCGGTTAATTCCGGACTCGTTAATTGAATATCTGTTGTTTTGATGATTTTGATGAATTTTGCACTTTCAAGGAAACGATGAAGTGAATCAAACGATTTAGTAAAACACGTGGTATGGGACATGTGCGTTTGCTATTTCGGTTAATTCCGGACTCGTTAATTGAAATATTTGATGATTTCGTGTGCTTTCGAGCCACTTTGTTGGACCTTCGGGTCATTTGTTGGACCTTCGGGTCAAATACCAGTACTAGACCTTCGGGTCATTTGTTGGACCTTCGGGTCATTTGTTGGGCGCCAAAATTATGTTGAGTACTTGGTAGGCTTCGGCCATTTGTTGTTGCACGTGCGGCGAATTAAAAACTCGCCATCTGATGGGATCGATCCAAGCTTTTATGTTGATTTTCTAGTCTTCTTAATTGATTTCTAGATATTTGTTGTTTCTAATTATCGCTCGTGATAATTGGATATTTGTTGATATGAGTTCTGATTATCGTTTTTGATAATCAGATATTTGTTGTTTCTAATTATCGCTTGTGATAATTGGATATTTGTTGATATGAGTTCTGATTATCGTTTTTGATAATCAGATATTTGTTGTTTCTAATTATCGCTTGTGATAATTAGATATTTGTTGATATGAGTTCTGATTATCGTTTTTGATAATCAGATATTTGTTGTTTCTAATTATCGCTTGTGATAATTAGATATTTGTTGATATGAGTTCTGATTATCGTTTTTGATAATCAGATATTTGTTGTTTCTAATTATCGCTTGTGATAATTAGATATTTGTTGATATGAGTTCTGATTATCGTTTTTGATAATCAGATAATTGTTGTTTCTAATTATCGCTCGTGATAATTGGATATTTGTTGATATGAGTTCTGATTATCGTTTTTGATAATCAGATATTTGTTGTTTCTAATTATCGCTTGTGATAATTAGATATTTGTTGATATGAGTTCTGATTATCGTTTTTGATAATCGGATATTTGGTGTTTTAATTATCGCTTTAGATAATTAAATATTTGTTGATTTTAGATTTAATTATCACTTGAGATGATTAAATATTTGTTGATTTGAAATTTAATTATCGCTTTAGATAATTAAATATTGATTGATTAGAAATTTGATTATCGCTTGTGATAATCGAATATTTGTTGATTTGAGAAATTTGATTATCGTTTTTGATAATCGAATATTTGTTGATTTGAGAAATTTGATTGTCGTTTTTGATAATCGAATATTTGTTGAATTTGAAATTTGATTATCGTTTTTGATAATCGAATATTTGTTGAATTTGAAATTTGATTATCGCTCGTGATAATCGAATATTTGTTGAATTTGAAATTTGATTATCGTTTTTGACAATCGAATATTTGTTGAATTTGAAATTTGATTATCGTTTTTGATAATCGAATATTGGTTGAATTTGAAATTTGATTATCGTTTGTGCTGCTCGAATATTTGTTGAATTTGATGTTTTGTGATATTCGTCTTCGATAACTTGACATTTGTTGATTCGTTTTCTGAGTATCGTTTGGATGATTGGATGTTTGCTGATTTTATTGATATGAGATTTTCTAGTCTCCAATAGATTCTAGAATATGCTGATTTTATTGAATCACTGTTTTCTTTCTATTTCTGTTAATAGTTAGAGTCTTACTGATTTTGAAATTTGTGTTTTCCAGTTAATTGTTGAATAACTGGATATTGTCAGTTTGCGAATTGTGACTTGTGCTTTCTAGTCATCTTCGTTGATAATTAGATATTGTTGGCTTGTGACTTTCTGTATTTTAATCATCTTGTTGATAATTTAATATCGCTGATGATTGCATTTATTCAGTTTGTTGGTTTCTGACTATCTATTGATAGTTAGATTTTGTTGAGAATTAGTGAACTTCTTTTACGAAATGGAAAGATTTCTTTGATGTTTGTGTTTTGACTTTTATTTTCTAGCTTAACCAGTTTAGGTTAGAAAATTTATTGTTAACGACGACCTTAATTATGAAAATTGCGGGGACGCAATTTTTATAAGGAGGGGAGTCTGTAACAACCCGGGAGTTTGTAATTTTGAATCATCGTCAAAATGACGATTTAAATTGTTTGACAATTGCAGTTGGAATTTTATTCAAGTTGACATTCGTTTATAAAAATGTTAAGTGTTTATCGGGTGTAAATTCTTGTATAAAAAAAATTTGTGAAGGGGTTGTGGACTTAGGAAAAAATAATAATTAGTAGGCCGTTCTTTTTCAGATGACTCAGCCCATTTCTTTTGGTGATAAGCGTCGTAGTCGATTTCCCCCTAAATTCATTTTTTCTTGTTCAAAACCCTAAACAAGAATCGCGAAAAGAAAAAAAAAATGGGGGCGACTCTTGTTTCTTTTGTTCGCTCTTCTTCCCCAATTCACTGTCAGGATCAATAATCAAAACGAGAAGTCAAGCGATGGCAGCTCCGGTCCCCCTTCCAATTAGGGCTTCGTTCGATTTTGTGTGCCGTGACTTCGACTTGCTCGAGCGAGAGATGGGTCACGTTCAGCTGGGTCGTCGAAAATGGTGAGTATTCCACTCACATTTAATTCCTTCTCGAGTTATTGGTGTTCGAATCCTATGAGTTTTGTTCGTATTCGATTGTTGATTTCGTTGTTATTGAGCTTTGAATTTCCGAAGACTTTGATTTTGCTTTGTGAATTTCATTCCTGTTCTGGTACAAGTATGCACTGCACTTGTAATTGTCTCTGGCCAATTTTGTTCTTCCCTGTAGTTTAAATTGATTAAGCCTTAGGGTAGACTTGTTCTTTCTAGTTCGATTGGATACTGAGTTGAGTTCTTTGATTTTAGCTATTCGTATAAATTAATGCCTGCTACTCTCGGAATTGATTTTTGGTTTGAATTTCTGGAGTTAATGACTTTTGGGTTCGTTGTTGATGATTCTCTTGAGTTTTGATGCCTCGTCTAGTTTGTATTGATCAGTGTTAGATCACTTGTTGCTCCATGATTTTGGCATTTCGCCTTGTTCTTAATTGTGATGCTAAGCACTGTCCAGTTTACAGTGCTATATATGTTGCATTTTGATGATTCAAATGAGTTACTGTCACTGCATCTAACCCCTATACATGTATACATATACGTGCTTATGTGTATACATGTGGTTGGAGAAGTAGTCTTTTGATTGTAGTTTTCTTGAGTGATTTTCATTTCTCACGCTTCTCTAATTCATTCTGCAATCCCTGAAGTTGTTATTTGGTTTACTCGGTAGTTCGATTTGTTCGACGTTGATGATTTTTGATGGGTTTGTTTACTTGGCTATTACGACATTGAGTCGCTTTCGACTTCGGTCACTTGATTTGGTGTTGACCTTGTTCGACTACTTGCTGTTTTGGCCATTATGCCTTTATTGACATATGTACCACACTGATTACATCATATAGTCGGGTCTTCATGTAGTTAGTATATCTCACTGTTGCATTGGGGTTGTAGCTGCGGTCCTATATTGCGTAGTGCATTCATCTCGTAGTCTGGTACCCTTTTGAAGTCTGGTCTTGAGTGCAGACTTCATATTGCTGCAACTCGTACACATTTGGATTTGAACTTGCCTCGGTTATGATTTTGATTTGAGGTCACTACTTTACATTCTTTGCTTGATATTGCCTGTATCATAATAAGATTCCCACTGCTGCATTGATTTAGAGGCTGCGGTATTATTTTCTGCTGCATCCCCGGAGAAGTGTTATTCACGTGCATTGCCTTCATACCTAGGCTGTCTGGTTTCAATATTTTGGCATGGAGTCACATGTAGTATTCATATGCATTGATGTTGGCTTTTGTCACTTGAAATAAAAACTGCTGTTGGACTTTGGGTTTTGATTTGGGTTTTTACTGACCTGTACACATGTGTTTGCTTGCATCCATATTGTCGCTGTGTCTAGTATGATATAGTTGCATCTGAGCCGTACCACCGCCTTTGTTCTCGAGTCCGACACTTGCGTTGCCCAGTTTCATTTAGTTGTTCACTAGTCTGCATTTGCTAGTGAGGTTGAACTTGGTCTTGTTTCTCCATTTAGTCTTACTGCAGTTGCTAGTTTGAGTTCTGTTGCCTCTTGCACATGCTCTTTGATACAGGGTGAACTTGTTTCACTTGTTGACTCTGATCTCGTGTAGTATTGTTTGGAGTTATTTTGTAGTGGCGAGGCAGTACACGCGTGCGTGTACTGCAGCCCTAGCAGGATTGACAGATTTAGTTGATATTTCGATTGTTAAATTATTTCGTTGGTTCAATTAAATAATTTGAGGTTGTATTCTGAAGTGGTTCATTTTGATTTGAGTTAGGTCCGTTGGCTTTTGGATTCATTGATCTTCTGAGTATTTTATAGACTGTATTGGCGAGGCAGTACACGTTAGCGTGTACTGCAGCCAATCAGCATTGTTGATTTTAAATTGACATTTCAATTGTTTAATTGATTTGGATTGCTGAGTTGTTGTTTAATACAGTTTAGTGTTATATCTGCCGTTATCCGATTCTTTTATCGAAGGAGTCGGATATACGAGATTTTGTGACTGTCGTCTATTTGATATTATTATTGCTTATGTGCTTTAATAACTGAGTTTGAATTAGACTGACCCATGTATTATTTTCTTTTGAATGTAATACTCGGGTCAGACCCGAGTTATTTCAGGTTGTAGATTTTCTTCTTTGAGTTGCTGTTCAGGATATGAAGACTTTTCACATCTTCTGAAGTTGTCCGTGTCATTTTGTAGTAGTCGCGTCATTATATAGAACGATATGTATTCATGTATATTAGTTGATAATGTACTTGTATATATAACTTCTAGAGTCGACAGTTGTAGTTGTATCATATGTATTGTGTCAATTATGTATCAACAGACATCAGTTATATATATATATGAGACTTTTGTTTTTATCTGTGTTCCGCATTTATATTATCTGTGTTATTGTTATATCTAATGTCCTAAACTATTATGAACTATCGTAGTTTGTTTTATACTGATAATTGGATATGTCGATGGGAGTAAATAAATAATAGATGAAAAATAAAAAGTATATACCACTCCTACCGAGATAATCAATATTAGTGTAAGGCCAATTACGGATGGTCGCTCCTATCCAGCCTTATTCTTCGTAATAATAGACAGTATTTCTTTTAATACTCTTTGTTATTATGAGCATAGAGGTGGGGCGTCACAGATATGTATTCATGTATATTAGTCGATAATGTACTTGTATATATATAACTTCTAGAGTCGAGAGTTGTAGTTGTATTATATGTATCGTGTCAACTATGTATTAACTGACATCAGTTATATATATATGAGACTTTTGTTTTTATCTGTGTTCCGCATTTATATTATCTGTGTTATTGTTATATCTAATGTCCTAAACTATTATGAACCGTCGTAGTTCGTTTTATACTAGTATTGGGTGTGTCGATGGGAGTAAACAAATAATAGAAGAAAAATAAAAAGTATGTACCACTCCTATCGAGATAACCAATATTAATGTAAGGTCAATTACGGATGGTCGCTCCTATCCAGCCTTATTCTTCGTAATAATAGACAGTATTTACTTTAATACTCTTTGTTATTATGAGCATAGAGGTGGGGCGTCACAGTTGGTATCAGAGCTTAGGGTTTATGGACATAATATAAAACATAACTTGGATGGAACATATGTTACAACTATTGGTCGATGTTTTATTTGTACTTGAGTCAAAACTAAAGTTTTGAAATTTGGATGAAATTTTTAAATATCTTTATTTAAAAATAATAGTGAAATTGTGTTCTGATGATATGATTGATTTGTGTTCTATTTATCAGAGTGCGCAGCGGAAACAGTGAAACCGTCTTCGCTGAGTACAACTGAGAATCTTTTTGATTTAAAAAATCAAAATACGAAATCGATATGAATTTCAATTGTTGTTTACATAGCTGTAATTATTTTATTTCTTTGAGAATTTCGAATCCGAATTGAGGATTCGAAGAAATTGCAGATATGTGATTTTTGTTGAAATTTCCGCTGGCTTTCTTTTGTATTAATCATCTATTGATTAGATTTTTGCTGTTTTGAATTATCTTCATTGAAGATACATTTGAATGATTTCTTTGTTCATTATGTAGTACGTGCAAAAATTTGAATTGCACGTTACTGCATTTATTTACGTTGAACCGATGCTTGGTTATGAGACGTATTTTGTTGCCGTTATTTTTGTAACGGGATTTTTACACCAATGCTAGATTTTTGAAGCATGGTGTTTTGTTGACAATTTTAATGAATGAAAAGTCACTGATGTCACATTTAGATGTGAATTATTTGGATGAGATATTTGATGTTTTAAAATTACTGTTGCTTTGACTTCAGTAACAGTTAAATTTTTAAAAGTGGATTTTCAAGCGGTTATACCGCAATGCTGATTTGTAACCGTTTTTACGGTATTTTGAGAAGTACAATTTCCTTATCGAAATTGTTACTGATTTGCTGCTTTAATCACGTGATTGGAAAATCGTTTTAAAAATGAAAATTGTTTTATAAATTTTTAACAGTTTACGTTTTCAAAAGAATGAGAAAGCGACTTAAACGATTCAGCAAAATCGAGGATTATGACCCCTTTCTTTTACTGTTTCGCTTAACTCCGGACTTGTCCAGTTGAGAATGTGAATTGTTATTTTTACAAAATAAATAAAATTGTTTTCAGAAATTTTAACAGTTTGCGCTTTCAAAAGAATGAGGAAGCGATTTAAATGTTTCAGCAAAATCGAGGACTATGACCCCTTTCTTTTACTTATTCGCTTAATTCCGGACTTGTCCGTTTGAGAATGTAAAGTGTATTTTTACAAAATACACAATTTTGCACTTTCAAGGAAACGATGAAGTGATTTAAACGATTTAGCAAAAGTGCGGAGTATGGAACCACACTTTTACTATTCCGGTTAATTCCGGACTCGTTAATTGAATATCTGTTGTTTTGATGAATTTGATGATTTCACACTTTCAAGGAAACGATGAAGAGAATCAAACGATTTAGTAAAACACGTGGTATGGGACATGTGCGTTTGCTATTTCGGTTAATTCCGGACTCGTTAATTGAAACATTTTGATGCTTTCGTGTGCTTTCGAGCCACTATGAGGACCTTCGGGTCATTTGTTGGACCTTCGGGTCATTTGTTGGGCTTTCGGGCCACTCTGCGGACCTTCGGGTCAAATACCAGTACTAGACCTTCGGGTCACTCTGCGGACCTTCGGGTCAATCTGATGGGCGCCAAAATTATGTTGAGTACTTGGTAGGCTTCGGCCATTTGTTGTTGCACGTGCGGCGAATTAAAAACTTGCCATCTGATGGGATCGATCCAAGCTTTTATGTTGATTTTCTAGTCTTCTTAATTGATTTCTAGATATTTGTTGCTTCCAATTATCTGCAGGTAATTGGATATTTGTTGATATGAGTTCTGATTATCGTTTTGATAATCAGATATTTGCTTTTTCTAATTATCGCTTGTGATAATTAGATATTTGTTGATATGAGTTCTGATTATCGTTTTTGATAATCAGATATTTGCTGTTTCTAATTATCGCTTGTGATAATTAGATATTTGTTGATATGAGTTCTGATTATCGTTTTTGATAATCAGATATTTGCTGTTTCTAATTATCGCTTGTGATAATTAGATATTTGTTGATATGAGTTCTGATTATCGTTTTTGATAATCAGATATTTGTTGTTTCTAATTATCGCTTGTGATAATTAGATATTTGTTGATATGAGTTCTGATTATCGTTTTGATAATCAGATATTTGTTGTTTCTAATTATCGCTTGTGATAATTAGATATTTGTTGATATGAGTTCTGATTATCGTTTTTGATAATCAGATATTTGCTGTTTCTAATTATCGCTTGTGATAATTAGATATTTGTTGATATGAGTTCTGATTATCGTTTTTGATAATCAGATATTTGCTGTTTCTAATTATCGCTTGTGATAATTAGATATTTGTTGATATGAGTTCTGATTATCGTTTTTGATAATCAGATATTTGTTGTTTCTAATTGTCGCTTGTAATAATTAGATATTTGTTGATATGGGTTTTGATTATCGTTTTTGATAATCAGATATTTGTTGTTTTTAATTATCGCTTTAGATAATTAAATATTTGTCGATTTCGAATTTAATTATCGTCTTTGATAATTAAATATTTGCTGATTTGAGATTTAATTATCGCTTGAGATAATTAAATATTTGTTGATTTTAGATTTAATTATCGCTTGAGATAATTAAATATTTGTCGGTTTTAGATTTAATTATCGCTTTAGATAATTAAATATTTGTCGATTTCGAATTTAATTATCGCCTTAGATAATTAAATATTTGTTGATTTGAGATTTAATTATCGCTTGAGATAATTAAATATTTGTTGATTTTAGATTTAATTATCGCTGTTAGATAATTAAATATTTGTTGATTCGAGATTTAATTTTCGCTGTTAAATAATTAAATATTTGTTGATTTGAGATTTAATTATCGTCTTTGATAATTAAATATTTGTTGATTTGAAATTTAATTATCGCTTTAGATAATTAAATATTGGTTGATTTGAAATTTGATTATCGTTTTTGATAATCGAATATTTGAGATTTGAAATTTGATTATCGTTTTTGATAATCGAATATTTGTGATTTGAAATTTGATTATCGTTTTTTTTTTGTAATTGTTGATTTGGTTTTTTGATTATCGTTTAGATAATTGGATGTTTGCTGATTTTATTGATACGAGGTTTTCTAGTCTCTAATTGAATCTAGATTATGCTGATTTTTATTGAATTGTTGTTTTCTTTCTATCTTTGTTGATAGTTAGAGTTTGCTGATATGGAGTTTGTGTTTTCTAGTTAATTGTTGAATAACTAGATATTGACAGCTTTGCGAATTGTGATTTGGGTTTCATAATTATCTTTGTTGATAATTAGATTTTGTTGTTTTCTAATTATCGTATTGATAATTAGATATTGCTGTTTTGTGATTTCTGTATTATAATTATCTATTGGTAATTGAATATTGCTGATGTTTGCATTTATTCCGGTTGCTGTCTTCTGATTATCTCTTGATAATTAGACTTTGTTGAGAATTTGTAAATTTCTTTTATGAAATTGAAAGATTTCTTTGGTGTTTGTGTTCTCATACTTCATTTTTCTAGCTTAACCAGTTTATGTTAGAAGAATAATTGTTATTGACAACCTTAATTATGAAAATTGCGGGGACGCAATTTTTATAAGGAGGGGAGTCTGTAACAACCCGGAGTTTTCCAACAATTATTTATCATCAAATGACTATTAAACCGGTTGTTAATTGCAATTGCAATTTTGAATCGATTAAAATTCTTTTTTAGGATTGTAAAATTCTTTAATAAAAGTTTGAGTTGAAATTCGAAAAAAAAAATGGTTAGAAGAAATTGTGGGCTGTGAAAACTTAAATTGTGGCCCATACTTGTTGCCGTATTGTGTATCTATGCCTTTTTCTTTGAATTCATTCACTCGTG
This sequence comes from Allium fistulosum, assembly GCA_030737815.1. NCBI lineage: Eukaryota > Viridiplantae > Streptophyta > Magnoliopsida > Asparagales > Amaryllidaceae > Allium > Allium fistulosum. The sequence goes on along the minus strand of CM060902.1, from coordinate 429,770,098 downwards.
GAAAAAAAAACCGATCCCCTTATCATTTTGGATAACCCTAATTATAACGAACGAGCGAAACAAATGGCGGCCTCGTCATCTCCAAATTAGGGCTTCGTCGATCGATGCTTAGGGATGAAGGGCTTCGTGAAATCGAGGGCGCCGAACACTTCGAGACACCACCACTTCGAATTTCGTCGATAAGGTGAGTAATTTGCTCACATCTAATTCAACTCTAAGTACATGACTTTGTGATGATATTTGTCTTCGGTCCCCTTTTGCTTTGCGAATTCGAATTGGGTTTTACTGATGAGTGGATTCTGATTTCACCCACATCTACTTCAAAGTGCTGTTTATAGATATATATCGAGACCTTGACTTTGTTTATACCAGTTCGCTCTCCTTTAATTGAGTTTGTATCTTTATGATGAATCTGTCAACTGTTTTGCTCGGCAGATTGAATTGTTGGAGATTGGTGGTTTCTTTGATTTTTGCACTTCGTATAATCTGATGCTTGGTACTCACGAATTTGATTTTTATCTTGATTCAATTTTCAAATGTGTGATCAACCGAGAGCTGCTTGCCTTCGTCTCGGCCATTCGAGTATATTTTGATAATGATGTTTTATCTTAGCCAATCGATTTTTGTTTTATTGCTATGACTTTGTTCTCTGGTCATCTTGGTTTTGTGAATTTGCTGATTGATTTTGTGACGTTTGAACTTGTTAAATTCTTCGCTTTGAAACTGTTGCGACTCTTTCCTTGTTTTCTACCTGATGCATCTTGTATGGCCATTTACATGAACTCTCTGTTGGTTCATGCCTTGTCATTGTTTATTTAACCGGTTACAGTTGTTCATGTTTGCAATTGCAGTTTCGTTGGAATTTTGGAAATTGTTCGATTATTAGATAATGTTTGGTTGCCATGTCTTTGATATTCTCGGCTTCATCTCCGATAATACTGCTGTTGATTTGACTTGTTTACCTCGACTTTGACTTGGTTATGATGTTGGCCACTGGTCAAATTTTATTTGTTTCAGTATCATTGTGGTCCTTGCATCATGTTTCACTAATGTTGGTCTACATATCCAAGAGCTCACTGACTTGAGTCATGTTGCATTGATTCGTTTGCTTGCATCTTATCCGCAAAGTTTAAACCTACATATTTGAGTTCCCTGTGTACATGATCAATTGAGTTCGTTTTGAGTTGCACTGCATTCCATATTAGTATCATTGGGTCTATTGTAGTTGAACACTTGTAGCTTCACTGTTACCTGGTTGTCAAATAACTGGTCATTTATGTTATAGGCTTGGAGCTGGTAGTACTTGAACCTTCATTTGTTAATATCCTTCGTATATGTGCATTCATACAATCATCGTTAAGCCTGGGCAGTTGAGTCGTTGGGTATGCTGTTGCATTGCATCATGTCGTCGAAGTAACCTAGTTTCACTTGCATTGCTTATTTCTTTATCTTGTACTGTCCAATTGAGTTCACATGTAATTGAGCTCTAGTTGTGTTCATGAGCAGTTTGTAGTTGCTGTTCACGCATGCACATGCTTCACGGCTGTGTGTATGTTCGCATTCATATCCTTGTTGTATCGAGTTGTACCAGTCTTCGAGTTGAGTTGAGTTGAGAGTCATCTCCATTTTTGTTGCACTTCATATTTCAGTGCACCATACCTTGAGTTCTTGTGTAGTTCATGTATTGTCTGCATAGGTGCACTGCTGCTAATTGTTGCAATGTGCTTCGAATTGTGTAGTTGGTTCATCAAGCAGTCTGGATTGTGGTATTTGCATTTGAGTGTAGTTGCTGGACTGGTCTTGTCTACTTGTCATTATTTTGGTCTCTGACCTGATGTACCTTAGTCTGATACCGTTGCATTGTTGTACTTCATGTTCGTATAGGCTCTTGAGTGGGGTGTATTGCATAGCTGAGTTGAATCTGTCTTACTGATGCATGGCCTTTATGTGGTCTGCACTTGCATACTATTGCTGCCTTGTTCTCTTGCTGTCGAGGTTGTTTCTTTTTACGGTTGCAATTGTTTTGGTATAACTGCCTTCGTGCATCTGGCCTTACGAGCCTTTTCCATACTGCTGAATCATTGAAGTTGTGTTAAGTCCTGATAGTAGTGACTCGACCTCTACAGTTTCTACTTTCTGTTAATAATTGGAGTTGTGATGACTTCATCATTGCAGTGGCGAGGCAGTGCACGCGAGCGTGCACTGCAGCCACACTGTATTGATTTTATTGGTATTTCCTTTGCTTTTGATGCGTTGATCTTTTGAGTATACATGCTGTAGTGGCGAGGCAGCACACGCGTGCGTGTGCTGCAGCCCTACTAGAGTTGATGTTTTATATTGATTATTATTGCTTCTATGCACTAATAACTGAGTTTGAATTAGACTGACCCGTGTATTATTTTCTTTTGAATGTAATACTCGGGTCAGACCCGAGTTATTTCAGGTTGTAGATTTTCCTCTTTGAGTTGCTGTTCAGGATATGAAGACTCTTCACATCTTCTGAAGTTGTCAGTGTCATTTTGTAGTAGTCGTGTCATTGTATAGAACGATATGTATTCATGTATATTAGTCGATAATGTACTTGTATATATATAACTTCTAGAGTCGAGAGTTGTAGTTGTATTATATGTATCGTGTCAACTATGTATTAACTGACATCAGTTATATATATATGAGACTTTTGTTTTTATCTGTGTTCCGCATTTATATTATCTGTGTTATTGTTATATCTAATGTCCTAAACTATTATGAACCGTCGTAGTTCGTTTTATACTAGTATTGGGTGTGTCGATGGGAGTAAACAAATAATAGAAGAAAAATAAAAAGTATGTACCACTCCTATCGAGATAACCAATATTAATGTAAGGTCAATTACGGATGGTCGCTCCTATCCAGCCTTATTCTTCGTAATAATAGACAGTATTTACTTTAATACTCTTTGTTATTATGAGCATAGAGGTGGGGCGTCACACGTAGTTTCCCCAAAACCGGAAGTCACCAGAGGGCAATCCATATACTAAAGGTACAAACCAAAATCGTAGTGGTCGCGAATAGGATAATCAGTATGACAAGGTACATGAGGCAATACCAACTAGGATACTAGTAGTTGCGTGATCCGGACTGATGTTGGGCATAGCAGCTACTATCCCAACACCGCAAAACAACACTCCCAAAATCGCGGGGTGCACCCAAATCGAATCACAAAAGCAATAGACATGGTAACGAAGAAGTGTGTCCGCTAGAGGTGGCGAACCTCAATGGCCCGGCGCGGCTCCTGTTTTAGTCATGTCAGGGGTCATCCAATATCGTTCTCTTTCTTCAATCAACGCGTTCATCAAACCATCCACTTCATTCTGGATCAACACTCCGCGTATACTAGTTATTAAAGTGGTTTTCGGTATCGACATAGAGTATGTCCATATCCGATCCCGGTCTCTTTAATAACTACGTATTATTACACCGGTGGCTCTTTTACATTTCAAAATCAATTCATAATTGATAATCAAAAATATCATATTCGCTTCAAAAATAAAAGCCTTTTCAAAATCATCATATCTACTCAAAGTATACGATTTCATTTCAAAATCATTTTCGCCTTAATATCTCATTTCAAATTTCAAAATCATCCTATCTACTCAAAATATACGATTTCATTTCAAAAATCATTTTCGCCTTACTTTTCACAAAACGATTCACATAAACTCGAATTCCAAAATTTAAAATTTAATCCAATTTCAAATCATCAATTTCAACTCGATTCAGCTTCTCAATAAACCATTTCAAATTATCAATTTCAAATACATATTTGAACCACAAAATAAACAATTTCACTTCCAATATATTTCGAAACTTTAAATATTTCACATTTCAAAACAGCTCATATATTTATATAAGAATATAAGATTCGCTTTAAAACCATTTCGTATTCAAATTAGAATATACTTCAAATTTAAACATCCGTATTAAGTAGTTTAATTAATTTTTGGAACAATTCCAATTCAATAAACTTAGATTAACATTCGGATTTCAAGAATTCATTTAAGTATTAACTTCCAAATCAATTTCAGTTCAAATCCTATTCAAAACAATTTTATCTTCAAATTTAATTCAATAGTTTCAATTTAGTCCAATTCACAAATTTCTTTGAATTTCAATTAAATTCCAAATTAATTAAATCTCAATTTCAAATTTATTTTCAATTCCAAACTCAAACTTGAAATATCATTTCATATAAATTTTCTTAGAAATATTCAGAGTTCGATTAAAAGTCTAATCTTTTAAAACAAATCAACTTTCGAAAATTTACGCCGTACTTCAAATTTTTTTTTTTCTTAAAATCTAAACTTCGAATAATTAAACAATTTCATTTACCAAGTTTAAATTTCAACATCTCGATTTTCAATTCAAAATAATTAAATTTCCATAAATTGGATTTTTATTCTTAAAATCAATTCATTTAAATAATTTCAAAACAACTTTTAAAATCATTTAATTTAACCAACCCGGTGTCCGTATATAATTCTCTAACCTATGGCCAAGTGGTTTGTTATTTCAATTAAATGTCAGGGATAAATATATATTACTTAAACCAATCACAGTGTCAGGTGCATGTATAACAGGATATATATAAGCAACTAAACATCCAAACATTTAAATATCAACCAATAGCATCCATCGAAATAAATCATCCAATAGTCAATACAATTCATGGCAATTTCATAGTTATCAATATCGGGAAATTTGATTTCAATTAAATCCTAATTTCAATTTACTGTCAATTTAAATTTTCAACGGTGAATTCACACGACAATCTATATGACAATTAAATTTTTATCAAACAATGACAAATAAATTCATATCACTTCATAATGTCAAATTTAACTACCATAAAGATATTCAGTATGTTGTGAGCGTTATAAAACACTCACCTTGATATCTTGTTGTCACCGAGACGTTCCAGTTTGGAACTAAACCGGACGACTCCCGATTTTAGCCCAAATTTCAACTGTCTCCAAATTCGTCCAAACCAATTTCATTTAGAAGCTCTTTCCATCACGGTCGTAATGCAAAGAGTTTTTTCCAAAACAGACTTCACATGTAGAAGTTATAGATTTTATAAGTTAATCGATTAAAAATGAATAAAGTAAGTCATTAATTTATTTTAATACAAAACCTACCCATCTCTAACAGACCCGGACCAAAAGCCTACCATCATCTTCTTCCCCTATTTCGTCTTGCCTGCACATGAAAACAAGGAACCCATTCACGCGCGTGCACTTTCGAGTGATATAGAGCATGGCTCACCAAATTCACTTTCCGACGATGCCATCGAAAATCTCACGACAAACTCCACCTGCCTAGGTCCTAAAATCGCCGCCCAGACCTCCAGAAACAAACGCGTCCGTAACCTCCTTACCGTGCTACAGTTTTGTATGCGATCACCTGCACTCCACCGCACCACTGCAAATTCCGATCCAACGTGCCGCTCGATTCCCCGAGCTCAGAAACATCACCCAATCTTCCAATTATGCCTTCAACGATTCAAAATGAAACCCTAGCTAGATATGCCACTCAAAATCCACTGTCGATATCTCCAAACCATAGACGCACCTTCAAATGAGCTTGCCAAAACGAAGAGAATGAAGAAATTTGAATTTAGGAACTGGTTCGAGGATTTTTAGATCAGTAATTTGTGAGACATAATTTTCAAAGCTCCCATTTTTATTTTTTTTATTTTCCTATTCTGTTTTCACTAGGATCGGCTGGCTCATGAGGGAAGGAACGTGTTTGAATGGGTAAAGGTCAAAATCATAGGTGACCGAGATGAAAGAATAAACAGCTGAAAAGAAAAGTTGACTTGACCATATATTAATTAATTTCGAAATGTCTCAATTTTTGGTAACTCAAAATTTCGAAACCCTATCGAGGAGTGCTGTTAGGCGTTTATAATGTTATACCCCTATTCCAGATGCAATGGAACGTGTTTCGGAGGCTAATTTGATCGTATGTGGAAGATAGCTTTTTGAATCGAATTAAAATATTAAATTTTCGATATTTATTTCAACGCGTTTCTAACCCGTACGACCAAATGATAACTCCAAACGCTCCGAAATTTGAAATCCGATAATAATACACTATTACGGATCCAATGGAACAGGTTTCGTCAAATTCCGAGACTGTGCCCCGGAAGGCTATTTTAACTCGTCGATTAAATCGACGACCTTTCAAAATTTACAAAATTGCTTAAAATCCCAATTTTAAAATCTTATTAACTCTATTACAATCCCAATATAACTTACATTCACTTTGGAAACCAATTTGAATCATATTATGTCAAATTTCAGTTATTCACTCTATTTTCATATATTAAAATTTCAATATCAAATTAATCATATCAAATTCGGAATTTAATTGTTCAAACATTTGTAATATTAAATTTAAAAAAATTTGATTGTACTTAAATCATTATCTTTTGAAATATTCAAAACGAACTTATAAAATTTAACAAATTCAAATTATAGAACAACCATTTCCATTAATCAGTTATTCAATTTCCGTTATTCAATTATTCAATAAGTTTTAAATACTAAATTTAAACAATTTTGATTATCCAATAATTCATTACCTTTTGAAATATTTGAAATTGAACTTATAAGATTCAACCTTTAAAACCAATTCACATTTTAGAACACTACTTCCATTTTACAGTTAGTCAATTATTCAATAAGTTCTAAATATTTAATTTAAACAATTTACCTGTTCAATATTCAATATTTGATTTTTAATAGATTTTACTTATCAATCAATTACTCTATTATACCCAATGAATTCAATATTTATTATCCTATCCAACTATTGATTGCAACAACATTCACTAAGTAGCATTTATTTTCCAATACTTATTACTATTCAAATCTTCGAAACCAATCTATTAACATTTGTATTTCTACCTAAATAATTCACAATTCTTATTCACTTATTTACATTTATTTTTCCATATATTCCCTTATAACCAAGATATAACATTTGAGTCAATTCAATTAGATTGGAACTCCATTCAGTCTATTAATAATTACTTGGATAATTATTGTTGCAATTCATTCCAGTTATTATTATTCCAAATGAATTACAAATTTTTATTTTTTTCTAACATTAAATCACGAAATCTTATTAAATTAGCTATTTTAATTATTGATAATTTACGGGTCGTTACACTCTTCCCCACTCAAAACTTTTCGTCCTCGAAAAGGAAAAAGAAGGGAAAAGGAACTAAGTAAAGAATTCAACAGTTGATATATTTTATTCAAAATTATCAATTTATAAAACAATGAAATTTCATTTATAAAGTCGTTACTACACTTCCACTATGCTACTCCGATAAGCTTACGAAATTTTCAAGTTGGTTATCCAAATGAGTTATAAATTTTAAAACTTGAAAATTTTCTAACACCCGGATTTACGAAAAATTTCGGCAGAGTCTCCTTTGCGCGGCTCGATCGGTATAGCTACAAAACGCCTCTACGGGCCCCAAACCAACAAAAGAAAAACCAAAAGCCAAGTGGCTCATCAAAATCACCAAGTCCAATGACAAAATAAACATGTACCTTTTGTCGAGCAATCCACATTTTATTGATTTTAAATGCCTGCATCTCATTTACCAATGATATCCAATTATACAATTTAAAAGAATCATTTTATATTTGGCATCTTCAATTTCCAATATTAGCTTTAATTAAGTCTGTAAGCCGTACATATATCATCCGTGAGCAATATCAAATCTAATCGCTTATTCGATCACACAATTTCACTTCCAAACTAGTACCGTTCACACGACTCTCTAGTGCAGACTCAGATTTGGTTCCTTGATTGGAAACTGTTACTCTCCTTGCATAGCCATATACTATGATAGAGAATTCCAGAATCAAATCAAAATCCATATCCAAGGTTCGCCGTCGAGAATCGAGTGAAAAATCCTAACTTGGATCGATATAAATCATCTCGAAATTTTGTGCTCGAATTAGGATCAAATCATTATGCAAATAAATAATACTCATACAACTTACGTATTACCTTTCAATAGATTTTTATACAACGTATCTATATTATATTTCTTTTGCTTACCTTCATTTCATTTACAGTTAATGATTTATAGTACAATATTTATATCCCTAATTTACTTGATATCTATTTCTTACCAAGTATATTCTTTAATACTACCATTTCTTAAACATTATTCGATAGAATTTACTTACTCAAGTCCATTTTTGAACATTATAAAATTTTAAATTCCTTTCCAATTGATTCTTACCCATACCAAATTCTTTTGTTTACATTTACTTCATATTCATAGTTTCAGTTAATAACAAATTTATTTGTGGAACATTTTATTAATCATCACTTTAGTTTAAGTCATTCTATAAAAGTCTAACTTCTTATATATGACTTTTCTTAGTTTACAGTTATCTCAAAGTTACAAATTCAATTTTTTTTCCTATGCAATTTATATTTATTTTGTATAACCAATTTACAAAAGATATTATACAATTCATTTGTCTTCATTCTTAAGTTCACTTACTTGTTCCCTTTATCATTGCATGTTATATTTAAGTATATATAATTTTTATCACAACCAAATTTCCATTCATATACATTTCAATTACTTTTGAGTTTTTCTTACTTTTATATTTCAATTACTTTCGGGTTCTGTTTGTTTGTACAATATCTCATTACATATCCAAAACATTACTTTATCTTTTAACATTTGGTAAGTCTTGTTATATGTTATCAGAATGTAATTTTGGTATTATACAAATTTATAGAATCTCATTTTACTTAATTAGAATGTTCACAAATTTAATTTGTTTAAATCCTCTTTACCTTTCAACTTTAAAGGTACACTACAACTCTAAAGTTTCCCAAAACATAAGCTTAGATATCTTAATCCTCTTATTTTATAAATTCTGGTTATTCACATTTCATTCAAATAATTTGAAAATTATTAGTTAACAGAACTTAGAAATTTAAATGCCCGGTTCTTTTCAAATCGATGGAAATAAATATATACACTTATATCTTCAATATATCAAATCATACCTTTGGAGTTTAAACCAAAACCCATTTACCCAAAATAATTTCGAAGAAAGCGAAGCTTCTTAGAAGTCTTCCCCACTTTGAGACTCGAAAATGAACGTCGATGATGTCGCGCAGTCATCACCGAAATTATTTTCCAGCGACAGAAGAGAGGAGTACTGAATTCATTTCTTCTTAAAATCCTTTCAAAATATTTTCCATAAATATTTTCCAACTAATATCACAATATATTTTCTTCAAAGCTTTGAGAACCATTGTCAAAACCTCCGGGTCTTAAATTCAATATTTTCCAATGTAAATCTATTTTAATTTATAAGTCACCTTTATAAAACATTCTTACAGGATTTTCTTTCTTAAAACATTCCACAAGTGTTTTATCATTGTTCATTTGGTAATTCACCTTATTTATTAAATTACAATATCCAATTAATGATAATAACCAATATTATCATTCCTAACAACCAGGTAAGCTAGATAAGTCATAATAATTTCTGAAAATTTTCTTTATATAAAAAATATAATTAGAGAAAAATTATTTCATTTACCCAATTTCAAAACAATATTATGTCGAATTGTTTTGTTTAAGTGTTTAGAGATCCCTATCAATGACGTTAATTACTCGTATTGACCAGAATCCATAAGCCACTCAATAAATCAACCGACACAATATAAAACATTTTATATCACTAACAAATACGCTCTCTCATATATATACACTCAGCGACTCATCATAGGGTATAACTACCCTATTTATAAAGAGTCAGACCCCACAAAGCTAAGGTTATCGCTAAACCAAAGCTCTGATACCAACTGTAACGACCTGCCTTTTTGGACAGTTTAAACCGACGATCAAATACAAATGCCGATTCCAAACCATTCAAAAGGGCAGATGGTTAATTTGGGGTAAATAAGAAAAAAAAAAGAGGGAAATAAAGGAAGTGAACAACACAGAATCTTGCAGCGGAACGAAAAAATATAATAATCAAATAAACAGTTCATGAAGCTGTTTACTATACATTGATCATTATTTATACAACATTTATCAGAGTTATACATATACAACAGAACAAATAAATAATGCAGCAGACAACATGAAGCAAAGATAATAATAGTAATAGTATACCAAATCTTCATCTTCGTTCTCCAGAATAGATCTTCAATAAGCTGAAAAACTCAGGTCTGACCCGAGCGTAATGAAAAGACAAAACACTCGAGTCAGGACTAAAATATCCTCATGTAAGTTAAATCGATTGTAAATAAATATGAGTACAACGGCGTCAGAGATGTTTACGGGGTTTGACATCTCCTATCCAGTGTCAACGTGAGTGCAATAACTTAAGAGATGTTACGGGATTTTCCATCTCTCAAGGATCCGTTAAACTATCTACTATGTAGTACAATACGCTATTAAAATATGTCTACATTAAAGTAAAGGTATTAAAATAGCGTTAAGCCATGGCCCATTCCACCCTTAACACAGTTTATATTCCCAAGAGCATATACAAGACCGTAGTTTCCCCAAAACCGGAAGTCACCAGAGGGCAATCCATATACTAAAGGTACAAACCAAAATCGTAGTGGTCGCGAATAGGATAATCAGTATGACAAGGTACATGAGGCAATACCAACTAGGATACTAGTAGTTGCGTGATCCGGACTGATGTTGGGCATAGCAGCTACTACCCCAACACCGCGAAACAACACTCCCAAAATCGCGGGGTGCACCCAAATCGAATCACAAAAGCAATAGAAATGGTAACGAAGAAGTGTGTCCGCTAGAGGTGGCGAACCTCAATGGCCCGGCGCGGCTCCTGTTTTAGTCATGTCAGGGGTCATCCAATATCGTTCTCTTTCTTCAATCAACGCGTTCATCAAACCATCCACTTCATTCTGGATCAACACTCCGCGTATACTAGTTATTAAAGTGGTTTTCGGTATCGACATAGAGTATGTCCATATCCGATCCCGGTCTCTTTAATAACTACGTATTATTACACCGGTGGCTCTTTTACATTTCAAAATCAATTCATAATTGATAATCAAAAATATCATATTCGCTTCAAAAATAAAAGCCTTTTCAAAATCATCATATCTACTCAAAGTATACGATTTCATTTCAAAATCATTTTCGCCTCAATATCTCATTTCAAATTTCAAAATCGTCCTATCTACTCAAAATATACGATTTCATTTCAAAAATCATTTTCGCCTTACTTTTCACAAAACGATTCACATAAACTCGAATTCCAAAATTTAAAATTTAATCCAATTTCAAATCATCAATTTCAACTCGATTCAGCTTCTCAATAAACCATTTCAAATTATCAATTTCAAATACATATTTGAACCACAAAATAAACAATTTCACTTCCAATATATTTCGAAACTTTAAATATTTCACATTTCAAAACAGCTCATATATTTATATAAGAATATAAGATTCGCTTTAAAACCATTTCGTATTCAAATTAGAATATACTTCAAATTTAAACATCCGTATTAAGTAGTTTACTTAATTTCTGGAACAATTCCAATTCAATAAACTTAGATTAACATTCGGATTTCAAGAATTCATTTAAGTATTAACTTCCTAATCAATTTTAGTTCAAATCCTATTCAAAACAATTTTATCTTCAAATTTAATTCAATAGTTTCAATTTAGTCCAATTCACAAATTTCTTTGAATTTCAATTAAATTCCAAATTAATTAAATCTCAATTTCAAATTTATTTTCAATTCCAAACTCAAACTTGAAATATCATTTCATATAAATTTTCTTAGAAATATTCAGAGTTCCATTAAAAGTCCAATCTTTTAAAACAAATCAACTTTCGAAAATTTACGCCGTACTTCAAATTTTTTTTTTCTTAAAATCTAAACTTCGAATAATTAAACAATTTCATTTACCAAGTTTAAATTTCAACATCTCGATCTTCAATTCAAAATAATTAAATTTCCCTAAATTGGATTTTTATTCTTAAAATCAATTCATTTAAATAATTTCAAAACAACTTTTAAAATCATTTAATTTAACCAACCCGGTGTCCGTATATAATTCTCTAACCTATGGCCAAGTGGTTAGTTATTTCAATTAAATGTCAGGGATGAATATATATTACTTAAACCAATCACAGTGTCAGGTGCATGTATAACAGGATATATATAAGCAAATAAACATCCAAACATTTAAATATCAACCAATAGCATCCATCGAAATAAATCATCCAATAGTCAATACAATTCATGGCAATTTCATAGTTATCAATATCGGGAAATTTGATTTCAATTAAATCCTAATTTCAATTTACTGTCAATTTAAATTTTCAACGGTGAATTCACACGACAATCTAAATGACAATTAAATTTTTATCAAACAACGACAAATAAATTCATATCACTTCATAATGTCAAATTTAACTACCATAAAGATATTCAGTATGTTGTGAGCGTTATAAAACACTCACCTTGATATCTTGTTGTCACCGAGACGTTCTAGTTTAGAACTAAACCGGACGACTCCCGATTTTAGCCCAAATTTCAACTGTCTCCAAATTCGTCCAAACCAATTTCATTTAGAAGCTCTTTCCATCACGGTCGTAATGCAAAAAGTTTTTTCCAAAACAGACTTCACATGTAGAAGTTATAGATTTTATAAGTTAATCGATTAAAAATGAATAAAGTAAGTCATTAATTTATTTTAATACAAAACCTACCCATCTCTAACAGACCCGGACCAAAAGCCTACCATCATCTTCTTCCCCTATTTCATCTTGCCTGCACATGAAAACAAGGAACCCATTCACGCGCGTGCACTTTCGAGTGATATAGAGCATGGCTCACCAAATTCACTTTCCGACGATGCCATCGAAAATCTCACGACAAACTCCACCTGCCTAGGTCCTAAAATCGCCGCCCAGACCTCCAGAAACAAACGCGTTCGTAACCTCCTTACCGTGCTATAGTTTTGTATGCGATCACCTGCACTCCACCGCACCACTGCAAATTCCGGTCCAACGTGCCGCTCGATTCCCCGAGCTCAGAAACATCACCCAATCTTCCAATTATGCCTTCAACGATTCAAAATGAAACCCTAGCTAGATATGCCACTCAAAATCCACTGTTGATATCTCCAAACCATAGACGCACCTTCAAATGAGCTTGCCAAAACGAAGAGAATGAAGAAATTCGAATTTAGGAACTGGTTCGAGGATTTTTAGATCAGTAATTTGTGAGACATAATTTTCAAAGCTCCCATTTTTATTTTTTTTTATTTTCCTGTTCTGTTTTCACTAGGATCGGCTGGCTCATGAGGGAAGGAACGTGTTTGAATGGGTAAAGGTCAAAATCATAGGTGACCGAGATGAAAGAATAGACAGCTGAAAAGAAAAGTTGACTTGACCATATATTAATTAATTTCGAAATGTCTCGATTTTTGGTAACTCAAAATTTCGAAACCCTATCGAGGAGTGCTGTTAGGCATTTATAATGTTATACCCCTATTCCAGACGCAATGGAACGTGTTTCGGAGGCTAATTTGATCGTATGTGGAAGATAGCTTTTTGAATCGAATTAAAATATTAAATTTTCGATATTTATTTCAACGCGTTTCTAACCCGTACGACCAAACGATAACTCCAAACGCTCCGAAATTTGAAATCCGATAATAATACACTATTATGGATCCAATGGAACAGGTTTCGTCGAATTCCGAGACTGTGCCCTGGAAGGCTATTTAACTCGTCGATTAAATCGACGACCTTTCAAAATTTACAAAATTGCTTAAAATCCCAATTTTAAAATCTTATTAACTCTATTACAATCCCAATATAACTTACATTCACTTTGGAAACCAATTTGAATCATATTATGTCAAATTTCAGTTATTCACTCTATTTTCATATATTAAAATTTCAATATCAAATTAATCATATCAAATTCGGAATTTAATTATTCAAACATTTTTAATATTAAATTTAAACAAATTTGATTGTACTTAAATCATTATCTTTTGAAATATTCAAAACGAACTTATAAAATTTAACAAATTCAAATTATAGAACAACCATTTCCATTAATCAGTTATTCAATTTCCGTTATTCAATTATTCAATAAGTTTTAAATACTAAATTTAACCAATTTTGATTATCCAATAATTCATTACCTTTTGAAATATTTGAAATTGAACTTATAAGATTCAACCTTTAAAACCAATTCACATTTTAGAACACTACTTCCATTTTACAGTTAGTCAATTATTCAATAAGTTCTAAATATTTAATTTGAACAATTTACCTGTTCAATATTCAATATTTGATTTTTAATAGATTTTACTTATCAATCAATTACTCTATTATACCCAATGAATTCAATATTTATTATCCTATCCAAATATTGATTGCAACAACATTCACTAAGTAGCATTTATTTTCCAATACTTATTACTATTCAAATCTTCGAAACCAATCTATTAACATTTGTATTTCTACCTAAATAATTCACAATTCTTATTCACTTATTTACATTTATTTTTCCATATATTCCCTTATAACCAAGATATAACATTTGAGTCAATTCAATTAGATTGGAACTCCATTCAATCTATTAATAATTACTTGGATAATTATTGTTGCAATTCATTCCAGTTATTATTATTCCAAATGAATTACAAATTTTTATTTTTTTCTAACACTAAATCACGAAATCTTATTAAATTAGCTATTTTAATTATCGATAATTTACGGGTCGTTACAAAAATCTTGAGAAAACTCTGAATAACTTTTCAAGAGGAGAAAAATCATTCAACATGTTATTGGGAAATCAACTTTTGCTAACAACAGAAAAGGACTAGGTTTTGGGAAAGCACAAGTTGATGATAATGCAAAAGGTAAGAGTGTCTTTGCTAGATGTGAAATAATTGGTCATCGTGTTGAAAATTGTAGTCATAGGAACAAGAACACAAAATTTATACAAGTTTGGGCTCCTAAGAATTCTACAAACCAATTTCATGTCTATTGGAACAAAAGGACAAAACAAGTTTGGGTGCCAAAAGGAACATATATTAATAGTTTTGGGTCTACTCAAACATATTCATCAAATTATTCTGCCACTAACAACCATGGACCTATAAATAGGTCACAAAAATCTTTTACCATGTAGGTGTGGTGGCAGGCTAAGGAACAACATTAGTGTTGTCTGGATTCTGGCTGTTCCAGACATACAACGGGCGACAAATCAACGTTCCTTAGCCTAGTATAAAGGTGACAGATTCACAATGGGCAAACAACGAAAGATTATCGTACAGGTAAAACAGGTAATTGTATTCATTTTCAAACGATAGATAAAATGTGAAAATCTGCACCATAATCTAAATTAAATCCGCCAGTTATGAGTTATGATTGATGATGTTAATTCTGATTTTTTAATCAATCATCTTTAAAGAGAATTACTTGAAGTAATTATGATGGTTGACAGATTCTAACTTATTTGATATGATCTTACATGACTTGCTCTTATCTATGACTTTGATTTGTGCTTAAAAGTTGACCAACCATTTTTTCATTGAACTTAATCTGTTTGGTCAAAATATGATGTTGATTGATTACTGATTACTCATGCTATAAAAAGGATTTTTAGAAATTGTTGAAACTGTTGAAACTTTATTGGTAAAACTTCAAGAAATTGTTTTTGAAATAATGATGATGGTTTAATGACTGTTGATCTTATGGTTTCTAAATCTGACACTGTGATATTTGGTTGATGGTTAACACGACTTCAATTTAAAGTCAAGTTTGTTGAAAATAATTATGAGAAAGTTTGTTGAAATTTCACAATCTGGTCTATGACATCCAACGAGTGAATATTGAGTGAAATTTAAAGTCAGATGCAAATCACACTGGTAATATAGTTGATAAATTACTAGTGGAACGTGATTATATTTCGAGACATTCATTTGCTGCATCATTTTTCAAAGAAAATATCTGCATATTTTTCACTTGAAATAATTTCTATTTTAGCAGAAATTTTTTTCTTAAAAACCCCTTCTAGAAAATAATTTCTGTTGACCTTGTATAAGATTAGTTATTTAAGAAAATTTGATTTTATAACTATTTTTGAAATTGATTAACTGATCTGACCCCCTAATAATTATCTAAAAAGATAAATAGTGATTGAAAATAAGATGAGTGTTGATATTAATCATATATTATGACGTGAAAAAGTATAATTAGAAAATTTCTTTAGAAATTTAAACAAGAGTTATAAAAACTTTTTGTTGATAAATATTCCATGATCATTTCTATTTCTATCATTTTTCTATCGACCGTCACTCATCAAAAATCAATATAGTATGTCAATATGTGGTAGTTTAAACGACAAATCATTTGTGCTTCAATTTTATTATATTTCTAACAATAAAAAATAATATCCAAAATATTCACTCTCATTTAAAAGTCCTCACGGTTATGCATGGGTGAATTACTTGGATTTTTGATTATGTGCTTCCATGCTCATTTAAAAGTCCTCACGGTTATGCATGTATGGAACGCATATCAAAATTAATTAATTAAATAGACAAGTTGATTCTAATCCCATTTAAAAGTCCTCACGGTTATGCTTGGTTAGAAGATACTTGAATTCATTTTTTTTTAAATTTGGAATACTACTAATCTCATTTAAAAGTCCTAACGGTTATGCATGGTTAGTAGATATTCAAATTCCTGATATAAATATATCACAAATAGACACAACTATATGGTTTTATTTGATGAAATCATTCATATCATTCTAAAGTGGAATATGCATCAATTAAAGTATTTATGATTTTTGTTTGATTTTCTTATTGAAATTCATATTTACATTCGATTGAGCTTTAATATTGTATTAATGTCTATCACTATATCTCTATTTTTCTATTACTATTATTCTTTTGCTGATAACAAAAGGGGGAGAGAAAAGTTAAGATTTTGAAAATAAAGGTCAAAGATTTTCTAATTGCATCAAGGCTCATTTGAATATTTTATTCTCATGCATATATGTAGGGGGAGTATTGTGTAGAAAGAGAGCATTCAAATAGGGGGAGCAAACTGAATAATCAAATACATTTAATATAGTCAAAATCTTAAATATATGTTTGTTATCATCAAAAGGGGGAGATTGTGGAATATGCATGTATATGCTTTTTGTTTGATGATAATAAACATATATACATTCATTTAAATGTATTTGATATTGTACTATTTTATTTTTCACAGATTAAATAGATATTTGCTGAATAAAATAAATAACACAGAATTTGAATTCAAACGAATATTTTATTCAAACAAATATTTATTACAATTTTGATAGTACAATTTCAAGCTCTCACTATATACATCATTTTTGATCACAATACAATTACATCACGATTTCATAGTTACATCATTTCCTCACTACATATCACTCACACTCGTATTTATCTTCAACTTCATTCCAATGTGAATCCAGCATCTGAGCAATCTGCAGAAATATACATTGACGTAGTAAAATTCAAAGGAAATGTTTTTGCAGTATAAAAAAAATGTGTTTTTGAAAATATTATTTGCCTTAGTTATTTGGGTTGTTCGTCATCATTTATATTTGAATTCATCACACACGAACAATGTGACATGCACAGTGTATCACTGTACATGCCACAAGGCCGTGCACACCGATATATGTATATACACTTTGATAATGCTACAGGGACAGGTGAGCACAGGTCAAACCCAAATTATCGGATTCAACTCAAGTGCGATAAATAATGTCGTCACGAGAACAAGGTCAAACCCAAATGCAAAGACGAGTTCAACTCAGGTGCAATATAAATCAAGTCTCGATAATCAGCACAAGGTCAAACCCGAGTTTAAAACTGGATTCAACTCAAGTGAGACTCAATATGTACAGCATGAATCAAAAGTGAACCAGACCCACAACTAACATGACTCAAATGAACAAAGCACCAAATCAGACTCGAGGCAAATGTACAAAACCAATGCAAACAAGTTCAAAACAGTTTACAAGATCATACATGAACGAAGACTGGTGCAACTCAATACAGCGAAGACCAAATCCAGACCAGGCAACAGAGAAGTGCACAAGCACAGTTCAAAGAACTAGACTTGAAGCTTCAAAGCAACAGACCAAACAAAGATGTCAAGTGAGACCAGAAGTGAGACCAGATGCAAGTGAAACCAACCAACCAACAATCAAAGGAATCAGATCATCAAATGAGACCAGAAGAAAGACACAGCAAGTGTTCAACCACAAAATTTCAAAGTGAGGACATGAATATCAATGAAGCTCAATGCACAAAGGCTATAGATACACGGCAGCTCAGTGTAACACAAATGCAATGCCTCAATAATGAAGATACCAAAACCAGAATGGAAAAACACAAAACACAAAACAAAAGATACATGTATGTATACACATAATGTACAACTCGTATGTAACAGTACAACAAAGACTACAGGTCTGAAACTCCAAGGCAAGCACAACTGGAAGCATACATGTGCACAGAGACGGTAGACTATAACCACAACATCAAAATCAAGTGCAGTGAAGTGCAACAACCATTAAACATACAAAGACCAAGCTTGTGAATGTGCAGACCCAATCTAAGAAAGAAGAACCAAAATGACTAAGTTCAGACAGTAGCTACAAGACCAACTCGAAGCATCAGACCAGGTAGTACAAGTATCAAAGACCAGATCACAAGTTAAATATGCTAACCTGAGGTAAGCACACAAATGAAATCCAAAGTCAACATTGTCAAATAATATCAAGTCAAAGTCACAAATTGGTCAAAGTCGAAGTCAACCAGAAATTCACAAAATCAGAAATGGCCAAAGTCAGAAACGTGATGACCAGGGAAAGAACGAACAAGTCAATCTTCGACAACGTGATGATCAACTGATCAAAACCAAAGCCGTGGCAATCACGTACAAAGATGAACAAGTCAAACAAATCGCATGTTAAATTTCAATGACGTGGGAATCTAACTACACGTGAAAATACGCACTTGAACGAGTCAGTGCAAATCATCATCTTTCAAGTGAAATCGAACGGTAAGCAAAAGTGATTGACGAAATCAAATAACTATTAGACGAACAAAAAACAAGGAGATAGAATCCTATATAAACCCATCATCACTAGCAGTAAAAGTATCGAGTTCAAGTACGAAAAAATAGTAAAGCAAAAGGCAAAATTCACATACCAAAGTCGAACTCGTTCAAACATCGAAGTAGCCGAAGCAAGCTTCAACGAAACAAACGATCAATCAAAGTTACTCGCGAGATCATCTTCTCAATCGATCAACAGAAGTCGGTAGCTTCGACAAAGGAAAAAGCCCTAGTTTAACAGAGAATCGCCAGAGAGAGCCGAAGCTCTAATCCCAAAATCTCAACAGGGCAAAGCCTCAATTCTAGATTCGCCAGAGCAACAGGGATTCGAGGAGCCGAAGATCATAATTCCAGAATTGCCAGAGAGAGGTCGAAGCCATATTTCAATTTCACAGAAGAACGTCGCCATTATCTAAAAGGATCGGGCCAGAGAAAATAAGAAAAGGGGATCGAACAAATAAAAGTTGGGCCAAAGTATTGTGGGCTAGAAGGAGATAAGAGCCGGCTGATTAAATAAAAGGGGTTTTAATTTTAATTTAGTTTTAATTTTGGCCAGGGTTATTTTTAGGAGCAAAAGTGATTTAAACTTTCAATTTAATTTTTGCTCCTTGTTTTTCTTTGGATTTTAGTTTTTAGTTTGTACTTTTTAAATCAATTCAGGGTAAATCACCACTTAGGGTTTAGGTAGTGTCAGATTGTCTAGTTAGGATTAGTTCAGTGAGCAGGGTGTGCGAGTTTACGAAACTCTATAGGCGGAGCAGGGTGTGCGAGTCTGTTAGAGTGTTTGTAAGCAGGATACTGTTTAATTCTAGTAGAAATCTGGGAATGCAACAGTAGGCAGGGGTTTGCCGAAGCTGGGTAAATTTTGTGTGTGATTTACTTTTCAGCATATTTATTTCTCTGCAATTTGTTTTTGTGTTTAATTCAGTAAATTCGGTAAAATTTGCTATAACCCTATTCACACCCCCTCTAGGGTTAATCTAGATCCTACAAACACATCTCTAAGAAATTTAGTGAATTACTTCCCTTGGATGGAACTATTCAACAAACCTCATGTATTGGTACTCATCAACAAAAGGGAGCTGCAGAAAGGAAACATAGACGTATTCTAAACTGCTTGATCTAAGTTACTTTCTACTTCTATTCCTAAGGAATTTTGGGTGAATCTGTTCTCACGGTTATTAGACTAACTAACACTATTCCTTCTTCTTACAGTTCGGGTATTTCACCTTTTGAAAAGTTGTATTGACTTGCATTTTATTATTAAAGTGTTTGAGTGTACTTGTTTTGTTCTCCTTCCTCATGTGGAACATAATAAATTATTTTCTTGATATGCAATTTGTGTTTTCCTTGGCTATGTTGAAGGTACAAAGGGTTATAGATGTTTTGATCCAACCACTCAAAAACTTTATTTATCGCGGAATGTTGTTTTTCTTGAATTATACCATTTTACTCTATTCCATCCAACACTTATTAACTAGATCTGATCTAATTCATATTGACCCCTTTTCTGAGGATGATAATAATATTAATAGCCCTACAGAAACTGGAACAACTAAAATCATTGAAGCTGCATCCTCACCTTCTATGGCCCCTCAATCTCTAACCGAGCCTGTAGATCCATCTTTTCATCATTCCACATGCATTCATAAGTCTATAAAATTACCTGATATACTCTTTATCCTTTTTCTTCGTTCTTAAACTCTATTCATAAACTTTTCGAGCCAACTTCTTATAAAGAGACAGTTCTTAATCCTTGTTGGCGAGAGGCTATGATTAAGAACTTTCTACCTTACAAAGGACATGTACTAGGATTTGGTTCCTCTACCTTATGGTAAGAGTGTTGTTGGTTGTCGTTGGGTATATAAAATCACACCAAATCTAATGGATCAATTGAAAGATATAAATCTAGATTGGTTGAAAAAAGGTTACTCTCAACAATATGGCATGAATTATAAGGAGACGTTTGCTCCGATTGCAAAGATGACTATCATTCGTACTCTCACTATTGTAGCTTCCGTTCAAAAATGGTTTATTTTAGAACTTAATTTATTAAATGGTAATCTTCAATAAGAAGTTTATATGGAACCTCCTCTAGGTGTTCCACTTAAAATTGGATACGTTTGCAAACTTAAGAAAGCATTGTAAAGACTTAAGTAAGTACCTCGTGCTTGGCTTAAAACTTTTCTATTATCATTAAATCTCTTAGTTTCGTCTCTAGCTTTCATGATAATGCCTTTTTTGTTAAAAACACTAGTGAAGGAAGCATACTATCATTATATGTTGATGATACGATTATTGCAGGAGATGATATGCATGAAATTTGTTCATTAAAAAGGAGTTAGCTAAAAGATTTAAATGAAATATTTGGATCCTTTAAAATATCTTTTAGGAATTGAGGTGGCATACTTACCAAAAGGTTATATTATTTCACAATCAAAATATGTCATAGATATTCTTGAAAAAGCTAGACTTCCTAATAATAAGGTCATTGGCACTCCTATCAATTTAATGCAAAATACTCTCCTACGGATGGTATACCACTGAAAGATCCTACTTTATACTGTACCATTGTTGGAAGCTTGGTTTATCTTACCATCATCCATCTAGATATATCATATGTTGTTCAAGTTGTTAGTCAATTTGTAGTTTCTCCTACTATAGTTCACTGGGCAGCCATCCTTTGTATTTTAATGTATCTTCGGGGTACTATTTTCCATAGCCTTCTATTTCCATCCACCACATCCTTAGGATTGTGCGCCTACTCTAAAGCTGATAATGGTAGCAATTCCACTGATCACAAGTTTATTAATGGTTTTTGTATCTTTCTGGGTGACTCTTTTATACATTGGAAGAGTAAGAAGCAGTATGTCGTTTCTTATTCTTCAACTGAAGTAGAGTATCATGTTATGACATCTACCTTAAATAGATTGCCTGGCTACGTAGGTTACTTGAAGATATGGGAATGTCTCTTTCTAATCCTACTCCTATGTATTTCGACAATAAGAGTGCTGTTCAAATTTCTTATAATACAGTTTTTTAAGAAAGAACCAAGCATATTGAGATTGATTGTCACATCACACGTCATCATATTAAAAAAGGCATTATTACCTTACCTTCCTTCCCTCTTCCACACAGATTGCAGACGTCTTTACTAAGTCACACTCAATTTCTCATTTTCGATTTTTAGTTGGCAAACTCTCGATGTGTATTGCTGTCGCATCATGAGTTTGAGGGGGAATGTTAAGAGATAATTTGTATATGTTAAAGGATAAATCAGAGATATTTTCAGCATCTAGGCTTTCCCACTTTACACTAGTTTTCCTATTGTATAATCATTTAGGCTCTATCTAATGTACCTACAAATTGCTATTAATGAATTGTATTATGAATAAGCAGTAATAAAGTATTCCCTCTTCCTCTTCTCTAGACTATATTTTATTTTGTTTCCTCTAATAATTTCAATTAAAGGACAACATTTGCATAATGTAGTCGATTCGGGATGAGCTCACATCGAATTAGTAATTATAGCAACCATTTCACCTTTTTAACCCAATATATATAATGATTATCCACTAAAAATTTCACAAGTTTTTTGACTACCGATCGACGTTTCATCCTGACATAATCATTCTTGCTTTCACATTATATAGTCTTCAATATCGAAACATTTTTAGGAAATGTCTTCTTTATATTAATAAGAACATCTTTGGCTCTAACCCCCACAACACTTATATATACATCATTAATTTTTTCTTCCTCTTTTGTTAACCTTCTAGCATAAGCATGATCCACTAACCTGTTAGGCAATTCATGGTAATAAGCACCATTAACTCCTTCAACGCACCATCTATCGAAAACTTGATATGAAATTTTAATGAGAAATGGACAGTCACAGTTTTTATGCCACAACATGGATGTTTCTTTCATTTTTTTAGCATATCATCTCTAGTTTGCTTATTCTTTCGATATTTCTCAGCTCTCCCATAAGTTAAATGAATTCTAGGTTTTCTAGGCCCACCAACTTTATCAGATTAATGACAGGAATAGTCTTAATAATCTTCGCCATCAATTGACACCAATATATAAAAGCATCTCAGGAAGTGAGTACCTAAAAAATAATGCCATACTAAGTAGCAATGATCAACATGTAAATCATGAATAATGCAAAATAAATAACAAACCTCATCCTTAATTAAATTAGCTTTCACATCAATGAATATTTGGTACACATCTTCTTCTTGTCTTACTTCATCTTTTCCGTTTTCTACATTTCCACTATCTTGGTTAAATTAAGGTTCGATTGATTGAAGGAAATCCTACGATATACACAAACATACTAACATAGCCCATATTACAAAATAAACTTAAAAACACTTTTATACCTCATTTACATCAAATTGAACATTATAAAATTTAATTCCATCATCTTCCTTAGTAGAGATAACCAATTGAGAATCAAATCGTACCTCATATTAGAAAAAGTAGAAAATAAGCACAACTGTCAAAACAATAGAGATAATCAAATATACACACAACAAATAGTATTATAACAAATAATAAAACACAAACATTATGAGAATTAAGATCAATGGCGTTAGCTTATAAAAAATATCGTAACGTGCTTATCTTCTTCAGCCATTGATAAACCCAAAACCTAAAAATCTCAAAGTCATAACTAAGAAGTTTAAAAAAAGACCCACTAGCATTTTTTCATCAGCATTAGAAGTCCAATATCAAATGGTCTTCTACTACCGATGGGTATAATCTTAAGAAAATTCAAACGACCCACTAATATGGCTTATGAATCGTCGATCAGTGATACACAATCGAATGATTTTGGTAATTTAAAAGAAAATGAAAAACGGTCTTCATACACTTGTCCGGTGGTAAACTGCCATCCAATTTGGGTAAACTAGACCGTATGACATTTTGTTGTTGGTAAAACGAAGTCCTTAATGGAGTACATTTAGCACCACTCAAGATTATGTGCGTCGTAATTGATTGCAGATCATATGCCCAATAAAGCAAGCTTTTCAACCAACATAATTGCACTATAATAACTCATAGATTACCTCAAAAAAAGAAATAAATTTTAATATTAACCACGTTGTTGCCATTTAAAATTTTTCCATTTCATATACTTTCTACATACATGATTGCCAAATGCAGGGCATTATCCTGACCAGTTAGCGTACATGTAAATTTGTCTCCAGAAATGCTCCTTGCTTCCAGGGTTCACAATCCCATCAGTTAAGAATTGTTATATCTTTTTCAAAATTCTAAAGATCTATTTATATCCTATACTAACAATTTCAGTTAGTCTGCGAGTTAATGGTAAAAGAAGATTATATATATATATATATATTATTCTCATGTTTGGAGTCTGTCTTCAATGTTCTAAATAGAAAAAATTAATCACATAAGTTTTCCACTAACGTGATTGTATAAGCTTAGCTGAACTAAGAATAGAGGTCTAGATGCTAACTGTACTCCGTATCTAAAATAATTTAATATTTAAGATTTTTTTTTTCTGTTTTTTGGGTAGAATAACACATCTAACATTATTTTTTGATGGACAAACTCTATCCATTGACCTAGGAAAAAAACCAATCCCAACTTTAGACATTGTTCAAAATTTATACACAAATATGTTATTTATTCTTTATATAACATCATTTTATACTCATATAATTTAAATTTGCGAAAGCACAATTTTTTGTTCAAAAAATTACACTTGTGCAATTTCAAATTGCGCAAGTGCAATTGAAATTTTGTTCTTGCATTGAATTGCGCAAGTGGAAATCTCAATCTAGCGAAAACTATGCTTATTTTTGTAATAAGCTTTGACCGAGGGTTAAAATTGTAATAGGTATTTCTGATATTTCATAAGCAAGTGAAATTTGCTTTTACGATATGAATTAATGAACTCTCTTGGTCAATGAATGTTATATGAGTGATCAAAGTTTAAATATATGTGATAAAATTGCAGATTTCTTGAACTATACCATTTTACTC
The DNA here is from genome assembly GCA_030737815.1 of Allium fistulosum. Classification (NCBI taxonomy): domain Eukaryota; kingdom Viridiplantae; phylum Streptophyta; class Magnoliopsida; order Asparagales; family Amaryllidaceae; genus Allium; species Allium fistulosum. The sequence continues at coordinate 429,744,854 of CM060902.1, read as the reverse complement.
TATTCCATCAAACACTTATAGTTTAACCAGATCTAATCTAATTCATATTGATCCTTTTTCTGAAGATAATAATAATACTAATAGCCCGATAGAAACTAGAACAAGTGGAACACTTGAAGCTGCATCCTCACCTTCTATGGCCCCTCAATCTCTAGCTGAGCCTGCAGATCCATCTTTTCATCATTCCACATGCATTCGTAAGTCTACAAAATTACCTGATATACTATTTATCCTTTTCTTCATTCTTAACCTCCATTCATAAAGTTTTCGAGCCAACTTCTTATAAAGAGACATTTCTTAATCCTTGTTAGCGAGAGGCTATGCCAAAGAACTTTCTACCTTACAAAGGACAGGTACATGAGATTTGGTTCCTCTACCTTACTGTAAAAGCGTTGTTGGTTTTCGTTGGGTATATAAAATCAATGCCAAATCTAATGGAATAATTGTAAGATATCAAGCTAAATTGGTTGCAAAAGGTTACGCTCAATAGTATGGAATGGATTATGAGGAGAGTTTTGCTCCGATTGCAAAGATGACTATCATTCATACTCTCATTGTTGTAGTTTCTATTCAAAAATGGTTCATTTCAGATCCCAATTTTTAAACTGCATTCATGAATGGCATGTTCAAGAAGTTTATATGGTACCTTATCCAGGTGTTCCACTTGAATCTGGATAAGCTTGTAAACTTACGAAAGCATTGCACGGACTTAAGCAAGTACCTCGTGCATGGTTTATTAAAATTTCTATTGTCATTAAATTTCTTAGTTTCGTCTCTAGCTTTCATGATAATGCCTTTTTTGTTAAAAACACTAGTGAAGGACATATACTATCATTATATGTTGATGGTATGATTATTACATGGGATGATATGCATGACATTTATTCCTTAAAAAGGAGTTAGCTAAAAAAATTAAATGAAAGATTTAAATCCTATAAAATATCTTTTAGGAATTGAGGTGGCATACTCACTAAAAGGTTATCTTCTTTCTCAATCAAAATATATGACAGATATTCTTGAGAAAGCTAGACTTACATATTAATAAGGTCGTTGACACTCATATCGAAGTTAATGCTAAATACCCCCCTTTAGATGGTATACCACTGTCAGATCCTACTTTATACTGTACCATTGTTGGAAGCTTGGTTTATCTTACCATCACCTGACCGGATATATCATATGTTGTTCAGGTTGTTAGTCAGTTTGTAGCTTCCCCTACGATAGTTCACTGGGCAGCCATCCTTCGTATTGTAAGGTATTTTCGATGTACTATTTTCCATAGCCTTCTATTTCCATCCACCTTATCCTTGGAATTGTGCGCCCACTCTAAAGCTGATTATGGTAGCGACCCCATAGATCGCAAGTCGATTACTGGTTTTTGTATCTTTCCGGGTGACTCTCTTATATCTTGGAAGAGTAAGAAGCAATATGTTATTTCAATTGAAGCAGAGTATTGTGCCACCTATCACCAAAGAGATTGTCTGGCTACGTAGGTTACTTGCAGATATGTGAATGTCTCTTTCTAATCCTACTCCTATGTATTGTGACAATAAGGGTGTTGTTCAAATTTCTCATGATTCAGTTTTTTAAGAAAGAACCACGCATATTGAGATTGATTGTCACATCACACACCATCATTTAAAAAAAGGCATTATTACTTTACCTTTCTTTCCCTCTTCCACGTAGATTGTAGACTCTTTACTAAGTCATACTCAGTTTGTATTTTCAATATTTAGTTGGCAAACTCTCGATGTTTATGGTTGTCGAATCATGAGTTTGAGGGAGAATGTTAAGAGATAATTTGTATATGTTAAAGAATAAACCAGAGATATTTTTAGTATCTAGGCTTTCCCATTTTACAATAGTTTTCCTATTATATAATTACTTAGGCTCAAATAAATGTGCCTATAAATTGCTACTAATGAATTGTATTATGATCATGTAGTAATAAAGTATTCCCTCTTCTTCTTCTCTAAACTATATTTTATTTTGTTTTGTTTCCTCCAATATTTTCAACGAAATTAAAGGAATCGTTTGCATAATGCAGTCGATATATGATAAGCTCACATCAAATTAGTAATTCTAGCAACCATTTCACCTTTTGTAACCCAATATACATAATGATTTTCCATTTAAATTTCATAAGTTTTTGAACTACCGATCAACGTTTCATCCCGACATATTTTGCTTTCGCACTATATCGTCTTCAGTATCGAAACATTTTCAGGAAATGCCTTCTTTATATTAACAAGAACATCTTTAGCTCTAACCCCCGCAACACTCATATATACATCATTATTTTTTTCCTCATCTTTTGTCAACCTTCTGGCATAAGGATGATCCACTAACATGTTAGGCAATCCATGGTTATAAGTACCGTTAACTACTTCAACGCACCATCTATCAAAAACTTGACAGGAACCTTTAATAAGAAATGGACATTCACATTTTTTTGCGCCACTACATGGATGTTGCTTGGTTCTCGATCTACTGAAAACTATGTCGATTTTTGTAATCTCGATCTACCAAAATCTCTACATTTGTTCCTTAAAAAGGAGTTAGCTAAAAAATTTAAATGAAAGATTTGGATCCTATAAAATATCTTTTAGGAATTAAGGTAGCATACTTACCAAAAGGTTATCTTCTTTCTCAATCAAAATATGTCACAGATATTCTTGCAAAAGCTAGACTTACTAATAATAAGGTCGTTGACACTCCAACCGAAGTTAATGCAAGATACTCTCCTTTGGATGATATACCACTGTCAGATCCTACTTTATACAATACCATTGTTGGAAGCTTGGTTTATCTTACCATCAACCATCCAGATATATTATATGATGTTCAAGTTGTTAGTCAGTTTGTAGCTTCTCCTACTATAGTTCACTAAGCAACCATCCTTTGTATTTTAAGGCATCTTCGATGTACTGTTTTCCATAACCTTCTATCTCCATCCACCTCATCCTTGGAATTGCGCACCTACTCTAAAGTTGATTATGGCAGCGATCCCACAGATTGCAAGATGATTACTAGTATTTTTATCTTTCTGGGTGACTCTCTTATATCTGGAAGAGTAAGAAGCGTTACGTTGTTTCTCATTCTTCAACTGAAACATAGTATTGTTCTATGGCATCTACCACCAAATGACTACGTAGGTTACTTGTAGATTTAGGAATGTCTTTTTCTCCTACTCCTATGTATTATCTACCACCAAATGGCTACGTACGTTACTTGCAGATTTAGGAATGTCTCTTTCTAATCCTACTCCTATGTATTATAACAATAAGAGTGCTATTAAGATTTATCATAATTCAGTTTTTCAAGAAAGAACCAAGCATATTGAGAATGACTGTCAGATCATACGTCATCATCTTGAAAATTGCATTATTACCTTTCCTTTCTTTCCCTCTTTCACGAGATTGCAGACTTCTTTACCAGGTCACATTTAGTTTCTCGTTTTTTATTTTTAGTTGGCAAACCCTCGATGTTTATGGTCGTCGCATCATGAGTTTGAGGGGAAATGTTAATAGATAATTTGTATACGTTAAAGAATAATTCAGAAATATTTTCAGTATCTAGGCTTTCCCATTTTACAGTAGTTTTCCTATTGTATAATTACTTAGGCTCTAACAAATGTACCTATAGATTACTATTAATGAATTGTATTATGATCAAGTGGTAATAAAGTTTTCCCTCTTCTTCTTCTCTAAACTATATTTTATTTTGTTTTGTTTCCACCAATTATTTTAGCAAAATTAAAGGAAAGCATTTGCATGATGTAGTCGATTTGGGATGAGCTCACATCAAATTAGTAATTCTAGCATCATTTCACCTTTTGTAACCAAATATACATAATGATTTTCCACTAAAAATTTCCCAAGTTTTTGAAATATCGATCGACGTTTCATCCCGATATAATCACTTTTGCTTTCACATTATATAGTCCTCAATATTGTAACATTTTCAGGAAATGTCTTCTTTATATTAACCAGAACATCTTTGGCTCTAACCCCCGAGACACTTATATATACATCATTTTTTTCCTCCTCTTTTGTCAACCTTCCAGCATAAGCATGATCCACTAACATGTCAGGCAATTCATGGTTATAAGTACCATTAACTACTTCAACGCACATCTATCAAAAACTTGATAGGAACCTTTAATGAGAAATGGAAATTCACATTTTTTGTGCCACCACATGGATGTCTCTTTCGTTTTTTTATCATTTCATCTCCTTTTGTCTTATTCTTTCGATATTTTCTGGCTCTCTCATAAGTTAAATGAATTCTAGGTTTTCTAGGCCCACCAACTTTGTCGGATATACTAAAGACAAGAACAGTATTAATACTCTTCGCATTTAATTGCGCCAACGTATAAAAGCATCTCGAGAAATGAGTACCTAAAAAATCATGACATACTAAGTAGCATTGATCAACATATAAATCATGAATAATGCAAAATAAATAACAAACCTCATCCGTAATTAAATTAGCTTCCATGTCAATGAATATTTGCTGCACATCTTCTTTTTGTTTTATTTCATTTTGTCCATTTTCTACACTTCGACTATCTTGGTTAAATTTAGGTTCAATCAGTTGAAGGAAATCCTACGATATACAAACATAGCCCATATTACAAATTAAACAGAAAAACACTTTTATATCTCATTTACATCAAATTGAACATTATCAATTTTAATTCCATCATCTTCATTAGTAGAGATAACCAATTGAGAATCAAAGCGTACCAACTATTAGAAAAGGTAGAAAATAAACAAAACTGTCAAAGTAATAGAGATAATTAAATATACATACAATAAATAGTAGCATAATAAATAATAAAACAAAAACATTGCGAGAATTAAGATCAATGGCGTTAACTTATAAAATATATCATATCGTGCTTATCTCCTTCAGCCATTGATAAACCCAAAATCCTAAAAATCTCAAAGTCACAACTAAGAAGTTAAAAGAAAGACCCATGGGCATTTTTTCATCGGCAATAGAAGTCTTATATCAAATGGTCTTCTACCGCTGATGGGTATAATTTTAATATAATTCAAACTACCCACAAAAATGGCTTACGAACTGTCGATCCGTGATACACAATCGAACGATTTTAGTAATTTAAAAGAAAATGAAAAACAGTCTTCATTTTACCCAAATCGGCTTCATAAACTTGTCTGGTGCTAAACTGTCGTCCGCTTTGGGTAAACTGGACCGTATGACAGTTTTCTGTTGTTGGTAAAATGAAGTCCCTAATGTAGTGCATGTAAGATTTAGTGGTGCAATATTTCGAATTGCAGAAGATTTGGAAGATATTATTGATTTCAGTGATACAATATTTCCAATTGGAGAAGATTTGGAAAATACTGTTGATTTCGGTGATAAATATTTCCAATTGCAGAAGGTTTGGAAAATATTGTTGATTTTGATGATAAAATATTTCCAATTGCAGAAGATTTGAAAGATATTTGAGATAATTACTCAAATATATATTGCATTTTTTATAGCATTAAAGAGAGTATTAAATCACCTACATGAGAAGAAGAATTATTTTGGGAGATTGAGGTAATCAATTAATTCCCTAATTAGATGATTAAAAAAGGAATCTTATCAGGCGTATGTAAATTGGGGGAAACTGGAAAATCAAATGCATAAACGTTTCCTATATGAATAGGAGAACTAATGAGGAATTGATTTTTGACCATAAATCAATTACTTCAATTCCGAGTAATAATCTCTATATAAAGGCAGAGATTAGCATGAGTAGAAATATTTCTCTTGGTTGTATTTCTTATTCTTCTTATCCCTTATCAACCTTGTAAAATTTTCTCCTTTTAGAAAGTAATAAAATCTTCTCTCCCCAAGTGGATGTACACTATCTCGCGGTAGTGGAACCACTATAAATCACGTGTGTTATTTTCTTTTATTACTTGATCTATGATTGCTTTTAGCTAGTGACTATCCATTGCTTTTTTGCCTCACCATCGATCCACTTCTATTTGTTTTTCCACAAGGTTGGGTTTTTGTTCCTAAGGCGATCTTGAGGGATTTTTTTCCGCAACAGTCTGGTATTAGAGCGACAAGGTTGATTGAGAAAGGTTGTTAGGCATTATGGTAGGAGATGAGGAGAGTCCAACAACTGTACCAAGACCCTATGTTAGAGGGACCTATATTGCGTTAGGATCTAGTTTAGCAATAGAGAAGTGGAATGGTGATAAAGATTTATGTTAGAACCTCGAATTTTGATGTTTTGATTGTGACAACTATATAAGTAAATATTATATGAACTAACCAAATTTGCAGGAGAAGAAATCGTTAGAGAGATAATCACAAAAATATGAATACCGGGTTCCAAATGTACCCACATTGTATTATTAAGTATAAAGTCTGAGTCTAGAAGTAGAAATATGTTAAAATCTCCCCGAAGTGGTATATATATGCACTCAAAATAAAAATATTGGCAAATCAAAGAAGCTACATGGAAACACTACATTCAGCCGGCTGAATGACCCTTGTCAACCGACTGAATGCTGTGCATGTTCAAAAAATAATATGAACATTCAGCCGGCTGACTTGGAATATTCAGATGGCTGATTTATACCATTTTTGCACTATTTCTTTATTGTTTTGATTTTCAATCGATTTAGCTGGCTGAAACGTTTAGTTCAAACGGCTGAATCTTCATAACGGTTAGTTTGTGGAGAGACACTTCATTTTCATGAAACAAAACTAACTCTTGATTCAAGACTTGCTTCCATATCTTTTCATGGCTACCTTTCATGAATGAATACAACTCTTAATCTCTATAAATAGCCATGAATTCCATTGTTTTGTCAATTCTCATTCTTATTTCTAATTTATCTTACTATTTGAACTTTAAGCATTCAATACTTATAAACTTCATTCTAATCACTTGTTCATTCAAGAATACTTCATTAGTGATCTAATAAACTTCCCGTTTTCATGAATTACATGATATACGATAAAGGAGAAGATTATAGGAAGGATGTACTCTAAAGACTTATCTGTGCTATTAAAAGAGAACATTCAGTTTGATAATTTTCTATATTATTGAAGTCTTGTTCGGTTGCTCAGGCGGTTGAAGTCTTATTCTGTTGCTTAGGCGGTTGAAGTCCTGTTCGATTGCTCAGGCATTGTAATACCTGTTCCTCCGGGTTAAGTGACGGTTGATAGTTAAATTCCAAAAGGCGTCCGGGACTATACGTAGAACGAGAAGTTCGAGCCAGTATAAAAATCTCTGGTGTCCTTTACTTTATTACTTCACTGTTTCATTTACATTCTGCATAAGTAGATAATTTATTTAATATTCCATATTGCATGATCCTTAGTCAATCACATTTGAATAAAGTAAGGTCCTATCGATAGGGGAGTATCGAGTCGGGGGGAGAATATTTGAATCCTTATATTTAATTCTTACATAGTTGTCATCATCAAAAAGGGTGAGAATGTTAGAACCTCGAATTTTGATGTTTTGATTGTGACTACTGTATAAGTAAATATTATATGAACTAATCAAATTTTCAGGAGAAGAAACCGTTAGAGAGATAATCACAAACATATGAAGACCGGGTTCTAGATTGTACCTACATTGTATTGTTAAGTGTAGAGTCTGAGTCTAGAAGTAGAACTATGTTAAAATCTCTCCGAAGTGGTGTGTGTATATATATATATATATGCGCTCAAAATAAAAATATTAGGAACTCAAAGAAGCTACATGAAAACACTACATTCAGCGGGCTGAATGACCCTGGTCAGCGGACTGAATGTTGTGCATATTCAAAAAATAATATGAACATTCATCCGATTAACTTGGAATATTCAAACAGCCGAATTAAACCATTTTTGCACTATTTCTTCGCTGTTTTGATTTTCAATCGATTCAGCTGGCTAAAACGTTTAGTTCAGACGGCTGAATCTTTATAATGGCTAGTTTTTCAAGAGGTGCTTCATTTTAATAACAGAAACAACTCTTGATTCAAGGGTTGCTTCCATATCTTTTCATGGCTATCTTTCATGAACGAATACAAGTCTTATCTCTATAAATAGCCATGAATTCCATGGTTTTGATAATCAATTCTCATTCTTATTTCTAATCTATCTTGCTATTTGAACTCTAAATATTCAATAATTATAAACTTCATTCTGATCACTTGGTCATTCAAGAATACTTCATTGGTGATCTAATAAACTTCCCGTCTTCACGAATTACACGATATACCACAAAGGAGAATATTATAGGAAGGGTGTACTCTAAAGACTTATCCATGCTATTAAAAGAGCACATTCAGTCAGATAATTTTCTATATTATCGAAGTCATGTTCGGTTGCTCAGTCGGTTGAAGTCCTATTATATTGCTTAGGCGGTTAAAGTCCTGTTCGGTTGCTCAAGCGGTGTGATATTTGTTCCTTCGGGTTAAGTGAGGGTTGATAGTTAAATTCCAAAAGGAGTCTGGGACTGGACGTTGAACGGGAAGTTCGAACCAGTATAAAAATCTCTGGTGTAATTTACTTTATTACTTTACTTTTACATTTATATTCTGCATAAGTGGATGTTTATTTAATATTCCATATTGCACGATCCTTAGTCACATTCAATTTTGGTATTGAACAACATCTTTGTAAGCTTATACCCTTTGGAACGTGAATGTTCACCAAATAGGGCCTTAAGGCTATCAAATATCTCATGAACATACATGTTTTCATGCTGCATCTGCAATAGCTTGACTAACATAGACAACATGAAAACTTGGGCAATCTCTAGGTCCAGAACCCATTCCTCATAAGAAGGTCTAAGTTTGGGGTCCGCATCATCGGCGAGTTATTCTTTAGGATCGTAGGTAATAGACGACCAATGGCGCTCATAAGTCTACGCTATCTAAATCACTCTTATCGATATAGTTGTGTTCGGTAAGCTTGTCACTGTCACAAAATAGTTTTGGTGTAAACATTTTCTACAGGTTTTAAATTGGTAGATTAGGATACTTCATAGTAGATGGTCTTATAATATTAGAAATGCCAAACTTTATGTTTCATTTCACTAATAAGCTCCCACCAGTCTTTTATGTATTTGCAAACCCAAAGATGAAACATGGAAGCCTTTCGACTTCAGTAGTGGGTGTTAGGACTTGTCTATCTTAGGATTCTGACCTTGAGTTTTCTCAACAAATTACAGCCCCATATACGATGGATAACTCCTCATTGGTTATATCATAAATAATTCATAACCCATGGTTTCTTGTCCTAATCTCATTTCGACCTTGAGTTTGCTTAACAAATCGAAAGAGATTATTCACTTGCACCTATCATTTCATGAGTATAGTATATGTTCCTTGAGTTTGCTTAACAAATACATACAGCTATTTTATCTCGTCTATTCTATACTAATAATACTATACATAACATCTCTAGTTTGAGTTTTCTCAACAACTAGAGAGTGTGCAAGTAACTTATTAGTATATAAATGGTAAAGGACAACTTTACGTTAAAGATTCATAATCTTTAATATATTATATTAAGTGATATCGACTTATGGAATAACCTATTTCTTAGGAAATACTTCATGATTCAAGTGTCAGATAAAGCGAAAATCATGGTATACGTATATTTATCCTTTAAGTCTATTTAGGGTTTCTTAATGTTCTACCTTTGATTTATACATTTATATTATAATAAGTTTTATAACTTTTATAATTTGATTTACTTATATGATAGTCTTATGTATAATACTGTATTAATTAAGTGTTATTTAATTGATTTTAATAAATTAACATTTTAATTAATTTTATATTATTCAATTATAACATTTTATATTGAAATATATATTATAACACTTATAGTTATATACATATATGTGTCTGTTATTAATTATATGTTTTTAATTTGGAAATTCATTTATATGCATGTATACTAACAACATAACATGTATCTTATATATATTATACATGTATATATATATATATATCTCTTATTAACCTTTTAATTAATTTATTCATTTTATTAATCTTATTAATATTCATAATTTTCGAACTTATATTTATTTTATTTCCAAAACATTTTTACTAAGTTATACTAGAACATTCATAATATATCTCTTATTTTAAATTTAACTTTCAAATTCAAAATTTTATTTTAATTTCAAAACAACTTTGAAAATTAACCTAAGACTCAATTCAAATTTGGCATTTTTTTATTAATTAAAGGAAACCTTTAGCTCATATAACTTTTCAGGCTAGGTCGATAGCCAAGTAGGGCATGATACTTGATTAGCCAAACCTAATCCTAGACAATCCTTTCTAGACATGTAACGACCCGTAATTTTCAATAATTTAAATGTGTTAATTTAATAAGATTTTGGTAATTAAATATTGAACGAAATAAAAATTTGTAAATTAATAATGAAGTAATAACAAAAATGAAGAGAACAATGATAATTAAAGATAATAATTAATAATTTGGATGTAATTCCAAATAAATGGAATAATGTAAATGTTATACTTGGTTATAGGATTTAATATAAGAAACAAATGTATATATTTAATTATTGTATAAAAGTAGATAGTTAATGACAATTGAATAAAATAAGTATTATATAAGAATTGTAACATTTGTTTGTGAATAATGAATTCATAAGTGTAATTAAAAGTTATGGTAACAATTATTATAAGTTACATGTTTATTTAGTTAGTTGAATTGAAATTGAAATCAATTTTAAATAAATGTACATTAATGTGAGATGTAATACAATGTTTAGAAGTTGTTAAATTAGAGTATATTAAGGTAATGAAAGGTAAAACAAAGGTTAACTAGGTTTATAGAGTAATAATGGACTTAATAAAAAGATTGGAATTGAATCAAATCAATTTATTGGAATTAATTATAAATAATTGGAATTCAATTTATAATAAATGAATTTATTGTAAGTAAATGAAATTAAATACTACGTTAATTGAAATTAAGATGAAATTGGAAATTATTAATGCACTAAGATATATATCTGTAAGATGATACTTTATTTAATAACAGTATTGAAAATCAAATAAATGAAATTTTGGAATTCTTATTTTAGTTATTGAATTTTTGAAATTGAGATTAAACAAGGTTAATTGTGAAATATTCCATAGTAAATTGATATAGAAATTTGTTTTAAAGGACTATAAATCACTAAGTAATCTAGAGTGATAGAAATTGTAAATTATTAAATATTGAATCGGAAAGTTATTAATTAATTTAATAGTAATTAATTTAATTAACGTGAATAGCCATTTTGGCCACTGACTTGGATTTCAACGAAACCAGTTTCATCGGATCCGTAACAGTGAATTATTATAGGATTTCAAGTTTCATAACGATCGGACTTGTCGTTTGATCGTACGGGCTCGAAACGCCTAGAAATCAATTTAATTGAAGTCAATTTGAAAATAAGCTGATTTTAACATAACTTCTTCATACGATAGAATTTGGTCTTGAAACCTATTCCATTGAGTTTAAAAATATTGAAACCATCTATTTTGATATATGGGATGACCCATTTTCGTTCCGAAGACAGAACGGGCTTTTCGGGTCGTTTAACGTTCAAAAACCTAAATCAAATCTGGTCCATTCTTTCTGTTTTTAGCTTTGCCTATAAATAACATGTTATAAACCCTAGGTTATTTCTTATTTCATTTTATCTGTACGTACATTTCCTTCTCAACTCCTCATTCCAATGGCAGACAATCAAAACCCTAAATTCAAATTGCAAATCCAAATCAAAAATCAAATTGAAAATTTAACTCCTCCAAACCCTAGGTTATTTCTTATTTCATTATATACCGTTTTGAAGCTCTCGATGAGCGTAATTTGCTGGTATGATTTGTTTTTGCAAATGAGTCATCGATTGACCTGAAATCGTTGAGCATTTCCGGCCGTTCGTAGTTGGTCGTGTGATTTTGACGGTGGATCTTCTTCTCCTTGGCAATCGGAGGCGACCAGTGGGTAGCGGAGGCCTAGCAGCGACAATCCAATGGTTTGGTGCTAGCCGTCATTGATCGTGGTTGCCAGAAAATGTTGGAGGACGACCGAACTGCGAGCACGAATGGGAGGCGCTGGAGGGCGGCGCACTGGACATGGATGTGGGGGTTAGCGCGGCTCTGGGAGGGGATGTCAGTGGTGCCCTCTGATCTCGACAACGTTGCCTTAGGCGGCGATGAAAATTGCCAAGTGATGGCGGATGTGCATGTCGATCGTGAACGGTGAGCTAGGGTTAAGGTAGAGTTCAAAGGTGACGTGCCCGTGTGCCATTGGCTCGTTTTATTTTTATTTAATTTTTATCCAATTGTCGTAATCGTCATAACTTCCTCATACGATATCCAATTTACGTGCAGTTTCTTTTGTTAGGATCATTTTCAAATTTCGGACACTTTGACGCTGGTTTGGACTAATTCTGAGACCGTTCAAATTTTGGGCTTATTTTGAATTTAAATTTAATTTAAATTCAAAAGGTGAGTGTTTTTACCCACTCACAACTTCTAAAATTTCTTGTGTTTGTTAAATTAAATTTATGATGTGATTAGAAATTTATTTATGACTGTTTGGTATATTTTAAATCATCATCTCAGTTAATTTGAATTTATTTGAATTAGATAGTTATTTAATTTATTATTGAATATAAATTACCTGTTAAATACCTGCTATTGATTATCAGTTCTATATTGATATTTATTGATTGATTTGGATGATGTTTGTAATGGATGTTGATTGTTGATATTGGATGAATGGATGTTTATTTTATATCGTTATAAACTGCAAGTTCACTATGGGTTGAAATGATACATACCCGAATGATCAATAGATTAAGGAAAAATCATTATGGGTTGAAATGATAGACTCGAGAGATTTTATTATTAATTTGGGACTGCGGTTTGAAATGATATATAACCGTAACATTTTAAATTGCGGATTGAAATGATAAATATCCGTATCACTTGACCCTAAGGTAGAGAATTATATACGGACACCGGATTGGTTAAATTAAATGATTTTAAATCCTTAATTATCGAATTTAACTAATTGATATTTTGAAATAAATTTTGATTTATGTAAATTGAAGTATAATTGGAAAATCAAGTTTATGATGAGATGTGTATTGGATTAAAAGGAATTGTTTTAAGAAATTAAATTGGAAGTTTAAAGTTAAACTTTTAAGTATAAATGAAATTCTATCGAAATTAAGGTATTGAAGTTGTTTGAAAATAACTTTGAAATATATTGAAATTGGAGTAATTTAAAGTGATATTTCGAACATGAATTGAAAACGATATGAAATTTAATAGTTTACTGAAATGTCAAATTTAAAGGTTTGGAATTTGGTTTGTTGACTTGGAAATTGAAAATGGTCCAAATGTGTTGAAATGAAATGAATAGTTTAATTTGATATTAATTCCAAATTCACGTCTTAATATAAACTGTTTTAAAAATATATATTTCAAATATTCTAATTATTAAGATTTTTTTAAAAGTGTTAAATATTTTAACCTGTATTAATTATATTAAATCATTTTTACCTATTTTAAACCATTTAATTTATTTAAACTAGTTAACCTATTTTAACTTATTTTAAATCTAATCAATCTATTCTAAAGCTATTTAATATATTTTAATTATATTTAATCTATTTTAAATCTATATTAACTATTTACAACTATTTAAACTATTTTCTTCTAAATTCCAAACGAAGTAAAATGGATGGGTTTATATTCAAATTCTCGATTTTAAAGTGAATATGGTTGTAATGACCCAAGATTTTAGGAATTTATCCTGAAAAATATAAATGAATTTAAAATAATTTTTAAATAAACTTTGAAGGAGGAATTGATATAGCTTGATAGTGTATTAGTGTGTGTACATGTGTGCACAGGAAATGCACATGAATATAAGCTAAAACCCTAAACCCCAAGAATACATACATATTGATGTGTATGGAAATATATATATATATATATGTAGATTAAATTCTTAAAAGTAGTATGCATAAGTAAATGTATATATGAGTGCTACTGAATAATTTGAGTGTACATGTGCATATGTGTGTGTGTCAGTATAGTATGATGTAGGGATATATAGGAGGGTATACTAATTATTTCAGAAAGACTTATATACAAATATATATGTGTTAATAAAATACTAGAGTTTAAACTGATGAAATAAAATATATAGACACATTTTAATATAAGCAAAAATGAAAAGAATGGAGATATAAAAAGGAATAATTCTCTTATAAATAAATGAAAGAAGTACATACCATTTGCATGAAAGCTAAAAATAGAAAAGAGTATTTAATAAATAACAAAACCAAGTCACATTTTTAGCATGATTGTAGACAAGGGGGAAAAGTATTTTCTGAAAAGCAAATTTCTGAAGAAAAAAAATGTGTAACCACTTTTCTCTTCACCCAAATTAAGCCGGGAAGGGGTAAAACTTTGGGTTTAAAAATGCAGATAACATGATTTTTCTGGTGGGCAAAAATGGCTTTAGCCAATACCCAAAACCCTAAGAAAGACTCTGTATATATACATGTATATGCAGCAGCCTCCTCTTCTCCTCAGAAAAGAATTTTGAAAAAAAAAGAAGAAAAACAATACCACAGAAATCATAAGACAAGGGAAGAAAGAGAGCTTGAGGATAAGAGCAGGAGTTCATCAGTTAATTAAGGAAACAAAGGAGAGAGCTAGGTGAGAAAACTCACTCAAAAAATCTAAGGCAATAAGTCCTAATGTAGGCAGCCAGTTAAAAGTATTTTCTTAAAAGAGTATTTTCATATATGAATGTTTATCTGTGAATTTAAATCTGAAAATGTTTTGATTTTCTTTGATTGATTACTTGTTTTATTATAACAAAGTTTCATGTGTTGTTGGTATACATATCTGGTTTATACACTCAGATCTCTGATATGTTAATGTTTAGGGATATAAACAAATACCCAGAAAATAAAATGTTGAGAATAGGCAAGTAGTATTGGTTTTGGCTCAACCCAGAAAGATGTAAATAATGTTGAGCTGCAATATACTCATGTATAAGTGCTGAGGCTTGAAATAGAAAGGAATTAGGGGCGCAATAGGGTTACCTATGTGCTGATGCTCCTGATTCAATAAAATGCATAGCAAACAAAATTTTGTGATTCAGTGAAACCAGATTATTCTGAGTTTAACTCAAGCACAAATGGTTGCAAAAAGAAAAACTCCCCCAGAAGCCATAAACCAATGTTAGCTGCCTAAACTCCTTTAAAGAAAAATATACCAGGATGAATATCTATATATATATACAGAACCTTATTTTGGTAGTCACCAATGGTTGTTTGCTTGTTGTTTCTGTATGGTTATGAATAATATGAGATGCCATGTTATGGATGTTTTAGCTAATAAAATGAATCACTGAATGGTTTTGTCATGAAAAACCAAAAGAGTTATTATTAACTTAAACCTGATTAGGAAATTGGGGTCAAGAACACTGCAGGAATGACTTGTGTGCTTGAGTAACATAAGTTGACACATGGCTTGTTTAAGTCCTGAGATCTTTGTGTAATGGAGTGAATTAGTTCATTACAGTGTGTCCATTGATTCATAAATATTGCAGATGAGACCAAGGATAGATAAAAGATACCAAGGATATAATACTTGAGCAGATGAGAAAACTAGAGTTTTTCCCAGATTTGAAATATGAGAATTGAATAAGTGATTTAACTCATATTAGTTATTTTCCTGTTTGGTATGAATAATTGTTTGTCTATGATTGAGTTGTATGCTTGAATGTATGTGCCATATTCATATGTGTAGTCTCTGGAAAGAAAGTTAAAGTGTGCACATGCACAATGACACAGAGCATGCACACAAGTATTTACCTGATTCCAAAGGACAGAACCTTATGTATTTGTACTTAACTTGATTTTAACCTAATTAACAAATTGCTTTTGTGAATTTTCTCATACCAGACATGTGTCTGACCATAGTGTGCTAATGGCATCTGGGGTGTCTCATTTAAAATGAGGCAGTTTCCAATGCTTTTTCAGGGATTGCAGCAACTAAGTAGGAGTAGGAGCAAGGCCTTGAGAAGAAGATATAGCATGCTAAACTTAGTTAGATAAGAGCCTAAATGTTGAAATCTGCATGTATTGACAATTTAAATTGCTACTTGTATTAAGTGTTGAATATTGGATGGATATTTTGTTAGGCATTTTGTTAAGAGATTGGTTTGTATCTGGAAACTATGAATTAAGTTAAATATCTGTTATGTTTAAAAAGAATTTTAATCAAATCTTGTAAGTAGATTTAGCAAGAACACCATGTTAAAATTGAATGATTACATTTTATAAATGCATTAGTCAATCATGAATCTTTGGAAAGGATTTAAGTTTTGGAAAATCTGGAGAGTTGATTCTCAGAAAATTTAAAGGGTTTTATTTTCTAATATAGCATATGTATGCAAAAGAAATAGGCATAGGTTAAATGTTTTATATGGCTGCAAGGTTTCCATAGTTAAACTTGTTTCATACAAATGTCTCATGTACTATATTTTTTTTAAGAAAGGATTTGTAATCAGGGAAGAGTAAGCCAGATTCAAATAGTTGCAGATATATATGCACATAAATATGTTTAGTGCAAACATTACTACATCTTTTTCTTTGCACTTGTAATAGGAATCTGAATTTCACTCAGATTTTAACCAAATGCATTTTAAATGCCAGACAGATCTTATAAGAAGAAATACAAACCTGAATAATGATAAACACTTCTATCATCCTCAAAACCCAAGAACCAGACTCTTAACTCATATCAATCCTGAAGCCTTCCAGGTTATAGGGATGGGTTTCGAAAATAATTAAGCAAGAATTATTGTTTTGTATGATGGAATATAGGCAAAAATAAAGTATATATATATGTGCAGATATAGGTAGATAATAGATTGCAAACTGTACAGGAAAAAAAAAAAACCAAAAATTGTGTTTGAACCGACCAGCATAGCACTCGAACTCGTGACCTTTCATGTATAAGTTAGGCGCGTTTCCATTACGCCTAGATGTTGCTTGTGTTCCCTTAGGATCCACTTTCTTTTATACTGAATTTGTCACTATTCAGAACTTAACACAAACATCTATATTAAAAGCTTGTTTACTATTGATTATTACTTGATCACTTCTTAGTTAGTATAAACAGACTAATGTGTATGTTTCCAATGGATTGTTTAGTCAAAAAAAATAAAATAAATTAGCAATCCAACATCCTCTTGTTTTCCAGAACTCTGATTCAAACAAGAGAGGCATATACATCCTCACATGTATGTGCTTATCTTTGTGAATGTACTGATATATTTATATTGGTTGATTATTGTGATCCTGGATATATTTTGGTTTATTGGAGAAAGATATTGACCCTGAGAATTATATTTGCAATGGATGATATATCTATATATTTATATATCCTCTTTACCCTAAAAAAAAAATTCCTTATGAAATTAGAGTAGAAATAGGAGGGTCATTTCAGTTGGTATCAGAGCTATGTTATTTAACATAGAGAAGTAAGGATCAAGTTCTTAGATAAAAATAAAATTAAAAAGGAACTAAATATATATATATAACAGTGTGCTCAGTGTGAAAAAAAAAACCACTGAAATAATAAAATTACTAATCAAACTAACCAGCTATGTAAATTATTATTAGCAAACTATGGTAGGGAGACCACCAAATCAGGGAGCAGGATCTTCCCATGCACCACCAATGGTCAATCTGCAAGATTTGGTGAGAGCATTTAGGGATGGGGCAGGACAAAGGCAAGAAAATCCCTATGAAGAACTCTCAAAATTACTTAAGACATATACTCATTTAGGAGGCAAAAGCTTTGAAGGGACAGAGAGTGTCATGGAAATTCAAACATGGTTGAGAACATTGGAAAGAATTTTCAATGACATGCAACTTGATGATCAAAGAAAGAGGCAAGTGGCTTCAAGACAGCTAAAAGGAGTAGCTTTAGGCTGGTGGGAAGTAATCATAGCAGGAAGGAATGAGAATGAAATCACTTGGAATCAATTCAAAGAGATGTTGGAAGCAAGGTTTGTACCAGCATCAGCAAAGACTACCTTGCTAGAAGAATTCATTAGACTTAGACAAGGAACCATGACTGTCACAGAATACACTCAAAAGTTTGAGGGGCTTTCCACATATGGAGCAATGCTTGTGGCAGATGAGGCATCTAAAAATGATAGGTACATAAAAGGGCTGAACCCAGGACTTAGCAGAGCCATGTTACCCTATGCAGACAAGACTTTTGATCATGTGATAGACTTAGCTTTGAGGTTGGAGCAGCATGACAAGGAAAGGGAGAAGTTCAGAAATTTTAAGAGCAATAATAACAAGAAAGGTAAGGGGAGGTATCACCCTTATGATAAGAAGAAAGAAGAGGCTAGTAACAAAAGCACTGGAGATGTCAAAGCTAAGGAAGACAAGAAGAAAATTGTGTGCCATCAGTGTGGAAAGGAAGGGCATATCAAACCAAGATGTCCAGAGTTGAAAGGAGGAGCTTTCAAATGCTATCTATGTGGGAAAGAGGGGCATATGAAGAGGAATTGTCCTGAGTATAAACAGCAAGGCAAATTGGCAAATTTGGAAGGAAAAAGCAAAGCCACAGTGGAAAGTAACACTGTAAACCATAGCCAAGTGGAAGGTACATTACTTATTTGTACCATACCCATAACAGTAGTGTATGATACTGGGGCAACTCACTCTTTAATTTCTTATGAACTGGTTAGAATGCTAAAACTGAATTGCATATTGGTTGAAACCCCATTGCATATACAAAGTCCATTGGGGAGTTCTAGTGTTTTAAATATGATTTGTGTGGATGTGGAATTAAACATAGGAGGAAATATTTTTATTTCCAATTTATATGTTTTGAATTACCCAAATATAGGTGTTATATTGGGGGTAGACTGGTTAAAGCAATTTAAAGCCATAATTAATTTAGACTCATCCACCATATCATTGCAAAATTCTAGAGGCCAGAGAATCACAGTTTTATGTGAGGTAGCTAAGGAAGGAAAACTATATCACTTAGTTGACTCAGAAAAAGATTTCAGTGAACTAACCATTGAAGAAATTCCCATAGTCAATGAATATTTGGATGTGTTTGGTGAGGTCAAGGGTATTCCACACCATAGACCAGTAGAATTCCAGATCAATCTAGTTCCAGAAGCAAGCCCAGTGATTAAAAAGCCAACTAGAATGGGGCCAAATGAACTAAAAGAATTAAAGAAACAGTTAGAAGAATTGGAAGAAAAGGGTTTTATAAGACCAAGTAATTCTTGCTGGGGAGCACCAGTGGTATTTGTTAAGAAGCAAGATGGCTCCTTAAGACTCTGCATAGATTATAGAGAATTAAACAAAGTAACTATTAAAAATAAATACCCATTGCCAAGAATAGATGATCTTTTTGATCAATTAGAAGGGGCAAAAGTATTTTCTAGACTAGACTTAGCATCTGGTTTTCATCAAATGAAGGTGGAAGAATCAAGCATCAAGTACACTGCCTTTAACACTAGGTATGGGTTGTATGAATTTTTGGTTATGCCATTTGGCTTGACCAATGCACCATCTTACTTTGTAGATTTAATGAACAGAACCTTTAGAGATTGTTTAGACAAGTTTGTGCTTATTTTCATAGATGACATTTTGATTTATTCCAAGACAGTGGAAGAACATAAGCATCATTTGCACCTGGTTTTGTCTAGGCTAAGGGAAAAAGATTTAAAGGCAAAATTTTCAAAATGTGTGTTCTGGAAGGAGGAAGTACATTTTCTTGGCCATGTTATATCTGCCAAAGGAATTTCTGTGAACCCCAATAAAGTAGTGGCTATTCAAGCATGGAAGAGGCCAAGCACTGTGAGTGAAGTGAGGTCATTTATGGGGATGGCAGGGTATTATAGAAGGTTTATAAAAGATTTTTCAAAAATTTCTACACCACTCACTAACCTAACCAGGAAGAACCAAGCTTTTGTTTGGTCAGAAAAATGTGAAAAGTCTTTTGAACAGTTGAAGGAGGCATTGGTGAATGCTCCAATTCTAAAGGTACCACATGGAAATGAAGAATTAGTGGTATACACTGATGCTAGTGGATTTGGCTTGGGTGCAGTGTTGATGCAACAAGGCCAAGTCATTGCATATGCATCCAGACAACTTAAACCCCATGAAGTAAGGTATGCCACACATGATCTCGAATTAGCAGCTGTGATATATGCTTTAAAACTTTGGAGACATTATTTGTTAGGCACTAAGTTTGAACTCTACACTGACCACAAGTCTCTAAAATATTTGTTTTCACAAAAAGATTTGAACATGAGGCAACATAGATGGGTGGAGTTCTTAGCTGCCTATGACTTTGACATACTTTATACACCAGGAAAAGCAAACAAAGTTGTAGATGCTCTAAGCAGACAGCATGCTAAATTGGCTATGATGATGATAGCAGAATTTAAAGATTTGTCTTTGCTAACTGAGTTAGAGATTGAGGAGAATGGTTGTGTGCAGATGCATGGTGCACAAGAAGATAAAGGGAAGTTAAGCTTAATGACACTTCAACCAGATTTAATTCTGAAGGTAGGAAAAATGCAAGAACAAGATGCTCACTTATTAGAGAAGAGAATGCTCCTCTCAAGAGGGGAGGAAGTATTGAATCACCACATTGATAAAGATGGTTATGTGAGATACCAGAATAGGATGTGTGTACCAGAGGACATAGAATTGAAGAGGGAGATATTGAATGAATATCACAGAAGTAAATACTCCATACACCCAGGTAACACAAAAATGTACCAAAATTTGAAAAGAGACTTCTGGTGGAAGGGGATGAAATCTGATATAGCCAAGTACATTGCCAAATGTATGACTTGCCAACAAGTCAAGGCTGAAACTCAAAGACCATCAGGGTTGATGCAACCTCTTAGTGTACCACAGTGGAAGTGGGAAGACATATCTATGGACTTCATAGATGGACTGCCTAGATCTAAGAGAGGTAATACAAGCATATGGGTGATAGTTGATAGGCTAACCAAGGTAGCACACTTCATCCCAGTCAAGTCAGAAAGAACAGCACCAAAACTAGCTCAAATTTTTATAAAAGAAGTGGTAAAGTTACATGGCATTCCCAAAACCATTGTGAGTGATAGGGATACCATCTTCACTTCAAAATTCTGGAGAAGCTTTCAAGAAGCAATGGGAAGTGAACTATGTTTAAGTACTGCCTACCATCCTCAATCAGATGGGCAGACTGAAGTGGTAAACAAAGTTTTGGAGGACATGTTGAGGGCATGTATACTGGATTTTGGGGGCAACTGGGAAGATTATCTTCATCTAGTTGAATTTACATACAACAACAGCTACCAAAGCACCATAGGAATGGCTCCATTTGAAGCCTTATATGGTAAACCCTGCTTGTCACCTGTTTGCTGGGTAGAAGCAGGAGAAAGGTCTATTTTAGGACCTGAGTACATACAAGAAACCAAGGAGAAAATTGAGTTGATAAGAAGAAGAATGACAGCAGCTCAAGCTAGGCAAAAGAAATTTGCAGACATGAGAAGGAGGCAGGTAGAATATGAAGTGGGAAATTTTGTTTTCATCAAAATCTCACCCATGAAAAATGTGCTGAGGTTTGAAAAACAAGGCAAATTAACCCCAAGATATATTGGACCATACAAAATTCTGGAGAGAATTGGTCCCTTGGCATATAAGTTGGAATTACCAGAAAACATGCAAGGTATACATGATGTTTTTAATGTATCACAATTGAGAAGATGGGTCCATGACAAGGCAGAAATTCTTGAAACCCCAACCCAAGTGCAGATAAATCCTAATTTGATTTATGAAAAGGATCCAGTGGGAAGTTTGGCAAAAGATGTGAAGAAGTTGAGGAATAAATCTCTGAAACTTGTGAAGGTACAGTGGAGTCTAGATCCTAGTGATTGCACATGGGAATTAGAAGACAAGGTTAGGATGAATTATCCTAAGCTATTTTCAGATTAAGGTAATTCTGATTTTTGATTGTTTTCTTTATTTTGGATGAATATATTTTTTTAGTTAGTATAGAACTAAGAATCTATTTAGTAGAGAATATACTTGTTCTCTGAATTAAGTTTAAAATTTATTTTAAGCTTAGGAAAAATTGTGGGACACAATTTCTAAAAGGAGGGGTGTATGTAATGACCCAAGATTTTAGGAATTTATCCTGAAAAATATAAATGAATTTAAAATAATTTTTAAATAAACTTTGAAGGAGGAATTGATATAGCTTGATAGTGTATCAGTGTGTGTACATGTGTGCACAGGAAATGCACATGAATATAAGCTAAAACCCTGAACCCCAAGAATACATACATATTGATGTGTATGGAAATATATATATATATATATGTAGATTAAATTCTTAAAAGTAGTATGCATAAGTAAATGTATATATGAGTGCTACTGAATAATTTGAGTGTACATGTGCATATGTGTGTGTGTCAGTATAGTATGATGTAGGGATATATAGGAGGGTATACTAATTATTTCAGAAAGACTTATATACAAATATATATGTGTTAATAAAATACTAGAGTTTAAACTGATGAAATAAAATATATAGACACATTTTAATATAAGCAGAAATGAAAAGAATGGAGATATAAAAAGGAATAATTCTCTTATAAATAAATGAAAGAAGTACATACCATTTGCATGAAAGCTAAAAATAGAAAAGAGTATTTAATAAATAACAAAACCAAGTCACATTTTTAGCATGATTGTAGACAAGGGGGAAAAGTATTTTCTGAAAAGCAAATTTCTGAAAAAAAAAATGTGTAACCACTTTTCTCTTCACCCAAATTAAGCCGGGAAGGGGTAAAACTTTGGGTTTAAAAATGCAGATAACATGATTTTTCTGGTGGGCAAAAATGGCTTTAGCCAATACCCAAAACCCTAAGAAAGACTCTGTATATATACATGTATATGCAGCAGCCTCCTCTTCTCCTCAGAAAAGAATTTTGAAAAAAAAAAGAAGAAAAACAATACCACAGAAATCATAAGACAAGGGAAGAAAGAGAGCTTGAGGATAAGAGCAGGAGTTCATCAGTTAATTAAGGAAACAAAGGAGAGAGCTAGGTGAGAAAACTCACTCAAAAAATCTAAGGCAATAAGTCCTAATGTAGGCAGCCAGTTAAAAGTATTTTCTTAAAAGAGTATTTTCATATATGAATGTTTATCTGTGAATTTAAATCTGAAAATGTTTTGATTTTCTTTGATTGATTACTTGTTTTATTATAACAAAGTTTCATGTGTTGTTGGTATACATATCTGGTTTATACACTCAGATCTCTGATATGTTAATGTTTAGGGATATAAACAAATACCCAGAAAATAAAATGTTGAGAATAGGCAAGTAGTATTGGTTTTGGCTCAACCCAGAAAGATGTAAATAATGTTGAGCTGCAATATACTCATGTATAAGTGCTGAGGCTT
Source organism: Allium fistulosum (assembly GCA_030737815.1). Taxonomy (NCBI): domain Eukaryota; kingdom Viridiplantae; phylum Streptophyta; class Magnoliopsida; order Asparagales; family Amaryllidaceae; genus Allium; species Allium fistulosum. The sequence continues at coordinate 429,721,315 of CM060902.1, read as the reverse complement.
GAAATAGAAAGGAATTAGGGGCGCAATAGGGTTACCTATGTGCTGATGCTCCTGATTCAATAAAATGCATAGCAAACAAAATTTTGTGATTCAGTGAAACCAGATTATTCTGAGTTTAACTCAAGCACAAATGGTTGCAAAAAGAAAAACTCCCCCAGAAGCCATAAACCAATGTTAGCTGCCTAAACTCCTTTAAAGAAAAATATACCAGGATGAATATCTATATATATATACAGAACCTTATTTTGGTAGTCACCAATGGTTGTTTGCTTGTTGTTTCTGTATGGTTATGAATAATATGAGATGCCATGTTATGGATGTTTTAGCTAATAAAATGAATCACTGAATGGTTTTGTCATGAAAAACCAAAAGAGTTATTATTAACTTAAACCTGATTAGGAAATTGGGGTCAAGAACACTGCAGGAATGACTTGTGTGCTTGAGTAACATAAGTTGACACATGGCTTGTTTAAGTCCTGAGATCTTTGTGTAATGGAGTGAATTAGTTCATTACAGTGTGTCCATTGATTCATAAATATTGCAGATGAGACCAAGGATAGATAAAAGATACCAAGGATATAATACTTGAGCAGATGAGAAAACTAGAGTTTTTCCCAGATTTGAAATATGAGAATTGAATAAGTGATTTAACTCATATTAGTTATTTTCCTGTTTGGTATGAATGATTGTTTGTCTATGATTGAGTTGTATGCTTGAATGTATGTGCCATATTCATATGTGTAGTCTCTGGAAAGAAAGTTAAAGTGTGCACATGCACAATGACACAGAGCATGCACACAAGTATTTACCTGATTCCAAAGGACAGAACCTTATGTATTTGTACTTAACTTGATTTTAACCTAATTAACAAATTGCTTTTGTGAATTTTCTCATACCAGACATGTGTCTGACCCTAGTGTGCTAATGGCATCTGGGGTGTCTCATTTAAAATGAGGCAGTTTCCAATGCTTTTTCAGGGATTGCAGCAACTAAGTAGGAGTAGGAGCAAGGCCTTGAGAAGAAGATATAGCATGCTAAACTTAGTTAGATAAGAGCCTAAATGTTGAAATCTGCATGTATTGACAATTTAAATTGCTACTTGTATTAAGTGTTGAATATTGGATGGATATTTTGTTAGGCATTTTGTTAAGAGATTGGTTTGTATCTGGAAACTATGAATTAAGTTAAATATCTGTTATGTTTAAAAAGAATTTTAATCAAATCTTGTAAGTAGATTTAGCAAGAACACCATGTTAAAATTGAATGATTACATTTTATAAATGCATTAGTCAATCATGAATCTTTGGAAAGGATTTAAGTTTTGGAAAATCTGGAGAGTTGATTCTCAGAAAATTTAAAGGGTTTTATTTTCTAATATAGCATATGTATGCAAAAGAAATAGGCATAGGTTAAATGTTTTATATGGCTGCAAGGTTTCCATAGTTAAACTTGTTTCATACAAATGTCTCATGTACTATATTTTTTTTAAGAAAGGATTTGTAATCAGGGAAGAGTAAGCCAGATTCAAATAGTTGCAGATATATATGCACATAAATATGTTTAGTGCAAACATTACTACATCTTTTTCTTTGCACTTGTAATAGGAATCTGAATTTCACTCAGATTTTAACCAAATGCATTTTAAATGCCAGACAGATCTTATAAGAAGAAATACAAACCTGAATAATGATAAACACTTCTATCATCCTCAAAACCCAAGAACCAGACTCTTAACTCATATCAATCCTGAAGCCTTCCAGGTTATAGGGATGGGTTTCGAAAATAATTAAGCAAGAATTATTGTTTTGTATGATGGAATATAGGCAAAAATAAAGTATATATATATATATATATATGTGCAGATATAGGTAGATAATAGATTGCAAACTGTACAGGAAAAAAAAAACCAAAAATTGTGTTTGAACCGACCAGCATAGCACTCGAACTCGTGACCTTTCATGTATAAGTTAGGCGCGTTTCCATTACGCCTAGATGTTGCTTGTGTTCCCTTAGGATCCACTTTCTTTTATACTGAATTTGTCACTATTTAGAACTTAACACAAACATCTATATTAAAAGCTTGTTTACTATTGATTATTACTTGATCACTTGTTAGTTAGTATAAACAGACTAATGTGTATGTTTCCAGTGGATTGTTTAGTCAAAAAAAATAAAATAAATTAGCAATCCAACATCCTCTTGTTTTCCAGAACTCTGATTCAAACAAGAGAGGCATATACATCCTCACATGTATGTGCTTATCTTTGTGAATGTACTGATATATTTATATTGGTTGATTATTGTGATCCTGGATATATTTTGGTTTATTGGAGAAAGATATTGACCCTGAGAATTATATTTGCAATGGATGATATATCTATATATTTATATATCCTCTTTACCCTAAAAAAAAAAAATTCCTTATGAAATTAGAGTAGAAATAGGAGGGTCATTTCAATGGTTTAGCGACATTATAACCAAAGTTGGGATCTAAATAGTGTATTTGGTTTAATTTTGAAATGAGAATCTAACCTATTTTGGAAATATGATTTTTGAAAGGAAATATAATTTCGAACTATGATTTCAATGTGATATAATTTCTGAAGTAAGTACTGATTTTGAAAATGATACGATTTGAATTGAATATGATATTTTTAAATAAATTATGAAATGATTTTGGAAATGTAAAAGAATCATTCGGTGTGTAATAAGCGATTGGTTGTTAAAGAGACCGGGATCGGATATGGGCATACTCTCTGTCGATATGGAAAACCACTTTGACAACTGTGTACGCGGTGGAGATTCCAGAATGAAGTAGGATGGTGACGACGATCCTAAAGGTATATTTACGTGGACCCGCTCCCGTGAGTTGGCTTAAGGTGGCTAAAACAGGAGCAATCGACGGGCTAAGTGAGGTCATTCCTCCGATCGGGTACATTCCTTCGACACTATATTTTGATTTGCGATTTTGGTGGCCACCCTCGATTTTCGATTTGGGAGTGTGTTCCGAGGTGGGCGGTAGTAGCTGCTATGCGTTACCACCGGTCCGAAAGTGTAATTGGTATATCTACCCTGGCATTGCCTAGTTGAGCCGTGTCATCTACCCTAGCGCGCCTTCTACGAGTTTGGTTTGTACCATACCTATGGAGTAAATGTTATACTTGGTTATAGGATTTAATATAAGAAACAAATGTAAATATTTAATTATTGTATAAAAGTAGATAGTTAATGACAATTGAATAAAATAATATTATATAAGAATTGTAACATTTGTTTGTGAATAATGAATTCATAAGTGTAATTAAAAGTTATGGTAACAATTATTATAAGTTACATGTTTATTTAGTTAGTTGAATTGAAATTGAAATCAATTTTAAATAAATGTACATTAATGTGAGATGTAATACAATGCTAGAAGTTGTTAAATTAGAGTATATTAAGGTAATGAAAGGTAAAACAAAGGTTAACTAGGTTTATAGAGTAATAATGGACTTAATAAAAAGATTGAAATTGAATCAAATCAATTTATTGGAATTAATTATAAATAATTAGAATTCAATTTATAATAAATGGATTTATTGTAAGTAAATGAAATTTAATACTACGTTAATTGAAATTAAGATGAAATTGGAAATTATTAATGCACTAAGATATAAACTAATGGTAATTATATCTGTAAGATGATACTTGATTTAATAACAGTATTGAAAATCAAATAAATGAAATTTTGGAATTCTTATTTTAATTACTAAATTTTTGAAATTGAGATTAAACAAGGTTAATTGTGAAATATTCCATAGTAAATTGATAAAGAAATTTGTTTTAAAGGACTATAAATCACTATGTAATCCAGAGTGATAGAATTGAAAATTATTAAATATTGAATCGGAAAGTGATTAATTAATTTAATATTAATTAATTTAATTAATGTGAAAATAACCATTTTGTCCACTGACTCGGATTTTAACGAAATCAGTTTCATCGGATCCGTAACGGTGAATTATTATAGGACTTCAAGTTTCGTAACAATCGGACTTGTCGTTTGATCGTACGGGCTCGAAACGCCTAGAAATCAATTTAATTGAAATCAATTTGAAATAAGCTGATTTTAACATAACTTCTTCATACGATAGAATTTGGTCTTGAAACATGTTCCATTGAGTTTAAAAATATTGAAACCATCTATTTTGATATATGGGATGACCCATTTACGTTCCGAAGACAGAACGGGCTTTTCGGGTCGTTTATCGTTCAAAAACCCAAATCAAATCTGGTCCATTCTTTCTGTTTTCAGCTTTGCCTATAAATAACCTATTATCAACCCTAGGTTATTTCTTATTTCATTTTGTCTGTATGTACATTTCCTTCTCAACTCCTCATTCCAATGGCAGACAATCAAAACCCTAAATTCAAATTGCAAATCCAAATCAAAAATCAAATTGAAAATTTAACTCCTCTAAACCCTATCAAATTATATACCGTTTTGAAGCTCTCGACGAGCGTAATTTGCTGGTGTGATTCATTTTCGCAAACGAGTCACCGATTGACCTGAAACTGTTGAGCATTTCCGGCCGTTCATAGTTGGTCGTGTGATTTTGACGGTGGATCTTCTTCTCCTTGGCGATCGGAGGTGACCAGTGGGTAGCGGAAGCCTAGTAGTGATGATCCAACGGTTTGGTGCTAGCCGTCATCGATCGAAGTTGCTAGAAAATGTTGGAGGATGGCCGAACTGCAAGCACGAACGGGAGGCGCTGGAGGGCGGTGCACTGGACGTGGACGTGGGGGTTGGTGCGGCTCTGGGAGGCGATGTTAGTGGTGCCCTCTGATCTCGACAACGTTGCCTCAGGCGGTGACGAAAATTGCCAAGTGATGGAGGCTGTGCATGTCGGTCGTGAACGGTGAGCTAGGGTTGAGGTAGAGTTCAAAGGTGACGTGCCCGTGTGCCATTGGCTCATTTTATTTTTATTTAATTTTTATCCAATTGTCCTAATCGTCATAACTTCCTCATACGATATCCAATTTACATGCAGTTTCTTTTGTTAGGATCATTTTCAAATTCCGGACACTTTGACGCTGGTTTGGACGAATTCTGAGACCGTTCAAATTTTGGGCTTATTTTGAATTTAAATTCAATTTAAATTCAAAAGGTGAGTGTTTTAACCCACTCACAACTTCTAAAATTTCTTATGTTTGTTAAATTAAATTTATGATGTAATTAGAAATTTATTTATAACTGTTTGGTATATTTTAAATCATCATCTCAGTTAATTTGAATTTATTTTAATTAAATCGTTATTTAATTTATTATTGAATACAAATTGCCTGTTAAATACCTGCTATTGAATATCATTTCTATATTGATATTTATTGATTGATTTGGATGATGTTTGTAATTGGATGTTAATTGTTGATATTGGATGAATGGATGTTTTATTTTATATCGTTATAAACTACAAGTTCACAATGGGTTGAAATGATACATACCCGAATGATCAATAGATTAAGGAAAAATCATTATGCATTGAAATGATAGACTCGAGCTATTTTATGGATTTTATTATTAATTCTGGATTGCGGTTTGAAATGATATATAACCGTAACATTTTAAATTGCGGATTGAAATGATAAATATCCGTATCACTTGACCCTAGGGTAGAGAATTATATACGAACACCAGATTGGTTAAATTAAATGATTTTAAATCCTTAATTGTCGAATTTAATTAATTGATATTTTGAAATAAATTTTGATTTACGTAAATTGAAGTATTATTGGAAAATAAAGTTTATGATGGGATGTGTATTGGATTAAAAGGAATTGTTTTAAGAAATTAAATTGGAAGTTTAAAGTTAAACTTTTAAGTATAAATGAAATTCTATCGAAATTAAGTTATTGAAGTTGTTTGAAAATAACTTTGAAATATATTGAAATTGGAGTAATTTAAAGTGATATTTCGAACATGAATTGAAAACGATATAAAATTCAATAGTTTACTGAAATGTCAAATTTAAAGGTTTGGAATTTGGTTTGTTGACTTGGAAATAGAAAATGGTCCAAATGTGTTGAAATGAAATGAATAGTTTAATTTGATATTAATTCCAAATTCATGTCCTAATATAAACTGTTTTAAAAATATATATTTCAAAATTCTAATTATTAAGATTTTTTTTAAAAGTATTAAACTATTTTAACCTGTATTAATTATATTAAATCATTTTTGCCTATTTTAAACCATTTAATTTATTTAACTAATTAACCTGTTTTAACTTATTTTAAATCTAATTAATCTATTTTAAAGCTATTTAATCTATTTTAATTATATTTAATCTATTTTAAATCTATATTAACTATTTACAACTATTTAAACTATTTTCTTCTAAATTCTAAACTAAGTAAAATGGATGGGTTTATATTCAAATTCTCGATTTTAAAGTGAATATGGTTAAGCGACATTATAACCTAAGTTGGGATCTGAATAGCGTATTTGGTTTAATTTTGAAATGAGAATCTAACGTATTTTGGAAATATGACTTTTGAAAGAAAATATAATTTCGAACTATGATTTCAGTGTGATATAATTTCTGAGGTAAAGTACTGATTTCGAAAATGATACGATTTGAATTGAATATGATATTTTGATATCAATTATGAAATGATTTTGGAAATGTAAAAGAACCATCCTGTAACAACCCGCATATTTGTCGATTTTATATTTAAATATTTTATTTAAATATTTCATCATTCGTCGGATGTTTGTCCGAAAAGCTACTTTTTGCAAACAGTCGAATTAGGACTCGAGACCACCTCCATTGAGTTCAAAATGTCGTTTGCGATCTTTTTGAGTGTAAACTTCGATATGTTTGGAGCTAGTCAAAATTTGACCATTTTCACTTTGGGTTTGGTTTTGGGTTCAGCCCCTTTGCCAACTTAACCCCCAAATCTGAACCTCTCCTCTCCACTCACTCTCACTTCCTCCTCATTTCAGTTCTAGAGCAACAATGGTGGGAGAGATGGGAAATTAGAATTCCCAAGCCCTAGTTTCCATTTGCAAATCAAGTTCTAGCTCCAAATTCAAAGAGAACCCATTGGTAAGCCTCCCTTTCATCTTCTCCAACTCATTCTCTTATCAATTTCAGTTTATTCCTAAACCTAACTTTGGGAATGTCCTTCTTTAAAGCTTTGATTCAAGCTTGTTGAGTTGGAATTGAAGAGTGATTGCCATTGCCATTGCTTTCAAGCTTCTTCTTCATTGATTTGGGTTCAAAGGTGAGATTTTTATCTCACATCTTAAACTATATTTATCATCGATTGTTAGGTATGAATTCCTAACACTTATTCTTGTGCAAATGCTTTTGGTTTGGATTGATTTGGTGATATTCCAATTTTTAGTGTTTTGAGTTCAATTCTTTGAAAATCCAAACTTTGATCTTTGATCATGATTTTTGTGATGCATTGAAGAGCTTATAAGGCCGGGTAGTCGATAGGCGTAAACCCTTAGCGCCGTTGCTCGACCGATTGCATTTCGGAAGTGTTTGGCATTCATTTGATTGGCATGGGAGTGCTGGAAACAGGCTCCGGTCGACCGACCTCAGAGTCCGGTCGACCGACCTGCTACTCTAGCATCTCCCTGCCTCTGTTTGGAAGTGCAGGTTACAGGCTTCGGCCGACCGACCTCAGAGTCCGGTCGACCGACCTGCTACCCGAGCACTTCTGTCTCTGGTCCGGTCAGCCGACTCAGGGAGTCCGGTTGACCGATCTGCTCCTATTTGCCAGTTTTTCCTATATTGCCTATTGGTTTGAATTTCCAACTTTAATCGATTCGTGTTGTCTCCTATTTGTTGTTATCATCTCTAAGACTTTGATGACTCCTCTTTCGGGATGGTACCTCGTTGGGTCGCTCGACCCTATCCCCCTTAGGTCGTTAGACCTCATATTGTCTTCAAAAGGGCGTACCGTTTTGACGGGGCGCTGCCCCCTGGACCCCCCGCGACCTGACCGGGCAGGTCGAACCCCGTATTACTCTGCGTAGGCAATCTTATCCGAAAGCCATTTAACCGAACTTCTTACTTTGATGGTTTTGAGAATTGATTTCTTTGAACTTTACTCACGTCTTCGAACGTGAATTTTTATGATTGATTGTTTCTACAATCACTTCTATGATTTGTCACTTCAAAATATAAAGGTTTTCTATACTAGTAGTAAATATCAAAACCCTTTCATTAAAACGATTTCAACTCTATTTTCAATATCAAAGCTCGTTTCTTAAAACCGTTTTCCAATCTATTAGTATATACAAACCTTTACCTCATTCGTATGAGAAAATCTAATTAAACGGCTTAGCAAAACAAGTGGTATGAAACGCTTGCGTTTACTTCGTCGGTTAATTTATGGACTTGTTCGATTGAAACTCTTGTGACAATTTTCTAGTGCAGATCTACAATTTGTTCGTAAATATTTGAGTTAAGCAAGTGGTTATGGGACATGAAGCTAAACTCTTATATTTACTAGCTTAGTGTAATCGACACTTCCTTATGATCATGATGATCATTCTTGTGATTTAGACTAGCGATTGAGCGATGTCTCTTTGTCCATGTGAAGGACTGTACTTCATTTTATTGAGCTTCGACTCAATCAGGAGGAGCTTCGGCTCAAAGTCCGCAATGGGGGACTATACCCAGTCAGGAGGAGCTTCGGCTCAATCAGGAGGAGCTTCGGCTCAAAGTCCGCAATGGGGGACTATACCCAGTCAGGAGGAGCTTCGGCTCATCAGGAGGAGCTTCGGCTCAAAGTCCGCAATGGGGGACTATACCCAGTCAGGAGGAGCTCCGGCTCATTTTTATAGGATTGGCCATCTTCTTTTATTGTGATTTCTGGATTTCTAATTGATGATTTCTAGAATTTATATTTCACCAGCTTTTACCATTGACATTGATGAGTATGTCATTTATTGTGGCTTGGTGAATTAAATAAAGAATATGATATTCTTTTTGATGCTATGAGATTCTTGAGATTTTGTATGACTTTCGTGATTTTCTAATGTATACTTATCACAGTATGACTTCATTGTTATCATACGTTTTATTATCATATCTCATATTCTATCTCATTTTATCTGATAATTATAGCTAGACTGATCCGTTTATTATTTTCTTCTTAAATAATACTCGGGTCAGACTGAGATTTTACAGGTGCTTCTTCATGACTTCCTATCTGGAACCATCATCTGACTTTTGGCTAACTACTCTAGTTTAGTAGTTTTTTGTTGTATACATTTGAGATTAGACCCCTTGATGTATACATATTCTATTGCCTTGCACTTGTATCTATTCTTTTGTGTTATTGTGGATCTTATTTGACCACTACTCTGATGTACACTTTCATGTGTGTTATATATTCATATCTATTTCCGCCTTTGTGATATGAATTGTCTGTGACTGATTTATGTTATGTTTATTTCTATATTTGTTTCCGAAGATTATATATAGCCACCGTGTGATAGCTTTGTGTTTGTATCGGTATGTTGGATTTCCTCTTTAATAGATATGCATTCTATTCTATCTGACATATCGGTGCTCGCACAAAGAAGTTACACGGATGGTCGCTCCTCAACAGCCTTATTCTCCGTGCTAATTGACAGCACTACATCGTAGTGTTCTTGGTTAGCGTGGGTATAGAGGTGGGGCGTTACAGCTTGGTATCAGAGCCAAACTTCGGAACAATATAGAATAATCTAGCAAGGATCATTGTCCTAAGTCTTTCTTAGGAATCGTGCCATAGGATTTGATTCGGGTCTTCGTACCGTTCTATCCTATTTTCATTTTTTATGATTCCTTGTTTTATCAATCAAGTTTGTTCGATATTCGTTCTGAGATTAACCTTTTTCTCTTTTCTTTCTTTCTTAAAGAAGAGAAATGGTTAGATCTGGCCGTACCAATGTCGGTCAATCCAGTGCTACTCCTCAGGAGGGAGTATTTATGTCTGCCCAGCAGCTTCTAGATCTTGTTAAGAATGCTCAAGCTATCGGACCCGTTCCAGAGCCAACTCATCCTAGATCTGGATTTTCACGCTTGTGCAGAGACTATACCGATTTGGGTGGAAGGCCATTCAAGGGATCCGAGAGTGTTATTGAAATTCAAGCTTGGCTCAAATCATGCGATCGCATCTTTTCTCGCATGAACCTTATTGATCTCCACCGAGTCCAAGTGGCTTCTAGCATGCTCCAAGAAAGAGCATTGGATTGGTATGAGCTTCTTATATCTGAAATCGTTGAAGCGGATCTCACTTGGGAGCAATTCCGGGAAAGATTCGAATTGAAATTTGTGCCGGAGGCTGAAAAAGTAACTTTGGCCCGGCATTTTATCGACCTTGTTCAAGGTGAATCTTCTGTGACGGACTACGTCGCATCTTTCGAATCTCTTTCCAAATACGGGGTTGAATACATTAACACCCCGTTGAAGAAGAACCAGAGATTTGTTTATGGCTTGAATAAGAATCTTAAGAAGTCATTACTCCTGAAACTCGAGGTTTCTTTTGATCAGCTTATTGATATCGCTCTTCGTCTCGAAGAGGCAGATAGAGAGAGTGATGTTGAAGTTGGGAGTGCCAAACCGAACTTTAACAACAACCAGAAGAGGCATCCTTTTATTAAATTCGAAAGTCCTAATCCAAACAAGAGGGTGAAACAAGTGACTTCTATAGCAAAGACTCCCATCCTTAATCGTGGAGAATGCTACAATTGTGGCTCTAAGGACCATCATATAAATAAGTGTCCAAGGCCTATTTCTTGCCGCTATTGCAAAAGTGCGGATCATTATATATCTTCGTGTCCCAAACGTCTCAGCAAGAGAGAAGGAAAGCTGCAAGTCCCTAGCAACTCTTCTCTTAGTCAAGGTAATTCTCCTTCTATCCTTGACAATATTTGTTTTGTGATTATCTTATTCGAGTTCTTTGTGATATGGGTTTCATCTCGTTATTTTTATATCAAAAGAACTTGTGATTCTGTTTCTTTAAAACATTTCTGGGCTTGATGACTTCTTTGAGGATCGCGAATCCAGATTGGTGGATCCGCAACACTCAATTTGCTTTTTATTGATGTCGAAATTATTTTATGTGATTTATCTTTCCGAGCTGATTTTTTTTACTTAGGCTTCAGAATTGATTTTTGTAAGGATTGACTTAATTTTTATATAGCCATATCCTATATCTCGAGTGGACTATTCATTTTCGACATTTTCAATCTGTTAGGCAGATTGCTATTCTCTTTGTGATTCCAATTTCAAATTTTTGGTGGCATCAATTTTTATTCTTTAAGCCCTCATGATGAGAAAAGCGTTGTTTCTCTCATTCAAGTAGTTTGACAATTTTCGGTATTTTGAGCTTGTCTTAGGATTATCACCTAAGCAATATCTTGAGTGGTGATAAGGTCTTTTTAGCTCGACCTTACCATCGGTTTTCTTTAGCTACGAGCTGCGGAAGTCAGCATCCACTTACCGCATTCCACACTCGTTATAATTCTTATGAATGACTTGTTATGTCATTCAGTTTATCCAGTTTATTTCATCCATTTTTGTAAATCGAGTATTCTATGAATATTTCGATGAGACCATTCTCGTATTCATTGACTTTGGGTGAAAATAGCAATTTAAAATTTTGCAAATCTTTTTCATAAGATTTATTTATAAGTACAATTGGATTTTTGTTCTTTAAGCAAACAAAGAATATTCTTAAAGGTTTTAAGAAACATGTTTATTATATAGAAAATTGATTTTTGTGATTGTATTGCCCATTTGGTATTTTAAGAGTTCTGGTCGATGCGCTTGATCAACGTTATCGATAGGAATTTCCTAAACGCTTTGATGAGACAATCAGACACAGTAAATTGAGTTGTAAAAATGTAAATTTCTCTAGAAAGATTATTACATAAAGATAAATGTAATTTTGAAAATTTTAGCTTCTCGGGAAAGAAGATTATTTAAAAGAAATTCTTTCTTTTCGATACTCTTATTCTTGTGATTCCCGAAGGGAACAAAGACTTCTTTGTTTATACCAATGCTAGTTGTATTGGTTTGGGTGCCGTTCTCTTGCGAAAGAGAACGTGCTATCACTTTCGTTTCTAAATAATTTAAGCCGACCGAGACTAGATATGCCACACATGATCTAGTGCTCGCGGCTATTGTTTTCGCTTTTAGAGTTTGGCATCATCATTTTTGGCGGAGAAATTTGTTCTCCACCTCGATCATAAATCTTTGGAATATTTATTTTTCATAAGGAACTTAATTTCTATCAACCTCGTTGACTCGAGTTCCTGGCATCTTATGATCTCGATATTCTTTTTATTCCCTGAAGGGAAATCGTGTTGCCAATGCACTTAGCCGAAAGCAACTAGTGGTTATTCCTTTGATGATGACCGTATGGAATGCCAAGTTCATCGGACGTTTCGATATACTTCGTTTTATTGAGCTTCATCTCATTTCTTTTCTGGATTAGCGTCCGATGTTATTTTATGGTGTTCGGTTCATTTGACGTATCGTTTTTGTACCACGTCAGTGTTCCGAATTATTTGAGCTTTGATTCATCTGACGTACCGTTTGTACTACGTCGTTGTTCCAAAATATTCGAGTTTCTCATTTCTCTGGCGTACCGTTTTTGTACTACGCCGTTGCACCGGCTCAATTTTCTGTTATTCACGACGTTTTCTTACGTCTTTCTTCTACGGAAATGCCTTAGGGATTCCAATTTTATTCTTGAGCCCGGTGTTATTGTGGAAATTGAAGTTTCGCCTATTTGACTTTTGAGCAACATTTTACTTGCATCATTACTTCGGAGGTTGAGCGCCTTCGAAATGAAGATGTTCTTCTTATGAAGATTTTATGGTTCTCAAATCCCCAGGATGGCTCTTGGGAAATCTAGAGAATTCATCGAGCGAACTCGTCCGGGTTTTCTCTTTCATGCTCTTTTTGGTGAACTTCTCATTTCAATTTTTCTTTTGCGTTGATATGCTTCTATGGTTGTTACTCTTTATTTTCTTCTTAAGTATTGCGAGGACGCAATTTCTTTAAGGAGGGGAGTCTGTAACAACCCGCATATTTGTCGATTTTATATTTAAATATTTCATCATTCGTCGGATGTTTGTCCGAAAAGCTACTTTTTGCAAACAGTCGAATTAGGACTCGAGACCACCTCCATTGAGTTCAAAATGTCGTTTGCGATCTTTTTGAGTGTAAACTTCGATATGTTTGGAGCTAGTCAAAATTTGACCATTTTCACTTTGGGTTTGGTTTTGGGTTCAGCCCCTTTGCCAACTTAACCCCCAAATCTGAACCTCTCCTCTCCACTCACTCTCACTTCCTCCTCATTTCAGTTCTAGAGCAACAATGGTGGGAGAGATGGGAAATTAGAATTCCCAAGCCCTAGTTTCCATTTGCAAATCAAGTTCTAGCTCCAAATTCAAAGAGAACCCATTGGTAAGCCTCCCTTTCATCTTCTCCAACTCATTCTCTTATCAATTTCAGTTTATTCCTAAACCTAACTTTGGGAATGTCCTTCTTTAAAGCTTTGATTCAAGCTTGTTGAGTTGGAATTGAAGAGTGATTGCCATTGCCATTGCTTTCAAGCTTCTTCTTCATTGATTTGGGTTCAAAGGTGAGATTTTTATCTCACATCTTAAACTATATTTATCATCGATTGTTAGGTATGAATTCCTAACACTTATTCTTGTGCAAATGCTTTTGGTTTGGATTGATTTGGTGATATTCCAATTTTTAGTGTTTTGAGTTCAATTCTTTGAAAATCCAAACTTTGATCTTTGATCATGATTTTTGTGATGCATTGAAGAGCTTATAAGGCCGGGTAGTCGATAGGCGTAAACCCTTAGCGCCGTTGCTCGACCGATTGCATTTCGGAAGTGTTTGGCATTCATTTGATTGGCATGGGAGTGCTGGAAACAGGCTCCGGTCGACCGACCTCAGAGTCCGGTCGACCGACCTGCTACTCTAGCATCTCCCTGCCTCTGTTTGGAAGTGCAGGTTACAGGCTTCGGCCGACCGACCTCAGAGTCCGGTCGACCGACCTGCTACCCGAGCACTTCTGTCTCTGGTCCGGTCAGCCGACTCAGGGAGTCCGGTTGACCGACCTGCTCCTATTTGCCAGTTTTTCCTATATTGCCTATTGGTTTGAATTTCCAACTGTAATCGATTCGTGTTGTCTCCTATTTGTTGTTATCATCTCTAAGACTTTGATGACTCCTCTTTCGGGATGGTACCTCGTTGGGTCGCTCGACCCTATCCCCCTTAGGTCGTTAGACCTCATCTTGTCTTCAAAAGGGCGTACCGTTTTGACGGGGCGCTGCCCCCTGGACCCCCCGCGACCTGACCGGGCAGGTCGAACCCCGTATTACTCTGCGTAGGCAATCTTATCCGAAAGCCATTTAACCGAACTTCTTACTTTGATGGTTTTGAGAATTGATTTCTTTGAACTTTACTCACGTCTTCGAACGTGAATTTTTATGATTGATTGTTTCTATAATCACTTCTATGATTTGTCACTTCAAAATATAAAGGTTTTCTATACTAGTAGTAAATATCAAAACCCTTTCATTAAAACGATTTCAACTCTATTTTCAATATCAAAGCTCGTTTCTTAAAACCGTTTTCCAATCTATTAGTATATACAAACCTTTACCTCATTCGTATGAGAAAATCTAATTAAACGACTTAGCAAAACAAGTGGTATGAAATGCTTGCGTTTACTTCGTCGGTTAATTTATGGACTTGTTCGATTGAAACTCTTGTGACAATTTTCTAGTGCAGATCTACAATTTGTTCGTAAATATTTGAGTTAAGCAAGTGGTTATGGGACATGAAGCTAAACTCTTATATTTACTAGCTTAGTGTAATCGACACTTCCTTATGATCATGATGATCATTCTTGTGATTTAGACTAGCGATTGAGCGATGTCTCTTTGTCCATGTGAAGGACTGTACTTCATTTTATTGAGCTTCGACTCAATCAGGAGGAGCTTCGGCTCAAAGTCCGCAATGGGGGACTATACCCAGTCAGGAGGAGCTTCGGCTCAATCAGGAGGAGCTTCGGCTCAAAGTCCGCAATGGGGGACTATACCCAGTCAGGAGGAGCTTCGGCTCATCAGGAGGAGCTTCGGCTCAAAGTCCGCAATGGGGGACTATACCCAGTCAGGAGGAGCTTCGGCTCATCAGGAGGAGCTTCGGCTCAAAGTCCGCAATGGGGGACTATACCCAGTCAGGAGGAGCTCCGGCTCATTTTTATAGGATTGGCCATCTTCTTTTATTGTGATTTCTGGATTTCTAATTGATGATTTCTAGAATTTATATTTCACCAGCTTTTACCATTGACATTGATGAGTATGTCATTTATTGTGGCTTGGTGAATTAAATAAAGAATATGATATTCTTTTTGATGCTATGAGATTCTTGAGATTTTGTATGACTTTCGTGATTTTCTAATGTATACTTATCACAGTATGACTTCATTGTTATCATACGTTTTATTATCATATCTCATATTCTATCTCATTTTATCTGATAATTATAGCTAGACTGATCCGTTTATTATTTTCTTCTTAAATAATACTCGGGTCAGACTGAGATTTTACAGGTGCTTCTTCATGACTTCCTATCTGGAACCATCATCTGACTTTTGGCTAACTACTCTAGTTTAGTAGTTTTTTGTTGTATACATTTGAGATTAGACCCCTTGATGTATACATATTCTATTGCCTTGCACTTGTATCTATTCTTTTGTGTTATTGTGGATCTTATTTGACCACTACTCTGATGTACACTTTCATGTGTGTTATATATTCATATCTATTTCCGCCTTTGTGATATGAATTGTCTGTGACTGATTTATGTTATGTTTATTTCTATATTTGTTTCCGAAGATTATATATAGCCACCGTGTGATAGCTTTGTGTTTGTATCGGTATGTTGGATTTCCTCTTTAACAGATATGCATTTTATTCTATCTGACATATCGGTGCTCGCACAAAGAAGTTACACGGATGGTCGCTCCTCAACAGCCTTATTCTCCGTGCTAATTGACAGCACTACATCGTAGTGTTCTTGGTTAGCGTGGGTATAGAGGTGGGGCGTTACACATCCAGTGTGTAATAAGCGATTGGCTGTTAAAGAGACTGGGATCGGATATGGGCATACTCTCAGTCGATACCGAAAACCACTTTGACAACTGTGTACGCGGTGGAGATTCCAGAATGAAGTAGGATGGTGGCGATGATCCTAAAGGTATATTTACGTGGACCCGACTCCCGTGAGTTGGCTTAAGGTGGCTAAAACAGGAGAAATCGATGGGCTAAGTGAGGTCATTCCTCTGATCAGGCACATTCCTTCGACAATATATTCTGATTTGCGATTTTGGTGGCCACCCTTGACTTTCGATTTAGGAGTGTGTTCCGAGGTGGGCGGTAGTAGCTGCTATGTATTACCACCGGTCCGAAAGTGTAATTGGTATATCTACCCTGGCATTTCCTTGTTGTGCCGTGTCATCTGCCCTAGCACGCCTTCGACGAGTTTGGTTTGTACCATACTTATGGAGTGCCCTCTGAAGACATCCAGTACGGGTGGGATTACGGTACTGTATAGACTATGAGAATATATAAAATGTGTTAAGGGGGATATGGGTAACGCCTTAACGCTATTTTAGCGTATTGTACTACATAGTAGATAGTTTAACGGATCCTTAGGAGATGTGAATCCCGAACATCTCTTAAGTTATTGCACTCACGTTAGACACTGGATAGGAGATGTCAAACCCCGTAAACATCTCCGATGCCGTTTACACTCATATGTATTTACCATTGATTTGACTTACATAAGATCTTTTAGTTCCGACTCGAGTGTTTTGTCTTTTCAATTTGCTCGGGTCAACCTGGGCATTTCAGGATTTGAAGAACTTATTCCTGGAGGACGAAGACGAAGATTTGTACTACTATTATTTACTATATTTATTCCACTGCATTCATACTGTTCTGCTGCATTATTTATTTATCTCTGATATGTGTAACTGTGAGTTTGTATTGTATAAGTATAATCAAATGTTTTGTATACGGCTTCATGAACTATTATTAGATTATTATATTTTGTCATTCCGCTACGAGATTCTGTTTTGTTTTTTTTCTTTCTCTGCTTTTTCTTATTCACCCCAATAACAATCAGCCCTTCTGTATGGTTTGAGTCGGCATATGTGTCTGCTTAAAACGTCCAAAAAGGCGGGACGTTACAAGACACTCAATTAGCTAGGTGGTAAGCATAATCAGTTACTCCTAACCTGACTAATTTAGAGCACATAGGTTATTGGGCTTTCATACTATTATTGGAACTGGGTCAGCCAACAGTGGAGTAAATGGGTAAATTTAAAAAAACTTCTTCAATTTGGATCTTATTAGGCCTATGCAGTTTAAGTTATTTAGATCTTTTCTAAATTTATTTTAAATAAAATTATTATTTTATTTAATTTTGTAAATAAGATTATATTTATAATTAAGTTTGTATTATATTGTAACATCCCACTATTTTGGACCATTCAAATCGACAATAAACCACACACGTCGAACTTGAATAATTCAGAACAACAGATTGTTAATAAATTTTGGAGCAAATAAAATCAATCACAGAATCACAGACATAGAATATCAAAATAAATTGCAGCGGAAAAATAAACATAGTAGTTCATGAAGCTACTGCATACATAGCCTCAAAACAAATACATAATACCAGAGTCTGAAAGCAAATACAACTGGAAATCTGAATACAAAAGTCCACTAATACATAAGTAAAGGCTGAATGAAAATAACTGAAATAGAAATAGATAGATAGCTAAATCTCCAGCAGATCTCTAGCTCCAAAAGATGAATCCAAAGCTGTGATACTCAGGCTGACCCGAGCGTAAAGCTAAACACAAAACACTCGAGTCAGGACATACATACTTATAAAATGTAAATCAACTCAAGGGAACTGTAATAGGAATGCACAAGTAACTTAAAGGATGCTTGGTATCGCCCATCCTTTAAGGATCCATTAAACTATCTACTATGCAGTACAATACGCTATTATAATAATGTCTAAAGTAAGATAAACTATTAAAATAACGTTAAGGCGTTACCCATATCACCCTTAACACATTTTATATATTACCATAGTCTATACAGTGCCGTAATCTCCCCCGTACTGGGCGTCGTCAAAGGGCACTCCATAGGTATGGTACAAAACAAACTCGTAAAAGGCACGCTAGGATAGGTGACACGGCACAACTAGGCAATGCCAGGGTAGATATACCAATTACACTTCCGGGCTGATGGTAACGCATAGCAGCCACTACTGCCCACCTCGAGCCACACTGCCAAAATCAAAGGTGCGCACCAAATCAATCACAAAGTAATAGAATGGTATCGAAGGAGTGTGTCTGATCAGAGGAGCTACCTCATTGGCCCGTCGATTGCTCCTATTTTAGCCACCTTATACCAACTCACGGGAGTTGGGTCCACGTATATACCTCATATAGGATCGTCGCCACCATCCTACTTCATTTTGGAATCTTCACCGCGTACACAGGTTTTAAAGTGGTTTTCGGTATTGGCAGAGAGTATAACAATATCCGATCTCAGTCTCATTAACAACCAACCGTTATTATAACCCGTGGTTATAAATTTTCAAAATGGTTTATATTTCAAATCAAAACATATTAATTTTAAACCATTTAAATTCGATGTCAATATCTTTCAAATTAATATTCATTTTCTAAAATTGTAACATTTCCAAATTTACACACTTAGCTGTAAAATTTAGAAAACATCATATTTTAGCAATCGTATCACTTTGAAAATGTGATAATTTGTAACAACCTGTAATTTTAACTAATATTTAAGTAAGATTTATTTGAAACTTTGATTTTAAAATCATTTAAATTTTGGAATTTTATTATGTAATTTTGGGATTTGTTGAGAATTATTTTTCCAAATAAAATAAAATAAAGATTTTCTGAAAATTTTAAATTTTGGTCAACTTTGGTTAAAGTTTGAATTTCAGTTGAATTTTTTTATTTTGAATTTTTAGTTTTATTCTTTTTCTTTGAAACTGGATTTGATTCTAACATTTTCTCTGCTTTTCGTTTCGTTAAATTTCGATTTATACTTTTCAAATCTCTAAAGTTTCAACGTTTTACACGCAATTATTTCTCGTATTTTTATTTTTCCTATTTTAATTGGGTTTTGGGCTAGATCTGGTTCATGATTTGGTTTGGTTTTGATTAATGGGCTTGGCTAATAATGTGCACGTAAATGTGCATATTTTTACCACCATATTTAATCTATTTAAATTAAATAAATGTTCATATCGAGCATTTTAACTTGTTTAAACCAAAATTCATATTATTTTCAAATCGTCACATATTCATCTTCATCCAAGGGCAAAATGGTCATTTTTGTGCATATATTTTTGACGATCCTGAATTTTTGACATTGGAAATCAGGATATTTAAATTGATTTTAAATATCTGGAAGTTTGTTTAATTTGAAATTCAAATATCAGAATGAATTTGGCAATTTAATTATTGAATTTAATTTATTGAAAGTTGGGTAAATTATTGAATCTTCAATTTTAAGCCTGTTAAAATTAATTTGAAGGGTTGGAAAATTCATATTGATAATACTGAAGATAATGGAAGCTTCAGAATTGAATTTGAAAGTGATTTGTTCAGTTTTGAAATTTTATCGTTTAAATCGATATTTAAAAATAGCCTTCCGAGGCACAGTCTCGGAATTCGACGAGACCAATTCTATTGGATCCGTAATATTGTATTATTATCGGATTTCAATTTTCGTAATATTTGGAGTGATCGTTTGGCCATACGATAAGTAAACGCATTGAAATTTATATTGAAATTTAATATAATAACCGAGTCCAAAAAAAGCTATCTTTTCCATACGATCGAATTTGGACTCGGAACCTTTTCCATTGCGTTTGGAATAAGGATATTACCTTACAAACGCCTAGCGGCACGCCTCGATAGGAAGTCAAGATTTTTAGTTGCCTTTATCGGAACGGTTTGAATTTGAATTTAAATTGAACATTTATACTAGTCAACTGCAGTTGAAATTATTTCACATCAACTTTTCTTTTCCATCAGTTTTATCACTATAGCAGTATAATTTCTTCACGCAAGATAATTTGAACACGCATCCCTTCTCTTCAATTCTCAAATCTGTCACTTACGAGATAAATGTCGTATACTTCATTCTTCTCTTCTGTTCGAAATCAAAATCATGGCCGAAAGAAAAGGATTTTTCTTTCAAAATTAAATCAAGCTTCAAACCCCCCCTCATTCTCAGTTTTATCGAAATCCCTAAATTGAGTTCGAAAAAAAAATTAGACGAGAAGAAATCATCGAGCTGTGGCTCGATTCCAGTAGACATCGGAGGGAGTCGCAACCCTGTCTCGAGATCATTCTCGAGCTCGATGCATCGTGCGTCACGATCTGGAGGGAGGCGGCGAGGCTTAGAAATTTCATGGGGATGTCGCATTGCTTGGTGAGTTTGGCTTCGCTGGCGGTGGCCCTCGTTGATTGAAGAGGTCGAGGCGGCAATGGATACTAGGGTTTCACGCACAGAAGACGATTGTGGTGATGAGGTGTTGGTCGCGATGATGGGTAATGGCGTCGAGCAGCGTGGCGTTCGATGCGACAAGTGATGTAGGCGTGCGATCTAGGGTTCGGTCGAGCGTGGTGAGGGACTGGGTTCGTTCCAGTGAGGTATATTCCATTTGTCTTTGCAATTTAAAATTTAAATTTAGTCATATATATATACACACACAGTAAAACAGAAGAGAAAAAAATTTTTCTAACTAAATATATATATATATATATATCCATATTTGTAATCACAGAAATTTACAGATAGGATTTTAATTTATAGTAGATACAAAACAATTCTTGTTTAATTTGATGCATGTGTATATAGTAGAAATGGATATAGAAATATACATGCAAATAGATTTGATAATTACTGAAGTTAAGATTTTAAAGCTAGGATTTTTGAAAATATCTCGACTTAGAAAAAAAAATTTCAAAAGTTAATTTCAACTTGAACAAATTAGTTAAGTAAATTATTAAATGGAGATTGATTGTCCAATTGTTCAAATATTAATGAATTGTATAAAATTGTTTATACAAGGTTTAAAACCGTGAAGAAATAGTCGGAATGGAAATGGATTGCAAATTTAAAAGCAAAGGTGAGATCTTCTCACTCAAATTAAAATTGGAATTGCAGTTATTGATTGACTGTATAGATGTGGTAGTATATATAGTAGTATATATATATATATATTTGGAGTTGTTGATTTCCCGCATTATATAGTGGATGAGACCCTATGCGCCGCATAATAGCGGATGATATTTTATAAATCTCATATACCATGATATTCCACCTCGAAGTGGAATGGGTATTTAATTGTTGTGCTAACATCTGTGGATGTAGGGAAACAAGTTGGAGGGATCCAACTGGATTCCTCAAATTGTACGAATTTGTTTCATATGTTGTGTGATGATTTATTGATAATCTGTGAATGATTATATTGATGATTGAATTTGTTGAAGGCTATAATTTAACCGAATGTATTTTTGGTATCGTTGGATACCAGAAATAAATAAAATTGGATTTTTGAAATTAAAGTAGGAAATTTTAAGTAAATCCCTTTTTGAAAGAATTGGGTGAATTTAAAAGCATAAAGTTGATTTTTGAAATCTTATCGAATTATTTCCAAAAATATGAGAAAAGATATTAATAAATGGGTTTTGAATAATATTGTTTAAAAGTTGAAGAATTTATTGAAAATGGAATTTTAAATAATTTGGAAAGAATAAATAGATTTATTTTAAAAAAAGGAAATCAATTTTTAGAAATCAATTTGATAATTGATTTGGTATTTGAAAATAAATCTTTGGGAAATCGATATGAAAATTTATTTGGTGTTGAATGAAAATGGATTTTGTGTTGAAATAAATCTGGAAATCGATTTGTAAAATGATTTGGTATTTGGAAATAAATCCATAAATAAATTTCCTAATGACTTGGTGCTTGAAAAGAAATTAGAAATCAATTTGCAAATGTTCTGTTCTATTGAAAATAGACTTGGGAATCAATTTGTAAAATTGATTTATTATTTGAAATAAATGGAAGAATCAATTTGAAATTTGATTTGGTGTTGAAATAAATGGAAGAATCCATTTGAAATTTGATTTGGTGTTGAAATAAATTTATAAATCAATTTGAAATTTGATTTGGGGGTTGAAAGTGAATATTTGAAAAATCGTATATAAGTGAATATTTGGAAATTTAAATTCACAGTGGAAATAAATAATATCGGGAATTTTATTCCACGAGTAAAGTGATTTGAAATTTGTTTTCAAAGTGATGAAGTGTTGAAAATATATATCTTACGAAGATATTTGAAATTTAATAATTTGGGGAAAATTATTCGGATTGGATGATTGTTGTGAATGTTGTTTGATAGTTAAATAACCGGCTATCAATATTTGCCATTGAAATGGCATTTGAATTTGTTTTTAAAACAAGCACTCATTATTCGGTTTAGCCAGGAGAGGACTTTGTGTCATATAACCCATTCCGAATAGTGATACGACATTATGGATTGCATTTGAAGACCGGTGTTGAAGACCGGGTATTTGTGAGAATGATAAGATAACCCATCGATTGTCTCTGCATCGAGTAGCTATGGTATAGAGATTCCCTAACTGATGGGAAGTCCAATCGGGATTGTGGATACCCGGATTTGCAAGGGCTTCTTCCTTTATTGGACGAAGTGCCTTCGATTCTGTTCGAACCAGGAACAGATTTGTATGGTCGTATGTCTGACACTACACTTTGAGATATAAAGCAGATTTCTTTCAATTACATTTCTGTTTGGTGGCGGAGAATTTATTCTCTTAGCTTAACACCCTTCCCTGAGACGTACGAGCTCAGAGGTTATGTAGTTGAAGGTTATCAGTGATATACTCCCAATTTGGTAGTGTGGCATGCTAAGTGTTGTTGTGTGTTGCTGATCATTTGTTGATCAAAGCATGGCTTTCGTGTAAAGCGTAGCTTTGTGGATGAGACCTCATCGAACCTCACACCCCGAAAATGGTCGAAACAGGAAAATGCGGCAAGGTTATGAGGGTTGCACCCTTTAGGGTATGTCATTTCCTTCTGGAAAAAGGTGGTATCATGGTATGGAGCCCAGATATTTTTACCTGTGTGGTTGCTCCAATCTCATTTACTGTGTGATTGTTGCTTTGTGATCGAGGGTCCTCGGATAAAGGTCGCAAACGGCCGGGGGTGGCATACTCGTGTAGTAGTTACCTAGTAAGAGGTAACCCGACCTTGTGTTGGCAGAGAGCTAGTTGGTTCTCGAGACGTCCCTCCAGAGGCGTACCCATGTGGTATAGGAAGTTCCTTAGCCTGACCATTTGTTGTAAAAATCCAAAGAAACAATACGAACCTTGTACGGTTTTAGTTGTATAACCTGCTATGGAATGTGGAGGTAACCTGCTATTGAACATAGTAGCTATAATAGGCATACAATAATGGTTGTATGATGGCTAAGATTAATATTATAGTTTCAAAATGGTTTCGACACTATGCACTAATGATAATATTAAAACGATTTTGCGTATCAAGCATGTTTGACTATCATAAGGAGAAATCTCCTCCAATTCTGCGTTTGCATTGTGTGTGTGTGTGGCGGGAGGCCTTATGGTAGTTTCATTTTCCAAAAAACTGAGTCCAAAAAAAAACTATCTTTTCCATGCGATCGAATTTGGACTCGGAACCTTTTCCATTACGTTTGGAATAGGGGTATTACCTTACAAACGCCTAGCGGCACGCCTCGATAGGAAGTCAAGATTTTTAGTTGCCTTTATCGGAACGGTTTGAATTTGAATTTAAATTGAACATTTATACTAGTCAACTGCAGTTGAAATTATTTCACATCAACTTTTCTTTTCCATCAGTTTTATCACTGTAGCAGTATAATTTCTTCACGCAAGATAATTTGAACACGCATCCCTTCTCTTCAATTCTCAAATCTGTCACTCACGAGATTAAATGTCGTATACTTCATTCTTCTCTTCGAAATCAAAATCATGGCCGAAAGAAAAGGATTTTTCTTTCAAAATTAAATCGTGCTTCAACCCCCCCTCATTCTCAGTTTTATCGAAATCCCTAAATTGAGTTCGAAAAAAAAATTAGACGAGAAGAAATCATCGAGCTATGGCTCGATTCTAGTAGACATCGGAGGGAGTCGCAACCCTGTCTCGAGATCATTCCCGAGCTCGACGCATCGTGCGCCGCGATCTGGAGGGAGGCGGCGAGGCGTAGAAATTTGGTGGGGATGTCGCATTGCTTGGTGTGTTTGGCTTCGCTGGCGGTGGCCCTCGTTGATCGAAGAGGTCGAGGCGGCAATGGATACTAGGGTTTCACGCACAGGAAGACGATTGTGGTGATGAGGTGTTGGTCGCGATGATGGGTAATGGCGTCGAGCGGCGTGGCGTTCGATGCGACAAGTGATGTAGGCGTGCGATCTAGGGTTCGGTCGAGCATGGTGAGGGACTGGGTTCGTTCCAGTGAGGTATATTCCATTTGTCTTTGCAATTTAAAATTTAAATTTAGTCATATATATATATATATATATACACAGTAAAACAGAAGAGAAAACATATTTTCTAGCTAAATATATATATCCATATTTGTAATCACAGAAATATACAGATAGGATTTTAATTTACAGTAGATACAAAATTTTTTTTGTTTAATTTGATGCATGTGTATATAGTAGAAATGGATATAGAAATATACATGCAAATAGATTTGATAATTACTGAAGTTAAGATTTTAAAGCTAGGATTTTTGAAAATATCTCGACTTAGAAAAAAAAAATTCAAAAGTTAATTTCAACTTGAACAAATTAGTTAAGTAAATTATTAAATGGAGATTGATTGTCCAATTGTTCAAATATTAATGAATTGTATAAAATTGTTTATACAAGGTTTAAAACCGTGAAGAAATAGTCGGAATGGAAATGGATTGCAAATTTAAAAGCAAAGGTTAGATCTTCTCACTCAAATTAAAATTGGAATTGCAGTTATTGATTGATTGTTTGGATGTGGTAGTATATATAGTAGTGTATATATATATATACATATATATATATATATATATATTTGGAGTTGTTGATTTCCCGTATTATATAGCGGATGAGACCCTATGCGCCGCATAATAGCGGATGATATTTTATAAATCCCATATACCGCGATATTCCACCTCGAAGGGGAATGGATATTTAATTGTTGTGCTAACATCTGTGGATGCAGGGACACAGGTTGGAGGGATCCAACTGGATTCCTCAAATTGTACGAATTTGTTTCATATGTTGTGTGATGATTTATTGATAATCTGTGAATGATTATATTGATGATTGAATTTGTTGAAGGCTATAATTTAGCCGAATGTATTTTTGGTATCGTTGGATACCAGGAATAAATAAAATTGGATTTTTGAAATTAAAGTAGGAAATTTTAAGTAAATTTCTTTTGAAATAATTGGGTGAATTTAAAAGCATAAAGTTGATTTTTGAAATCTTATCGAATTATTTCCAAAAATATGAGAAAAGATATTAATAAATGGGTTTTGAATAATATTGTTTAAAAGTTGAAGAATTTATTGAAAATAGAATTTTAAATAATTTGGAAAGAATAAAGAGACTTATTTTTAAAAAAGGAAATAAATTTTTAGAAATCAATTTGATAATTGGTTTGGTATTTGAAAATAAATCTTTGGGAAATCGATATGGAAATTTATTTGGTGTTGAATGAAAATGGATTTTGTGTTGAAATAAATCTGGAAATCGATTTGTAAAATGATTTGGTATTTGGAAATAAATCCAGAAATAAATTTGCAAATGACTTGGTGCTTGAAAAGAAATTAGAAATCAATTTGCAAATGATCTGTTCTATTGAAAATAGACTTGGGAATCAATTTGTAAAATTGATTTAGTATTTGAAATAAATGGAAGAATCAATTTGAAATTTGATTTGGTGATGAAATAAATGGAAGAATCAATTTGAAATTTGATTTGGTGTTGAAATAAATTTAGAAATCAATTTGAAATTTGATTTGGGAGTTGAAAGTGAATATTTGAAAAATCGTATATAAGTGGATATTTGGAAATTTAAATTCACAGTGGAAATAAATAATATCGGGAATTTTATTCCGCGAGTAAAGTGATTTGAAATTTGTTTTCAAAGTGATGAAGTGTGGAAAATATATATCTTACGAAGATATTAGAAATTTAATAATTTGGTGAAAATTATTCGGATTGGATGATTGTTGTGAATGTTGTTTGATAGTTAAATAACCGGCTATCTATATTTGCCTTTGAAATGACATTTGAATTTGTTTTTAAATCAAGCGCTCATTATTCGGTTTAGCCGAGAGAGGACTTTGTGTCATATAACCCATTCCGAATAGTGATACGACGTTATGGATTGCATTTGAAGACCGGTGTTGAAAACTGGGTATTTGTGAGAATGATAAGATAACCTATTGATTGTCTCTGCACCGAGTAGCTATGATATAGAGATTCCCTAAGTGATGGGAAGACCAATCGGGATTGTGGATACCCGGATTTGCAAGGTCTTCTTCCTTTATTGGACGAAGTGCCTTCGATTCTGTTCGAACCCAGAACAGATTTGTATGGTCGTATGTCTGACACTACACTTTGAGATATAAAGCAGATTTCTTTCAAATACATTTCTGTTTAGTGGCGGAGAATTTATTCTCTTAGCTTAACACCCTTCTCTGAGACATACGAGCTCAGAGGTTATGTAGTTGAAGGTTATCAGTGATATACTCCCAATTTGGTAGTGTGGCATGCTAAGTGTTGTTGTGTGTTGCTGATCATTTGTTGATCAAAGCATGGCTTTCGTGTAAAGCGTAGCTTTGTGGACGAGACCTCATCGAACCTCACACCCCGGAAATGGTCGAAACAGGAAATTGCGGTAAGGTTATGAGGGTCGCACCCTTTAGGGTATGTCAGTTCCTTTTGGAAAAAGGTGTATCATTGTATGGAGCCCAGATATTTTTACCCGTGTGGTTGCTCCAATCTCATTTACTGTGTGATTGTTGCTTTGTGATCGAGGGCCCTCGGATAAAGGTCGCAAACGACCGGGGGGTGGCATACTCGGGTAGTAGTTACCTAGTAAGAGGTAACCCGGCCTTGTGTTGGCAGAGAGCTGGTTAGTTCTAGGGACGTCCCTCCAGAGACGTACCCATGTGGTATAGGAAGTTCCTTAGCCTGACCATTTGTTGGAAAAATCCAAAGAAACAATATGAACCTTGTACGGTTTTAGTTGTATAACCTGCTATGGAATGTGGCGGTAACCTGCTATTGAACATAGTAGCTATAGTAGGCATACAATAATGGTTGTATGATGGCTAAGATTAATATTATAGTTTCGAAATGGTTTCGACACTATGCACTAATGATAATATTAAAAAGATTTTGCGTATCAAGCATGTTTGACTATCATAAGGAGAAATCTCCTCCAATTCTGCGTTTGCATTGTGTGTGTGGCGGGAGGCCTTATGGTAGTTTCATTTTCCAAAAGCATTGCGAATTTCTTTTATTTTCTTTATGAAAATAACTGTTTTTAAGATCTCACACCAGTCCCATGACTGACCTGGAGTTTATTGTTCTCTTTCTAAACTCTGGGTGCTCATAATTTTCCACACGGGCAGCC
This sequence comes from Allium fistulosum, assembly GCA_030737815.1. Lineage (NCBI taxonomy): Eukaryota > Viridiplantae > Streptophyta > Magnoliopsida > Asparagales > Amaryllidaceae > Allium > Allium fistulosum. The sequence continues at coordinate 429,693,475 of CM060902.1, read as the reverse complement.
TAGGGTCAGGTTATCATTTGGATCTGGATGGATTGCTGTGGAGATCTGGAGGCGAGCTGGATGGCGAGACGTATCACTTATACTATTATTATTCCGCTGTGTATTATGTTATGTGGACAAGTTTATATAATTGTCCAGTGATGTGTGTTGTTGTTGTAAACTCTGATGATGTATGTATAAACTAATATAGTTCTTTTTTATAAAGATTATTCATTTATCTATTATATATTTTTCCGCTGCGAATGTGAGATTCTGATATTGTTTATGTTTCTTCTTCTTTCTTTCTTCTTCTACCTCTTCTTTTTCAACCCTAACAATTTGGTTTTCCGGCATTCGATAGTTCGGCAGTTGATACAGTGGTTGTATTGATGTCGACTTTCGGGCGTCGAAAAGTCGAAACGTTACAATATTAATTTGAGAAAATTTAATTGGAAATTTCTACATTATTTTATAGGAATTTGGCTTCATATACAAGTGGTTTCATGAAGATGTATGCATGCACAAGAATGAAGATGGAAATAATTCAAAGGCATGATAATGGAGGACCCCACCTACCCACCTACCTTAATGTACAAATTAGAGGCTAATGCACATGCTTATGGAATTAATGGCTTCATATACACTTAAATGATGATTAGTAGAAGCTAATAATTACTTGGCCTCCACACTTTCTCAAGGGTATTTTGAGCATTCCCCAAAAATATGAATTAGGGTTTCATACATGTATAAAGACCCCTTAGGTTTCATGTAACCCTCCTTGCTTAGTCTCTCTTTTAAGCTCTCTTCTCTTAGTCTCTTCTCTTAGGAAAATAAAATGAAAGCTCTCTTTCTCTTTTCATGGCTACTTAGCCATTTTTATTTTATGTAATCTTCTTTTCTTTTTATGCAATGTTAATTATTGTTTCCTTTTACTTACATGTTCATTTCCTTTCATACTAGTAGTGTAGATTTTCTTTTATGCAAGTAGATTAGTTTTTTCTTCCATTTAGCTCTTTTTCCTCTTTTTTTTCTATTTTGCAAGCTATATTTGTTGATATGATAACAAATATGAGAAGCTAAACCCCTTCAATTTAGGGGTAATGAAGCTTTCTAATTATATAGCTTCAACATTTTGATGAATGTTATGCTCTCTTTTTGTGCTTCATGGAAAATGATGTTTATATAATTTTGTGCTTATTATTGAGTTTGATAGCTTATGTTGTTCAAAACAAATAGGCTATGCTTAGACATATGAATCACAAATTGCCTCTTCATCTATATATGATTATGGCAAAGAAGTGAATGTTTAAATCAAAATTTGACAGCCTATATTTCTAAACAATAGTTAATAGGCCATGCTTAAAATAGATTTTCATTTTCAACTTTGTTGTCATTTTCATGAGAATTAAAAGTGGTTTAAAGGTTGTGTTATAGTTTGATGGCTTATATTGAGCTAATTAATAGCACAAATGAGCCATACTTATGATAAGCACATCAATTAAGCTAACTAATGACAAAGAAAAGAGAGATCATAACTTCATTTTGTTGATTTATGTGATCTATAGAGTGGAAGTTGCCCCTAAATTGTCTTAACACTCTCATATTTTTATCTATTTTCTTTTAGCTTGTTTTTACTTTCTTTTAGTTAGTTAACAATCCCTCGACTTTGGTTTAATTTGATTGAATAGATTTTTAAAATCTAACAATTCCCTGCGGATCGACCCGTATTCCCCACATACTACAAGTGTACGCCGTGCGCTTGTGGTTATTTGATTCTAAATTCATTCGACGGTTTTCTAAATCGATAGAAATTCCGTCGCCGAACAAGTTTTTGGTGCCGTTGCCGAGGAATTTGTTTTAATTTTGATTTTCTATTCTTCAAATTATTTTTCGTTTGATTTTTGTGTGTTTTTTATTTTGTGTGTTTGTTTGAATTTAAAAAAAATTGTGTGATTTGTTCTTACATTTGTTTGTGCGTGTGTTTGCATTTGTGTTTTTCTATTTTGCATTTGCTTGTTAATTTGCTTTTGCACTTTGTTTTTTCTTTTCTAGTTCTTTTAGTTTAAAAAGAAAAAGAAAAAAAATACACAATTTCACTTGAAAAGCAATTTTATTTCATTTCAATTTTCAATTACATTTACATTTTTACAACTTTCTTCTACATTCAAAATACTCTCATCACTGCTGCCAAAAAAACTTCAAACCACTGTTCCATCAACTTTATCACCCACACCCCTACACTACTGCTTCTCTGTCATATATCAGACCAACATTTCATTGCCATTTCAAGAGCATCATCTCAAAACTCTCTGCCATCTTCTCACCATACTCCCCACTGCTGTCAGTTCGCATATCCTACAAAACATTTCAGTGCACATTTCTGTGCATATAACATCTACATTTCTGAGCACAGTGACACCATCAATTCTGTGCATATAACAAGCCACTACTACCTACTGAATTGTTCTTCACTTTGCGTCCTTCTTACTGCTGCAGCCTTCACCACTTACACCGACAAACTAGCTCAACCATTTCTCCATTACAATAGTGCAGTCCACCTTCTTACAACACCATACTAGCAACTCCTCCATCATTCATACAACATACTGATTGCCTAAACCACCATTCAGGCCATCCACTTCTACAACCAATCAATACTTTGGTCCTCCTCACCATCATATTTCGTACACAACTCTGCCAAACATCATCAACATCACTACCGTAATCTGTCCCCTGCACTGTTATTCCACCTGCACAAAGCCACTACAAAGCCAACCATCCCCCCTGACATCACAAAAACTGACCAACATCCTCATCACCTTTTACCCATCGCAATCTCCACTTCACTGAACCAGAAACTTCAACACAATTGTAATCAACATCCACCTTTTTTCCTGTACGACTGCTACTATCACATCTACAATACCATTTACCTACTAGAGAAACAACAGCATCAAATCACATTTTCCTATCACATAAACAATTCCATTCATATTTTTGATTACCTCAAACAAGCTTCAAGCACATCAAATAGCTTTACAACTTTCTACTCAACATCAACATCACACTTCCCTTACATCACCACTGCTATTCCAGCTTACACTTCCTCGACTTCCCCTTACATCACAGTATCACAGTATTACATTCGCAGTTTCATTCCAAAACATTATTTGTTCCATTACAGTGCAGACATCATCCACTCCACTTGCAGACAAATACCATCTCTCGAACCTCTGCATCCCCATTACAATCTTGCTTCACTGCATCCCTGGTACAACATTCATCCACAATAACATATCATCAACCCTGGCCTTCATTTTTCCTTCAAACAAAACCCACCATCACTGCCTAGAGAACCTACAACGGTTACATCAGCTCCTTACATTGCCAACCAGCCTCCCCTTTCCACTTCAATTCACTGTCCATTGCCATATATCTCAGCAACCATCTCAAACCCCCCCTATCCAAAGTCACCACAACCACCATCGCCGAAATTGACCAAACTCCTCTGCACCTTCAACTGGCCATAACTCACAGGCCAACTCATTCCACTGCACTGCCCACTGCCGCAGTCAACAAAACATCAACCAGAACATCGACCACCCCCGTAATTGTCGTGACCCAACAACCCACAGCACAGTCACGACATCACCATGCGACCACCTCTTCAACATCAATCACCACCTCCTGCAACTCCAATTAGCATCTTCCCAAATCAATTCCTTAATCCAAACCTGTAATGATCCGAAACTCGGCCTTCGAAAATCGGCACTCGTACTTCACTTGTACTCAAAATGCCACAGATTCAAACGCCGAATCTGGTTCACCAGAGCTTATAACACCATTAAGTATAACAACACATCGGAATAAAGAAATGAATGATATCATATACATCACAAATGATACCATATCCAGAATGATATACAACAATGATATCAATATGATACAACAATATCAGAGACAAATAAAGATACAACGGAAAACAGAAGTGATAACTCCAAATGATCTTCAAAAGAATATGAATCCAACAACTCCAACATCAGCTCGAACCACCATCACATTGCACCAAGATAAGCAACGTCAGTCCTGATCTCCAAAAACTGAACTAGCTCCCGATAATCTACTAAACCTGAATATTTGAGAAACCCAACTCTAGACCGCCCGTGTGGAAAATTGTGGGCACCCAGAGTTTAGGAAGGGAACAATAAAATCCGAGTCAGTTGTAGGACTGGTGTGAGTAACAAAAACAGTTTATCTTTAAACAACAATAAAAGAATTTTAAACATTGAAACCCGCAATGCTTTTGGAAAATGAAACTACCATAAGACCTTCCGCCACACATACAAACGCAGAATTGGAGGAGATTTCTTCTTATGATAGTCAAACATGCTTACTACGCAAAATCATTGGATTATTATTATTAGTATATAGTGGAAAGCATTTCGAAAGTATAATATTAATCTTAGCCAGCATAGACATTCTAAACTATGCCTACTATAGCTACCATCTAAACAGTGGTGACCACCATTAGTAAATGGCAGGTTCTACAACTAAAATCGTACAAGGTTCGTATTGGAAATTGGATTTCCAACAAATGGTCAGGCTAAGGAACTTCCTACTGCCACATGGGTACGCCTCTGGATGGACGTCCGGAGAACCTACCCGGATCTCTGCCAACACAAGGCCGGGTTACCCCTTACACTAGGTAACTACTTCTCGAGTATGCCACCCCCGGTCCTTTGGGACCTTTATCCGAGGTACCTCGATCACAAAGCAACAACCACACAGAAAATGAGATTGGAGCAACCACATAGGTAAATATCTGGGCTCCATACCATGATATCACCTTTTTCCAGAAGGAAATGACATACCCTAAAGGGAGCGACCCTCATAACCTTGCCGCATCATTCCTGTTTCGACCATTTTTGGGTTGTGAGGTCCTGATGCGGTCTCGTCCACAAAGCTACGCTTTTTCACAAAGCTACGATTTTTCACAAAGCCATGCTTTGATCAACCAATGATCAACAAATGACCATCAACACATAGCAACACTCAGCATGCCACACTACCAAATTGGGAGTATATCACTAATAACCTTCAACTACATAACCTCTGAGCTCGTATGTCTCAGAGAAGGGTGTTAAGCTAAGAGAATAAATTCTCCGCCACAAAACAGAAATGTATTTGAAAGAAACCGGCTTTATATCTCAAAGTGTAATGTTAAACATACAACCATACAAGTCTATTCTGGGTTCGAATAGAACCGAAGGCACTTCCGAAGAAGCCCTTGCAATCCGGGTATTCACAATCCCGATCGAACTTCCCATCACTTAGGGAATCTCTATACCAGGAGCTACCCAGTGTAGAGACAATCGATAGGTTATCCTATCGTTTTCACAAATACCCGGTCTTCAACACCGGTCTTCAAATGCTATCCATATACGACGTATCACTTATTCGGAATGGGTTATATGACACAAAGGTCCTCTCCCGGCTAAACCGAATGGTGAGCGTAATATTTAAAAACATATGGATATGGGATTTCAGTTAAGTCACAACTTATTACCCAAAACTTTTCTTCAAATGGTTTAAACACATTACCATTTTAAATCTGTAAAAAATAAACAGATTCAATTCACAAAGTTCACCCAGTTTCATAAAGATTCATTCACAGATTTCCAAATCGATTTCCATTTCAATTGGATTAACTCATTAAATCTTTAAATCAAGATTTAACTTATAGCTTTCAAAACAATTTCATTTCGAATGGTTTAAACAAATCACCATTTTAAATCTGTTAAAAATAAACAGATTCAATTCATAGCTTTCAAAAAGAATTCACTCATAACTTGGAAAACCATTTTTCAATTAAAACTTGAAATTCCTTTAACTTAAATTGGAATTTCATTTCTTATATGAAAGCTTTTATTCTTTGAAACAATTAGTTTTCATTTCGGAAAATCTGATTCATTTATACGAATTACAATCCTTGGGTTAAATTCAAATTCTCAAACCAATACTTTTAAAATGGTTTAAATTCATATAAACATACTTATAACATTTTTAACCATAATTTCCAAACATGGAATTCAATTCCAAATTTTGAATTCAAATTCAGATTGAATTATTTAAATTGAAAAACTTTACCAAGTTATTCAAAATAACTTTTATCTTAAAAACTCCTTTTCAAAAGCTTTAACATTTAACCGAAATCCATTTCCAAAAATCAATTAAAATTTCAATTTCAAAAATATTAAATTTAAATTATCTGTTACTTAACTGATTTCCTCGTGAAATCCATATTTGTGTGTGTATGGTGTGGTCCAGGGGTTTCACACAGTAGTGTAACATCATTCAATCATCACAGATCAAAATACAAAAATATAGTTGATAAGCGGTATAAACTATAACGCTTATCGTTCATTCACAAATTCACAGATAATATACAAATGTATCACAAGTAAATGAATAAATTATACACAGCTCAATCCACAGAACAAAATATCACAGATCAGATAGGACAATCAATTCAAGGCATCTCATACAATACAATCATTCATAAGTAAGGTCAAGCATTCAATAATCGTTTATAAGCAGGATTAATTAATTGTTTAATCCTAATTAATTCAATTTATTTCCAATTTAAATTAATTACTTATGAATTAATTATCCAATCCTGACTTATTAATTACAAATCATTTGATATAAATTAATTAATCAATCACCTTAATCGATTAAATTATTCTTAATTAATCATATTAATTAAATTAACCTTTAAACCAATTACATAATTAATTAACCCCTTAATTGCTTTCATTAAGTAATTAACAATTTACAATTGATTATCTTAATTAATTAATCTAATTAATTATCAAAATTAATCACATTAATTTAATTACTTAATAATTCCTAGTTAATTATCTTCATTAACTAATAACATTTCTTTAATTACTTTCTTAAGAAATTATCTTAGATTAATTCATTATTAATCATTTCTAATTATAAATTAATCTAAATTATTTATTTATAAATTAAATAAATCATTCTTTAATTACCTTATTAATTTAAATCATTTTATTACCTTAATTATCTCTAAGATAATTAATTTCTTTATTAATGATTTCATTAACATTTAAGTGTATTTTAAACATTACACTTTAAATTTAAATTCAAATTCTATTTTTGAATTTAAGATTCAAAATGATTATATATTTAAACATTTACCAAATTTAAATATCCACTTATAAACCTATATAAGAAAGTTCTAACTAAATTACTTAAATTTTTATTTAAAATTTAAGCTTTAAAATACATTACATTTTATCTTGAAAATTCAAGTTAAAGCAATTTATTTAACTTTTCACTCAAAATTAAGAAAACCTTTATAAAAGAATTTTATCAAAATCAAGTTAAACATTTGTTTGAAAACAAATATACTTTTAAAAGCTATTTAATTTAAACTTGTTTAAAACACATTCAGATTTAAAACAAATTTAAATTTCCAGATTTGGATTCAAAGAGACTTGAATCCATATTTTAATTTTGATTTAAAATTTGATTTTAAACTTTGTTTTAAAATCTTGATTTAAAACTTTAATTTAAAATCCAAATTTCATTTTAAAACTTTAAGATTTAAAAGTTTATTTGAATCTAAACTCCATACTAGATTTAAACTTGTTTTTAAATCTATCTCACCATTTAATTCTATTTAAATTTGCTTTAAATTCAAATTTCAATCAGGTTTACAAAAACCTGAAACCTGTAATAATTAACCCGAGGCAAAGTAAAAATGCTTCGAGTCGTTTCCTCTCCTGCTTCGAGTCAAGTACTGGAATAACTCGAGCTCAACCCGAGTGCACTTCCTACCCAAAACCCAAAGTTCATCAGAACATCAAAATGCACGGTGCACATGCACCGTGACTCTGGCCATCTCCGGCCACCACCCACGCCTTCATCACATCGCCGATCAACTCCAAACACGATCACGATCATAAAAATCTACCACAGTAGCTCGAAATCGAAATCGAGTTCTCCAGCAAAACCTGGAACTCGAGACAGAAACTCACCCCAAAACCTGTCAACGCGCCGTCCACGACCCCCGACCACCAGAATTCGTGCAACTCCGGCCACGACCTCGTTACTCACCAAACTTCCATCACCCACAGTCGCGTGCAACTCGATGCACGAGAGAAGCCGCTTCGAACGATTTCCTGACCACTCTAAAAAATTAGGTTTACAAACTTAAACCCCTCGCCGCCCTCACCTCGTTTATCTGCACCCCAACCCAATAATTTTCCTAGAACCCCTGTTCACTCCTCCACCTCCAGGAGGAAGCTCGACTACGACAACACAGAAAATCTCCCGAAATCACCAAATCAAAGAAAATCAGGCAAACCCAAACTACTCCTTCGGCCTTGTTCTAAAAAATTTGATTCTTGCTTTAAAAAATCATATTAAAGTATAAGAATTCAGTCTATATATCTGAAGCCGTAAATTAAGAAGTTGGAATTTTGACTTATTTAGAGTTTGGCTCTAATTTCTTGATTTCCAGAGTCTTGCTTAATTTGTTTTAACTTAATTAGATTTTTAACCTTAAGTATATTTGATAACAAACATCTTTGATTTGAATTTTAAATTCAAACAGTGGGTAGATTGAGAAGAAGAGATTTATTTGAATCAGAAATGTTGGTTTATGAACTCTGAACAGGGATATTTATAAACAACAGTCTGCACCTATACCCATTATTCAAATATACAGAAAGAATTGTATATACATACAAACATACATATTCACATGTAAAAATTCAATAGATTCATATTTTTAATTTTTTTTTAAACAAGTGTTACTCACCTTGGTCTCAGAAAAAGAACAGAGCTTTACTTTTCTTTTGAAACAGGATTGTGAAAATTTGCAAGCTGAAGTCTTTCTCTTGAACCTCTGGTTTGTTGAGTTGAATTTTTTGTTTAAGTTTTGATGATGGTATTTACTTCAGATTTTCTTGTTTGGAATGGACGAAAATGGATTGAAAATGAGAAGGCTGATATATGAAAGAATGTGTGTACAAGTGATTATATTTTCTTGTACTAGTTAGCAGGGATATTTTTTTCGTATGGAGGCTGGTATCTTGCTTTGGTGGCTGCATTAATTCACATTGTACCATAAAATTTTTCTCGGCTGTACAAATATGAGTATAATCTTGGGTGTCTTCCTTTGCAAGCTTCATGGATTTTATTTTCTTATTTTTCTTTCTTTTGTTTCATTCATGCATATATATGTTGTTAGAATTTAGCTAAATATTACTTTATATTTTACATAGTTTATTAACATATCGTTTGAATTTATTTATGTATTTATTTTATTTTTTTAACTTTAATACTTATCATCGTGTATTTCTATATATATATATATATTTATTTATTTCTCTAACATAAACCATCAATTCTTAATTTAAAATTATTTATTTTCATACTTGTGTCAAATGTCTATACTTTTACAATTATTTTCAAACCATTATTTAGATTTTAAACTTAAATTCAATATATCTATATATAATTTCAAATCTACTCATATATCACAAATACATATATATTCACATATATATACAATATTTAAATTTAAAATATATTTTTATTTGGATTCGAAACTAATCAATTAATCAATCAATTTTACAAATTTAATTCAAAAAAATTAATTAATCATCAATTTAAATTTAATTAAAATCTGAGGTCGTTACAAAACCTCACCACATCCCCCAATCGAATCGCCAACCCCAAATCGACAGCTACTACCACCGCGATATTCGCCAATCGACCATGAGATCCCCAATCACAAGTTCCCACAACCCAAATAAATCGCCACTTCTCAACATCCCCACAGCATCTACTTGGCACCTCGCAACTCTCCTGAATAACATACGAAACGCCACAATCTCCAAATCATTCGCGAATACTATCACCATAGCTTCAAACCAACCATCCACAAATATGTCGCAGTTCGATTGGGTTTGGAATCGAATTCGAGGGTGTAAAATTTCATTTGTAATTTGATTTGGAATTTGTAGGGCATTATTCGTGAATTTGGAGGGCATTATTTGAGTGCGAATTAAACTTGCTGGGAATTTTTCTGAAGTCAATGAGTTTGGGTTTTGGGCTGTGAAAAAATTAGGCCGTGTAAAATTCTTCAAATTTGGGTTTAATTTTTGAAATTTCTTTCTCTTTTCAAAAAGCAAAAAAAAGAGAGGTTTCAATTGTATAAATTTATTTTAACTTTAATTTGTTTTGTTTCCTCTTGTTTGGTGTTGTTCTCATTTATTTTGTTTTGATTTGTTTGGTTTTAGTTTTTCTTCTTTTATATAAAAATAACTATATATATCTTTTGCTTTAAATTTCAGGTTGCAGAAGCAGAAATTCAAAGGAGAGGAACTGCTGCCACAAAAAATTGCTTCGCCTTGCTTTCCAAAAAATTCTTTTTTTTAAGTAAAACTTCACTTTTAAGTTTCCTTTTCAAAAACAAAACTACTTGCTTGCTTATAATTTTTTTTTGCATCCTTATCTATTGTTTTATTGCTTTGCATTATTGATTGCTTGCATTTAAAAAAAATCAAAAAATTTCAAAAACCAAAAATAAAAATTCATTCGTAGTTGCATTGTTAATACACGTTTAATTTCAGTTTTGCATCTCATTTTTGATTAATAAAAACGATTAAACATCAATAACACTTAATTGTATATTGACAATTTGTCCTCTTTCGACAATTTAATTTCTTGGTGTCTAGGCTACGGCAGAGCAATAATCAGTTATAAATATTACGTTGATTCGTAAATATTATACTGAATTGTTTCTCTGAAGGTACTTAAACCTTCGGCTGCATTGCTACGGTGATTCGTGGTGCACCGATAAATCCTGCCTGTTACCTGGCTAAGAACTATCTTGTTGATTTAAGACAATTTGTAATTATACAATTTTGGGTTAACTTAGGATAAATCATTTGTAATTAATCCTTGCATTCATTTAGTTGCATTAGTTCAAGAATATTTTAAAAAAAATTCAAAATCAAAAACTATTTTTTTTTTGTAAATATTCTTTTTCCTTTAAAATTTTTAAATCCTTTTTCTTTGAAATTTCAAAAATCCAAAAAAAAAATTAGAAAAACCAAAATCGAAAAAAAAGAATTATAAAACCTTTTCAAAAATAAAGAAAAATTTGAAAAACCAAAAAAAAACAAAACAAAAATCAATTTCCATTTTGAAAAATAAATTTCATTTGTAAATAATTTTCCTTTATAAAAAAAACAAAAACATTCTTGAAAATGTCCGAGTTTCCCTACTTACATGAATTTTACAATAGTTGTGAAAAGCAATATAATCAATATGATTTCACTCCAAATTCGTATGGATATTTCAACAACAATTATTGTTCAAACAATTCGGATTTTGCACCATAAAGTTTTCAAAATAACGAGCAACCCTCAAATCTTGAAAATAGAATTTCATCTTTACTTGAAATCTCTATACAACAAAATCAAATGATAAATGATTTGTGTAATTCGTATTTGTGCGATAACTCGAGTCAAAGTATTCAAGGATTTCAAAATTTGAATTCAATTCAAAATTCAAACGATTTCGATGATAACCCATGCCAATTCAATTTTGAACTCCAAGATGAAATTCAAACTCAAAATGAAAATGGAAACAACTTTTCAAACGAATTTGGCAATGGGAATAATCTTAACGACGTTATAATTGAAAACTTTTGTCCTCAACAATTTCAAAGTGAAAATCCTTATGCTAATAACTATAAATTGGATTTTGTTGAGCAAATGAACTAAATTTACGATGATCACGCGGATTCATTGTTTGAAACATATATGAAACAATGTGAAAAACATACTCAAATCCCAATGTGTGACGAGTCAAGCGATAATCCATCTTTTACCCAAATCGACGATTTTCAAATAATAACTTTTGAAATGGAAAATGATGATCCTAATGAAGTTGTTGAAAATTTGGTAATTGAGTTGGATTTCAATTCTTTTGAGGCTCAGAAACTTGATTTAAATTTCGATCTTGCTTTTTCTAAAAATTTGAATACAACAACTTTGAATTTTGAACTTGATTTATGCAATAAAGTTGTTGATAATCCAACAAAGGAAGTCGAATTTAACGAACACGAGTTTTATGGACTTTTTGAAAATGAGTCGTTAAACTCTGAAGGGGACGATTTGAATCATCATTTTGATTTTGAAATCGATGATAAGCTTGAATTTGGTGAAAATAAACTTGAACTTCAATTAATTGTTTTATCGACCCCAAAATTCATCGACAATAAAACAGCTCATTTGATTTTTATTAAAACGAAATTCGTTTTTCCAAATCAACATTCAACTTTGAAATCTTTGAAGGTTTGGTTTTTTGAGTTTAAGCTGTATCTTGTATGCTTGACGAGACAAATGAATCGGTTTTTGGAAGACCGTTTCATTTACGCTTTGACGATATACTTTCTGATCTCGTGTAAATACCGTTAATTTTCATTTAAATAAAGGTCATGTTTTTGTTTTTATTTTTCTCCTTCCACTTGGGTTGACGGTAGGGACACAGTCAAAATCAAGTGTGGGGGGAGACTCATCATCATTTTCGATTTTTCATGATTTATTTATTTTCTTTCCAAAATTTAAAAAAAATCCCAAAAACAAATTTTCTTTTGATTTATTTTTAAAGAAACACTGTAGGATAAATATATGGTTTTGGTTTATTAAATTGAAATTTTTGAAAATTTATTTGTCTTGACAAAACTAAAAATGAAGTTTGATTACAAATAACAATGGTTTAACTAGTATATAAGAAGATTCATACGTGATAATTATGAAATATATCCTAATTGAAAATCTTTGTTTTAAAAAGTGGTTGATTTAAAGTAAAGGATATAAAAAAAATTTGTCTTCTAAGTTAAATGATGCTAAGATGATTTTGCGAAACTCTCTCCCTAAAAAAACAAAAACAAAAAAAACATTTGTATATATGTATATATTTTTAACACCTAGAGTCATGTGTTCACACTTGTGTGTTCACTCGCCATGCTCTGTACCCTTCTCACGTAAGCTCGAAAGGCAGTGCACGATCGGTATATCTGGCCTCAGTTTATCTGAGCTAGGTGTGTATATAAAAATTATTTTACTAATAACGCCTACAGTCAATAAGTGTTCACACTTGTGTGTTCACTCACCACGCTCTGTATTCCCCTCACATCAGCCCGCAAGGCAGTGCATGGGTAATATATTTAGCCTCAGTTTATCTGAGTTAGGCATATGTAAATATTGTTAATGTCAACAAAATTTTCAAAAGAAAAAATGAAGAGAGTAAGCAAATGAAATCCAAGCACTATTATAACTTATTTGATTTGATTTGTTATTGAAATGAAATGAAATATCACTTTGATAAACTTTGATAATCAACTAAGGATCCATTCCATAGTTACACTGTGTTATCAACCGAAACAACAAGTTAAAATATAGTATATTTGCTACGATAACTTCATTTTTGTTGGAAATTTTGACAAGTAACTGACTTAAAATTTCAAGATAATAACCAAACCTATATTTAACTTATTTGTGTTAATTTTGTAAATATTTTCAAAAACTCGCATTCATCTCTTTGTAAATAAATCTTGCATTTTGTAAATATTTTCATCCTGCATTTGGATTTTTTGGGTAGTATCCGTTGAAAACCCTCACGAGACAACACTCGTGCTACTGGAGACACCCAGAGGTTTAACGACTTGTTGGATACGCTCAATGCAATCGTGCTCCCTATGAAAATGGATTTATCTTAGTTTTTCCTTTATTCGAGGACGAATAAAAAGATAAGTGTGGGGGTATTTGATGTGCACGTAAATGTGCATATTTTTACCAACATATTTAATCTATTTAAATTAAATAAATGATCATATCGGGCATTTTAACTTGTTTAAACCAAAATTCATATTATTTTCAAATCGTCACATATTCATCTTCATCCAAGGGCAAAATGGTCATTTTTGTGCATATATTAATTTGAGAAAATTTAATTGGAAATTTCTATATTATTTTATAGGAATTTGGCTTCATATACAAGTGGTTTCATGAAGATGTATGCATGCACAAGAATGAAGATAAAAAAATGAAGATGGAAATAATTCAAAGGCATGATAATGGAGGACCCTACCTACCCACCTACCTTAATGTACAAATTAGAGGCTAATGCACATGCTTATGAAATTAATGGCTTCATGTACACTTAAATGATGATTAGTAGAAGCTAATGATTACTTGGCCTCCACACTTTCTCAAGGGTATTTTAGGAATTCCCCAAAAATATGAATTAGGGTTTAATACATGTATAAAGACCCCTTAGGTTTCATGTAACCCTCCTTGCTTAGTCTCTCTTTTATGCTCTCTTCTCTTAGTCTCTTCTCTTAGGAAAATAAAAAGAAAGCTCTCTTTCTCTTTTCATGGCTACTTAGCCATTTTTATTTTATGTAATCTTCTTTTCATTTTATGCAATGTTAATTATTGTTTCCTTTTACTTACATGTTCTTTTCCTTTCATACTAGTAGTGTAGATTTTCTTTTATGCAAGTAGATTAGTTTTTTCTTTCATTTAGCTCTTTTTCCTCTTTGTTTTGTTCTATTTTGCAAGCTATATTTGTTGATATGATAACAAATATGAGAAGCTGAACCACTTCAATTTAGGGGTAACGAAGCTCTCTAATTATATAGCTTCAACATTTTGATAAATGTTATGCTCTCTTTTTGTGCTTCAAGGAAAATGATGTTTATGTAATTTTGTGCTTATTATTGAGTTTAATAGCATATGTTGTTCAAAACAAATAGGCTATGCTTAGTCATATAAATCACAAATTGCCTCTTCATCTATATATGATTATGGCAAAGAAGTGAATGTTTAAATCAAAATTTGATGGGCTATATTTCTAAACAATAGTTAATAGGCCATGCTTAAAATAGATTTTCATTTTCAACTTTGTTGTCATTTTCATGAGAATTAAAAGTGGTTTAAAGGTTGTGTTATAGTTTGATGGCTTATGTTGAGCTATTTAATAGCACAAATGAGCCATACTTATGATAAGCACATCAATTAAGCTAACTAATGACAAAGAAAAGAGAGATCATAACTTTATTTTGTTGATTTATGTGTGGAAGTTGCCTTTAAATTGTCTTAGCACTCTCATATTTTTATCTATTTTCTTTTAGCTTGTTTTTACTTTCTTTTAGTTAGTTAACAATCCCTCGACTTTGGTATAATTTGATTGAATAGATTTTTAAAATCTAACAATTCCATGCGGATCGACCCGTATTCGCCACGTACTACAAGTGTATGCCGTGCGCTTGCAGTAAATTTTTAATTCAAAATTTTTTGGCATTTTTCTAATCCGATAGAAATTTTGTCGTTAAACAGCTAATATTCCTAACAGACACCTTGTTGCCAATTCGTTATGAAAAGCTACCTATTCAAAAATTTAGTACGTACAAAACTTCTCATCTCTTCTCCTTTCTCATTTTTCTTTCTTCTGCACAAAGTTTTCAAGGTAAGTTTTCTTTCTCCTTTTTTCATTTTCTCTTTTTTTTCTTCTCTTCCTCTTCCTTATTTCAGCCTAAACCCTTGCCATAGCCGACTTCACCTCCTTGCCTCCACCACCATGATGATCGGCCACCATCTATTCTAGCCGAACCCCTCATCAATTTCCTAGCCATGACCATCATAGCCATGGCCGAACCACATCCCTTGCCAAAAAGCCTAGCCGACCCATGTTTTCTCCTCCTTCCCTTCTTATTTGCCTCGGCCACCACCTCCTCCTTGCATAGCCGTGACTTCTTCATCATCCCCTAGCCATGATTCCATCATGACCGAACCCAGTTGACCATAGGCCGAACCCATAAGGAATTTTTCCTTGTCCTTTTGCTTTCCATGCCTTGCCATCCCCTTGTATTCACCATAGCCGTGCCTTTTAGCCTTCAAACCCAGCCTAGCCATGCCATTCATCAAATGGTTTAGCACATGAACTCATCATGGCCGAGCAGAAGTTGATGTGGCCGAGCCTATCCCTATAATGGTCGAGCCTACTTGTGTTTTGATTAGCCCATTTGCTTTGTGTTTTATTTATTTTTCATGTATATTATTTGCTTACATATATTTTATTTTGTTTGCTTCTAACATTTGGATCTTGGCTCTACTTCCACTCAAGTTTGATTTGTGCTTTGTCGTGCCTTTTCGGAAGTTGTCTTGTGTTTGAATTGTCATCTCTAGCCAAAGAAGGTGAGTTTATCACTCTTGACTTCGTACTTATATTCTAGTGAATCAATGACTTGTGAATTTGTAATAGTGATATGCCACGATGTTAGTAGTCTCATATATGCCTGTGATATGATATTATATGATGTTGTAACCTGATGCTATACCTGTTTCATCACCTGACATGATATGCTATGCTATACTGTTCATTTTATATTCTGTTTCTCACACTGCAAGTTCCCTCGCTATGGGTTGAAATGATACATACCTGAACGGACTTTAGAATAGGGAAAAGTCGTTACGAGCTGAAATGATAGGCTCGAGCGATTTTTATTTGACTTGGGATTGCGGGTTTGAAATGATAAAACCTAGAATTTTAATATATTTCGGATTGAAATGATACATATCCGTATCACTTGACCTAGGTTAGAAAATACTATACAAACTCCGTGGCTAGTTTTAAAATAATATTTTCTAAAATTTTAAGTATTTTTGAATTATGAAATTTTAACTTAAATTTTGATTTAAATGATTTAAAAATAAATATATACTGATTTTTCTTTAAGTTAAAATTTTATAAGTTAACAAATGGTTTAAAGTGAAATTTTAAAATTTAATTTAACTTAATAATTCAATTTGATTATAATATGGAATTTTATTTATGAAATGGATATTTTTAAATAAATAAAATATTAAGTTTTTTGTTATAATAATAAGTTATGTTGATAATTTATTTTAACCTAATATAAGAAAATACATTTTTAATTGGATATTTTAGTAATGAATTTTATTTAACTAAAATCATAGTTTGATTAATATCCAAATAAATAATTTTGTAAAGTAAAATAGATTTTATAATTATGATAAAATTTTAAGATATGATGTTTTAAATATGTTATAGTAGAAATTATAATATAATTTGTAGCATTTCCAAAATGCTATGGTTTTAAGGTTATGTTTTTAAAGTGCTATTGTTTCTAACAATGTAACATTTTCGAAATGCTACTATATAAATTGTCACATTTTCAAAGTGCTACGATTGCTAAAATATGATGTTTTCAAAATGTTTCAACTAAGTGTATAAATTTGGAAATGTTACAATTTTAGAAAATGAATATTATTTTGAAAGATATTGACATCGAATTTAAATGGTTTAAAATGAATATGTTTTGATTTGAAATATAAACCATTTTGAAATTTATAACCACGGGTTATAATAACGGTTGGTTGTTAAAGAGACCAGGATCAGATATTGTCATACTCTCTTCCAATAGCGAAAACCACTTTAACAACTGTGTACGCGGTGGAGATTCCAAAATGAAGTAGGATGGTGGCGACGATCCTATATGAGGTATATACGTTGACCCGACTCCCGTGAGTTGGCATAAGGTGGCTAAAACGGGGGCAATCGACGGGCCAAGTGAGGTAGCTCCTCCGATCGAACACACTTCTTCGTATGCCATTCTATTACTTTGTGATTGATTTGGTGCGCACCTTTGATTTTGGGAGTGTGGCTCGAGGTGGGCGGTAGTGGCTGCTATGCGTTACTACTAGCCCGGAAGTGTAATTGGTATATCTACCATGGCATTGCTTAGTTGTGCCATGTCACCTACCCTAGCGCGCCTTTTACGAGTTTGTTTTGTACCGTACCTATGGAGTGCCCTCTGGCGACGCCCAGTATGGGGGAGATTACGTTACTGTATAGACTATGGGAATATATAAAATGTGTTAAGGGGGATATGGGTAACGCCTTAACACTATTTTAATAGTTTATCTTACTTTAGACATTATTATAATAGAGTACTGTACTACATAGTAGATAGTTTAACAGATCCTTAAAGGATGGGCGACCCCAAGCATCCTTTAAGTTACTTGTGCATTCCTATTACAGTTCACTTGAGTTGATTTACATTTTATAAGTATGTATGTCCTGACTCGAGTGTTTTGTGTTTTGCTTTACGCTCGGGTCAGCCTAAGTATCACAGCTTTGGATTCATCTTCTAGAGCTAGAGATCTGTTGGATATTTAGCTTTCTATCTAGTTGTCTATCTATTTCTATTTCAGTTATTTCCATTCAGCCTCTGCTTATGTATTAGTGGACTTATGTATTTGGATTTCCAGTTGTATTTGCTTTCATACTCTAGTATTATGTATCTGTTTTGAGACTATGTATTTAGTAGCTTCATGAACTACTATGGTTATTTTTTATTCCGCTGCGAGTTATTCTGTATCTGTGATTCCGTGATTGATTTTATTTGCTCCAAAATTTATTAACAATCTGTTGTTTTGAATTATTCAAGTCTGACATGTGTTGTTTTATTATCGATTTAAATGGTCTAAAATAGCGGGATGTCACATTTGGTATCAGAGCTTTGGTTTTAGGCAAACCTTAGCCTACGTAGCAAAAATTCATTAGAGAAGGGTAGGAATACCCTAGAATGAGTGAAATCAATCTTAGAATCATTTCTTTGTGAGAGAACATATTTTTAAAGTATAAAATGATTTTTCAAATGATTTAAAACATTTTAAAAGATTATTTTGGATATAAACTTTTCGTGTTTTAAAATCTCATTTTCCTTTAACTTCATTCCTTTCCGAATCCACCTTGTTTGATAGAATTCTTTGATTAGGATTGCCATTCTAGTTGAATCTTGTCTTTTGTCTTTCTCCTTTACCTTTGTCCTAAAATTCATTCTTGATTTTCTAGGATGAATCGTAAGAATGCCAGAGGTCGGGGTCGTGGTGTTGCCCCAGTTCCAGAGCCTGTTGCACCTATTAGGTTCACCACTCTCTGTAAGGAGTTCAATCAGCTTGGTGGTACCAAGTTTTCTAGATCAGAGACCATCATTGAGGCTCAACAGTGGTTGAGGAGTTTAGAGAGGATTTTCACTGGTTTGGAGATCACCGATGCTCAGAAGCGTCAGTTAGCTGCTTGGCAGTTGCAGGAGGCAGCCCAAGATTGGTGGGAGTCTGTTACGGCTCACACTATTGAGGCAAATATTTCTTGGGAGTAGTTTAGGTATCATCTTGAGTTGGTTTTTTGAGTTTGGTTCAGTTTTCTCGCTTTGGAATCTTTCTTAAGTTTGGATATCTTATTTCAGGGAGGCTTTTGTGGCGAAGTGGATGCCCGAAGCCGGGAAATATCAGCTATACAGGGAGTTTATGGATCTTAAGCTGGGGAACATGTCCTTTTCTGAGTATGAGCGGAAGTTCAACGAACTTTCCAAGTTTGGTCCTAGCCTGATTGATACTCCTCTTAAGAAGAATGAGAAGTTTATAGCTGGAGCTCGCCTAGAGTTTTATGACCATCTCATTTCTCATGTGCATAGCCCGTTTACTGGATTGATGGATATGGCTATTAGATATGAGAACCCCACTTCTAAGGAAGCTTCTGTTGCTCGTGCCCCTTCATCTCAGCCTTTTGCGGCTAACTCTAAGAAGAGAAAGCCTATTTTTCATTAGCAGAAGAAGAATTGACTTAAAACTCCTGGTTTGGGATCTTCTTTTTCTTAGAGGCAGCCTATTGATCTTTCTTCGATCACTTGTTTCAAGTGCAATCAGAAGGTTCATTATGCCAACAGTTGTCCATCATCTGCCAGTACCGCCATTCCTCCACCTCAGGATACCAGGAATAACCTCTGTCATGTCTATTTGCAACCTAGCCATTTCAAGAAGGATTGTCCTTTGTATTAGAAGGGCAAGACATCTGGAGTCTTTGCCATGACTTCTTCCACTCATGCTCCGCCTACTCCACCTGCTCCTAGTGATACCCAAGGTACTCTCCAGGGCACATTTACTCTGCTTAATCTTCCTATTCGTGTTTTATTTGATACTGGAGCTTCCTATAGTTTTATTTCTGTGGATCTTTGTGATAGGTTTGAGCATCTCCTTTCACCTGAGTATGCAACTGTACCTTTGTGTGTTTCAAATCCTATTGGGGGTCCCGCGAACCTTAGTAGGATATGTAGAAGGGTGAAACTCTTATATTCTGGTTATCGTTTTTCTAGAGATTTCTATGTTCTGGGTTTCGATGCTTTTGATATATTACTTGGAGGAGATTGGCTGAAGAATCATGAAGCCGTTATCTCTTGTAAAGCCCGAACTGTTTCTCTTGTTGGTTATAAGGGTGATCCTTTGGTGATTCAGTGTCGTATGCCTCAGGATTATGCTGGTAGTTTTATCTTCTCTCTGGATTCTTCTCCTGGTGATCTTGACTCAAATCCTGTGGTCAAACTCTATCCCGATGTATTTGGTGAAGTCACTTCTTTACCTCCTAAGCGGGAAATCGAATTCCGTATTGATCTTATTCCTAGAGCTCAACCTGTAGTTCTTCCTCCCAGAAGAATGGCACCCTATGAGAAGGTTGAGATGAGGAAGCAAATTGAGGACTTGTTCTCCAAGGGTATGATCGGACCTAGTCATTCCGAATGGGGAGCAGCGGTGGTTTTCATCACTAATTCCGATGGTTCTTGAGGATGTGTGTTGATTATAGGGAGCTGAACAAGATCACTATGAAAAACAGATATCCTATGCCTCGTATCAATGATATGTTCGATCAGCTTTATGGTGCTAAAGTGTTCTCTCAGCTTGATCTTGCCACAGGTTTCCACCAGCTCAGAGTTGCCGAGGAAAGTATTCCTAAGACTGCTTTCCGTACTGAGAATGGTTTCTATGAATGGTTAGTTATGCCTTTTGGTTTGACTAATGCTACTTTGTTGATCTTATGAATCGTGTTTTCCGTGATGTTCTTAATAAGTTCATGCTAGTCTTTGTTGATGATATTCTTGTCTTCTCTAAGTCTGAGGAGGAGCATGAATTACATTTGAGCTTTGTACTGGGAACTCTTAGGAGTCATCAGCTGAAAGCTAAATTCTCGAAATGCCATTTCTGGAAGGACGAAGTCCGATTTCTTGGACATATTGTTTCTGGTAATGGAGTTTCTGTTGATCCAGTTAAGATTGCTGCGATCAATGTAAGTCTATCTTCTCTCTTCTTTCTTTTGTAATCTAATTATTCTATTTTTCTCTGTTGTCCTTATTTCTCCCTATTCTGTTCAGGATTGGGAAACTCCTAGGACTCCATCTGATATCCGTAGCTTTCTGGGCCTTGCTAGGTATTATCGGAGATTCATTGAGAATTTTGCTTGGATTGCTGCACTTCTCACTGCTTTGACTCGTAAGAATGCTAAGTTTATATGGAATGATAAGTGTGAAGCTGCATTCAATGAGTTAAAGCACAAGCTTACTTCCGCACCGGTTCTTACCGCTCCTAATGGAAATGAGGGATTAACGGTATACATTGATGCTAGTCGTGAGGGTTTGGGAGCTATTCTGATGTAGGATGGGAAGGTCATTGCTTATGCCAGTCGTCAGTTGAAGACCCATGAAGCCAATTATGCTGCTCATGATTTGGAATTGCTTGCCGTGGTTTTTGCTTTGAAGCTTTGGAGGCATCATCTTTTAGGAACTAAGTTTGAGCTCTTTACGGATCATCAGTCTTTGAGATATATTTTCACCCAGAAGGACTTGAATCAGAGGCAAGTTAGGTGGCTTGAGTTCCTCGCTTCTTATGACCTCGACATCAACTATACCCCTAGGAAATCTAATGTTGTGGCTGATGCTTTGAGTCGGAAGAAGGCGATGTTGTGTCAGCTTGTTGTTTCTTCTTCTCCTCTTATGGATCGTATCATTGTTAAACAGGATGAGGATAAGATGCTTAGGCTTATTAAGGAGAATGTTCGTAGTAGGGTTGGTGGTAGTAGTCAGGATGGTAGTGGAGCTCAGATCGATGATAGAGGGATTTTGAGGATTAATAATCAGATTTGTGTCCCGAATGTCGATGGATTGAGGCAGGAGTTACTTCGGGAAAATCATCGATCCAGACTTTCTATTCATCCAGGTGTGACGAAGATGTATCAGGATATGAAGAAGCTTTATTGGTGGAAGGGTATGAAGCGTGATATCTCCATCTTTGTGAGTAGGTGTGCGACTTGTCAGCAAGTCAAGGCCGACCATTAGAAGACCCCTGGATTATTGCCCCTTGAGGTTCCCAATTGGAAATGGGAACAAGTTTCTATGGATTTTATTGATGGATTACCAAGGATTAGGAGTGGAAATGAGAGTATTTGGGTTATTGTGGATAGATTGACCAACTCAGCTCATTTCATTTCGGTCAGGTCTACCCGTTCTGCTTCGAGTTTGGCTGAGATTTATATGAGAGAGATTGTCCGTCTTCATGGGGTTCCTGTCAGTATTGTTTGTGATAGAGATCCCATCTTTACCAGCCAGTTTTGGAGAGCTTTTCAGGAATCTTTAGGTACTCACCTGAATCTGAGCACTGCATACCATCCTCAGACCGACGGTCAAACGGAAAGAGTGAATCAGGTTCCGGAGGATCTTCTTCGTGCCTGTGTTCTCGTTTATGGAGGATCTTGGGAAGATCATCTCCATCTCGTCGAATTCACCTATAACAACAGTTATCATGTATAATCTCAAATCTTCTATTTTAATCTTTCCTTAATCATTTATCAATCTCATTCTATCTTTTGAATTCAGGCTAGTATTTCAATGTCTCTGTTTGCTGCTCTTTACGGACGACCTTGCAGATCCCCATCTTGCTGGATTGAATCTGGTAATCGTTTGGTTCTTGGTCCTGATATGATTCTGGAGGCTTCTAAGAGAGTTGAGGAGATTAAGAGGAAGATGAGGAGTGCTCAGGATAGGTAGAAGAAGTACGCTGACCGACGTAGGAGGAGTTTAGAGTTTTCTGTTGGTGATCAGGTTTTCCTTAAGGTCTCTCCCTTAAGGAGTGTGATTCGGTTTAGTCGGAGAGGGAAGCTTGCTCCTAGGTTCATTGGTCCTTTCCGCATCTTGGAGAGGGTTAGTTCTTTAGCTTATCGTTTGGATTTTCCTGAGAAGCTTTCTAGAGTGCATAATGTATTCCATGTTTCACATCTTCGTCGGTATCTTCATGATCCATCTTTGATTGTCCAGCCTTCTGCTCTCGAGAGTTTGGATGTTGAGCCAAACCTGAAAGTCGAGAGGAAGCCACTTCGTATTATCGATTGAGGTACGAAGCAGCTAAGAAGGAAATCTGTCAACCTGGTCAAAGTGCAGTGGAGTACTGATGATCGGGATTGTACTTGGGAGACGGAGGAGAGCATGCGTGCTTCGAATCCGGAATTGTTTGTTTCAAGTACTATTCGTTGTTCTATCTTATCTTTCATTGTTTTACTGTGTCACATTCCTTTTCGAGGACGAAAAATTTTGAGTGGGGAAGAGTGTAACAACCCGTAATTTTAACAAATATTTTAAATAAGATTTATTAGAAACTTTGATTTTAAAATCATTTAAAATTTGAAATTTTGGAATTTTATTATGTACTTTTGGGATTTGTTGAGAATTATTTTTCCAAATATAATAAAATAAAGATTTTCTGAAAATTTTAAATTTTGGTCAACTTTGGTCAAAGTTTGACTTTCAGTTGAAATTTTTAAATTTGAATTTTTAATTTTTATTCTTCTTCTTTAAAACTGGATTTGGTTCTAACATTTTCTCTGCTTTTCATTTCGTTAAATTTCGATTTATACTTTTCAAATCTGCAAAGTTTCGGTGTTTTACACGCAATTATTTCTCGTATTTTTATTTTTCCTATTTTGGGCTAGATCTGGTTCATGATTTGGTTTGGTTTTGATTAATGGGCTTGTCTAATGGGCTAATATTCCTAATAGACACCTTGTTGCCAATTCATTATGAAAAGCTACCTATTCAAAAATTTAGTACGTACAAAACTTCTCATCTCTTCTCCTTTCTCATTTTTCTTTCTTCTGCACAAAGTTTTCACAATAAGTTTTCTTTCTCCTTTTATTCATTTTCTCTTTTTTTTCTTCTCTTCCTCTTCCTTATTTCGGTCTAAACCCTTGCCATAGCCGACTTCACCTCCTTGCCTCGACCACCATGATGATCAACCACCATCTCCTTTAGCCGAACCCCTCACCAATTGCCTAGCCGTGACCATCATAGCCATGGCCGAACCACATCCCTTGCCAAAAACCCTAGCCGACCCATGTTTTATCCTCCTTCCCTTCCTATTTGCCTCGACCACCACCTCCTCCTTGCATAGTCGTGACTTCTTCATCATCCCCTAGCCATGATTCCAACATGACCGAACCCAATTGACCATAGGCCGAACCCAAAAGGCATTTTCCTTGTCCTTTTGCCTTCCATGCCTTGCCATCCCCTTGTATTCACCATAGCCGTGCCTTTTAGTCTTCAAACCCATCCTAGCCGTGCCATTCATCAAGTGGTTTAGCCCATGAACTCATCATGGCTGAGCACAAGTTGATGTGGCCGAGCCTATCCCTATGATGGCCGAGCCTACTTCTGTTTTGATTAGCCCATTTGCTTTGTGTTTTATTTATTTTTCATGTGTATTATTTGCATACATATATTTTATTTTGTTTGCTTCTAAGATTTGGATCTTAGCTCTACTTCCACTCAAGTTTGATTCGTTCTTTGTCGTACCTTTTCGGAAGTTGTCTTGTGTTTGAATTGTCATCTCTAGCCAAAGAAGGTGAGTTTATCACTCTCTACTTCGTACTTATATTCTAGTGAATCAATGACTTGTGAAATTGTAATAGTGATATGCCATGATGTTAGTAGTCTCATATATGCCTGTGATATGATATTATATGATGTTGTAACCTGATGCTATACCTGTTTCATCACTTGACATGATATGCTATGCTATACTGTTCATTTTATATTCTGTTTCTCACACTACAAGTTCCCTCGCTATGGGTTGAAATGATACATACCCGAACGGACTTTAGAATAGGGTAAAGTCGTTACAAGCTGAAATGATAGGCTCGAGTGATTTTTATTTGACTTGGGAATGCGGGTTTGAAATGATAAAACCCGGAATTTTAATATATTTCAGATTGAAATGATACATATCTGTATCACTTGACCTAGGTTAGAAAATACTATACAAACTCCGTGGCTAGTTTTAAAATAATATTTTCTAAAATTTTAAGTATTTTTGAATTATGAAATGTTTACTTAAATTTTGATTTAAATGATTTAAAAATAAATATATATTGATTTTTCTATAAGTTAAAATTTTATAAGTTAATAAATGGTTTAAAGTGAAATTTTAAAATTTAATTTAACTTAATAATTCAATTTGATTATAATATGGAATTTTATTTATGAAATGGATATTTTTTAATAAATAAAATATTAAGTTTCTTTGTTATAATAATAAGTTAGGTTGATAATGTATTTTAACCTAATATAAGAAAATACAGTTTTAATTGGATATTTTAGTAATGAATTTTATTTAACTAAAATCATAGTTTAATTAATATCCAAATAAATAATTTTGTAAAGTAAAATAGATTTTATAACTATGATAAAAATTTAAGATATGATGTTTTAAATATGTTATAGTAGAAATTATAATAGAATTTGTAGCATTTCCAAAATGTTATGGTTTTAAGGTTATGTTTTTAAAGTGCTACTGTTTCCAACACTGTAACATATTCGAAATGCTAGTATATAAATTGTCACATTTTCAAAGTGCTATGATTGCTAAAATATGATGTTTTCAAAATGTTACAACTAAGTGTATAAATTTGGAAATGTTACAATTTTAGAAAATGAATATTATTTTGAAAGATATTGACATCGAATTTAAATGGTTTAAAATGAATATGTTTTGATTTGAAATATAAACCATTTAGAAATTTATAACCACGGGTATAATAACGGTTGGTTGTTAAAGGGACCGGGATCGGATATTGTCATACTCTCTTCCAATACCGAAAACTACTTTAACAACTGTGTACGCGGTGGAGATTCCAGAATGAAGTAGGATGGTGGCGACGATCCTATATGAGGTATATACGTGGACCCGACTCCAGTGAGTTGGCATAAGGTGGCTAAAACAGGAGCAATTGACGGGCCAAGTGAGGTAGCTCCTCCGATCGGACACACTTCTTCGTATGGCATTCTATTACTTTGTGATTGATTTGGTGCGCACCTTTGATTTTGGGAGTGTGGCTCGAGGTGGGCGGTAGTGGCTGCTATGCGTTACTACCAGCCTGAAAGTGTAATTGGTATATCTACCTTGGCATTGCCTAGTTGTGCCGTATCACCTACCCTAGCGCGCCTTTTACGAGTTTGTTTTGTACCATACCTATGGAGTGCCATTTGACGACGCCCGGTACAGGGGAGATTACGGTACTGTATAGACTATGGGAATATATAAAATGTGTTATGGGGGATATGGGTAATGCCTTAATGCTATTTTAATATTTTAACTTACTTTAGACATTATTATAATAGCATATTGTACTACATAGTAGATAGTTTAACGGGTCCTTAAAGGATGGGCAATCCCAAGCATCCTTTAAGTTACTTGTGCATTCCTATTACAGTTCACTTGAGTTGATTTACATTTTATAAGTATGTATATCCTGACTCGAGTGTTTTGTGTTTTGCTTTACGCTCGGGTCAGCCTGAGTATCACAGCTTTGGATTCATCTTTTGGAGCTAGATATCTGTTGGAAATTTAGCTTTCTATCTAGTTGTCTATCTATTTCTATTTCAGTTTTTTCCATTAAGCATCTGCTTATGTATTATTGGACTTATGTATTTGGATTTCCAGTTGTATTTGCTTTCAGACTCTGGTATTATGTATCTGTTTTGAGACTATGTATGTAGTGGCTTCATGAACTACTATGGTTATTTTTTATTCCGCTGTGAGATATTCTAATATTCTGTGTCTGTGATTCTATGATTGATTTTATTTGATCCAAATTTATTAAAAATCTGTTGTTTTGAATTATTCAAGTCTTACATGTGTGGTTTTATTGTCGATTTGAATGTTCCAAAATAGTGGGATGTTACACAATTTATATAGTAGCCTTTCGTAAATGTTACATTGTTAGAAACAGTAGCACTTATAAAACATAACCTTAAAACCATAGCATTTTGGAAATGCTACATATTCTATTATCATTTCTACTATAACATATTTAAAACATCATATCTTAAATTTTTATCATAATTATTATAAAAAATCTATTTTTCTTTACAAAATTATTTATTTGGATATTAATTAAACAATGATTTTAGTTAAATAAAATTCATTACTAAAATATCCAATTAAAACTGAATTTTCTTATATTAGGTTAAAATACATTATCAACCTAACTTATTATTATAATAAAGAAACTTATTATTTTATTTATTTAAAAATATCCATTTCATAAATAAAATTCCATTTTATAATCAAATTGAACTATTAAGTTAAATTAGATTTTGAAATTACACTTTAAACCATTTATTAACTTATAAAATTTTAACTTATAGAAAATCAGTATATATTTATTTTTAAATCATTTAAATAAAAATTTAAGTTAAAATTTCATAATTTAAAATTCAAAAATACTTAATAATTTTTGAAAATATTATTTTAAAACTAAAAATATTATTTTAAAACTAACCACGGAGTCTGTATAGTATTTTCTAACATAGTTCAAGTGATACAGATATGTATCATTTCAATCCGTAATGTATTAAAATTCCAGGTTTTATCAATTCAAACCCGCAATCCCAAGTCAAATAAAAATCGTTCGAGCCTATCATTTCAGCTCGTAACGACTTTTCCCTATTCTAAAGTCCGTTCGGGTATGTATCATTTCAACCCATAACGAGGGAACTTGCAGTGTGAGAAACAGAATATAAAACGAACAGTATAGCATATCATGTCAGGTGATGAAACAGGTATAGCATCAGGTTACAACATCATATAATATCATATCACAGGCATATATGAGACTACTAACATCATGGCATATCACTATTACAATTTCACAAGTCACTGATTCACTAGAATATAAGTACGATGTCGAGAGTGATAAACTCACCTTCTTTGGCTAGAGATGACAATTCAAACACAAGACAACTCCGAAAAGGCATGACAAACACGGATCAAACTTGAGTGGAAGTAGAGCCAAGATCCAAATCTTAGAAGCAAACAAAATAATATATATATAAGCAAATATTTATACAAGAAAATAAATAAAAGACAAATAGAAAAAAAGGTAGACACAACACCAATGGGCTCAACCACATAGGAAATAGGCTCAGCCACTGTGTTTGGGTTCGACCATGATGGTTTGTGGCTCAACCACTTGATGAATGGCACGACTAGGCTAGGTTTGTGGCTAGATAGGCTCAGCTAGGATGGGTTTGAAGACTAAAAGGCACGACTATGGTGAATACAAGGGGATGGCAAGGCATAGAAGGCAAAAGGACAAGGCAAATGCCTTTTGGGTTCGGCCTATGGTCAATTGGGTTCGACCACTAGGCACTTCGGATTCGGTCATGTGGTGATTTGGGTCAAGGCACTATGGAGTCATGGCTAGGGATGTGGATGGTCATGGCTAGCAAGGAGGAGGTGGTGGTCGAGGCATTTAGGAAGAGAGGAAGGAGAAACAAGGGGTCGGCTAGGGTTTTTGGCAAGGGGATGTGGTGGTTTGGGTTATGGCAGGTCACGGCCATGGGTTGACAAAGGGGATGTGGTGGTGGCCGATCATCTTGGTGGTGGAGGCAAGGAGAAGGGAAGGGTGATGGCAAGGGTGAGGCCGAAATAGGAGAGTGAAAGGAGGAAACAAAAATGAGAAAAATTGACAAAAAGAAGAAGACAACTTACTGTAAGTTTGAGCGGAAGAAAGAAATGAGAAGGAATGAGATGTTTTGTACGTACTAAATTTCTAAAGAGGTGTCTTTACAGAATGAATAGACAAATAGATGTCTATTGGTTAACCTAGCCCATTAGCCAAGGCCCATCAACAAATAACAAACCAAATCCCAACCAAATCTAGCCCAAAAACCCAAATAAAAATAGGAAAATAAAATACGGAAAATAATTGTGTGTAAAATGCTAAAACTTTGCAGATTTAAAAAGTATAAATCAGAATTTGACGAAACGAAAAGCAGAGAGAATGTTATAATCGAGTCCAGCTTCAAGGAAAAAGAATAAAAATTTAAAATTCAAATTTAAAATTTTCAACTGGATACTTAGATAGTTGATATATAAGTTCCCGAAAACCATGGCTTCCCTCTCCAATCCGTCCCAAACCCCTTCTGGCCCCCTCTCCCCTTCTCGAACAACCATTCCACCTGCTCCTTCATCGTCCGACAACCCTCCCCCGATCTCATTCGTACCTAAGAAATACGCCTCCCTCCTTAGCGCTAAGCCCACCTCCACTCAGCCGATCACAGGTATATACAACACCGATAAATCCAAACCAGTAAGCCCAAAACACCCCCACCCTGTCAACACCAAAACTATCCCAAAAAGATCATATGCACAAGTGGCCGCTCTCCCACCACTCATTCCTGAACTTCCGAGGCAGAAACGTCGGCATTCCTTGCCGTCTTTTGCTAATGTACGCTCCATGATTGACTTTTTGAAATCCAAGGGTCGATGTCTAAACTGCGCAGGGAGTGGACACCTGGCACGAAGCTGCAGAGACTCAAAGATTTGTTATAAGTGCAATCTTTTCGGTCACTCACAATCAACTTGCCCCGAGAAAAACAAAGCCAAATCACCCGCTTCGTTTCCCGTGCGAGCCTCTGCCCCTCCCGCAAAAAACAAAACATCAGTTCACTCTTATCGGGACCCAACACCACATCATTACACTGCCAAGCCGAAAAGCACCCTCAAACCAATTAACATTCCGAAGTCTCCTCGTTCCCCGCCCCATTCTCATTCCAAAAAATATTCCCATCCTCTTCCTTCTGCTCCCTCTCCACAACAATTCTCAATGGACAACTCCTCACTCTACCTCACAGCAACAGTAATCAATGGAATCTGGACGCTAGAATCACTGCACCAAACTCTCTCAACCGCTCTCCATCATAATGATCTGCCCATCTGGATCATAAACAACAACAGCTTTGTCTTTTGCTGCCCCACTCAAGAATCACTTGTCCGCGCCCTCCAACTCCGAACCATAACCAAACCAGGCGGGTCCGTACTCATCCAACCCTGGTCAGACCTCGAGCCCTCCTCTGTCAACCTAGAACCGGTCACCTGGGCCCGTGTCCAAGGCTTTCCGGAGCTCCTCCGTGACCGACCAGACGCGGTGCGTTCCGCCCTGAACCCCTTGGGCCGCTTCATTGAATTCGATTGCTGCAATTGGGCAATACTAGACCACAGTTACCTATTCGTCAAAATAAAAATTTTTGCAGGCGTCTTAACTCCCGCAGCCATCGTCGCAAACCTGAATAACCATGACTACCTCCTCTCCGTAGAAAGATGGGAACACGCGCACCCGAACCAAAATCCCGAGTCGCTTCCAATTGGAATAGATTTGGAGGAGGCTTTCAGATGTTTCGATGAACATATCCCCTTAGAGGAACTGAATTCGAAAGATAGATTTGATGCCATAAACCTAGACCCAGATATCTTTGCTCCCCTAGCTCCCTTCGACCCTACCCCTTTGGTCGACCCCATCCCCCAAGCCGAACCCGAACCCGAACCCGATGCCCCAACCCGCAGGAAAATTCTTTCGAAGTCATGGGTCCCCTTGGCTGGGACAGCTGGCCGATTGTGGACCAGAATTGGAATCCCTACGCAGACCTAGACCTCTCCAATCCATGGTTCCTCCAATTTCCCATTCACAGCCACCCTCTAGTTCCTAACTCCGTTAGTCAGCTCGCCCTAATCCCCTCACCACTTCATCCGCCTACAGACAACTCTCATACACCACGCAACCAATCCCTTAACATCGCCCTCATTCCCACGGACGACCGAGCAGCTGCAACTACTCCGCCTCGGGTCGGACAAGAGTCTCCATTGATCACTCCTACAGTAGTCAGACGGAGCGCCAGACTACAAAAAGCAGCATCACACCCTGGTAGTTTTTTCAAACTTGTAGTTTTTTCCTTTGCTAATAAAATTTTAAATAAAAAAATTTCACGTTGCATGGGGGTGAATCTGCAAGATGAACACCTCACAGCCATGCAAACTCTAGAACTGGAGCGTTTGTCCCCATCCCAATGAAGATTATCACCTGGAATGTCAGGGGCTTAGGGGACCCCAGCAAAAGAATCGCCCTAAATCTCACTCTGTCCCCACACAAAAGTGATATTCTCTTCATCCAAGAAACTAAACTCGTAGACCCCTCTCCTACCCAAATAAGACAGCTAGGTGGGTCCTATCTTTCTGGGTGGGCCCATTCGAATGCTGTAGGATCCAGTGGTGGTTTAATCACCCTCTGGAATGAATCCATATAGTCCCATTGTCAAACCATCCTTCATCCTTCTGCCCTTCATGTTTCACTTCGTCATATCCAAACCAACACCATTTACTTCTTCTCCAATATTTACGGCCCACAGAATCCGACCGATAGAAATAACCTGTGGAACAACTGCCTCACCTTTGCCACCCACCTCAATGGTCCCTGGTTACTCGAGGGAGACTTCAACACCACCAGAAACACCCACGAAAGAAACTCCGGAAATGCCTCTCAAGATTCAGATTCATTTAACTCCTTCATCAGTTCCGGTTCCCTAATTGACCCACCAATTAACAACAGACTCTATACCTGGTCAAATCGTAGATCTGACCCGTCACTAGCTAAGCTTGACAGATTCCTTTTCAATATCAATTGGGACGATCTGCACCCCCTTTCCATCGTTTCCGGCCTAGCCTCGACTATCTCAGATCATTGCCCCCTAATCTTGGATTCGGGTTCATCCTCCAACCTAAATCGTCCCTTCCGCTTTGAACGCCTATGGACTCTGGAACCCTCTTTCGAAAATTTCATTCAGCTAGCATGGTCTCAACCGGTGGTTTCCAATTCCTCAACCGCCAGGGTAGTCTCCAAACTCCGTTCACTCAGAAAGATCATCAAACCTTGGGCTAAAAACATTTGGGGTTCCATTCGTTCGCGCATTTCTTCCACACAAAATGCTATCCTAGAACTCAACATCCTCGAAGAATCTCGACCCCTAACTCCGACCGAATACTCTCAACTGAAGGTATTAGAATCTGAGCTCGATAGACTAATCAAACAAGAGGAAATTGGATGGAAACAAAGATCCAAAGCCAAATGGTTAGAGGAGGGAGACAAGAATACCTCCTTTTTCCATCGTATGGCCAATGGCAGACGCAGATCTAACAACATCACGGAGCTAGTCCTCAACAACTCCAGCTTCACCGAATCGTCTGATCACCTCCGCCTCTTCACCGAATAATACCGAAGCATCCTCGGCAAGTCATCACCGACGCTACCCCCCATCGTCTGGAACCTCCTATACCCATCCTGTCCCCCAATTCCTGCCGACCACCCATTTTCCGAAGATGAAGTTTGGGCCACGCTTAAAGACTTGTCGGATGATAAGGCCCCGGGCCCAGATGGTTTCGGCCCATATTTTTAAAAATGTATTTATCTTTATACAATTAAGCTTTTAGATTTATAAATATACAAATGTGAATTCAAGTAACTTATATTTTGATCAAATCATATAACATATGTTTATAAATTTGAGAAATTTAGTTTAACTCCTTGTATAAAAATCTTAAACAATTTACCTTATGTTAAAATTAAAATGAAGGAAAAAAAACAAATGAACTTCTAATTTAAATCTTATTTAAACTTAAGCTTACATATATATTTTTAATAAATAAGAAATTACACTTATTATTTAAATCTCAATTATCATTTCCAAAAGTACTAAGTCAAATTACAAATTTCCAAATTACAAATTATATAAATATTAAAGTTTAATTGTATAAAGATAAATACATTTTTATATACATATTTTAAACGCTATTGGGAAACCATCAAATTCGACCTGCTAGATATGTGCGAAGAATTCTAAGCTAATCCCTCCTCAGTTGCCCGCCTTAACTACGCCAACATCATCCTCCTCCCCAAATCCCCCGGCGCTAACACCCTGCCCGCTTTCAGACCAATCAGTCTCCTCAACACCACATTCAAAATCATCACAAAGGTTCTTGCTAATAGACTTCAGACAGTCATCGATCCCCTGGTAGGGGCGGAACAGTCCGCCTTCATACTAGGCAGAAACATTTTGGACTATGTCGCCGCCACCCAAGAAGTTGTCTCCTACTGCCATAGAACATCAACCCCTGGAACCCTTCTAAAATTAGATTTTTCCAAAGCCTTTGACACGGTACACTGGGACTTCATCTTGGACCTTATGAAGCATAGGGGTTTCCCGTCAAAATGGTGCGGTTGGATAGAAGCGATACTCAACACAAGCATCTCATCCATCTCAACCAATGGCTCTTCAGGTGGTCACATTAAATCAACCAGTGGTCTGAGGCAAGGGGACCCGCTCTCTCCCCTAATCTTTGTCCTGGTAGCGGACGTGCTCAACCAGATGATCAAGCTTACCTCGTCCAATGACTTATTTAGAGGTATCAAGCTTCAAAACTCAGATTTGTCTGTGTCTAACCTTCAATTTGCAGATGATACGATCCTATTCGCTTCCACCGACATCAACCACATCCATTGCCTCAAGGTTGCGTTGTATGTCTTTGAAACAATTTCTGGCCTCTCCATCAATTTTAACAAGAGCTCCATCATCATGCTCGGTAACTCCGCTGACCTTGGCCCTCAAATCTCATCCCTGCTCAATTGTAACTTAGCCCAATTCCCCATTTCATATCTAGGCATCCCCATCCGCCCATCCAATCTCCACCGTGCTGACTGGCTCCCCCTCATTTCCAGAATTGAATCCAGACTCTCAACCTGGAAGGCACACTCGCTATCTTCTGCAGGTCGTCTTGTCCTAGTTAAATCGGCCCTATCAGCTATCCCCTCATACTGGATGTCCTTCCTCACACTTCCATCCTGGGTTATCAAGAAAATTGACTCAATCAGGTGCTCGTTTCTTTGGAACGGTGGCAACGCAAAAAGGCTGATCAATTGGAAGACGGTATGTTTACACCGCAATCATGGTGGGTTAGGGATTACAGACCTTCGCACATTCAATCAGGCGTTGTTGTCCAAATGGCTTTGGAGATTACTCACACCTGGAAACTTCATTTGGAAATCGTGGATCCTATGTCAACATTATCATTCAAACCCTCATTTGGCGCTCCACCTAACCACCCGGTCCCGTCCATCCCCCTTCTGGTCTGGGGTCCTTCTAACCCTACCTAGAGTCAAAGCCCTTTTTCAGGTAAAAATCGAAAGCGGTAACAGGTGCCTATTCTGGTTAGACACTTGGTATGGCCAACTGCCCCTTGCTAAGCTACTACCCAACCTCTTCTCGCACGCTACCCTCCCAAATGCAACAGTTGAAGACTATCTCACCCTTGGTCCCGAGCACCTTTGCCCACCCTCCATCTTCGATGCAGACCTGGTTCCTGAACTCCTCTCCGCCACAAATATCCTCCTGTCGATTCGCCCTTCCAACAGTCAAGACCACTTCCTCTGGGCCCTTGCACCTTCCAAAGGATTCTCAGTCGCCTCCTGTTATCAACACCTAATCCACCCCGGTCGCCTTTTCTCCTTCTCCAGGATTTGGCATTGCAATCTTCCACCTCGTATAGCTTTTTTCCAATGGTGCTTAATTTCTGGTAGAATTAATACCAAAGACAGACTCAACATCCCCATCGATCCGCGCTGCATCTTTTGTTTAACACACAATGAATCAGTAACCCACCTTTTCTTCGAATGCAATTTCTCCTACTCAATTTGGGCTGCAACCAGTGCCTATCTTCTGGGGTTTATCCCCAGCATGACCTCTTTCTTCGAGTATTGGCAGTTTAATCAGCAGAATTTGCTGATGGACACCTTCATATCAATCTTTAGCTGGTGCATTTGGAAAGAGAGGAATGCACACGCATTTGGGAAACCTGCACGCCACTTTGGTGGAACTTGTAGAAGTATCACTCACTTTTTCTCCTCTCTAACAGGTCAATGCTCCTCCGCGCCATTCCGTCTGAGTCTCCCGCCATGCAACGTCCAGCCTGTAGAATCTCAGGGTAGTACCAGTGCATCTCCGGAGAGGTAGTCCTAGTCTAGTGTGGGATAACACCTGTTATAGTTAGTATGCAATGGTCTATGATACTCTAGCACTTCAGTTGTATTTTGTTGTTTCATACCTATTTTTTTGGCCATCGATCGGGCTTGTCGATCGACCTCTCACATATTATATAATATAACTACTTAACCGGCTGTGTAGTTTCACGCTACACACCCGTCACTCTCAAAAAAAAAATTCAACTGGAAGTCAAACTTTGACCAAAGTTGACCAAAATTTAAAATTTTCAGAAAATCTTTATTTTATTATATTTGAAAAAATAATTCTCAACAAATCCCAAAAATACATAACAAAATTCCAAAATTTCAATTTTAAATGATTTTAAAAATCAAAGTTTCAAATAAATCTTATTTAAAATATTTGTTAAAATTACGGGTTGTTACACTCTTCCCCACTCAAAGCTTTTCGTCCTCGAAAAGGAACGAGACGTGGAAAAACAAAGCAAAGAAGGATAAGATAGAATAACGAATAGTACCTGAAACAAACAATTTCGGATTCGAAGCACGCATGCTCTCCTCCGTCTCCCAGGTACAATCCCGATCATCAGTACTCCACTGTACTTTGACCAGGTTGATAGATTTCCTTCTCAACTGCTTCGTACCTCTATCGATAATACGGAGTGGCTTCCTCCCGACAGTAAGGTTTGGCTCAACATCCAAACTCTCGAGAGAAGAAGGCTGGACAATCAAAGATGGATCATGAAGATACCGACGAAGATGCGAAACATGGAATACATTATGCACTCCAGAAAGCTTCTCAGGCAAACCCAAACGATAAGCTAAAGAACCAACTCTCTCTAAGATGCGGAAAGGACCGATGAACCTAGGAGCAAGCTTCCCTCTCTGACCAAACCGAATCACACTCCTTAAGGGAGAGATCTTAAGGAAAACCTGATCACCAACAGAAAACTCCAAACTCCTTCTACGCCGATCAGCGTACTTCTTTTGCCTATCCTGAGCACTCCTCATCTTCCTCTTAATCTCCTCAACTCTCTCAGAAGCCTACAGAATCATATCAGGACCAAGAACCAAACGGTTACCGGATTCAATCCAGCAAGATGGGGATTTGTAAGGTCGTCCGTATAGAGCAGCAAACGGAGACATTGCAATACTAGCCAGGATTCAAAAGATGAAATGAGATAGATAAGGGATTAAGATAAGATTAAAACAGAAGATTTTAGATTATACCTGATAACTGTTGTTATAGGTGAATTCGACGAGATGGAGATGATCTTCCCAACATCCTCCATAATCAAGAACACAGGCACGAAGAAGATCCTCGAGAATCTGATTCACTCTTTCCGTTTGACCGTCGGTTTGTGGATGATAAGCAGTGCTCAGATTCAGGTGAGTACCTAAAGATTCTTGAAAAGCTTTCCAAAACTGGCTGGTAAAGATGGGATCTCTATCACAAACAATACTGACATGAACACCATGAAGACGGACAATCTCTCTCATATAAATCTCAGCCAAACTCGAAGCAGGACGGTTAGATCTGACCGGAATGAAATGAGCTGACTTGGTCAATCTATCCACAATAACCCAAATACTCTCATTACCCCCTCCTAGCCCTCGGTAATCCATCAATATAATCCATAGAAACTTGTTCCAATTTCCAATTGGGAACCTCAAGAGGCTGCAATAATCCAGGGGTCTTCTGATGATTGGCCTTGACTTGCTGACAAGTCGCACACATACTCACAAAGATGGAGATATAATGCTTCATACCCTTCCACCAATAAAGCTTCTTCATATCCTGATACATCTTCGTCACACCTGGATGAATTGAAAGTCTGGATCGATGATTTTCTCGAAGTAACTCTTGCCTCAAACCATGGACATTCGAGACACAAATCCGATTTTTAATCCTCAAAATCCCTACCATCGATCTGAGCTCCACTACCATCCTGACTACTACCACCAACCCTGCTACGAACATTCTCCTTAATAAGCCTAAGCATCTTAACCTCATCCTGCTTAGCAATGATACAATCCATAAGAGGAGAAGAAGAAACAACAAGCTGACACAACATCGCCTTCTTCCGACTCAAAGCATCGGCCACAACATTAGCTTTCCCAGGGGTATAGTTGATGTCGAGGTCATAAGAAGCGAGGAACTCAAGCCACCTAACTTGCCTCTGATTCAAATCCTTCTGGGTGAAAATATACCTCAAAGACTGATGATCCGTAAAGAGCTCAAACTTAGTTCCCAAAAGATGATGCCTCCAAAGCTTCAAAGAAAAAACCATGGCAAGCAATTCCAAATCATGATCAGCATAATTGGCTTCATGGGTCTTCAAATGACGACTGGCATAAGCAATGACCTTCCCATCCTACATCAGAACAGCTCCAAACCTTCACGACTAGCATCAGTGTATACCGTTAATCCCTCGTTTCCATTTGGAATGGTAAGAACTGGTGCAGAAGTAAGCTTGCGCTTTAACTCATTGAATGCAGCTTCACACTTATCATTCCATTTAAACTTAGCATTCTTACGAGTCAAAGTAGTAAGAGGTGCAGCAATCTGAGCAAAATTCTCAATGAATCTCCGATAATAACCGACAAGGCCCAGAAAGCTACGGATATCAGATGGAGTCCTAGGAGTTTCCTAATCCTGAAACAGAATAGAGAGAAATAAGGACAACAGAGAAAGATAGAATTATTAGATTACAGAAGACAGAAGAGAGAAGATAGACTTACATTGATGCAGCGATCTTAACTAGATCAAAAGAAACTCTATTAACAGAAACAATATGTCCAAGAAATCAGACTTCATCCTTCCAGAAATGGCATTTCGAGAATTTAGCTTTTAACTGATGACTCCTAAGAGTTCCCAGTACAAAGCTCAAATGCGATTCATGCTCCTCCTCGGACTTAGAGAAGACAAGAATATCATTGACGAAGACTAGAAAAAACTTGTTAAGAACATCACGGAAAACATGATTCATAAGATCAACAAAGTAAGCTGGGGCATTATTCAAACCAAATGGCATAACTATCCATTCATAGAAACCATTCTCAGTACAGAAAGCAGTCTTAGGAATACTTTCCTCGGCTACTCTGAGCTGGTGGAAACCTGTGGTAAGATCAAGCTGAGAGAACACTTTAGCACCATAAAGCTGATCGAACATATCATTGATACGAGGCATAGGATATCTGTTCTTTATATTGAGCTTTTTCAGCTCCCTATAATCAACACACATCCTCAAAGAACCATCAGACTTAGTGACGAAAACTGTTAGTCCATGAGTTGATGGTTTTGATGACGACAACCTTAGAATAAGATTATAAAATATAAATACTAACATTATAGTTTAGATATATATGTATATGCAGGATTTAACCATGTAGGTACAAAGAATGAAGATTGTACAGTATAGAGATTCAAGATATCAAGATTGAAGACTCATGAGTATCAAGAATATCAAGATTATCAAGAGTTCAAGATTTCAAGATAAGTATTGACTCTAGAATTATGTTAAAACTTCACAATAGCACTGAAATCTTCATTCTGTATTTTCATTTGGGATGGAACCCATTTCTACCTTTTTAGTGGCTTACAAACCCACGACAAGTAGCTTACAAACCTACGACAAGTGGCTTACAAACCCACGAACATCCTGGTTTTGTACAAGTTCTCGAGTCCTGATGTGATGAGATATTCTCCAGGAAGTAGCTTGCAAAACTACTTCAAAATGATTTTCAAAACTGCTTTTCAAAATGTTTTAGCCTTAAAAATTATCTTTTCAAATGATTTTCAAAAAGATGTTTTAGCCTTAAAAATTATTCTTTGATTTTGTTCTTAAATAAATTCTTGTTTTAAACTTCGTTTGTTTTAAACTATCTTTTAATATATTTAACTTTTAATATTTACTTAGATTTAAATATAAAATTATAGTAAAATTTTATATATATTATTCTCTAAATTTATCTATGTATTTTATCTATAGTCAAGTATATTAATAAAGTTTAAAATAGTTTTAATATAAGATAAAGGTTATTTTCAAAGAAAAACAAAA
Source organism: Allium fistulosum (assembly GCA_030737815.1). Taxonomy (NCBI): domain Eukaryota; kingdom Viridiplantae; phylum Streptophyta; class Magnoliopsida; order Asparagales; family Amaryllidaceae; genus Allium; species Allium fistulosum. The sequence continues at coordinate 429,654,098 of CM060902.1, read as the reverse complement.
CATCAAAATTTCCTTTGGGATGTCGACATGTCCTAGTACCCCATGTCGACATAGTGTCAGTTATGACCAAAAATTTGAATTTCAAAAGAAGTGTCTATTCGCCATAACCTTTCATGAATAGACATGACTGTCGTTCTTCTATAAATAGGGGTTAGTTTCAACAAATTTTAGATTAGATTTTCTGTTTTTTCACTTCTCTTCTTCTTCCACATTTTCTTATTCATAATTCTATCATCACTCTGCCGAAATCAACATTGAATCTAACTAGATCAACTCTGGTTTGATTCTCTATCACTATCTCAACAAGATCCCAGTGCTATTCAGAGTTATAGGCTTCTTTGTAATCTATCTAGCGAGAAAAGGTGTGATTGTAGCCTTGAAAATCAATCAAGCGAGAAAAGGTGTGATTGTAGCCTTGGAAATCAATGGGTGAACTTGTTGCCCCGGAAATCAAGTATCTCTACCTAGAGGATTGTGATTCTGGAGGGTGTACCTCGTAGCCTTGAAACCGAGGGTGTAATTGTACAATTGCTTTTGAAAGGAAATCCGTACTTAGTAGTGCGGGACTAGATGTAGGGTAACTCCGAACCAGTATAAAATCCGGTGTGTTCTTTCCTTTACCGCATTTACTTTATTTTTGCATCTGTGTTTGATTCTGTGATTATATATGTGTTTGAATATTTATACATTTGTTTACAAATCAACAGTAACTCAAAAAGATTTAGTAATTTCTTATAAACACTATTCACCCCCCTCTAGTGTTCATTCTAGCCTTAAGATCCGTATTCCGCATTCCCCACATTTGGTATTAGAGCAAGGTTTTCAAAAGTTTCATAATCTGATTTTTGAATTTTTTTTTTTAAAAATGGCTATATTTAAGAAATTTGTTAATGCATGTTTAGAAATATTCAGATCATCATTTTCTCTTGAGTCTGCATATAATCAATATTCAAATACAAGTTGTCTACTAAGTTTGTTTGATGTGCTGGAATCATGCTTTATGGGAGTTGAGGAATTAATCCAGAATAAACAAATTGTGCAGATAAAAAAGAACAAATGGATACTTGATAGTGGATGTTCTAGACACATGACTGGGAATCCAGATATGCCGAATGATATAATATACAAAGACGGAGGACTGGTTAACTTTGGAGACAAATTCAAAAGGTTATGTGATCGGCATTGGCAAAGTCGGTAACTCTGAAACTCCTATTATTACTAATGTTTTGCTAGTTAAGAATCTGAAACACAATTTGCTAAGTATAAGTCAACTATGCGATAAAGGATATAAAATTAAATTTGAAAAAGATAAGTGTCACATTGAAGATAATAATTCAACCATAATATTTGAGGGAATTAGGAAAAAGAATATTTATATTCTTAGCATGAAAATTTCAAATGATAACTTGTGTCTTTTGGCAAATGCAAGTGACCCTTGGATTTGGCATAAGAGATTTGGGCATTTGAATTTCAAACTCTTATCTAGACTGTCAAAACATGATCTAGTAAGAGGCCTCCCTAAAATGAATTTTAAAGTAGATAGTCTATGTGATGCATGTCTGGGAAAACTTAGAAAAATCTATTTTAAATTAAAAGATATGATTTCTACTACGAAACCTCTTGAATTACTTCATATTGATCTATTTGGTCCATCTCAAATTTTATCAATAAATAATAGTAAATATGTTTTTCTAATTATAGATGATTATTCTAGATTTACATGGACAATATTTTTAAAACATAAAAGTGATACTTTTGAATATTTTAAGAATTTTTCAAAAAGGGTTCAAAATCAACTTTCTCAAAAAATTATAACCATCCGTAGTGATCATGGTGGTGAATTTGAAAATGAAAAGTTTAAAGAATTCTGCAATAAAAAGGGAATAATTCACAATTTTTCATTTCCAAGAACTCCACAACAAAACGGAGTAGTAGAACGTAAAAATAGGACGATTCAAGAGTGTGCGAGAACTATGCTTTCTGATAGTAAGTTACCAAAGTACTTTTGGGCAGAAGCAGTTGCTACCGCCTGTTATATTTTAAATAGAATTTTAATTAGACCTTTAACTGATAAGACATCTTATGAACTTATTTACTCAAAGAACCTAAGGTATCTTATTTTAGAATTTTTGGAAGTAAATATTTTATTTTAAATACAAAAGATAACTTAGATAAATTTGATCCTAAATCCGACAAAGGTATCTTTATCGGATACCCTAATAGAAGTAAAACATACAAAGTATTTAATTTAAGAACTAATACCATCGAAGAAACAATGCATGTTTCATTTGATGAAAATTTCAAATTTTTTGAAGAAATAAATGATGAAGAGGATTTAATCACTCAAAACCAAGAGTCAACTGAAACTAATAATGAATTAAATCATCCTTATAAAAGGATTAAACTTTTAAAAGACCACCCTATAGAAAATATACTTGGAGATATGCAATCTGTTGTTTAAACTAGAAACCAACTAAGTCAAATGAGTAATGTAGGTTTTATATCAACTATTGAACCCAAAAATCCAGAAGAAGCATCAACTGATGATTCATGGCTTTTGGCTATGCAAGAAGAATTAAATCAATTCACTAGAAATGATGTTTGGGAACATTCCTAGACCTGAAAATAAAACAATATTTGGAACTAAATGGGTTTATAAAAATAAAATGAATGAACAAGGAGAGGTTGTTAGAAATAAAGCCCGGTTAGTCGCTCAAGGTTATTGTCAAGAAGAAAGAATAGATTTTGATGAAACCTTTGCCCCCGTAGCAAGATTAGAAGCCATTAGGATTCTACTTGCTTTCACAAATCATAATAATTTCAAATTATTTCAAATGGATGTTAAAAGTGCATTTTTAAATGGTTTTGTAAAAGAAGAAGTATTTGTTAAACAACCACCACTTTTTGAAAATGATAAATTTCCAAATCATGTTTACAAACTTAAGAAAGCTCTATATGGTCTAAAGCAAGCTCCTAGAGCCTGGTATAATAGACTAAGATCTTACTTGTTACAATCAAATTTTGAAATAGGTAAAGTAGATAATACTCTTTTTATTAAAAGAAATAAAAATGATATTCAACTAGTACAAGTCTACGTAGATGATATCATTTTTGGATCAACTAATTTTGAAATGAATAAAGAATTTTCTCAAATAATGACAAAAGAGTTTGAGATGAGTCATATGGGTGAATTAAACTTCCTTTTAGGATTACAAATAAAACAATTAGATAATTGTATCTTTATTAGTGAAGAAAAATATGCTAAAGACCTAGTTAGTAAATTTGGTTTGACTACTACGAGTGGAAAACCCACTCCCATGGCAACCAATTTGTACCTTAGTAAAGAAGATCTCTCGAAAGATGTAGATCAAAAATTATATAGAGGAATGATTGGATCACTACTCTATATCACTGCGAGTAGACCTGATATCATGCGTAGTGTCTGTCTTTGTGTAAGGTATCAATCCCAACCTAAAGAAACTCACTTAAAAGCTGTAAAACGTATTATAAGATATGTTAAACACACTTTTGATTATGGCTTATTTTATCCTAAAAATGATTCGTTTGACTTAATATCTTACTGTGATGCTGATTATGCTGGTTGTAAATCAGACCGAAAAAGTACAAGTGGAACTTGTCACTTTTTAGGGCATTCTCTGATTTCCTAGTTTAGTAAAAAAGCAAAACACAGTTTCTCTATCAACAACTGAAGCAGAGTATATTTCTACTGCTTTGGCTTGTTCTCAAGTAATATATATGCAATAATATTTAAAAGATTTTGGTTTAAATATCTCAAAATCACCAATTTATTGTGATAATACTAGTGCAATAAATTTATCCAAAAATACTATTCAACATGCTCGAACTAAACATATTGATTTCAGACAACATTTTCTCAGAGATAATATAAGTAGAGAAGTAATTACTCTCGACTATATCAATTCTGAAAATCAAATTGCTGATATCTTAATAAAACCCTTAAATGAATCTACATTTACTAAATTAAGAAGAGAATTAGGTATTTGTTCATTAACTGAAATATAAAATATAAATAACAAAGTATAATTAAAAATTAAATCAAAATAAATGAAATAGTAAAAATATTGAGAACCATGTCAACATCCCCCCTATACCCATGTCGACATATAACGTTTTTTTTTTTTTTTTTCACACCAAAATTCAAACAATTGGTTATATATTCTTCTTATTTTCGAAATTTTCATCATTCTCTCTGTTCTCTTTCTGTTCTATCTTCTGAAATCAATTTATCAGTGGCCTCCTCTTCCAAATCAAATATAAAATCAACTTTTTCGTTCCCTTCTCCTACCTCTGGTCCGTTCCAACGTACTACGCTCGCCCGAGTGACAAAAATGGAGGATTCTCTGAAGGATGCAATTCAGTTAATGACTGAAATTCAAATAGTGCAACTCCGAATGGCAAAAGAACAGGAAAGGCAAGGGAAAATCCTTATAAATTTGCAAAAATTTCTAATGGACAATCATGCTAATCCAATCTTGATTGACGAGGACTCTTCAGGAGATCATGAACAAGAGGAAAGTGAAGAAGAAGAACCAATGGAAGAAGAGCATGCGGAAGACAACGACAAAGTCATTTGCGTTGGTTAAGTATGTTTTGACAAGGACGAAAACTTGGTTGAACAACGTGGAAATTTCTGTTTCTATTATCTAAATTGTTCGATCCATAGATCTCCAATTGTAAAAGATACTCAGTAGTTTCTTATTTTTCGTTTCTCATCATTATGTGTATATTTGTTACGTTGTACGAAAATGTAAATATAAACATATATATATATATATATAAATAAATATTGTGTGTTCTTATATATGATTCCTATATATGTTATATATAAGTATTATATAGGTACTTGGTTAGGAATGTTAGTAGTTTAGGCCTAAGTTTTGGGTTTACAAGTAAGTATTGATTATGTATGATAACACCATCATTATAATCATATAGGATATTAGACTAAGAGTTATATAGTTTGGAGTTAGTTTGTTTTTGTTGATGACAAAGGGGGAGAAATATAAAATAGAAGAGTTAGGCATAGATTAAGGGGGAGTTATCAGTTTTAGGGGGAGTTATTAGGATAGAAGTAATATTTTATAAACAAAGGTTGTCATCATCAAAAAGGGGGAGATTGTTAGTCCATGAGTTGATGGTTTTGATGACATCAACCTTAGAATAAGATTATAAAATATAAATACTAACATTATAGTTTAGATATATATGTATATGCAGGATTTAACCATGCAGGTACCAAGAATGAAGACTGTACAGTATAGAGATTCAAGATATCAAGATTGAAGACTCATGAGTATCAAGAATATCAAGATTACCAAGAGTTCAAGATTTCATGATAAGTATTGAGTCTAGAATTATGTTAAAACTTCACAATAGCACTGAAATCTTCATTCCGTATTTTTATTTGGGATGGAACCCATTTATACCTTTTTAGTGGCTTACAAACCCACGACAAGTAGCTTACAAACCTATGACAAGTGGCTTACAAACCCACGAACATCCTGGTTTTGTACAAGTTCTCGAGTCCTGATGTGATGATATATTCTGCAGGAAGAAGCTTGCAAAACTATTTCAAAATGATTTTCAAAACTGGTTTTCAAAATGTTTTAGCCTTAAAAATTATCTTTTCAAATGATTTTCAAAAAGGTGTTTTAGCCTTAAAAAATATTCTTTGATTTTGTTCTTAAATAAATTCTTGTTTTAAACTTCGTTTGTTTTAAACTATCTTTTAATATATTTAACTTTTAATATTTACTTAGATTTAAATATAAAATTATAGTAAAATTTTATATATATTATTCTTTATATTTATCTATGTATTTTATCTATAGTCAAGTATATTAATAAAGTTTAAAATAGTTTTAATATAAGATAAAGGTTATTTTCAAAGAAAAACAAAACATCAAAATTTCCTTTTGGATGTCGACATGCCCTAGTACCCCATGTCGACATAGTGTCAGTTAGGACCAAAAATTTGAATTTCAAAAGAAATGTCTATTCGCCATAACCTTTCATGAATAGACATGACTGTCGTTCTTCTATAAATAGGGGTTGGTTTCAACGAATTTTAGATCAGATTTTCTGGTTTTTCACTTCTCTTCTTCTTCCACATTTTCTTATTCAAAATTCTTTCATCACTCTGCCGAAATCAACATTGAATCTAACTAGATCATCTCTGGTTTGATTCTCTATCACTATCTCAATAAGATCCCAGTGCTATTCAGAGTTATAGGCTTCTTTGTAATCTATCTAGCGATAAAAGGTGTGATTGTAGCTTTGGAAATCAATCAAGCGAGAAAAGGTGTGATTGTAGCCATGGAAATCAATTGGGTGAACTTGTTGCCCCGAAAATCAAGTATCTCTACCCAAAGGATTGTGATTCTGGAGGGTGTACCTCGTAGCCTTGAAACCGAGGGTGTAATTGTACAATTACTTTTGAAAGGAAATTCGTACTTAGTTGTGCGGGACTGGATGTAGGGTAACTCCGAACCAGTATAAAATCCGGTGTGTTCTTTCCTTTACTGCATTTACTTTATTTCTGCATCTGTGTTTGATTCTGTGATTATATCCGTGTTTGAATATTTATACATTTGTGTACAAATCAACAGTAACTCAAAAAGATTTAGTGATTTCTTATAAACACTATTCACCCCCCCCCCCCTCTAGTGTTCATTCTAGCCTTAAGATACGTATTCCGCATTCCTCACAAAAACAATTGCTGCTCCCCATTCGAAATGACTAGGTCTGATCAGACCCTTGGGGAACAACTCCTCAATTTACTTCCTCGTCTCAACCTTCTCAAGGGGTGCCATTCTTCTGGGAGGTAGAACTATAGGTCGAGCTCCAGGAATAAGATCAATACGGAATTCGATTTCCCGCTTAGGAGGTAAAGAAGTGACTTCACCAAATACATCGAGATAGAGTTTGACCACTATAGTTGAGTCAAGATCACCAGGAGAAGAATCCAGAGAGAAGATAAAACTACCAGCATAATCCTAAGGCATACGGCACTGAATCACTAAAGGATTACCCTTATCACCAACAAGAGAAAAAGTTCGGGCTTTACAAGAGATAATGGCTTCATGATTCTTCATCCGATCTCCTCCAAGCAATATATCAAAAGCATCGAAACCCAGAACATAGAAATCTCCAGAAAAACGATAGCCAGAATAGAAGAGTTTCACCCTTCTACAAATCCTACAAAGGTTCGTGGGACCCCCAATAGGATTTGAAACACACAAAGGTACAGTTGCATACTCAGGTGAAAGGAGATGCTCAAACTTATCACAAAGATCCACAGAAATAAAACTATGGGAAGCTCCAGTGTCAAATAAAACACGAACAGGAAAATTAAACAGAGTAAAGGTGCCCTGGAGAGTACCTTGGGTATCCCTAGGAGCAGGTGGAGTAGGCGGAGCACAAGTGGAAGAAGTCATGGCAAAGACTCCTGATGTCTTGCCCTTCTGATACAAAGGACAATCCTTCTTGAAATGGCCAGGTTGCATACAGACATGACAGAGGTTGTTCCTGGTATCCTGAGGTGGAGGAATGACGGCATTGGCAGGTGATGGACAACTGTTGGCATAATGACCCTTCTGATCTCACTTGAAACAAGTGATGGAAGAAAGATCAATAAGCTACCTCTGAGAAGAAGAAGATCCCAAACTAGTGAAAATCCTCTCTAAACTCCTCAGCCACTACTGAGCCTCAATGATGGTCTCTGATCCAGAAAACTTGGTACTACCAAGCTGAGTGAACTCCTTACAGAGGGTGGTGAACCTAATGGGTGCAACAGGCTCTAGAACTGGGGCAACACCACGACCCCGACCTCGACCTTTGGCATTCCTACGATTCATCAAGGAAATCAAGAATGAATTTTAGGACAAAGGTTAAGGAGAAAGACAAAAGAAAATATTCAACTAGAATGGCAATCCTAATCAAAGAATTCTATCAAAGAAGGTGGATTCGGAAAGAATGAAGTTAAAGGAAAATGAGATTTAAAAAAAAAAGAAAAGTTCATATCCAAAATAATCTTTTAAAATCCTTTAAAATCATTTGAAAAATCATTTTATACTTTTAAAAATACGTTCTCTCACAAAGAAATGATTCTAAGATTGATTTCACTCATTCTAGGGTATTTCTACCCTATCTCTAAAGAGTTTTGCTCCGCAGGCTAAGGTTTGCCTAAAACCAAAGCTCTGATACCAACTGTAACATCCCACTATTTTGGACCATTCAAATCGACAATAAACCACACATGTCAGACTTAAATAATTCAAAACAATAGATTGTTAATAAATTTTGGAGCAAATAAAATCAATCACAAACATAGAATATCAGAATAAATCGCAGCGAAAAAATAAACATAGTCGTTCATGAAGCTACTACATACATAGTCTCAAAACAAATACATAATACCAGAGTATGAAAGCAAATACAACTGGAAATCTGAATACAAAAGTCCACTAATACATAAGCAAAGGCTGAATGGAAATAACTGAAATAGAAATAGATAGATAGCTAAATCTCCAGCAGATCTTTAGCTCCAAAAGATGAATCCAAAGCTAAGATAATTAGGCTAACCCGAGCGTAAAGCAAAACACAAAACACTCGAGTCAGGACATACATACTTATAAAATGTAAATCAACTCAAGTGAAATGTATTAGGAATGCACAAGTAACTTAAAGGATGCTTGGGATCGCCCATCCTTTAAGGATCCGTTAAACTATCTACTATGTAGTACAATACGCTATTATAATAATGTATAAAGTAAGATAAACTATTAAAATAGCGTTAAGGCGTTACCCATATCCCCCTTAACACATTTTATATATTCCCATAGTCTATACACTACTGTAAGCTCCCCTGTACTGGGTGTCATCAAAGGGCACTCCATAGGTATGGTACAAAACAAACTCGTAAAAGGCGCGCTAGGGTAGGTGACACGTCACAACTAGGCAATGCCAGGGTAGATATACCAATTACACTCCTTGGCTGGTGGTAACGCATAGCAGCCACTACCGCCCACCTCGACCCACACTCCCAAAATCAAAGGTGCGCACCAAATCAATCACAAAGTAATATAATGGTATCGAAGGAGTGTGTCCGATCAGAGGAGCTACCTCATTGGCCCGTCGATTGCTCCTGTTTTAGCCACCTTATGCCAACTCACGGGAGTTGGGTCCACGTATATACCTCATATAGGATCGTCGCCACCATCCTACTTCATTCTGGAATCTCCACCGCGTACACAGTTGTTAAAGTGGTTTTCGGTATTGGCCGAGAGTATGACAATATCCAATCCCGGTGTCTTTAACAACCAACCGTTATTATAACCGGTGGTTATAAATTTTCAAAATGGTTTATATTTCAAATCAAAACATATTCATTTTAAACCATTAAATTCGATGTCAATATCTTTCAAAATAATATTCATTTTCTAAAATTGTAACATTTCCAAATTTATACACTTTGTTGTAACATTTTGAAAACATCATATTTTAGCAATCGTAGCACTTTGAAAATGTGACAATTTATATAGTAGCCTTTCCTAAATGTTACATTGTTAGAAATAGTAGCACTTTAAAACATAACCTTAAAACCATAGCATTTTGGAAATGCTACTAATTATATTATCATTTCTACTATAACATATTTAAAACATCATATCTTAAATTTTTATCATAGTTATTATATAAAATCTATTTTTCTTTACAAAATTATTTATTTGGATATTAAGTAAACTATTATTTTAGTTAAATAAAATTCATTACTAAAATATCCAATTAAAACTGTCTTTTCTTATATTAGGTTAAAATACATTATCAACCTAACTTATTATTATAACAAAGAGACTTATTATTTTATTTTATTTAAAAATATCCATTTCATAAATAAAATTCCATATTATAATCAAATTTAACTATTAAGTTAAATTAAATTTTAAAATTACACTTTAAACCATTTATTAACTTATAAAATTTTAACTTATAGAAAATCAGTATATATTTATTTTTAAATCATTTAAATAAAATTTAAGTTAAAATTTCATAATTTAAAATTCAAAAATACTTAATAATTATAGAAAATATTATTTTAAAATTAAAAATATTATTTTATAACTAACCACGGAGTCTGTATAGTATTTTCCAACCTAGGTCAAGTGATACGGATATGTATCATTTCAATCCGTAATGTATTAAAATTCCGGGTTTTATCATTTCAAACCTGCAATCCCAAGTCAAATAAAAATCGCTCGAGCCTATCATTTCAGCTTGTAACGACTTTTCCCTATTCTAAAGTCCGTTCGGGTATATATCATTTCAACCCATAGTGAGGGAACTTGCATTGTGAGAAACATAATATAAAATGAACAGTATTAGCATAACATATCATGTCAGGTGATGAAACAGGTATAGCATTAGGTTACAACATCATATAATATCATATCAAAGGCATATATGAGACTACTATCATCATGGCATATCACTATTACAATTTCAAAAGTCATTGATTCACTAGAATATAAGTATGAAGTCGAGAGTGATAAACTCACCTTCTTTGGCTAGAGATGACAATTCAAACACAAGATAACTCCGAAAAGGCACGACAAACACGGATCAAACTTGAGTGGAAGTAGAGCCAAGATCCAAATCTTAGAAGCAAACAAAATAATATATATATATATATATAAGCAAATATTTATACTAGAAAATAAATAAAAGACAAATAGAAAAAAAGGCTAGACACAACACCAATGGGTTCGGCCACATAGGAAATAGGCTCGGCCATGATGGTTTGTGGCTCAACCACTTGATGAATGGCACGGCTAGGCTAGGTTTGTGACTAGATAGGCTCGGCTAGGATGGGTTTGAAGACTAAAAGGCACGGCTATGGTGAATACAAGGGGATGGCAAGGCATAGAAGGAAAAAGGACAAGGCAAATGCCTTTTGGGTTCGGCCTATGGTCAATTGGGTTCGGCCACTAGGCACTTTGGATTCGGTCATGTGGTGATTTGGGTCAAGGCACTATGGAGTCACGGCTAGGGATGTGGATGGTCACGGCTAGCAAGGAGGAGGTGGTGGCTGAGGCATTTAGGAAGAGAGGAAGGAGAAACAAGGGGTCGGCTAGGGTTTTTGGCAAGGGGATGTGGTGGTTTGGGCTATGGCAAGTCACTTCCATGGGTTGACAAAGGGGATGTGGTGGTGGCCGATCATCATGGTGGTGGAGGCAAGGAGAAGGGAAGGATGGTGGCAAGGGTGAGGCCGAAATAGGTGAGTGAAAGGAGGAAACAAAAATGAGAAAAATTGAAAAAAAAAAAAGAAGAAGACAACTTACTGTAAGTTTGAGCAGAAGAAAGAAATGAGAAAGCGAAGGAATGTGATGTTTTGTACGTACTAAATTTCTAAAGAGGTGTCTTTACAGAATGAATAGACAAATAGCTGTCTATTGGTTAACCTAGCCCATTAGCCAATGCCCATCAACAAATAACAAAGCAAATCTAGCCCAAAAACCCAAATAAAAATAGGAAAATAAAATACGGAAAATAATTGCATGTAAAACGCTGAAACTTTGTAGGTTTGAAAAGTATAAATCAGAATTTGACGAAACGAAAAGCAGAGAGAATGTTAGAATCGAGTCGAGCTTCAAGGAAAAAGAATAAAAATTTAAAATTTAAATTTAAAATTTTCAACTGGAAGTCAAACTTTGACCAAAGTTGACCAAAATTTAAAATTTTCAGAAAATCTTTATTTTTATTATATTTAGAAAAATAATTCTCAACAAATCCCAAAAATACATAATAAAATTCCAAAATTTTAATTTTAAATGATTTTAAAAATCAAAGTTTCAAATAAATCTTATTTAAAATATTTGTTAAAATTACGGGTTGTTACATATATTATATGATATGTGTATCATATACACATATATGTGTACGTGCACGTGCAACATAATAAGGTGTACATGGTTTGATTTGCCTATGCATTGATGTTGGGATTTACACCGCAACGTACATGTTAGCCCCTCTGTAAATATAAGTGCTGTTAATATATATATATATATATATAATTTTATATGTTATGAAATAATAATTGTAATATTTAAAATTATATATATATGTGTGTGTGTGTGTGTGTGTGTGTATATGTATATGTTAAATTAACATTATTTTAATATATTAAATTAACTTAAATATTTATATGCGTTTAAAATAATTTAAATTTTAACACAATAAATTAATTTATATATATATAGACATGAAATATTTCAAAACTATAAAGTGACATATACATATAATATATATATATACATATAGATTTTATATATATTAAATAATGTTTAAATTATTTTATATAATTATATATAATGTAAATACATAAATATATATAATAAAGTATTAATAAAATATTTAATATACATGTGTGAAACTGCTCTCGGCTATATAGGTTTTATTTCAGTTTTTCTTTTACTAATTTTCAAATGAAAATAATTAATAAAAATAAAAAATATAATAATTTTTTTTGAAACCATGTTATTTACTTCATATTTACCTAAGCATGTCATTGCTCTTAAATTTATTTTATACAGTTTTGAATTACTATTAGGTCTTAAATTTAATTTTGATAAAAGCTCGCTTTTAATTTTAAATGATATTGATAAGATTGAGGGTTTAGTAGCTAATAAGTTAAACTATTGTACCATGAATTTGCCTATTGACTATTTAGGTTTTTTGATTAGATCAACCAAACTTAAACATGAAGGCTGGTTAATTATAATTGATAAGATTAAAAATAGAATTTCCAATTGGAATGGTAGGTTTTTATCAAGAGCGGGTAGATTAATCCTTATCAATTTAGTTTTATATGCACTTCTGAAATACTAGATGTCTTTGCATCTTTTTCCAGAATGGGTGATCGATAAAATTGATAAAATAGGGAGGGATTTTTTATGGAGTGGTGATAATCCAAACATTAGCTTAAGTAAATGTCATTATTATTATGGTAGTGGTTGTGGAAATTTACGTAACATGAATATGTCATTATTAGGGAAGTGGTTGTGGAAATTTAAGGTATTAATGATAATTCTGTTTGGAAAGAAATCATATCTAAATGTTATTATTATAGTTGTTATAATTTATATCAAATTACAACTAATGTTAATAATAACTTGTCTAATTTTTGGAAATCAATTCAAAAATGTCATGATATTTTTAACCTTGGTATAAATACGATTGTACATTCCAATAATAATACAACCTTCTGGCATGATCGTTGGATATCTATCATTCAACTTAGGATTGAATTTAAAGAACTTTTTGAAATTTACAGCTTTAAAAATGTTTTTTTCTCTATAATGATCCACCTTGGAACTTTAGTTTTAATAGAATTTTAGAAGGAACAACTCTTAGACAATATGCCTTATATGTGCAAGATTAAATCTAAATAATATTGATAACGAAAATGATATTATTAATTTGGAATGGGATAAAAGAAAGAAATTCACTTCTAATTCATTATATAAATTTCCCAATTACTCGGGCGTTACTAATAACACTTTTAATCTTATATGGAAAGCAAATGCACAACCAAAAGCTAAGCTACATATGTGGTTGATCTTACGTGGGAAGCTAAATATTATAGAACTTTTAAAAGGAAAGAATTTGCAAATTGATAATAAAATTATATTCTGTAACTTATATTCAAAAAATATTAATCATATATATTACGATTGTAAAAATACTAATTTCATCCTTAATAATACTCTTAAAATATTTAACTTTAATATTACAACTAAAGTTTCTTATTGTGATTTTTATTGGAATAATATGAGATTTAAATTTAAAAAGGGATATAGATTTTTACTTGACACGTTATTTACTATAATTTGTTGGTTTATTTGGTTTGAGAGAAACCAGAAATTGTTTAATAATAATAATATTTATATAAATAAATTGGCAATGACAATCGCATTATTTTGTTTTACTTGGATCTCTAATCCAAAATATAAATTGGAAAAAAATAATCATTTTAATTATATCTTAATTTGGTTAGTAAAAATATTAATTTATTTAAACAACAAAACAATATTTTAATAGTAATAACTATTGCATTAGCATTTATTCGAATTCGAATGACGATCTTATGAATTATCCGCATGTACTTTTGATTACAGGATCATAGCATTAATATTATTTTTTGACTTTTGTTCAAAATATATAAGTATATAATTACATATTTTAAATTTTTATATATGTTTTTTGATCTCTTGATCACTGTCTCAAAACATGGAAGTAACTTAGAGGTTGCTTAATGTGATTGACTTTATTATTGGTCTAGCATATATTGTATGTTAGTTGCTACCTTATAGTATAAGTTTTGGTATTATTAATTTTATTTTAATTAATGCATATATATGTATATAAATTTTATTTATATACATATATATACATATATATGTATCATTCTTACATTTTTGTATAGTTTTTCTCTACAGGCATAGGTTTAGGCCAAGGATGTTGTAGATTGTTGTTTGCAGGGCTGCAGTGTCATTTATTATAGGGGTTCAGGGTAGCTGTTTGCATGATTGTTTGTTAAGAGAGTTTCATAATTTGGATATAGATCGTCCGCGCTAGCTATGTGGTGTTCTTTCACTAGAGGAGCTACTTATTAGTCTCACTTGTGCATTTGGATGCACAAGGGCTTATTTTGGTTACTTCTAACACTTCACTATCGGACGGTTGTCTTGCCAGAGTTCGATACTGAAGTGTAATGGGTGGTGGCATTGCCGAAACTCATTTGGGAAGTTACCTTGTATTCTAGAGTTGCTATTTTTGACTTTTTCGTTCTTATAAGTTATGATTTGTTACCTACTAGACATGTTGGCAGCTCCTTTATTTTTGGTGATATATATATATATTCATATGTGTGCTCTCCTCTACCTTAGAGGATCACACATTTCTCTCAAAAAAAACAATTCAAAACCAATTTTAAATCATTATGTATTAAATTACAGATTTTATAAAATTATCATTTATTTTTATATGTAATTATTTTACAAATGTATAAACTTAATTGTAAATAAAATAATATGTATATGTATGGATTTTAATATTTATATATAAAAAAAATTAGATCTAAATACAACATATGCATATATAAAAATTAATGAAATAATATACATACATTATATATGTACCTATAGTATTATTTTATTTCTATATATCGATATCAATTTGATGTATAGTTAAACTTGAAAAAAAGATTGGCATAAGAATATAGTAGGATATATATACGCAAAAAAATATTTTATACATAATCAATGCTTATATATGCAGATTCGTGATATTGCGCATATAACAACAAGATAATAATTACATTATAAATAGTATACATATATAAATTGTATGAAATAGATTATTACCTTTCACCATAGCCTAATTGGTACAACTAGAAATGTTGAATCTGTACACTCCTTGAATCGAATCCTGAATCCAGAAAATGCTACTAGAGTGAATGAAGCTACCACCAACAATTGAATTGACTATTATTTGATGTTTTAAAGTTTGGAAATTTGAGGTATTGGGAGTGGCACCAGCCGGCCTGATCTCATCAAGAGGAGAGGCAAAAGGTAAAATGAGAAAATGAGGGTTAGGGTGATTATATAAAGAAGATCCTAAGGTGTGAGATAGTGGTCTGGATCCTTATTTTTCTCTTACCAAATCTTCTCTCTTTAATTGAAAATCTAACCCCCAACCCCACCTCTAGTTATCTAATGGTTGACTACTCTTGCCTCATCATAATCGCACTCAATCAATCCCCATATGGGCCTCCAAATCATTTCAAGTCCAATCAATAATTAGCAGGGTTGCAAAAATCTCTAGGTGGACACTAGACGGAAAGCATGGACTAGAGATTAATCAGAGCAAGGAGTTTTTGATAAACTCGAGCATTTTGGATAAAATTTTAGTACTTGGTTTAGTATTAACTGATCCAAAATGAGATTTTATCTGTTTGGATGTTTTTTGGAAGTAATCATAGAGGCAAAACTGCTTGAATAAAATATTTTGATGTTTATAAGAGGAACAAAGTCTAAATTGTTGCATGAGTGGTGCCTATAAACCCATTTATATGCTTAGATAATGCAGTAAGTCTCATCTAGACGGATTAGGCAAATAGTTAAGTGATAATGCAACCTAACACCTAGGTAGTGTTTAGGCGAGAGCCTAGAAGGAGTTTTACAACAGAGATAATTAGCATATTTAAATTCAATTTAAACCCTTATTGATATTATCGATTAGTGTATTTATATTATATACACACTCATTTAACAATGATCAATAAACATCAATTCCAAGTTTATAATTAATATTTCACAAATATTAATCACTTTAATTTATTTATAATAATTATAATTTAATTAAATCGGATAGTAATAGGAGTATTCAATGTTTCGGTTGTGGGACTCTTAAGCATAAATTCGGCCAGCGATTAATATAGAACAATTTGAGTATCGACGTTCACACATCACTTAGTAGGTGATTTGACATTATAACCAAATTAATCGCTTACTTGGATTTGGTAAAATCCAATTTTACTTTATTAAGCATTACCCTATAGTGACAATTATTTGCGCCAATTGTAACATCCCGGAATTTTATCGTTTTAACTTTGAATATTTAATTAATTTTACATGTTTAAATAACAGGAAATTATTGTCAAGGATAAAATTTCTCAGCATTTTAGCCTTAAGGACAGACCTTTAGTATTTTAGCCTGAAGGACAACTTTCTTTAGGTATTGGTTTTTAGTTATTGATAGCAGTTTTTAGGTATCAGTTTGTAGTTATCCATAGCAGTTTTTAGGTATCAATTTTTAGTTTAGAAGTAGTTTCGAAAGAATGATTGTCCTTATGATTAATTTTTAGGAGAACGTTTGTCCTTGTGGTTAAAATATTGAGGTCATGTCCTTGAGGCTAAAAATATACAAATTTTTGTCCTTTAAATTAATTCCCTCTTTAAATAATGCATGTTTAAAAATCTAAGCAACTTATATTCAAATATAGGGATTATTTATATATTTGACTTGGGAATTAAATATTAATTAAATAAATTTAATAACCTTATTTAACTCCTTCTAATTAATAAATAAAAATAGTGAAATCATTTTGTAAATTTATTTACAATAATAAATGGTTCGAATAAATATCGATAATGTGATCGAAAAATATAAAAAGATATCAAAACACATGAAATTATTATTTCAGGGCACTATCTCGGATTTTGACGAAACTTGTGCCGTCGGGACCAGAATAATAAGGTCATTACGCCAACGAGTTTCATGGCGATCGGACATACCATCTAATCGTGCGAGCTCAAAACATGTAACGATTAATTTTAGAGAATTTAAAAAAAGTTGATTATAAAAGATAACTTTTGTATACGATAGAATTAGGTCCCGAAACTTGTTCCCTTGGGTTCGGAATAAGGGTATTTGGTTAGGAACGTTAATGAGCGTGCCTCGATTGGAGTCCATGATTTTGAGGGGTATAGTGATGGAGAAATTTTTTTAAAGGACCCTTGCCCACTTCATTCTCCAAACTTAGAAACTTGGGATAGCCAAATCTAATGGCCATCATTGATTGACGCCACTAGAGGCTTAATTAGGCGATGGTCTCAACATGAAAAATGTTCATGGGGGTTGAGATATGTATTGACCGGTTGGATCGTCGTGCAATGGCTCGATGCATCATCTGGGTTTGAATAGCGTGGTTTGGGTTGGGTTTTTCGATGTCGTTGGTGATCTTTGGACAGGGGGCTCTGAAGGAAAATTGTCAAGGAAGGCGTCAGCTATATTCTGGTGGATTTTGGGAGTTGGGCGTCAATGGCGGTGGCGGCAAGGTTGTGTTGAACAGAGGCATGTTTGGGTTTGTCTTGGAGCTTGTAGCGGTGAGTTGGAGGATGAGGTCGGTGTCGTTGGGGTTGTCATGGTCTTGGGAGTTAGTGGAGGCGATGCGGTGGCCGACGATGCCTTGTAGCGATGGCATCATCAAGATGAACTAAGGGAATTAGCGACGGCATGGGTTGTGTAAGCGCTATTAGTGATTTGACATAGGGTAATTAAGTTGTAATTAGAGAATTAATTAATTATATTATTTAATTCGATATCTTATTAAACCTATATCTTGCTCATACGAGGTTGGATTCGAACGCGGGTAGTTGTGTTGGACTCATAGGAACGTTAGCTATACGTTGGAATTGATTTCATTGAATTTGGAGCTTGTTGAATTTTGAGCTAAAGCTGTTCGATTTTAGATCAAAAAGCGTAACGCGGAAGCTTCAAATGGAATTTCGATGAGTTTAACTCACCTTTAATTTATTTTTATGATATCTATGTTACTATAGATTGTTATTGAATGCTTGGATGATAATTGAGAGTTTTAACGAAATATAGATTAGTGATAAAATTATAGTTATTTAATTTAATTATGTTTAACGTAGTTAAATTAGCTATACTTTGTTTGAGATATCTATTTAGCAAAATAAAAACCATTCTGCTACAATTAAATTGAATAGATTATTTGGACATCTATCGAGCAGAATAAATCACCATTCTGTGCTTGCAAAGTAAAAAGATTATTATTATTTGACATTTAGTTTGGATTTGAATTCCCACTTGATAGCGGATGATATAAATAACCATTTTGTTGCAAGGGACAAAAGTGAGTAGGAGTGTTTTCATAGTGAATTGATCGTTATGGAACACTTAGAAAAATACACATACATATGTATGATTTACATGGGACTTTTTTAGAGAGACCCAAATGGGTTTTTGGCCATTATTTTTACTATTTATCTACATCTTATTTATATTCTTTTATTGCTAATATTGATGTTTAGTTGTAATATTTGTGACATACTGTTTGAATTGAGTAAGTATCGTTATAGCAATTTTTGCTATAACGTCACTTATGAAATATCATTTTCTTAAACCCTTGTGTATGTTGATCTTGCATCGATATTTTTACTAAATAAGTGTTTGGTCATGTTTTTGCACCTTGAAAATTGTTTAAACAGTATTTTCAAATATTTTGCAAATTTTGAAAATACAGCATAAGTGTTGATTAAAATTTATAAAAAGGTTATAAATTTGATTAATGATCTTTTAAGCCAATTAAAATGGTAAATTTATAAAAGATTATAAACTTGATTTAGTTTACTTTGGGATAATTAATGTAGTTTTAAATTCATAAATGTTTAAGAATATGATTTATTATCTTTCGAGATAATTAATGTTGTTTAATATTTATAAATGATTGTAAATTGACTTATTCTTTAAAGGTAATTAACGTTGTTTTAAATTTATAATTGATAATAAATTTTATTTATTATTTGGGATAATTAATGATGTTTAATTACATAAAAAGACTATAGCTTGATTTATTTTCTTAATTAGTATGGTTTTTAAATTTATAAATGATGCTTACAAATATGGAAAAAATTTAAACGGAATGTTTAAAAGCAAAGCTAGGTGTAACTATTTAATACACTTAGAAATATATTTTGTCCATTTAAAGGAACATTTTTTGAAGTATGTTTTAAAAGTGTTTTACAAATATTTATGCTGTGAAAATCTAGCATAAGTAAGAACGAAATGTTTGAATCTTGATTCGTTTATACAATCATTCGTTTACTTTCGATTGTTGGTCTCTTAAGAATGAAATGTTTTAAAGGACCCTTGCCCACTTCATTCTCCAAACTTAGAAACTTGGGATAGCCAAATCAAATGGCCATCATTGATTGACGCCACTAGAGGCTTAATTAAGCGATGGTCTCAACATGAAAAATGTTCATGGGGGTTGAGATATGTGTTGACCGGTTGGATCGTCGTGTAATGGCTCGAGGCATCATGGATCTGGGTTTGAATAGCGTGGTTTGGATTGAGTTTTTCGACGTCGTTGGTGATCTTTGGACAGGGGGCTCTGAAGAAAAATTATCGAGGAAGGCGTCGGCTATATTCTGGTGGATTTTGGGAGTTGGGCGTCAACGGCGGTGGCGGCAAGGTTTTGCTGAACAAAGGCATGTCTAGGTTCATCTTGGAGCTTGCAGCGGTGAGTTGGAGGATGAGGTCGGTGTCGTTGGGGTTGTCATGGTCTTGGGAGTTAGTGGAGGCGATGCGGTGGCCGACGATGGCTTGTAGCGATGGCATCGTCAAGATGAACTAAGGGAATTAGCGACGGCATGGGTTGTGTAAGCGCTATTAGTGATTTGACATAGGGTAATTAAGTTATAATTAGAGAATTAATTAATTATATTTTTTAATTCAATATCTTATTAAACATATATCTTACTCATACGAGGTTGTATTCGAATGCGGGTAGTTGTGTTGGACTCACAGGAACGTTAGCTATACGTTGGAACTGATTTCATTGAATTTTGAGCTAAAGCTGTTCGATTTTAGATCAAAAAGCGTAACGCGAAAGCTCCAACTGGAATTTCGATGAGTTTAACTCATCTTTAATTTATTTTTATGATATCTATGTTACTATAGATTGTTATTGAACGCTTGGATGATAATTGAGAGTTTTAACGAAATATAGATTAATGATAAAATTATAGTGATTTAATTTAATTATGTTTAACGTAGTTAAATTAGTTATACTTTGTTTGAGATATCCATTTAGCAGAATAAAACCCATTCTGCTACAATTAAATTGAATAGATTATTTGGACATCTATCGAGCAGAATAAATCACCATTCTGTGCTTGCAAAGTAAAAAGATTATTATTATTTGACATTTAGTTTGGATTTGAATTCCCTCTTGATAGCGGATGATATAAATAACCATTTTGTTGCAAGGGACAAAAGGGAGTAGGATTGTTTTCATAGTGAATAGATCGCTATGTAACACTTCGAAAAAATACACATACATATGTATGATTTACATGGGACTTTTTTAGAGAGACCCAATGTAATAGTCCGCTTTTCCATACCCCTTGAGTAGACACTAATCTCCATCGATTAACTCAAGATGAACGAAAAACCGAACCATTAGGGTTTAAGAAAGAAGAGGAGGAAGAAAACAGAAGAAAAGAGAAAGAAGAAATAACAAAAACACAGAAACAGAAACAGTATCAGAATCTCACATTCGCAACGGAACAACATATAATAGATAAATGAATAATCTTTAAATCAAAGAACTATATCATTTTATACATCACATCATCATCAGAGTTTACAACAACAATATACAACACACTGGATAGTTATATAATTTGTCCATATACAGAATACACAGCGGAATAATACTATCATATACAAGTGGTACGTCTCGCCATCTAGCTCGCCACTAAGCTCCACAGCATCTTCTGAATCCAGAATAACCTGATAACCTAACTCTAGACTGCCCGTGTGGAAAATGATGGGCACCCAGAGTTTAGGAAGGGAACAATAAACTCCAGGTCAGTCATGGTGACTGGTGTGAGAACTAAAACAGTTTATCTTTAAAAACAAACAACAATAGAATTTTAACATTGAAACTCCAATGCTTTTGGAAAATGAAACTACCATAAGACCTCCCACCACACACACAATCCAATCGCAGACTTGGAGGAGATTTCTTCTTATGATAGTCAAAAATGCTTATTACGCAAAACAAATCATTTTTGATATTATTACTAGTGCATAGTGTAAAATTCTTTCGAAAATACAATATTAATCTTAGCCAGCATAGGTACCATTATATTATGCCTGCTATAGCTGCCTCCTGAGGAGACAGGTTATACAATTTCAATCGTAAAGGGTTCGTATTATTTCTTTGGATTTTCCAACAAATGGTCAGGCTAAGGAACTTCCTTTCCTCCTGCCGAATGGGATCGCCTCTGGCTGGACGTCCCGAGAGACAAACTGCTCTCTGCCAAACAAGGCCGGGTTACTCCTGTAACAAGTAACTCATGAATATGTCATCACCCGGTCCTTTGGGACCTTTATCCGAGCACTCGGTAACCATCATCACACATAATAAATAAGTGTATCCACATGAGTAAGTATCTGGGCTCCATACCATGATACCACCCCTTTCCAGAAGGAAATGACATACCCTAAAGGGCGCGACCCTCATAACCTTGCCGCAACATTCATGTTTCGACCATTTCCGGGTTGTTGAGGCCCTGACGAAGTCTCGTCCACAAAGCTACGCTTTTTCACAAAAGCTATGCTTTGGGTCAAACAAATGATCAACCTATGATCACAAAGATAAATGATCAAACAAATGATCATATCACAAATGATCAAACACTGATCATTACACAGCAACACTCAGCATGTCACATTACCAAATTGGGAATATATCGCTGATAAATTTCAACTACATAACCTCTGAGCTCGTACGTCTCAGAGAAGGGTGTTAAGCTAAGAGAATAAATTCTCCGCCACCAACAGAAATGTATTTGAAAGAAATCAGCTTTATATCTCAATTTTTAATGTCAGACATACAATCCATACAAGTTTGTTCCGGGATCGAACAGAACCGAAGGCACTTCTCACGAAGCCCTTGCAAATCCGGATAATTTTCAACCACGTTCGGACTTCCCGTCACTAAGGTGATAAAACCTCTAAATCGAAGATCAGTCGATGTAGAGTAACTCGACGGTAATCCTTCCGTTTTCAAAAATATCCGGTCTTCAACACCGGTCATCAAATGCGATTCATAACGACGTATCACATATTCGGAATGGGTTATATGACCCCATAGTTCTTTTGCCAGCTAACCCGAATAGTGAGCGCTTATTCAAAAATAAGTGTGGCATTCAAATTCAAGCACATCACAATAAATACCCATTCAAGGTAATTATTGATAGTCGGTTATTTAACTATCAATAAAGATGCGCAACATCATCAAATTCCAAATAATTTTCCCAATTATTTATCTTCCAAAAATATCTTTACAAGATATATAATTTCACACTTCAATTATTTGAAAACAATTTCAAATCAATTTACACATTTCAATTTATCTTTGAAGATAAAATCTCAAAACATTTCACTTCATATTGGAAAAACATTCCCATACCTATTTAATAATAGGAAATTCACAAATCCATTTATTTTCAACATTTGAAAATACTCAATATACTTAAATCAAAATTAAGTATATATTTATTCTTTAAGGAAACATTCTCTTAAACACATCTATTTGAGTCAAAACGAATGTTACGTAAAACATCGTTACGACAACTCAAAATCACTAGTATAAGGATTCAAAATTTAGATAGATATATAAATCCCAATACTGTATAAAACATTTCCTTTCGGAAATCATTTACTATAACAACAGTGTTATAGTCTACCATTTCCTTATTCCTCAAAACGTTTATTTCAACAATAAATGTTGAAATCTATGTTTTCGATACTTAACACGTTTTAAAACATCTTTTAAAACAATTACTTCATTTCGTAATATCACTTCTTCAAAACATATCCATTTTATGGAATAATATATTCACTGTCCAAAATCGTGAATATAATCCGTTAACAAGTTAACGTTTCTACACATTTTACTTAAAAGATTATCCATTGTCCAAAATCATGAATAAAATTCCCAACCAACTCTTATTATTACAACATTTAACTTAAAGGATAATTCGCTGTCCAAAATTACGAATATATCTCCTTTAATGACTTCTATGTTTAATTTATCAAATTCAATTGATTTCGAATTTATAAAACAGCGTTTATAAATTCCATTTCTTTTTATAAAACTTCGATTTATAAAAATCCCTGAATTAACAAATTCACTTCATATTTCATTTCAATACCAAAATCCGATTTGTAAGAAATTTACTTATAATTCTCTATTTACTAATTTGTTTTATAACTTCACAAATCTAGATTCATATTCTCTTATAAATCCATTTATAACATTATTTTAAAAGTCTTTGAAACTTCTTTATAATTCCATCACTTTGATTTATAAAAAGTCGAATTCTATAAATCTTATATATAACGTTTTTATAATAAAGTCAAACACCTCTATTTAAACTATTTTATAAAAATCATTAACTCCATATTTCAAAAATCACTTTGAAACCCTTTAAAATCAAACATCGTTATTTTTAAACTTTAAAAATGGATCTGATGATGCAACAGCACCAAATAGTTAATCACAGCATCCAAACATCATATACCATCATATGATAACAGAATATATAACAATATCTGTAAATAAATCACTACGGTGAGGAATCCAGTTGGATCCCTCCAACCTGTTTCCCTGCATCCACAGATGTTAGCACAATACCAATTCCGCTCCAGTACGGAATTATCGCGGTATATGGGTTTAATAAATATTATCCGCTATTATGCGGCGCAATAGGGTCTCATCCGCTACACAAGGCGGAAAATCAATCAATTCAATATATACATATGCCAATATGTATATATTGCTATATATATATAATACCAATTTCACTTCAATGTGAAATATTTGCGGTATATGTTTTTAATAATTAACATCCGCTTAATAACGGCGTATAATGTCTATTTCAACAATACAGATAACAATTTATCATCCAATCACATAATCAAGCAATTTTAAATCTAACTATTTAAAATTTAAATCGAAACAAAACATTCGATTGAGTGAGGAGTTCTCACCTTTTCTTTTAAAACGGTTGCAGCGTTTTATTTCGAATAAAATTAAACAGATGTTTAATTTTACCCAAAAAGTTCACTGACTCCAATCGCTTCTAATCCAGCTCCATAGCGTAGTGCTCGTCCATACGATTCCAACGCAACTTGTTTCGTCCAAAACGGACCTCGTATGAAAGAGATATGATATTTTAAAGATACACGAATTATAATATAAATTAATTTACAATTTATTTTCTTTTTCTAAACCTAATTATCATCTGGACCGTTCGTTTCAAGCCAAGCAGATCTGGACCGTGAGCATCTTCTTCCCTCCTTCCAGATTTTGTACGCACGCGCAAACCCATTAGCCGTCATTACTCAAACAATTTTCACGACCACCACGAGCAAAACGAAGACGATCGGAGACCGCCGTTGCGAAGCTCATCGCGAACTCCACCCACGGCTAGGATGTGGCCCAGCTCGGTCAACCAGATGGCCTCGAAAAACATGTTGACTTTGTGGTCAATTTCCCGTTGATCCGCTCAGTATTTTCCGATCATGACCGTTGGTTTTAAAGATCTCGAGGAGATCTACAACTTTGTAGTTGACGACTTTTGCTAATTCTTCACGGATTTGGAGATATTGGTGGAAGAAGCTCAGCCATTTTCGGCCATTAAAATGATTGTGGCGGCTGAAGAAGATAGCTAGGGTTTCAGCCCCTTGCACGTATATATATACGTATATAAATGATATTAAATTTATTTTAAAACGACTTTTTCAAACGATCTCCAAATCACACGTGCCGCCTAGCGTTCGTAAGGTTTACCCCACGTTCTGAACACAATGGAATATGTTTCGGGAGCTAATTCGATCATCTGTGCGAGTTACAGAATTAAACGATCATTTTAAATTAAACCGATTTAAACCAATTTCGATGCATTTTGGCTTGCCCCGGACAAACGGTAAATCCGATTGACACGAAATTTGAAACATACAATAATATCACATTACGGATCCGATGAAACTGGTTTCGTCGAAATCCGAGACCTTTTGAAAAATGACTATTTTAACTCGCCAAATTAATATTAAAACAATTTCGGTGCGTTTCGAGCTGCCATGGTCAAACGACAACTCCGATTGCTACAAAAATGGAAATCCAATAGTAACAAACTATTACGGATCCAATGGAACTAGTTTCGTTCAATTCTGAGACTGTCCCAAAAATGGCTAATTTCACTAGTCGATTAAATATTAAAATATTCAATTTTCACAAATTAACTTTAAATTCAATTTTAAAAGTTCTATAACATCACTATAACTTCAATATGATTTAATATAACTTTATAAATCATTTTCAATCACATTAAATCCAGATTTCAATTATTTCTAGAATTTCAACTATTAATTTATCGATTTAATTATCCAATTAAATCTAGTATTCGAATTTAAAATTATTCGACTTATTAAATTCACTTATTAATATTCAAAATCAATTAAATATTCAAATTTTAATTAATATAAATTCTGGGTCGTTACAAACTTCCTCCCTTAAAAGAATTTCGTCCTCGAAATTACCAAGTAAGAAGAAGATACAAAATCCATTAACTTTCCAAAACAAACCATTCAAATTAGATTTACAATCTCTTAAGTGTTTAACTTCTCCAAGATTCATAGTTAAACTTCTTACAAAAACTTTAATAAGTTTCCAAATCATACTTAGACTTTAAAATTTTCCAATTTTCCCAAAAATATTCTAACGCCTTAAATTTTCAGAAAAATTCGTCGGAGTCTCCTTTGCGCGGCTCGATCCGAAAAAAAATGACAGTGTATATATATCACAAATATACATCTCATCAAGTGATGAGGCATCCCGTAGGGAAAAAAAGTGTAAAAGTACGATATTTAATCCGAGATATGCACCTTATTATATTTTTAGCGAGCGTATACGACTAATATAGCGCGAAAGCGAGCTCCAAATGCGAAGCAAACGCCATACGCACCTACTAAACACTCAATCAAACAAATGAGAACATATATATAGAAAATAATATCGATATACATCATATAGCAACATAATAACTACATGTGCTAACATAGCAATTACAACAAATCAACAAATGCAACCATCCAACAACTATCAATCAATAATATCAAATAAATTCATAACCAAATCAATATTCTCGTTAATATTTAATGAATTGGTTTTCAATTTAATTCATGTTTGATTCGTTAACATCGGATTTTACTAACATATTTATTTTCAATTCAATTAGTTTATATTCACTAATTAAATTCACATTAGTTCACTTTCAAATCAAGTTAGATCAAATTTTATTCAAATTTATTTACTTCCAATTTGAATTTAATTACATAGCTTCCAATTTCGCTAATTCTGTTTCATTAACACTTAATGAATTTATATACAATCAACTAACAATCATATAATCAACCAAATTTATATTCAACACAACCAAATTATTCATTTAAATTCGATTTGGTTCAACACTTTTAATTCCAATTGGTTGATATTAAATTGACTTCCATTCAATTTATTCAATTTCTCAAATTCATTAGCTTTTAATGAATTAACACTTATATTCATTATTTCATATCAATTATTTACATTCAATTGATTAACATTCCATCCATTCACATTAGATTGGTTAATATTCAATCCATTTATTCAATTCAATTGCTACTTCATTTTACAAATAAAATTGAATTCCATTTATATAACTCAAGTTCATATTCATTTAATAAATTCACTTTATTAATTTACTTTGATATCAAAATCAACTTCATTCAACATCACTTAAGTTATATTCCATTTCAAACATCTTTTGTTCAAATTAACTTAAGTTTTCACTTATTAATCAAATTCAGATTCAAATTTTATTTAACTTTTACCAAAGTCAAATTTATTATCTCATATTATAAGTTCAAAACTGGATTACTTATATTCAACAATCACAACTTAGATTCAATTGATTCGCTTATACTTACTTTAATTTAACTCCATTCTTAAGTTAAATTTATTCTATCAAAAATTCAAATGGTATAAGTTATCAACTCATTATCATTCCCATAAATATTTTAAATAGAATTCCAGAGTCTTTTCAATCTTTCAAAACCATTTTGAAATCAATTCAATTTATCTTTTGAATTTCTAAAACTAAATCCAAATTTTCCAATCAACTTTCATTTAAAATAATCTGGCAGCAATTCCTCTTTTGGAAACCCGAAAATGAACACCAATGATGTCGCGATCATCATCGGAATTATTTTCCAACGACCTGAAAAGAGTTTAGAGCTTTCATCTCTCCAAAACAATTTTTTTTCCAAAGTATCAAATCCTTTCAAAAACACTTCTCTGGAATTTTATTTTAGATTATAAATCACATTTATAAATCTTTTACTTATAAAATTTCACTTTCTTATATATATAAGATTATTTTTACCATTGTATATCATTTTAATTATAACTTCATACATTATAATTCATTTGCTTATACAATTTACTCTTTTACAATTGTTGTTTTATTTAACTTATTCAAACAACTTTTATCAACTTATATACATTTACATTTTTAGTAACCAAACAATCAATTAATTTTATACACTTTAATAATTCTGAAAAATTATTTCCTTATATACAAAATATAATCAAGGTAAAATTATTTCATTTACCCAATTTAAAACAATATCGTGTCAAATTGTTCTGAACAAGTGTTTAGAGATCCCTATCGATAGAGTTGTACGGACTATACCGACCAGAATCCATATACCACTCAACAAATCAATCATCACAATATAAAACAATTTTATATTCACTAACAAATACGCGCTCATATCTATTATTACACTCAAACTCATTCTAGAGTACTACTGACTCTATCTCTAATGAGTAACACCCAACGGAGCAGGGTTGTCGCTTAACCATATGCTCTGATACCAAATGTAATAGTCCGCTTTTCCGTACCCTTGAGTAGACACTAATCTCCATCGATTAACTCAAGATGAACGAAAAACCGAACCATTAGGGTTTAAGAAAGAAGAGGAGGAAGAAAACAAAAGAAACGAGAAAGAAGAAATAACAAAAACACAGAAACAGAAACAGTATCAGAATCTCACATTCGCAACGGAACAACATATAATAGATAAATGAATAATCTTTAAATCAAAGAACTATATCATTTTATACATCACATCATCATCAGAGTTTACAACAACAATATACAACACACTGGATAGTTATATAATTTGTCCATATACAGAATACACAGCGGAATAATACTATCATATACAAGTGGTACGTCTCGCCATCTAGCTCGCCACTAAGCTCCACAGCATCTTCTGAATCCAGAATAACCTGATAACCTAACTCTAGACTGCCCGTGTGGAAAATGATGGGCACCCAGAGTTTAGGAAGGGAACAATAAACTCCAGGTCAGTCATGGTGACTGGTGTGAGAACTAAAACAGTTTATCTTTAAAAACAAATAACAATAGAATTTTAACATTGAAACTCGCAATGCTTTTGGAAAATGAAACTACCATAAGACCTCCCACCACACACACAATGCAATCGCAGACTTGGAGGAGATTTCTTCTTATGATAGTCAAAAATGCTTACTACGCAAAAAATCATTTTTGATATTATTACTAGTGCATAGTGTAAAATTCTTTCGAAAATACAATATTAATCTTAGCCAGCATAGGTACCATTATATTATGCCTGCTATAGCTGCCTCCTGAGGATACAGGTTATACAATTTCAATCGTAAAGGGTTTGTATTGTTTCTTTGGATTTTCCAACAAATGGTCAGGCTAAGGAACTTCCTTTCCTCTTGCCGAATGGGATCGCCTCTGGCTGGACGTCCCGAGAGACAAACTGCTCTCTGCCAAACAAGGCCGGGTTACTCCTGTAACAAGTAACTCACGAATATGTCATCACCCGGTCCTTTGGGACCTTTATCCGAGCGCTCGGTAACCATCATCACACATAATAAATAAGTGTATCCACATGAGTAAGTATCTGGGCTCCATACCATGATACCACCCCTTTCCAGAAGGAAATGACATACCCTAAAGGGCGCGACCCTCATAACCTTGCCGCAACATTCCTGTTTCGACCATTTCCGGGTTGTTGAGGCCCTGACGAAGTCTCGTCCACAAAGCTATACTTTTTCACAAAAGCTATGCTTTGGGTCAAACAAATGATCAACCTATGATCACAAAGATAAATGATCAAACAAATGATCATATCACAAATGATCAAACACTGATCATTACACAGCAACACTCAGCATGTCACATTACCAAATTGGGAATATATCACTGATAAATTTCAACTACATAACCTCTGAGCTCGTACGTCTCAGAGAAGGGTGTTAAGCTAAGAGAATAAATTCTCCGCCACCAACAGAAATGTATTTGAAAGAAATCAGCTTTATATCTCAATTTTTAATGTCAGACATACAATCCATACAAGTCTGTTCCGGGATCGAACAGAACCGAAGGCACTTCTCACGAAGCCCTTGCAAATCCGGATAATTTTCAATCACGTCCGGACTTCCCGTCACTAAGGTGATAAAACCTCCAAATCGAAGATCAGTCGATGTAGAGTAACTCGACGGTAATCCTTCCGTTTTCAAAAATATCCGGTCTTCAACACCGGTCATCAAATGCGATTCATAACATTGTATCACATATTCGGAATGGGTTATACGACCCCATGGTCCTTTCCCGGCTAACCCGAATAGTAAGCGCTTATTCAAAAATAAGTGTGGCATTCAAATTCAAGCACATCACAATAAATACCCATTCAAGGTAATTATTGATAGTCGGTTATTTAACTATCAATAAAGATGCGCAACATCATCAGATTCCAAATAATTTTCCCAATTATTTATCTTCCAAAAATATCTTTACAAGATATATAATTTCACACTTCAATTATTTGAAAACAATTTCAAATCAATTTCCACATTTCAATTTATCTTTGAAGATAAAATCTCAAAACATTTCACTTCATATTGGAAAAACATTCCCATACCTATTTAATAATAGGAAATTCACAAATCCATTTATTTTCAACATTTGAAAATACTCAATATACTTAAATCAAAATTAAGTATATATTTATTCTTTAAGGAAACATTCTCTTAAACACATCTATTTGAGTCAAAACGAATGTTACGTAAAACATCGTTACGACAACTCAAAATCACTAGTATAAGGATTCGAAATTTAGATAGATATATAAATCCCAATACTGTATAAAACATTTCCTTTCGGAAATCATTTACTATAACAACAGTGTTATAGTCTACCATTTCCTTATTCCTCAAAACGTTTATTTCAACAATAAATGTTGAAATCTATGTTTTCGATACTTAACACGTTTTAAAACATCTTTTAAAACAATTACTTCATTTCGTAATATCACTTCTTCAAAACATATCCATTTTATGGAATAATATATTCACTGTCCAAAATCGTGAATATAATCCGTTAACAAGTTAACGTTTCTACACATTTTACTTAAAAGATTATCCACTGTCCAAAATCGTGAATAAAATTCCCAACCAACTCTTATTATTACAACATTTAACTTAAAGGATAATTCGCTGTCCAAAATCACGAATATATCTCCTTTAATGACTTCTATGTTTAATTTATCAAATTCAATTGATTTCGAATTTATAAAACAACGTTTATAAATTCCATTTCTTTTTATAAAACTTTGATTTATAAAAATCCCTGAATTAACAAATTCACTTCATATTTCATTTCAATACCAAAATCCGATTTATAAGAAATTTACTTATAATTCTCTATTTACTAATTCGTTTTATAACTTCACGAATCTAGATTCATATTCTCTTATAAATCCATTTATAACATTATTTTAAAAGTCTTTGAAACTTCTTTATAATTCCATCACTTTGATTTATAAAAAGTCAAATTCTATAAATCTTATATATAACGTTTTTATAATAAAGTCAAACACCTCTATTTAAACTATTTTATAAAAATCATTAACTCCATATTTCAAAAATCACTTTGAAACCCTTTAAAATCAAACATCGTTATTTTTAAACTTTAAAAATGGATCTGATGATGCAATTGCACCAAATAGTCAATCACAGCATCCAAACATCATATACCATCATATGATAACAGAATATATAACAATATCTATAAATAAATCACTACGGTGAGGAATCCAGTTGGATCCCTCCAACCTGTTTCCCTGCATCCACAGATGTTAGCACAATACCAATTCCGCTCCAGTACGGAATTATCGCGGTATATGGGTTTAATAAATATTATCCGCTATTATGCGGCGCAATAGGGTCTCATCCGCTACACAAGGCGGGAAATCAATCAATTCAATATATGCATATGCTAATATGTATATATTGCTATATATATATAATACCAATTTCACTTCAATGTGAAATATTCGCGGTATATGTTTTTAATAATTAACATCTGCTTAATAACGGCGTATAATG
This sequence comes from Allium fistulosum, assembly GCA_030737815.1. Taxonomy (NCBI): domain Eukaryota; kingdom Viridiplantae; phylum Streptophyta; class Magnoliopsida; order Asparagales; family Amaryllidaceae; genus Allium; species Allium fistulosum. Next base: position 429,621,910 of record CM060902.1, on the reverse strand, counting down.
TCTATTTCAACAATACAGATAACAATTTATCATCCAATCACACAATCAAGCAATTTTAAATCTAACTATTTAAAATTTAAATCGAAACAAAACATTCGATTGAGTGAGGAGTTCTCACCTTTTCTTTTAAAACGGTTGCAGCGTTTTATTTCGAATAAAATTAAACAGACGTTTAATTTTACCCAAAAATTTCACTGACTCCAATCGCTTCTAATCTAGCTCCATAGCGTAGTGCTCGTCCATACGATTCCAACGCAACTTGTTTCGTCCAAAACGGACCTCGTATGAAAGAGATATAATATTTTAAAGATACACGAATTATAATATAAATTAATTTACAATTTATTTTCTTTTTCTAAACCTAATTATCATCTGGACCGTTCGTTTCAAGCCAAGCAGATCTGGACCGTGAGCATCTTCTTCCCTCCTTCCAGATTTTGTACGCATGCACAAACCCATTAGCCGTCATTACTCAAACAATTTTCACGACCACCACGAGCAAAACGAAGACGATCGGAGACCGCCGTTGCGAAGCTCATCGCGAACTCCACCTACGGCTAGGATGCGGCCCAGCTCGGTCAACCAGATGGCCTCGAAAAACGTGAAAAACGTGTTGACTTTGTGGTCAATTTCCCGTTGATCCGCTCAGTATTTTCCGATCATGACCGTTGGTTTTAAAGATCTCGGGGAGATCTACAACTTTGTAGTTGACGACTTTTGCTAATTCTTCACGGATTTGGAGATATTGGAGGAAGAAGCCCAGCCATTTTCGGCCATTAAAATGATTGTGGCGGCTGAAGAAGATAGCTAAGGTTTCAGCCCCTTGCACGTATATATATATACGTATATAAATGATATTAAATTTATTTTAAAACGACTTTTTCAAACGATCTCCAAATCACACGTGCCGCCTGGCGTTCGTAAGGTTTACCCCACATTCCGAACACAATGGAATATGTTTCGTGTGCTAATTCGATCATCTGTGCGAGTTACGGAATTAAACGATCATTTTAAATTAAACCGATTTAAACCGATTTCGATGCGTTTTGGCTTGCCCCGGACAAATGGTAAATCCGATTGACACGAAATTTGAAACCATACAATAATATCACATTACGGATCCGATGAATCTGGTTTCGTCGAAATCCGAGACTTTTTGAAAAATGACTATTTTAACTCGCCAAATTAATATTAAAACAATTTCGGTGCGTTTCGAGCTGCCACGGTCAAACGACAACTCCGATTGCTACAAAAATTGAAATCCAATAGTAACAAACTATTACGGATCCAATGGAACTAGTTTCGTTCAATTCTGAGACTGTCCCAAAAATGGCTAATTTCATTAGTCGATTAAATATTAAAATATTCAATTTTCACAAATTAACTTTAAATTCAATTTTAAAAGTTCTATAACATCACTATAACTTCAATATGATTTAATATAACTTTATAAATCATTTTCAATCACATTAAATCCAGATTTCAATTATTTCTAGAATTTCAACTATTAATTTATCGATTTAATTATCCAATTAAATCTAGTATTCGAATTTAAAATTATTCGACTTATTAAATTCACTTATTAATATTCAAAATCAATTAAATATTCAAATTTTAATTAATATAAATTCTGGGTCGTTACACCCAAAGAGGTTTTCCGCTATTATTTTTACTTTATCTACATCTTATTTATATTCTTTTATTGCTAATATTGATGTTTAGTTGAAATATTTGTGACATACTGTTTGAATTGAGTAAGTATCGTTATAGCAATTTTTGCTATACCGTCACTTATGAAATATCATTTCCTTAAACCCTTGTGTGTGTTGATCTTGTGCCGATATTTTTACTAAATAAGTGTTTGGTCGTGTTTTTACACCTTGAAAATTGTTTAAATAGTTTTTTCAAATATTTTGCAAATTTAGAAAATACAGGATAAGTATTAATTAAAATTTATAAAAAGGTTATAAATTTGATTAATTATATTTTAAGCTAATTAAAATGGTTAAATTTATAAAAGATTATAAACATGATTTAGTTTACTTTGGGATAATTAATGTAGTTTTAAATTCATAAAAGATTAAGAATATGATTTATTATCTTCTGGGATAATTAATGTTGTTAAAAATTTATAAATGATTGTAAATTGATTTATTCTTTAAAGGTAATTAACGTTCTTTTAAATTTATAATTGATAATAAATTTTATTTATTATTTTTGGGATAATTAATGATGTTTAATTACATAAAAAGACTATAACTTGATTTATTTTCTTAATTAGTATGGTTATTAAATTTATAAATGATGCTTACAAATATGGAAAATTTTAAAACGGAATGTTTAAAAGCAAAGCTAAGTGTAGCTATTTAATACACTTAGAAATATAATTTGTCCATTTAAAGGAACATTTTTTGAAGTATGTTTTAAAAGTGTTTTACAAATATTTATGTTGTGAAAATCTAGCATAAGTAAGAACGAAATGTTTGAATCTTGATTCGTTTATACAATCATTCGTTTACTTTCGATTGTTGATCTCTTAAATATTGATTTTGATATCATTCCTTGTGCTTCGTCAATCTAAGACAATCTATTTCTCATTTTGAGCATTGGCATCCAACACCACGGATAACTAAAACCAAAGAGCGAGTGAGAGACAAGCCATGTGGGTCGCACCCATTAGGATATATTCACATTTATCTAGAAAGTTGTTGGTAGCATGCATGTGTTGAATTGAGTATATTCAGATGCTCGTGTGAGGTGGTGTCCGGCTTGAAAGATCCCAAGAGTGGTTCATGTTTTGCATGGGCTCTCAAGTATATTTTCACCAGAGATATACTTTTGGCGTAGGAGGGCTCACCCTCCTAGTCATTGTTGGAAAATTTTCCATTCCTTATTTGGTTCAAATCTTTGAATTGTTTTCTTAATTGCATCGAGAAGTGTTTGGAGCTCTTCTCGATATTTAATTATTTGTGTCCATTCTTTAAGTTTGGATTTTGATCCTATTTATACCCATTCTTTTAAGTTGGGTTTTGTTCTAATTATTTCCATTTTCATCTATGGATGTTGTTCTTGTGAGGTAAAAACCCGTTCTGCATTTACCATCATAGTCTCATAGAATTATTATATGCTCGTCTTATTACTTGAGTTTTCTCATGCCGGTAGTTCTAAACTGATCTAGATGTTATTTTATTATAATGCTCGAGTCAGGCCGAGTATTTTTCCAGCTTGTCATTGGTGGGACATAGAGCTTATGTAATAGAGCTAGATGTTCACCTATTGTAGTATTTTATTTTCACTGTATTAATATATATTCCAATCAACAATTATAAGGTTAGGAAGTTATAACTATCTAGGCTGATGAGGTTTGTTTTTAACTCTGATATACTATGTATTTTAGAGTGACACCTTTTATTGCCTTTGTTATATTATATGTGATCGTTCTGCTGTGAGATTCTGTTTTTCATATTCGTTTTTGTTTTCTTTTCTTTTTACCCTAACAATATGCCTTTTCGGTGTTCAGATGTTCGATATTTGAAAACCGTGGATGTATTGAATGCTGGATTTTGATGGTTGAAAAGGCGGGTCGTTACATTTGGTATCAGAGCTGAAGGTTAAACAAGAACCTTTGCTTTGGTAGGGTTTGGCTATTAGAGATAGGGTAAATGACACCTTAGAATGAGTTTTGCGTGTGTGTGTATACATATATATAAGAGAGCGTATTTGTTACTGCTATAAAAATGTATTGTGTTAGTTGGTCTATTGAGTTATTTTTTAATTTTGATCGAGATGTGGGATGCCATGGTGTCGATAGGAATTTCTAAACACTTGAACAAGGCAAATTGACACGATATTGATTTTTTGAAAATTTAGGTAAATGAAATATTTTACCTTAGACTATATATATTATATATATATATAAATAAATAATTTTCAAATGTATATAGTGTTTGAAAATGATAATATTTATTCATTATCCTTGTTTTTTGATTAGTCATGCTCGATAAGTTAAGGAGCATTAACTATTGTTTATTGGTTGTTAATCTATGCTCAACTAGTTTATGAGCGTTTATTGTTTGATAATTGTAAGTACATTAAAATAAACCCTTTTGTGTATTATGTTTCATAATTTTACTATAAGGTGTTAGGTGAAAATGTTAAGTTAAATGTCATCTTTTAATAAAATTGTAATCTAATCTAAATGGGAAGATAAGACATTTAGATGATAAATATTTGAGACAATTTTGTTATAATAAAGGAAAGTTATTATAATATAAGAAAAATTTTCAAAGTATATATTATAAGAGTATGGTATATATAAAATGATTTATATGATTTATAAATGGTGTCTTATAAGTAAAAAAGAGTTTTTGAGAATTTAAATCCTAGTATTGTTTGAAATAATTTCAAAAGGAATTGAGAAAGTATGGTAATACTATTTGGAAGTATTTGTGGGAATAAATATTTCAAAGTGAAATTATATAAGTATAATTGTAAATAGAGTTTATAAATAAAAAGGGATTTAAGCAAAGAATTTGAGAACATAAACCTTGGTGTTTCTGAAAGTTATTTTCAAAGTTTTGGAGGAAATAATAACAGAACTATTAAAGGTATTTGTGTATAGAAATATTCTAAAAATGGATTTTAAAAGAGATAACAAATCACTGAACTCACTTCTGTGGTTGGAAAATAATTCCGGTGATGACTACAACATCATCGACGTTCATTTTCGAATTTGTAAGTGGGGGAATGCTACCATAGTAATTTTCTATGGGGTTGTTTTGGTAAAATAAATTTTGTTTTAAATGAGGCGTTTCTTTCTCAACTGGAGTTGTCTACTGATATCATCCACACTGAGTTTCTTATTGGATTTTTTTTGGGTACTTCTAACACCTTATTACTGGGCGGTGGCCTTGCCGGAGCTCGATATTGAGGTGTAATGGGCGGTGGCCTTGCCGGAGCTCGATATTGAGGTGTAATAGGCGGTGGCCTTGCCGGAGCTCATTCTAGTTGTACTTGAGTCCTTTTCATTATTTTTTGTATTATGTTTAGTTACCTGTCAGGCATGTTGGTTGCACCTTTGTTTTCAGTGATTTATACACACACACACACACATGTGTGTGTGTGCTCTCCTCTACTTTTGCGGATAACACATTTCTCTCAAAAAAAAACCTGTTTTATAACTCCAAAAGTATGATTTGATATAAAAAAAGGGAGATATGTATATTATTTTTATTTCAAAATAAATTTGAAATAAAACCTTGGTATTTAGTTCTTAAGTTTCTTTAAGGAAATTGATTAATATATTTTGAATAATAACTTGATAAACGAAAATTCTTAAACTCTTAGATAGAAAAGAGATAAGTTAACTCAAGTTTTAAATGGGTTAATTTGGATAAGAAGGTTTTAATAAGCATTGTTTATTAAAACCATAGTTTTGTTAAATCATCTAAGTTATGTAAACTATTTGGTGATATTGGGCCAATCGGTAAACATCTTTCCTTAGAACACTCTAAGGTTAAGGGGTCGAAGGGTTAACTTAGTTTTAAAGACCTATATTTTTTTAGGCCTCCATTTGAATTTTGAAAAATAAAAACAAATAATTAATAAATAAAATAAAATCGATATTTTGTATATACTCTTAGGATGTAGAGGAGCATTATACAAGTGAATAAGAGTGGAGTAAGTTTTTAATTTATGGTTTTATAAAGATGAGTCTTTATAAAATATTTGCAAACTTAAGTGAAAATTTAAGGAGCAATTCATAAATAATTTTTAGTATTGATGGAAATACCATAAATAAAAATGAAAGTTATTTAGAAAGAGATTGGTATAGTTAAGAAACCAATCAAATTAAGTACGTAAGTTGTACGTGGATCAATTTATTCGCATGGTTCCGGATTTAGGATTCGAATACATAACTTTAGGATGATTCACACCAGTCCGAAAAAGGATTTCTCACTTGATTCTTGTCGGTGAACACTTGATTCGGATTCTTGATGTGATACCGAGGTTTTCTATCGTAGTTATGGCTATGTAAGAAAAACAAAAGTTCCTAATCGAGGAACCTAATCGAAGTTCGCACTAGGAATGTGTAGTGAGCAATACTAGTTCAGAAGTAAAGTCTATGTATCCGAGCAAGTAATCAGATCAGATATTGCGTACATATGATTTATGTACATCATACAAGCTTAAGTGTGTTTGTATAAATTGTTGTGTGGCTTAGAAAATTATCTATATCCTTGGACAATCGAGAAAGTTGTGAATCTAAGCAAAAATTCTAATTTTTTTTAAGGCACTTAACATTTTAATGGTGTTAAGTGTTAGTTTATTCCTTTATGGATCCGATTTGATTGATTATGTGATTTTATAGACTAGGGTTTATAAAGTTGTTATTTGTGAGGACCTAAATCCCGGTGCTTTTTAAAAAGTGATTTCGAAAGAATTTGTGAAAGAGATTGTAATAAAATTATTCTAAAAACTTTGGTAAAGTATTATTATTATTTCAGGATATTTGAAAAAAGTTTTGAGAAGTGATTTTTCAAATATTTTTAGTTATGACTAAATTTGGGTGAATTTGGGGTTTTCTGTTTTCGTAGACTCGCCAGGTATACTTGTATACTCTTGTTATTGTTTCAGGAGAAACCATAGTACCATTGGATGCTTCATGTTGTTTTGACTTTAGAGTTATACCATGCTTCGGTAGGAGGAGCCCCTCCTTATCATAATTTACTTTGGTTTTGATTTGTTTCACTTTGGAGTAATTTTAAAATATATTTTGAATATAAAAACCCGATCATTTAGTTTGAAATTTAACTTTGAAAAGATTGGATGCTTAGTATTTTAATACAGAGTGTTCTTTGTACTTTTGCTGCATAAGGTTGTTATACTGTTTATATTGCTATTGCTTATGGTAGAAAAAACTTATTTATTGCTCTTTTGTCAGCATGATCATCTTTGAATTATGTAAGTATAGGGATGCAAGAGATTACTCTTTGATTTCTTAAGCACCTGCATTTACATTTAGATAGTGAGTAGCTTGCTAAATAAAAATCAAACACAAAAGAGGTACGTAGTAGATTTAAATCTTGATAATTGATTGATGATTTTATACCTTAGATATAGGAGACCACTTGGCTTTTGTTTACTTTGGTTGATTTGGGCCAGTTGTGGTGAGTTGTAGTTTTACGGATCTAGCCGCGCAAAAGAGGTGCTGCCAAGATTTTCTGTAATATAAGGACTTTAAAAGTTTAATAACTCATTTTAGTTAATAAGTTTTTAAACTTAAAGGGTTTGGGTACATTTTATTCCTTGGGAATTTCGAGAATGAAATTCTTTTAAGAGGGGGATAATGTAACATCTCAAAATTTTATCATTTTAATTTTAAATATTTAATTAATTTTAAATGTTTAAATAATTGGTGTTGAAAATCTAAGCAACTTATATTCAAATATAGGGATTATTTATATATTTGAATTGGGAATTAAATATTAATTAAATGAATTTAATAGCCTTATTTAACTTCTTTTAATTAATAAATAAAAATAGTGAACTCATTTTGGTAAATTTATTTACAATAATAAATAGTTTGGATAAATATTGATAATATGATCGAAAAATATAAAACGATATCAAAACGTGTGAAATATCATTGTGGGGAACTATCTTGGATTTTGATGAAATTATTGCCATCGGGACCGGAATAATAAGGCGATGTACACTGACGAGTTTCATAACGATCGAACATACCATATGATCATGCAAGCTCGAAACAAGTAATAGTTAATTTTAGAGAATTAAAAATAATATAATTTGATTATAAAAGATAACTTTTGTATACAGTGGAATTAGGTCTCGAAACATATTCCATTGAGTTTGGAATAGGGGTATTTGGCTAGTAACGTCAGTTAGCATGCCTCAATTGAAGTCCGTGATTTTGAGGGCTATAGTGATGGACAAAAGTTTATAAAAGGACTCTTTCCCACTTCATTCTCTAAACTTAGAAACCTAGGATAGCCAAATCTAATGGCCATCGTTGATCGGCGCCACTAGAGGCTGTATTAGGCGATGGTCACGACATGAAAAATGTTCGTGGGGTTGAGATGAGTGTGTTGACCAGTTGGATCGTCGTGCAGTAACTCGAGGCGTCGTGGATCTGGGTTTGAACGATGCAGTTTAGGTCGGGTTTTTTGATATTTTTAGTGATCTTTTGGTGAAAAATTTTCTGGGAAGGTGTAGGCTACGTTCTGGTGGAGTTTGGAGGTTTGGCGTCAACGACAGTGGCGGCAAGGACGAGTTGAATGGAGCCGTGTTTGGGTTCGTCTCAAAGCTTGCAACGGCGAGTTGGAGGATGAGGTCGGTGCGATTGGGGTTGTTGTGGTTTGGGGATTCAATGGAGGCGGTGCTGTGGGCGACGATGGCATGTAGCGGTAGCATCGTGAAGATGAACGAAGGAAATTAGCAGCAGCCTAGGTAGTGTAAGCGCAGTTTGGGTTTTGGCTTAAGGTAATTAAGATGTAATTAGAGAATTAATTATATTATTTAGTTCGATATCTTACTAAACCCATATCTTGCTCATATGAGGTCGAATTCAGAAGCGGTAAGTTGTGTTGGACTCATAGGAACATTAGCTACACGTTGGAACTAATTTCATTGAATTTGGAGCTTGTAGAATTTTGAGCTAAAATCGAACGCCATTCGATTTTATATCAAAAACCGAAATGCGAAAGTGCCAACTGAAATTTCGGTGAGTTTAACTCACTTTTAAATAAACTCTATGATATCTGTATTGTTATAGATTATTGTTGAATGCTTGGATGATATTGATAATTTTAACGAAATATAGATTAGTGATAAAATTATAGTGATTAAATTTAATTATGTTTAACTTAGTTAAATTAGTTATACTTCGTTTGAGATATCTATTTAGCATAATAAAACCTCATTCCGCTACAATTAAATTGAATAGATTATTTGGACATCTATCGAGCAGAATAAATCACCGTTCTGTGCTTGTAAAGTAACAAGATTATTACTATTTGACATTTAGTTTGGATTTGAATTCCCGCTTGATAGCGGATGGCAAAATAACCATTTTGTTGCAGGGTACGAAAAGGAGAAGTCGAATTTTTTTGTAGTGAAAAGGTCGCTACGGAACACTTCAAAAAATACACATACATATGGTGATTTACATGGGACTTTTGTAGAGAGACCCAAAGGGGTTTCTCGCTATTATTTATTTATTGTTTATCTACATTTCATTTATATTATTTTACTGCTAACATTGATGTTTAGTTGAAATATTTGTGACATATTTTTTGAATTGAATAAGTGTCATTATAGCAATTTTCGCTATACCATACTTATGAAATATCATCTACTTAAAGCCTTGTGTTTATTGATCTTATGCTGGTATTTTTACTAATAAATGTTTGGTTGCGTTTTTGCACTTTGAAAATTGTTTAAACAATATTTTCAAATATTTTGCGAATTTTGAAAATACACGATAAGTATTGATTAAATTTATAAAAGAGGTTATAAATTTGATTTATTACCTTTTTGGTTAATTAAAATGGTTTAAAGTTATAAAATGTATAAGTTTGATTTATTTTCCTTTGGGATAATTAATGTAGTTTTAAATTCATAAAAGATTATGAATACGATTTATTATCTTTTGGGACAATTAATGTTGTTTATAATTTATAAATGATTGTAAATTTGATTTATTTTCTTTCAAGATAATTAATGTTGTTTTAAATTTATAATTGATAATAAATTTGATTTATTATTTTTGGGATAACTAATTATGTTTAATTCCATAAAAAGACTATAACTTGATTTGTTGTCTTAATTAATTAGTATTTAATTTATAAATGATGTTTATAAATGTGGAAATCTTTAAAAGGAATGTTTGAAAGCATTGCTAGATGTATTTTTAGTACACATAGAAGTGTAATTTGCCCCTTTAAAGGAACAATTTTTACCTAGTATTTTTGAAGTGTTTTACAAATATTTATGATGTGAAAATCAAGCACAAGTAAAAATGAAATGTTTGAATCTTGATTTGTTTATGCGATCATTCATTTACTTTCGATAGCTGATCTCTTAACTATCGATTTTGATATCATTCCTTATGCTTCGTCAATCTATAATAATTTATCGCTCATTTTGAGCATTGGCATCCAACATCATGGATAACTAAAACCAAAGAGCAAGTGGGAGCCAAGCCATGTGAGTCACACCCATTAAGATATATTTACTTATCTAGAAAGTTGTTGGTAGCATGCATGCATTGATGTGAGTATATTCAAATGCTTGTATGAGGTGGGGTCCAGCTTGGAAGTTTCCGAGAGTGATGCGTGTTTGCATGGGCTCTTAAGTATATTTTATCTAGAGGTATACTTTCGGTGTAGGGAGCACACCCTCATAATCATGTTGGATAAATGCATTCTCCTTGTTTCGATTCGAACCGTGGAACTAATCTTTTCTTCTTTTGTGTTTTGTCAATCCTAGATGATTTGTTGCTCGTATGAATGTTGATATCTTTTTTCAGAAATGACTAAACCCAAAGAGCGAGTGGAAGCCAAGCTATGTTGGGTTACTTCCATTAGGGTATCTTCACGTCCACTCTAGATTGGATTTGATAGTATGCATTCGGAGATGTGAAATACTCAGATTCTCGGTAAGGTTGGCAGGGTCCGACTTGGATGTGTCCAAGAGCCATCAGAGTTCTCAAGTATATTTCTAGAGGTATAGTTTCGATAAGAGGGGCGCACCTTCCTAGTCACTGTCGGAAAATTTCCCTTTCCTTATTTGGTTCAAATCTTTGAATCGTTTCCTAATTGCATCGAGAAAATATATGGAGCTCTCTCGATGTTTAATTATTTGTGTCTATTCTTTAAGTTTGGATTTTGATCTTGTTTATACCCATTCTTTCAAGTTGGATTTTTTTCTAATTGTTTCCGATTTTCATCATGGATGTTGTTCTTGGGAGGTAAAATCCCATTCTACATTTACCGATGTGGTCTCATAGAATTATTAAATGTTTGCCTTATTACTTGAATTTTCTAATGCTAATATTTCTAGTCTGATCTGGGTGTTATTTTTTTATAATGCTCGGGTTAGACGAAGTATTTTTCCAGGTTTTCGTTGGAGGGAGATGGAGCTCATGGTGTAGAGCTAGATATTAACCTACCGTAGTATTTTATTTCTGCTGTATTAATATATATACCCATCAACAATTGTAAGGTCAGGAAGTTATAACTGTCCAGGCTGATGAGATTTGTTTTTAACTCTGATATACTATGTATTTTAGAATGACAACTTTTACATCTTTGTTATATTATATGTGGCCATTCCGCTCTGAGATTCTATTTCTCCTATTCTTTTTTATTTTCTTTTCATTTTACCATAACAATATGCATTTCCAACGATTGGATGTTTGACACTTGAATACCGTGGATGTATTAAGTGCGACTTTCAATGGTCTAAAAGGTAGGTCATTACACTAATTCTCTTTGTCAAACTATATCACATTAGAACTTATGAAGTTTTATAATGGTCAAAATTCCAATATCATCCATATACAACTTTATAGTCCAAATACAAAGTCATTAGTTCAATAATAATGATTATTATGAACCAAACTACTTTGGCTAGAGATTTGACTTTAAGTTGACTTCAGTTGACTGTGATACTAACCTCATATAACTAATTAGATGAATCCTCTCTTGAATGTTATTTAACTTCCAATACTTCCACTTGACCAACTATAGTCATTCAACGGACGTCGTGGCCTGATTTAACTATAATCAAAGAGGAGCTTTCATATTTAAGATCAACGGTATTCTCAAGTCAAGAGAACTGTGTATATTTGTCACATTGGTATTTTCTGTTTGAGCTTTGTTATATTAATATAGAAAACAATCGAGTGAGTCATTCTATAGTTATCCAATAACTATCAGTGTGTAACCCTATGGTTCCCTAAGCAGTAATGAGTAATACACTGCCCAATTTTTAGTGAGCGTTATGTATTCTAATCTCAACAGATGCATCGATATCCAGTCTTGATACATCTCGACTGGGAATATTTAAAATGATATGTTTATTCGTAACGACTCTGAATTTCGAACACTTCATATTTAAATATCTGAATTATTTGAATATTTAAATATTTGAATCTTGGATTTAATGTGAAAAAATGTGATTCTATAAACTTGTTAACCCCTTTTAATTAATAACTAACGATAAGAAACTTGTTTTGTTTACAAAAAATAAACAGTTTGAAAAAATATTGATAATGTGATCGAAAATCATTTTATCGATAAATGACTTTTTAGTCAATAAAAGTAATTCGAACTCTTTGGCACTTCAGTAACATATGAAGACAATAATAATAATTTAATTCACCAAATTTCATAAGCAAATTAATTAAATCTTAAGTTTAATTATGGGGACACAGGAGAGAGATTCTAGGCTTGATTTAAGGCATGGACGATGGAGGGAATAAAGGAGCATGTGCATGCATTGGAAGGAGAGAGTGGGAGGGAGGTAGTGGCCGACCAAAAAAGGGGCTGTAGAGGTCATTTTCACTTGTTAACATCTACACTTCATAATTTTATTTCAAAAGTTTTGAGACAAAAACTCTAGAATGCTCACTCTCTTCTCTCTTCTTTCTGCACTTTTCTACTTCAAAAATTCTTCAATCCCTTTCAAACTTCTACCATGTTCTTACGTCGTCTAAAGAATATGTTTTAGCCTTTATAAAAATTAATAATATGAAGGAAAATTGGGTACACATCATGAGGGTGTGAGTAATTGAGCATGGGGAGGGATGGGCTTGTGATTTTGTGAAGCAAGGTGGAAGCTTTGGTATTTAGTTGATGGTAGGAAGTTGTTCCTAGGTTCTTGTGCTTGTTTTGGTTGCTATGCTTGGTTTAAAAGTGAGTTTAGCCACCATCTTGAATGTAGATGTTGTGTATATAGGTGTTATGTTAAATTGTAAAGTTATATAAAGAATAATGCAAGTTATAACTTTTGGACCCCTCCTTGCTTTGGAAAGCAAGTGACAACATTAGGTGTAGTATAATCACTCTTATAACCCTCTAAAACATGTATCGTAACTATGACTTGTTGTGTACATGTTTGATAATGTTCTATGTGAAGTTGAAGTGAGTTGTGAATGTTTGAAGCGAAATAGTCATTATAAATGCACTCTAAAATCCCTTAATTTTAATTTGTGTAACTTGGTGATTTGTGAATATATCTTGGTAAAGTAAATATATCTCTTTTATAAAGGTAAGTTAAATCTATATCAAGTATCAAAAGGAAGTATCTAAAAGCTTCATGGTTTCATACGATTTGAGAACCCCCGGAGAGGAGCATTGGTATAAAACGTCTCTAGCTTTAAGAACTTATATATACGAGATCCCTCAGTGAGGACTCCTATATATAGTTTGCTTACTTCTGAAGGAATTAGTAAATAATAGTCGAAGCTTTATTAATTAATAAAGGAGTTTAATTAATAAAAAAAATTAGTTAATAAAGGAGTTTTAATTTATAAAGGAAGTTTAATTAATGAATGAAGTTTTAATTAAAGGAAGTTTAATTAATGAATGAAGTTTAATTAATGAAGGAAGTTTAATAAATAACGGAGTTTAATTAATAAAGGAGTTTAATTTGTAAAGGAGTTTAATTTAAAAAGGAGTTTAATTAAATAAGGAAGTTTTAATTAATAAAGGGAGTTTTATTCGATAAAAATGAGTTTTGCTAATAAAAGATATTTTAATTAATAAAGGATTAATTAAATAAAAAGAAGATTGCAAGTCGTTTATGTGACTTCATCGTGTTTTGTGTGAGTTAATTGTGCTTTATGTGTTTATCTGTCTATGGAAAGTATTTAGTCGTGTTGTTAGCACTAAAAGGCAACAAAGTAGACATGATACTATCTGTGAGAGTTAAGAATAATGATTCAAGTAGGGTGTAAAAGGAATAGTGCTCTAACCTACCGGGCTTCACTCTAGACCGACATATAGTAAACGTGATAGGTATATGAGACTTAGTTTCCATATGTGATCGTTCTCATTTTTGCAGAATATGATCAAATTAACTTAGGAAATATGTAGAGGATACACGAGAATTATACGGTACAATTATTCACTCGGTAATAATATAACCTATGTATAAACTCGTCTTGCTCTTCTAGAACAGGTGATAAAGGGATCCATCCGGATAGGAGATGATCTCCACCTTTATTGTTGTCTTGTTTATTTCTGAAGAACTGAAGTTAACTAAAAATTCTTCGATTCGGTCTTGGAGAGACCAGGATCGAATAAGTATACTTAGGTAATACTTACCAAAAACCACTTCAAAACCGGATACGTGTTCTATCTCTTTGAAGTTGATCTGTTCGAGATGCTAGCATCTATGTAGGGATTCGAGATCTGTTCAAGATGCTAGAATCCATGTAGAGGTTCATGATCTGTTTGAGATGCTAGAATCCATTAGGGGATTCTTGATCTATTTGAGTGTAGCGCATGTGTTTAGATGCTGAACGTGACCTCACCATCGATTATGACAAAGAACATAGTAGGATGCATAGTCGTGGGGGTTTAGCTAACCCCAAGGGTATATCAAATCCATATCTAAAGTTGCTTTCGATTGTTGGGTGTTGGGAGTTGATGATATTCAGGATCATAAGGCAAGGCATGGAATATATATGTTTACCTTATTGGTGTATATAATCTAGAGATATACGACACTTAAAAGGTACTTTTTGACCCTTATCAGGAGGTCCAGCTTAATGTACTAAGGGCACCTTTAATGGAAAATTGATATGCGAATACACCTTAGCGGTTTTGGTTGTATACCTATTCAATATTGTTGTGTTGTGAGATGAAAGCATCACAGCTATTTTCTTATATATATTCTTCACCCTAGATACTTTCTATTATATCACATTATGTACTTATTATACAGTTTGGCTCTTTTAAGGGGAAAACCATTAGGTGATTCGAACAATCTCAATAGGTGTTGTTATATGTACACGCATATTTCTTGAGTTTCTCACACTAGACTTATCTTTGACTCATGGTTTTAAGTTTTCCTTAATTCCTCATGTGCTCTTTCGAGCGGTACAAGAAAGGCAGGTTTTCGTTGATATTCATTGAGCTCTTAGAGAGAAGCTGGATGTTTTACTTACCATAGTATTTATTTCCGCTGCATTACTTTATGTATAAATATCGGCAATTGTAACAACATGCTCTTATAACTGTCCAGGCTGCTGATAGTATTTTAGTTAGTAACTCTGAAATGCTAAGTATATTTGAGTAGCTCTATGTACTATCTTTTGATATTATATGTTATCATTCCACATGTGGGATTCTGATGTTTTTGTTCTTTTCTTTCTTATTCCTTTCCTTCGTTTTCTTTACTCCAACAATCTGTTTTTCTAGCACCTGGGTGCCTGGAACATGAATACCATGGATGTATTAGTGTCAACAATTGAGGGTCGAAAAGGCATATCGTTACAGCTTGGTATTAGAGCCAAAGGTTAAGTGAGAACCTTGGCTTTAGCTGGGTATAACTCATTAATAGATAGGGTATGGAATGCCCTAGCATGAGTTGAGTGTATTATATATATGAAAGAGTATAAGTATTTGTTATATATTAGTGATATATATATATATAAGTATAAGTTGATAGTGCAGTTGATTTATGTAGGGATTAATGATGTTCATTTGTCCCTCATTTATTAGCTTAATCATGTTCGGCCAGTTTATGAGCATTGATTATTGTTTGTTGATTGTTATTAAGATGCGCTTAACCAATTTATAAGTAATTTTTTTACTACATGGGTTGGGTAGACAATAACTGTGGGAACATTGAAATGAACACCTGATAAATTAAGTTTTATATAACGTGGTTTATAAACTAAAAAGGATTTAAACTAAGAATTTAATAACTTAAATCCTTGTATTTTTTAAAATGGTTTTTCAAGGTTTTGGAGAAAATAATAACATTACTATTTAAAAGGATTTTAATAGACAAATGTTATAAAAGACTTTTATGATTTGTTCGAGTTCAAGATTTCTCTCAGTATCGACGAGTCAAATGGGGAATAAAGTATTTTTATGTTAGCTAGTTCGAGTGGCTCGAAAGTGACTAAAAATGGGTAAAAGACGTGTTCGGATGTTAAGCACTTCTCATGTGTATTACCTTCTTAGTAAGTGGATATATGGTACTACTTTGTAGGATCCAGTTCCATATATCATTTTTTTGTCACTCGATCTATATGTAGATTTTTTTATGGATTTTAAAGAAAATGTTTGGGAAATTGGTTTGTGAAATTGGGATCATGATACTTAGTAATATTCATGAAGTATTTGATACCATTTTGAAAATGATTTTTGGTTAAATCCTAAAAGTATGATTTAATATGCAAAAATTATATATGTATATATTATTATTTCAAATAATTTAGAATAAAATCTGCTGTTTAGTTCTAAAGTTTTCTTTAAAGAAATTTGGTATTAAAATAAAAGTTGAATCTTAATAACTCTTGATTTGAAAAGGGTAGTAAAATTAAAAATAAGATTTAAATTTGTTAAACGTCTTTTTTATTCGATGTTATTAGGCTAACTAATACGCGTCTTTACCATAGAGTTGTCTAAGGAAAGTAGACTCTAGCCTTGAGTTTGGATGCCAGAGTCCGACTCTTCCTAACTACTTGCCTAACCGGGTGGATAAAGAAGTTTAGAAGGTGGACTCAATTATAAGATCCAAATTTACTTTGGGCTTCATCGAAATTTTGGGAAGTAAAATAAATATGAATATTTTGTATATACTCTTAGAATATATTGGAGTTATGCGAGTATGGACTTAAGTCCTGAAATATTGTAAAATGAAATTATGTTTTAATGAAATGTTTTATAAATAAAGAAAAGTCTTTATAAAATCTTCATAAACAAAATTAATATTTTATGAAATGCTTTATAAATGATTTTAATATTAACCTAGAAATACTATATGTGAAAATGAATGTGATTTAAAATGTAAAGTAAATGGTGTAGTTAAGAAATCAATAGAATAAAATAAGTCGTACGTGGATCATTTTATTCGCATAACAGTTCTTGATCTAGGATACGAGTACATTGTTTCTGGGTGGTTTACATCAGTCTAAAATAGGATTTTTCACTAGATTCTTGACAGTGAACACTTGATATTGATTCTTGATATGATTCTGAAGTTTTATATCATAGTATATAGCTATGTAAGGAATGTCCGCAATAAAAGGGTCAAGTGATCTATACTAGTTTGGAAGTGGAATTTGTGTGATCGAGTAAGTGATCGGATTTGATATTATGTACGACTGATCCATGTACATCGTACGGGCTTTAGTATATTTGTATGCTATGTTTGTTACCTTATGGAGAGTTTGGGGAATGTCTCTTCGATTTGTTCTGTGGTAGCATGAATAATTGACTAAGTAATAGCATGAGGCTGTTGAGCATAAGGTATGCTTAGTATTGTTTATTATTCTTATGCGATGAGAAGATTTTTGAACCTGGGCAAACCATGAGCTATGTTTGCAAGTAATTTGAATACGGTTAAGTATTAAGTGTGATTGTTTTTTTTGTTGCTCATGTTGGAATTTTGAAGATGAGATATTCTAAGTAGGGGAGAATGTAACGACTCAGAATTTTGAACACTTCGTATTTAAATATCATAATTATTTAAATATTTAAATCTTGAATTTAAAGTGAATAAATGTGATTTTATAACCTTGTTAACCTCTCTTAATCAATAAATAATAATAAGAAACTTGTTTTTGAAATTTGTTTACAAAATTAAATAGTTCGAAGAAATATTGATAATGTGACCGAAAATGATTTTATCAATAATTGACATTTTACAAAAAATTATTTGAAATCTATAGCATTTGTATAGTGACATATGAATACTTAACAAGAATTTAATTCACCTAAGTTCATAAGCAAACTAATTGAACCTTAAGTTTAATTAAGGGGACAAAGGGGAGAGATTCTAGGTATGATTTAAGGCATGGAAGGTGGAGGGAATAAAGGAGAATGTTCATGCATTGGAGGTGAGAGTGAGAGGGGGTAGTGGCTAGCCAAACAAAGGGCTTTGGAGGTTATTTTGCAGTTGTTAATATCTACACTTCTTCTTTTATTCACTTCATAATTTTATTTCAAAAGTTTTAAGACAAAAACTCTAGAAGTCTCACTCTCTTTTCTCTCTTCTTTCTTTACTTTTCTACTTCAAAATTTCTTAATATCTTCCAAACTTTAATCATGTTCTTATATCATTTTCTCTTAGCCTTTATAAACTTTAAAAAAATGACAAAAAAAGTGTACCCTTCATGAGGCTGTAAACAATGGAGCATGGGAGAGGGATTGGCTTGTGATTTTGTGAAGCAAGGTGGAAGCTTTGATGTTTAGGTGATGGTAGGAAGCTATTCCTAGGTTCTTGTGCTTGTATCGGTTGTCGTGCTTGTATTAAAAGTGAATTTACTCACCGTCTTGAATGTATATGTGGTGTGTATAATTATTGTTGTGTTAAAATGTAAAGTTATATAAAGAACCATGCAAGCTATAACTTTTGTACTCCTCCTTGCTTTGGAAAGAAAGTGACAACATTATATGCAGTATAATCTCTCTTATAACCATCTAAAACATGTATCATGGCCATGACTTGTTATGTACATGTTTGATAATGTTCTATGTGAAGTTGAAGTGAGTTGTGAATGTTTGAAGCGAAATAGTCATTATAAACGCACTTTGAAATCCCTTAATTTTATTCTGCGTAACTTGGTGATTTGTGAATATATCTTGGTATAACTTGTCTTGGTTGTTCTGTACACTTTGAGGAGTGTTTTGGACAGCAAAGAATTGGTTTAGAAAGTGGTCTAACTTGTAGAAAAAAGTAGCAAAATTTATAGCGAAATAACTGTTATATGAGCACTTTGTAAAAGACATTGTTTTGCGAATTTTTAAAAACATTTAGAAAGATATCCTTAGGGGTTTCTTTGTGGTTTAAATAAGTAAAATATGAGTACTTACTAATGTAAAAATATCAAGTTTTAAAAAGGTTTAAACTAGTCAAAAAAGTAAAGAAAGTTTGAAATAGAAAGGTCGCTATATAAGCACTTCAAAAACATACCACGTTTTCGGGAATTTTTATAAATTAATTGAAAGATTTCTTAGGGGTTTCTTTCTATGGTTTTTAAGTGTCAGTAACTACTGTAAAAAATTGGATAAAATTCAATTACAAAAGTGTCAAAAACTAGTTTCAAAGTTCATGTAAAAATTATGTTAATTTTGAAAACAGAGCTTTAGATAGCATTTGGAAGAATGTTTTCTTTTCTTCTAAAACATATTTTTCCCATTACAAATACTTTGGACAGCATTTCCAAAAATGTTATCTTTTCTGTTTGAAACTTTAGAATGTTTAAAAATCATATTTAAATTTAGTATTTTTCTTCAATCTTTTTAGGGTGTTTTCTCACTTATGTTACAGTATATTTTAAAGTGGTTTCAAGTTTTAATATATATTTTTAGTAATTAATTATGAATTTTTATAGTAAGAGGCTTTAAAAACAAAACATGCTTATTTTTTGTTTTTCTATTTATTCCCAAACTTGTTGTTTTTACATAATATTCTAAATAGATAATTATAATATATTTTTAAGTAGTTAGGAGTGTTTTAACGTAATTATTAGCATTTTAAAAGTGTGTGTGTGTTTATATATAAGTTATAAAAATGAAAGTACTTATATTTTATAAATGTAGTAAAATAAGTTTTAGATTTTAACTCAACTTAAAATAAATGGTTTTGTTAATTTAATTAAAAGTGTATTACTTTAGTGAATAAGTTTGGATATGCTTAGACCTTTAGAATGAATGTTTTAAATTTAATGACAAATATAAAATGGTTTTGGGTTGTAAGAAACCATGTTTAAGTAACATTTATTTTTAACCCTTATTAATTATACTTAGGATTATAACCAGATCTTTTATAAAAGAATGGTTTAAAGATAATTATAAGTAAAATGGTTTTAGGTTTGTATTAAACAATGCTTTAATAACATTTGTTTTTAAACACTTGAATTATATTTTAAAGTAAGTAAATCTTGTTAAATGATTTGTGAATATACTTATACCATTGAGATAAGTATATGAATAGTTGTTGAAGTATTGAAAAGACTATAAATGAATAGTGAAAAGAGTATAAATGAATAGTAAAATAGTAGAATACAAATATACATCATTTATAAAGGTAAGTTAAATCTATACACAACTATAAAAGGAAGTATCTTAAAGCTTCATGGCTTCATACGATTTAAGAACCCATAGGGAGGAGCATTGGTATGAAACGCCTCTAGCTTTAAAAACTTATATATACGCGATCCTCTGGGGAAGACTTCTATATATCATTCGCTTACTTCTGAAGGAAGTAGTAATTAATAGACAAAGCTTTACTAATAAAGGAGTTTAATTAATAAAGCAGTTTAGTTAATAAAGGGGTTTTAATTAATAAAGGAAGTTTAATTAATGAATGAAGTTTTGATTAATAAAGGAAGTTGAATTAATGAATGAAGTTTTAATTAATAAAGGAAGTTTAATTAATGAAGGAAGTTTAATTAATATAGGAGTTTAATTAATATATGAGTTTAATTAAATATGGAAGTTTTAATTAGTGAAAGGAGTTTTATTAGATAAAATGGAGTTTTACTAATAAAAGAGGTTTTAATTAATAAAAGATTAATTAACTAAAAAGGGGATTAGAAGTCATTTATGTGACTTAATCATGCTTTGTGTAAGTTAATCCTACTTTGTGTATCTACTTGCCTATGGAAAGTATTTAATTCTGTGCTCGACAATAAAAGCTAACAAAGTAGACTTAATACTATCTATGAGAGTTCAGAATGATGATTCGAGTAGAGTGTAGAAGAAATAGTGCTCTAACCTACCGGGCTTCACTCTTGATCTAGGGAAAGTGGAAGTTGAGAATGTCGGAAATATGATAAATATACGAGACTTAGTTTCCATATGCGATCATTCTCGTTGTTGTTGAATATGACCAAATTAACATAGGAAATATCTAAATGATACAGGAGAATTATATGGTACAATTATTCCTCGATGATAATATAATGTACGTATAAACTCGTCTTGCTCTTCTAGGACAAGTGATAAGAAAATCCTTCCGGATAGAATATTATCTCCACCCTTATCGTTATTTGTTTATTTCTGAAAGAACCAGAGTTAAGTTAACGGAAAATTCATCGATTTAGTCTTCGAGAGATCGAGATCGGATAAGTATACTTAGGTAATACTTACCAAAAACCAATTCAAGGCCGAGATACGTGTCCTATCTCTTGGAAGTGGATTTGTTCGAGATGCTGGAATCTATATGGAGATTCGAGATCTATTCGAGATGCTCGAATCCATGTAGAGGTTCGTGAACTGTTCGCGATGCTGAAATCCATTTGGGGAATCATGATCTGTCCGTGCGTGGATCGTGTGTTGAGATGCTAAACGTGACTTCACAATCGGTAATGACGGAAAACAGAGTAGGATGCATAGCCATGGGGGTTTAGCTAACCCCATGGGTATATCTACTCCATATCTAGAGATGCTTTCGATATGTTGGGCGCTAGGAGTTGATGATATTCGAGATCACATGTTAGGGCGTGGACCAGCTAGGTTTACCTTATTTGTATATTTTATCTAGAATTATACGCCACTCGGAAGGTATTTTCTGACCATTATCAAGAGGTCCACTTGGATGTACTAAGGGCACCAACAATAGAAAATCCGTATGCGAACGCACCTTAGTGGTTTTAATTGTATGCCTATTAAATATTGTTGTGTCGTGAGATGCAAGTGGCACAACTATTTTCTGATTTATATTCTTTGCCATAGACACTATCTATTATATCATCTTATGTACTTATTAAATAGTTTGGCTCTTTTGAGGAAAAAACCGTTACGGCAAATTGAACAGTCTAGAAAGGTGATGTAATACATACACGCATCTTTCTTGAGTTTCTCACACCAAAATTATGTCTGACTTGTGGTTTTATGTTTTCCTTAATTCCTCAGGTGCTCTTTCGAGCAGTTTGAGAAAGACATGTTTTCACTTATGTTAAATGGGCTCTTGTAAAAGAGTTGGATGTTTTACCTACCGTAATATTTATTTTTGGTGCATTTCATTATGTATATATATCAGCAATTGTATGGAAAGGTTGTTATAACTTTCCACGCTGATGATAATACTTTAGTTAGTAACTCTGAAATGCTATGTATATTATAGTAGCTTTGTGTATTATCTTTTGATATTATATGTTATCGTGCCACATGCGAGATTTTGATGTTTTTGTTCTCCTCTTTCTTATTCTTTTTCTTTTCCCTAAAAATCTATCTTTCTGGTACTTGAATGTTCGGTGCGTGAATACCGTGGATGTATTATTGTAGACATCAGAAGGTCGAAGCGGATCGTTACGTTATTTTATTGTGATAAAATACTCATGATTAAAACTATTTGTAATTACTATCACAAACACACCATTTATATATTTTCTATTAAATATACTAAAATTAATTAATTATAATATATTATAACAAGCATATAACAGACACGGCAAGAAAAGCTGTTAATATATGCATTGATTGGCAGCGTTTCAATGCTAAATGCTACTGTTAGTCATTTAAAAATTAAAAAAAAAATAAATAAACGCTGCTGAGTGATCCCTTGAATTTTTTTGGCCGCTTATTTCTTGTAAGTAACGCTTAAAATATTTTTAGTTTCCTTCTCCCACAATCATAATTGAAGAAAAAACTTAAAGGAGTTCTCTTCGATCATCATTTATATCTTTTTCTATTTAAGGGTTCTTCAGCGTCATCCTAGGGCAGAAAAGTATTGTAAGAAACCGAATCGAAACCCTAGCCATTGATAATCATCTTTACGTACTCTTAAAATCACCTAATTCATCAACGACGAAGCGGCCCAAGGAAAATTGAAACTTTTACCACTGTTTCTTTGGTTCAGGTTCTACCTTTATAATCATCATCGACCAATTCCGAACTTAGGTATTTTCAATTTTCACCTTTTTTTATTTTTCATAGGTTTCGATAGAACTTTGTTGAATCCATAAATAAATGATAGTTGTAGATTGATGATTGATGAAATACAACAGTTACTTTCAAAAAGAAAAGGTTTATTTCCTAAGATTTTTTCAAGCCTCAAATGGTGAAAGGGCTGAAGAAATGAAAGTGTTAAGAAAGAAGTTTGCGTTGACTTTTGTAAACTTTATGGTGCAATTTATTAGTGATGTATATGTCTCAAATTTTCTTTGTACTTGAATACTCTTTCCACTTAGTTTTGATTTTGTTTGGTTCCGTATAGTTTATCAATATATGGACACTTTGGCCGTTTAAGTTAGTATTTAAAGATCATATTGTGATTTTGAGATGAAGTTGTTCTAGAATCATTCAAATTGAGAAATGCATGCACTGTAATTGCTCAAAAGATTGGCTTATGTACTGTCTTGACACTTAACTACTTATATACTTCAAAATGATCCTAATATCCTATGCTGTTAGTGTGTCTATTTTTTAGTAATTGATTTCAAAATTTGTTCTGATCACCATGCGTATTGTAGTTAGCATGACCATGCAATTTCATAACCACTATATTGTAATTTTTAGTTTTCACTTATACCATTGTAATTTACAATGGAATAGTTTGTGTTGAAGGTGTTATATTTCTTAAACTGAAAACCAGAGCATACAATAATACACAGATGCATATGCAGATGAATAATTATGAAATATGTTAACATGTGCAATTTTTATTTATCTATTTCAAATAATATTTTTGAGGGAAACTTCATAGAGTTCTAATTTATTCATTGTTATTTCAATGTAATTTGCTCCTACTTTAACCTAGTTTAACACTACTCGAACATGGAAGTAATTTTCTTTATAAGCACGAAAATATCAGCATCATTAATCCTCCAAAACCATGTGCATAGCATGGGTTAACATGAGAATGGATGCACTATTATTTTTCAAAGTATAATTCTTCATACAATAGTCATGAGAGTTGTGTGCGTAATGCCTTCATGCTAGTTTAAATATTGTAAAGCTAGTAAGATGGGGAAACATCAACATATGATAAAGAATACATAAATGGAAGTCATGGTAGGGTACCATAAGTATCAAGAGCCCATATTTGAATTTTTTTAGGTAGTTAAGTGAAGTCATTGTTCTGCCATATAAACATTTATTTTATTAGTATTTAAAGATCATAATTATATCTTCTCCTTATTTACCAAAGAAAGTACTGAAAACAGATGATACTATTTTTGCAAACCGCCCAAATTGATTTGCTTCAAAATTTCAGTCGTATGAACATAAAGGAGTTGCTTTTACTAATTATGGGCCTTATTAGCGTGGAGCAAGGACGTCGAGTGTCACACATTTCATTGGTTTACCTAATATAGAGTTTGTGACTTCATTAAAAAGGAAAAGGTGGCTAGATTTATGAATGGACTGAAGGAAGTTGCTATAAATATAACATTGGTTGATATCTCAACTGACATATGTACGGTGATCATGGTTATATAGTGTTAAATTTTACATTACTCACTTTGCTTGACAGACATTAAAGGCCATTCCTGGACTGTAGAATATTTTTCTAGCCTTGTATGAAACAAGTTGTTTATCGATGTTAACTCGTCTTTTGGCAAAACAGTACACAAATGGATCTAACCCAATGGACATCATGATCATCAAGGCGGGAGGCCCGGAGAAACGGTTACCAAGCTCGGAGATCGGCTATAAACGAGACTATGGATGATGGTCAAGCGGATTCGGATCAGATCCCTAATTTTTGTCCTAATCAAGATGAAATTGGTATGAAGTGATAAGGAAGTCCTCATAAAGCTACATTTCAAATTTCAAGCCGATTGGAGTTCGTATGCAAGAGTTATGGACGAAAGAAGAGGGATCTGATCATATTCAGCTCAACAGCACAACTCAAAAATGGTCGCTCCATAAGTCAACAACCACAAGGCATATTGAAGTGAAACTTTGGAAATAAGAATTGGGGACCCTAGGGAGTCTGCCTTTGGAATCGCATGGCATTTGGAGAAGTTGGAAGGATCGGCACCTGTCCCTTAATAGGGATCGGTACCTATCCCTCTTAGGGATCGGCTAACCCCAACTTCATAACAAAGATCGATCAATATCTCAACATTTACACATCCAATTGACATGGAACTTGTAGGACAAGTTAATTAGAACATGTGGAACACCACATAGGGATTACATAGCATTGGAGCAAGTTGGAGGGATCCGTACCTGTCCCTCCATAGGGATCGGCCATAATCAGCCTTGACACCATATTGCAACAAAGATCGATCAATAACTCGAGTTCTACCAATCCAATTGGCATGAAAGTTGAAGACTGTTCATAATACAACATGAAGAAGCTCCTTTAGGAATCGCATGGTATTTAGAGCAAGTTGGAGGGATCGGTACCTACCTCTAGAGGGATCGGCAGAAATCAGGATTCAACCAATACTACTTCACATAAAATGCGATATCTCACAAACTGTACGTCGGGATTGCATGAAATTTGAGAAACATTTTGGTTCTTTCATTGAAAAGGACTTGCACCCGAGGATTTGGAAGCTAGGATCTTAGATTTGGAAGCTTGGATACTTGAATCTAGAAACTAATGGCTAGGCAATCAATAAGGAGAGTGTGAGCCACCATGTGGGGAGTCATGAGGCTTCCTCAGGAGCTGGAGCTAATCAAGCCTCTATCTACATCACAAGGGATGAAATGAAAACGATGATGGATGCTATGCAGGAGAGAATGCTGAAAAGACAAGACGAGATGATGCAGGTTTACTCTAGCAGATTAGACAAGCTGGAGTATAGAATCAAGGAGTTGAAGCAGCAGGAATTGCTGGAAATTAGAACCAAAAACATGAAAATGGAGCCAATAGACAAAGGAATAGAACAGAGCAGCCGAGGGCAGTCCCCTACCATCTTAGAGGGATTGGCATCGATCTCTCCAAAGGGATCGGTACCTATCCCTCTTAGGGATCGACTAAACCAAATTTCATAACAATGATCGATCAATATCTCAACATTTACACTTCCAATTGACATGAAACTTGGAGAACAAGCTAATTAGAACATGTGGAAATCCCCATAGGGATTGCATAGCATTTGGAGCAAGTTGGAGGGATCGGTACCTACCCCTCCATAGGGATCGGCTATAATCAGCCTTAACACCATATTGCAACAAAGATCGGTCAATAACTCGAGTTCTACTAATCTAATTGGCATGAAACTTGAAGGCTATACATAGTACAACATGGAGAAGCTCCCCTAGGGATCGCATGGTATTTGGAGCAAGTTGGAGGGATAGGTACCTATCCCTCTAGAGGGATCAACAGAAATCAGAATTCAATCAATACTATACGGAAAATGCGGTATCTTACAAACCGTATGTCGGAGTTGCATGAAATTTGGGGAGCAAGTAGCTAACATCATGGGGAACCACCAAGAGGGATCGCACCCCATTTGGACATGAATATAGGGATGGGTACCGATTCCTATTGTGGACCCCAATGGACCTGGAAATTTTTGGGTAGCCTCATCGTGGTCTCCAGAACCTTCTGCCAAAATTTCAGCCTGATCCGTGCACATCTTCCCCTATAAATACAGTAGGCATGTTGTTAGAAAAGGATCTTCTTTTTGCTTCTCTTTATCTTCGATCTAAGATACACTCTATCAATTTTATTCTTGGATTTTGGATTGTAACTATAAACAAACTTCAGTATAATAAAAAAGATTATTTGGAAGTGGACGTAGGCCAGAGTTAGCCGAACCACTATAAATCTTGTCTTCTTTTACTTGCTTTCTGATCGATCCAAAAGGTTTATCGATCTCAAGGGGTTTTAATTTTTTTTCTTCATTTATTTCTCTTCATATTTCTGTGGTTGGATTGGATATTGGAGTTTTTGCATAATTGGGTGTTGGTGGCCAATTTTGACGCCAACAATCGATAATTTACTTAGAGGGAAAGGATTTTTGCACATAGTTTACTGAAGTTACTCGAATTATTGACTATTGCTATAGTGGATTACAAGATCAAGTGAAATCAATGTAGAATAATTTATGTACAAATTTTTATTTAATATTCTATTACTCAAGTTAGATAGGGTTTCCAGAAGTTCCATACTATTCAGAATTATATACACCTAGACATTTTACTTTTTCAAGGTTGAGCATGTTAAAATGAAGAGAGATTTTCTTATGCAAGGCCAAAGCAATTGCATTGTCAAATTGTAGTTCTCATTCCAAGACAAGTATTTTCTATATCTAATCCTAGAATATTTACGGGGTGGAGATCTAATGACACTGCTCATGAGAAAAGATGTATTGAGTGAGGATTTGGCTAGATTATATGTTGCTAAGGCGCCTCGCCTTAGAGTCAATACACAAGCATAATTATGCTTATAGGTTAATATATAATTAGTATTTTAAGGAATACTAGTTCACTATGATAAGACCCCTTTAATATTGGTTCTGTATCAAAGAACTTTATTTATTAAGTGATGACACATAAGTTCTCCTTCCTTTCCCTGATTTATTAATGTCCATAATTTTAATGTGGCAAACATCTCAGAATATATGGTTTACTTTCTTCGTTCATGCTTTTTAGTATGGAATGCAAAGCTATATATACACGATAGACATCTTTCGAGGATGAAGATTCGATTAAGATTACAACTTGAAAAACATAGTCAAATATTTTCCTAATGTGCAGTTGCACACTTTCTTGTAATGTTATTCTCTTGATATGCAACCAAATGTATGCAGTTTTCTGCAATATAGTTGTAGCTAAATGTTATAAAAAAATTGCGGTAATTCTTAAATAACCTTTCAATCTATAGAGGTCTCAAACTAGATAGCATGTTAGCAGATCAATATGGCCACCTGAAGCAGACTGACTTTGGGCTATGCAAGCATCTAGATAGCAAAAACTGTTCATGTGATAATGGTGTTAAATTAGGTAAAAGCACAAGTGGTCTTGTTCTAACAGCAAGTTTACAGTATTGGAAAAAGAATAGATGTCCTTTGGTAAGTTGATCGCATTCACAATTATTGGTTAATATTTCTTTTTTACGTAATGTTGAAAATTGTTCCAACCTTTTAAGTTACAGAAATTTTGTTCATTCTACCAAACTTAATTAACAGTGATAGTTTTACATAGTGCATAATGATTTTATACCTGTTTAGGTCTTTGCATATTATTTAATTTTTAGCCATATACCCAAGTGCCTAGTGATTTTATAGCGCTCTGCCTCATCTTCAATATATTTCCTTATGGTGTCTTTTATTTATTAATTAAAATCGCCAATATTTTATAAATGTTAAGTACATAAGATACACAAGGATATTGGGGTTGGGAGAAAAAGTAAAAATTAGAACGGTTTCTCTTATATTATCCCTATATCATTTTAACTATTCAGATCTATCCACCTTGACGTTTAGATTTCCACACAAACTCTGATCTCATAGTTGAACTATTCATGAATTATTCCTTCTGTTCTATTTGGCAAAAAGGGTCATTTAACTGTACATGTTGCATAATTTGTTCAATATAGTTCACTTTTTATGTGTGCTATCAACATTGTGAAAATACGATCCTATTTGTGCATGTCGCCCCTTAGTTTAAGGCAATTGTTGCTGACTTCATGCTTATGTAGCTTCCTGCACCTATCGTTTCACTAAAAGCACCTATATCTCTAAACATTGGACCCATTTCAAATTCTTTTATGGCTACCCTGAGAATGCATTCCAGGTAATGATTTACATACTTAATTAATTTTAGTCGCTTATTTTCTACAACAGTTTCTATCTTGTTGGCAATAGTTTGATGCTACCGATATATTATAGGTTGCTTTGTTTGGAACTTTGTACTTATTGATACAGAGACTCGATGTTATTGTGGTAACTGATTATTTTTCTAACTCCATTCAAGAATTATTTTAGTATGTAAAACATAGAGCGGTACACTTGCTCTAGTTATGCTCTTTCAGCGTAATTGATCGAAGCCTTTTGTTGTAGGAACTACAACATCACTGGTTATTTACTTCATTTTACTCAAATTAAGACACTTGTTCCAATTGACTTCTATTGATGCCAAAAATTGATTAACATATGAGAATGGGTTGTAGGGAACCTGTGAGACCTATATTTAACAGATAGCATTAAAAATAATAGAGAAAGAAAGAGACACTAGATTTTATAGTGGTTCGGCAATTTTTGGTCTGTGTCCACTTTATAGCTTTGTTGCTTATAGATTTGACGTAGTTCGTTTGAGATTATAAGAGATTTGATAGAGAATAAATCAAAAGTACAGGGGTTTGACATGTTCTAAGTCCTAGAATTATCCAAAGTAGCTATCTTGGTAACTATTTTGTTAAGATAGAATATGATGAAGAGGTAGAGCTTCCACGTAGTGATGGAAAAAGTCAGATCCTATTTTGATTGCACTATGGTTCGTATTTATAGGGGTAGCGGTTATATTGGATCAGAAACCCGCAACTAGAGAGGTCAAGATATCGGCTTGGATTTGTGTGAGAAATTTAGGGGACCACTGAGTTAAGGTAATAACTCAGTGCAGAGTTATCCTCATAACTCGGCCGTCTTTTGCATCGTGTTTCTTACTTCATTTTGAGATTCCCCTTGTATTTTCATAGGCTGATGACTTGTTTTGATGATCGTTCCTTCATAACTTGGTTTGTTCTGCTGTTTACCGCAGCTAACTCTTCAATTCTTGAGATAGTTCGTCTACAATTCTATGAAATCAATAGGGCTTTCCTATAAGAGCTAGAGAATCACTTGTGCAAAGCTGGAGATGTTGGAGATAAAGCATGATAACTCGGCACCGATTCATAGGCATGACTCGGCACCGAGACATCCCCTTAGCACAATTTTAGTCCAGTATTTCTAGAACTATTACCTTTGTCCATATGAGCAAGCCTGTCAAGTTTCAAGTCGTTTTGTCTTCATCTTGATGATCTACTTTTGCTTGGTTAAAAACCCAGTTAACATTTGCCACCCAGAGTATGCTTTCGTTGAAAGCAAAACGTGCTCTGTAATAAGACAAATACTGGATTGTTAACCTACGATTTCTAGTTGGTCGCTTGAATTCCGTCTCGAGACGTTGCTTTTAATTGGTTTATTGTCCATTAATCGTTCATTCTAGTTTCAATTGGAATTCTGATTCTATGCATTGGCTATGCTATCTTCACTCCAAAAACTACGCAACACTTAGATTTATCAAGGATGGCCTCTATAATAATCTAGAGAGAATATGGATGATCGAGGATAACTCGGTACCGAGTTATAGTGATAACTAAGTACCAAGTCATGGACTTAAAGTATTTTTTGATGATTTTTCTTTTCTACTTAAACAACCTCCCCTAGTTTTTCTCTTCACTTTTCTATTATTGCACTGATTCTTCCATTCTCTCACCCAAGTCTTCCCTTACCAAGTCAGCCTTCACCATGCTCTGACCAATTTCCAGTGCTGCCACTTGCATCCACTGTTACCTGGAGCCATCCCCGCCGCCCTACTAAGCCATTACTACCGAAGTCGCCTCCCCAAAGATTCGGGCCTGAGTTAGAGTGAAACCCTAAGCCTTGATTAGATTTTCAACCCGAATTTGAAGGTTGGTGTACATGAAATCATGCTTGGGCATGGATAGCGATGATAAATGAATGCTTAGTTAGTTTTAATTTGGAAGGAGATGGTTGATCTTCAGGCATATTGGATTGATGGTGAGGTTAAGGCTTGGCCTCGATCGAATACACATGAATTACAAAGACTAGTCGTCCTGTCCGACTTCAACTGTTTTCTTTCATGAAATTGGCTAAGTCTCGATTCTCAAATTGATTCCAATACGACAATTGGCTTTGAATTAGGATGTATTGGATGATTCCATCGCGTTGTCTTTATATTTCTGCACTTCTAGTGATTTTGAAAAAGAAAAGCTTTCTGCATTTCTTCGGACAATGGAGCTGTTATCGATTTTCAATCGATAATAGGTAATTACCAACAAATAATTTCAAAGTATGATGTAGGTAGTTTTTCTAACGCAAGCGGGCTATTTACACAGGATGGTCTGTATGCGATATATATGACACTGGACCCACTTTGCATAGATAACATATCGTACTTGCCCTGGTCAACACTTGGAATCTGATCGGTCAACACACATTGGCTTCCTTTGGATTCCAAGTGCCACACGAGGATTCTACTAGAAATAAAGCAAACCTAACCGTGTTGAGCATTGAGTTTATCTATTCAGAATAACTCATTGATCTCCATGTTTTAATTCCATTGAAGGAACTTTATCTCCTCCAGAAGCTGGATCATCTACAGCTTATGCTTCACTTTCGATTCCAACTAGAACAAGCTAGTCCATGACTTCTTAGTCTCAAGGTCAGTTGGTTCCAACCGGTCCAGTAATGTGTTAACTATCTCCGGGGCTGAGAATCATAACTGACTCGTCGGATCAGGTGCCTTCGAGCTTGTCGGCTAGGTTACTCCAAAACATTTGCATTCAACATGGCATCCTTGAAGATGACGTTCGTTTGCTGATAAGAGATGAGCATGCTCACAATCCCCCTCAAGGCTTCACGGCTTGTACTTTTACATGTGTCTTGACGGTGCTGTCTTACTGTTCAACCCGTTTCTAAGCCGCTTTTTGCAGGAGATTAGACTTGCTCCATCAAATCAATCTGAATGGATATTCATAATTGAACTCGTATGTTCTTTCCATGGATAAATTCGCACGACCTCTGACATTCAACGGGCTGACATAACTCTTGCTGTTCAAAAGAAGGCAAGATTGCCCTTCGTATGTAATTATAGAGGCCTAGAGAGGTTGTAAGGTCATTAAGGGATTGCACAATAAACACTCTGCTTTCAAGAATGAGTATTTCTCGTGTGTTGCCCAATGGGATTCAATTGCTTGTGGCTTACAGGAAGTAAGATCTTCTTTTTTTGTTTATCCCATGCTAGTGCTATTAAGTTACTAACTAGTGTGTGTCTCTTTACAGTCTTATCGAGACGTGACTTCAGGGAAGAGCACAAGGGAATGCTCAATGATTTGAAGGCTGTGGAAAAAAACGACGAACTGTTGAATTCCATTTGACAGATGATACTTGTGGGAATATGGGCTACTTCACCCAAAGGAGATTTGCCGACATTGAGTCTCCAACACCATGCATCTCTAGGACAAACACTTGTTCCATTGACCCCACTCGTATCTCTGACGAGAATGCTCAAGGGGATGCAGCTGGTCTATCGGGTGAAGTACAACCCGAAGAAGTTCCCAAAACATATCCTAAGGGACATGGATGAAATAGGTAGGCTGTACGCAATCCCAGAGAAAGACAAGCCAATCTAGAGGAGAGTTGAAAAAAACCAATGATAGTTGAAGGGCCAAGAAGAGGCTTCCAATGTTGATGGTGACAGTGATTTTCACGCCATTGAGGAAGGGGACGAATCCTGCGGTGAATCACTGAAGGTGAGCCCTGATCTTCCCGACTTACCTTCACCAGAACTACTAACCACCAAAGCATGAAGCCCCGAGATTCCTATTTATCCTTCTCCATAATAGCTAATCATCGAGAATTCTCAATCAATTCGAGGTCAAGTTATGGAAACTCCAGTGAGAGATACGACACATTCGCCCCTCTAAGAGACGTCTCCATTAATTTAAGCGAATGTGGGGAGTTGACAATTAGTGAGTTGATAGGCGAGATTGGTTTGCATA
Source organism: Allium fistulosum (assembly GCA_030737815.1). Taxonomy (NCBI): domain Eukaryota; kingdom Viridiplantae; phylum Streptophyta; class Magnoliopsida; order Asparagales; family Amaryllidaceae; genus Allium; species Allium fistulosum. The sequence goes on along the minus strand of CM060902.1, from coordinate 429,589,018 downwards.
TCAACCTTTTTCTAGGTGTTCTCATTAGCGAAGATGAAGAGACCCCGACTTTAAAACCATTCCAATACAGTCGGTAGAATAAATAGGGCGTTATCGGCACTACACACTCCACTCTAGGATTATGAACACTCATTCTACATCGAGTAAAGTTTTGAAGCTAATTCCATTCTTTTCTCGTTTCGGTTTCCATGGGTCATGGACTATTCAGTCAGCTATACCAACATCCAGCTACTATAGAGATCGGACTTCAGACCCATCTCAATGTTCTTATCATTAGACCGATAAGTAGAGAAGAAAGAGAAAGGACAAAGAAGCTGAAGATAAAGCCCACCGATCGGAGAGAGTGAGCATGAGGGGGAAGAGAAGAAACGAAGGGTTGGTGAAGGTGATTCCCCCAACGATACTCACAAGTGCCATAAGGACTTCCATGATTTATGTAGGGCTACATCATCCATTATCCCTGCCCACACTAAATCCCAAATTACTGCGATGTGGGAAATCCCATCCTCTAGGGCCATAACTAATGCTTCTGCCCCCACTTCTTCTAGGCGTGGTGAGAAGTACATACTTCTGCTGGGTCCATCTCAGTTTCAAGCCGCTTACCCACATTTATTCTTGCATGGGGTTAATTTTGACCAGAATATAAGGCCCATGAACAAAGTTGAATCATTTTGAAATCTTGAGACAGTCCGCGAGGTCTTGGAAGATGGGTTTGAGTGGCAACGTCTAGTCCAAGCTCTTCTGACATGAATCGTGCTAACTACCAACAAATTCTTTCTTTTGAGGCATTAAGGGATGATCACGACCGAATGCTCAAGGATCGCAATAATGAAATAGCTTAGCTGAAGATTGATGGAGACGCGGCCTTAAAGGGAAAAGCTGTAAGTGACAAGCTGTTGATAGAAGCAGGTCGAGGTCAGGACAAAATGCTCCTTGTGATCAAGAATCAACTTAAAGATGCTCGTATGGAGTCGTCCAAACAAAAGGAGCAAGTGCCCGAGGGAGAAAATGCTATCAAAGCCCATGATCAGTCTATTGCTAAAAAGGCTGTGGAATTCACTGGACTCTGCGAGGAGAATGTTAAATTGGTCAAAAAGAGGGAACATATCGAAGCTGATAAGCTGGCAGTCGAGATTGATCACTTGGTCACTATAACACCCCTAATTTTAAATAACATTATCTAGGAGATTAATTAGATAAACTAAATAGAATAATGTAAAGATTGAAGTGGTTAAGGGATTGAGATTTGTCAAGCTATAAGGTAGACGTGCCGTAAGAATGAGTAAACAAATGAAATAAGAAAGAAGTAATAAGATAGGGACAAAATAGGAATAGGACATATTCTAATACCCTAAACCCTTAACCTATTCTCATTTACAACATTCATAAACTAAAAACTAAATACAAAGCTTGGCCGACCACTTTTAGAAGGAAATAAGAGGAAGATAAGTAAGAAAGCAAGTAGGAAGCTTAAGCTAATTAATCCAAGAGCAAATCTCAACCTTCTTAACAAGAAGCTAAAGGTGAATAATAGATTACATCTCATTTTTATAGCTTTCGGTTTCTAGATAAGACCCGTATTTATTTTGCAAATGATTTTCCATGTCTTGATTGTTTAAATGGATATATATGCTTGTTGATCATTCATGAATTTCATATAAATTTTATGATAAGAATTACCTTGGAAAATCTATTAAATGACATCCAAATGGCTTGCGTTTTTGATATAAGGTCAGAAATATTATTTTAGAGATGGGTTTCAAGTTTCATAATTTTCTAAGTTGTTGTGGATTTATTATGAATTTTCTAGTGAAGAAAATGGTTACGTTGGGTTTAAAATTAATTATGGCTATTATATGTTAGCTTTGGGTTAGAAATTTAAATATGTTAGAAAACAAATTAAAAGTGATTTATGGAAATTTTTAGAAAATTTTCCTAAGTATTTTATTAAAGATATAAAATTATTTAAGGTATGAGACTTAAATGTTTTATATGTTTATAAAAGGAGAAGGGGCAATTTGCTAAATGTTTTAAATTAACAATTACTAAATTCGGCAGCACCTTTAGAAAAGATTTTGGGAAAAAAATTGGTAACCAATCATATGTTGACAAATAAGCAGGTTAGTTGGAAAGATATTACTTTATAAAGTTAAACATCAGCTTTTGTAGAGGATTGTTGTTTCGCCACTTTCAACGGCCACCTTTCGATCCTATACAACTGCCCCCAACCTAATCAAAACCAATACACATGGTATCAATGCCTTGGTACATAGTGGATTGGAGATTGGCGAAAGTACAGAGTCGAAACATGCTTCCGAAAGGGTATAAGTAGTCTTAATAAACTCAGAACTATCTTGGTTTCGAAATAAAGCTTTCGAAGGATATAGCTTTTGACTTAGTTGCTTTCATTTGTATAAAAAGAGGTTTCAATTGGGTGGCCGCCATTATGTTCTAAAATAAGCTTTTGAATGGGTCGAAGCCCTTGCCGCCGCATTCTACCTTTCGACTTAGTTGAGGCCGCTTTTGACTTTAAATAATGGTTTCGAAAGGGTGCTTTCACTTTTAATAAGAAGCCGCTTCTCCATGCTTTCGAAAGGGATGGTTTCGAAACCACCCACTTTCTTTTAATTAGGAATTATGCTTTTGAAAGAGTTGCTTTCGACCCAGTTCTTGTAAGACCTTTTTTGTTTTATTGAAAGATAAACCCACGGGTCTCGAAAGGAATAGTTTTAAATGGTTTTGAAACTATGTTCCACAAGCTTTTACTTGACCTAGTGCTTTTGAAAGGTTTGTTTTAAGTAAAGGACTTTATTGCTTTTGAAAGGTATATAATGAAGGTTTCGAAGGGGAGATTCCCTAATTTTTTCGAAAGGTACTTAAAGTATTTGAATGGAAGGTTTCTAATGCTTTCTAAAGGAAAGTTTGAAGTGTTTTAAAAAGGGGATGTCTAAGGTTTATAAATATTTTGAAGGGATACCTTTAATTGTTTCGAAAGGTTATCTTAGAGGTTTCGAAAGTTATGTTTTGGCCTCTCGGCCTAGTGTTTCAAGGTATAGTAGTTAACATATTTTGAAAGGGGGCACTTTCAATTGATTCGAAAGGGTTGTTCAAAGTTTTTAAGCAAAGGTTTCGAATGGTTTATCTTGGCTTCATGGCCTAATGTCTTTTAAGTTAAAAAGGGTTTTTAACTTACTTTGGAGGGATATATAACCCTCATTATATTTCATCAACATTGTTTTGTGTAAAGTATATATAACATGGCAAAAGGTATTTAAGTAAAGCAAAGAGTATATTTTCCTTGTTTAAGTATGATTTAAGAGGTTAAATCAATTTGAAAGAAATGTTTCATGGAAAATTGGATGGGGTAGTTAACCCTAAGCAAGTGACTTAGATATTAGAATACCTGATGGGACTGGTATAGTGTCGCGCCTATACTTTAGCTAATAGCCTCTAGCTAATATAAGTCCAAAATTCAAGTGTGTAGGGCTTTGTCACGAGTAAGACTAAAATGATGTTACACATAGAAAGGAATGTACAGAGTAAAGATAGGTTACTGGTGATCCCGCAACACCATTATGATCGGTTAAACCTAGGAGAAGTAAGTTAGGGACAGACCATCTAGGAGTATGTCTAACAGAAGTTAGATTATTTTTTATGTCTGACAGGCCTGAGTCAACCAAAGGTTAGTAGTTTGCCAAACAAAACTATATTTTTCGGACAGATAATTCATTGATTACCTGATTTATATACATATATGATATTGCTATTATTGCTTTAATCAGTTTGATTGCAGGATTTTGATTTGCAAAAGATATGTTTAAAAAGGGATATCAATGAGGTCAAACCCATTCGATAACCGAGATATATAGTATTATTCAAACCAAGCTTTATGTCTGACTCGAAGTTTATGTTACCTTAAACTCTCGAGTGCTCAAAATATGATTGAGTAGATTGAGAGTTGAGGTTTTACAGGTTTAATAGGTTGGATGAATAAGCTTTCGAAGACGTGCAGGAGGCAATGCTAGCTATATATAGGAGATATTTTGTTTTATTTCCGCTGTGTTGTATTGATATTGATTGTCTATTTAGTACTTTGATCATCCAAGGGGGCATCTTCATATGTCGCTCTTGGCGTAATTTGTATTAATTATATTTGATCAAAACCTTGGAATCGATTATGGGATTATGTGATTGAATATGAAATATATATTTGAAATGTAATAAGTGAAATTGTTTTTAATATGTGTTGATTTTATTTCATATTCATGTGCTTCTGATATTATGGATACCATTAACATTATCGTATTTTATCATCGGAAGTTAATACTATGGATGACTACAGCATCTGTAGCGCTTAGCTTCGGGCCTCAAGATAGGGGATGTTTCAACTTGGTATCGGAGCATAGGTTTATGAAAGCTTAAAAAGAATTTTAAGCTTAAAATGATTTTTGAAAACATAATCCTAAGGAAATTAAGAAAAGACTAGGGTATGGGATAACGCTATAGTAACACACTTGTATTTGCTATATATAAATATACGCTTTATCTCTATTCTCTCATCTCTCTTAGGCTATTATTCTGTATCTTATAAAGACTCAAATGCAGATTTTATGGACGTAAGATATGGATGCTAGAAGTGGAAGAGTTAACCTTGGTGGGGGAAGCACCACAACAAATTGAAACGCCAGACCAAACACCAGAAGGAATCCGAGTTAGGCACAAGCTGCTAATGTGGGTGCTGGAATGCCGCAAGTTGATATAGGAACTATGTACCAGTTCTTTGTCAACATGATGTAGGCATGAATTGCTGCTAGATTAGTTGGAGGAAATGCCGAAGGAGGAAATCATGGAGCTCCAATGGTAAATAATTATGATGTGCTGAGTAAGGATTATGCCAGGCTGGGAGGAAAATCTTTCATCGGGACTAAAGACGCAATTGAAGTGGAGAATTGGTCACTTCATTGTGAGAGCATCTTTGCTGATTTGGGGCTTAATGATGAGCAAAAAAAATAGGCTTGCTTCTAGGCAATTACAAGGAGCAGCGCTGTACTGGTGGAACAGTGTTACGGTCGGAGTCAATGAGGAGACTATGACTTGGGCTGAGTTGAGAAGAAGGTTTGAGGAGAGGTTTACGTCGGAGATTGCAAAGTCTACCCTACTCAGAAAGTTTACTGAGTTGGAGCAAGGAGACATGACAGTGCTTGAGTATGCAATCAGATTTGAGGAGCTATCAAGATACGATTACGCTACGGTTGATACTGTTATTAAAAGGAATGAGAAGCTCATTTGTGGGTTGAAGCTAGAACTTGCTAAGGCCATATTTTTGGATATTACAGATCCGTGTGATGTAGTTGTTGAAATTTCTTTGAGGCGGGAAGAGATGCTTTCTTTTCTTGAGGGTAACAAGGTAGGTGGAGCTCGAGGAGGACCAAACCAGAAGAGGAAGTTTTTCCATAAGAAGGGAGCTCAGAAGAGTGGAGCTGCCAAGAAGGGATGGGTGGAGGTTATCTACTATAAATGTGACAAGAAAGGCATTTCGCCAATAAATGACGCTCGGGAGATGGAAAGAAGGCGATTAGGAAGAAGAATATTAGATGCTTCAACCGCGATCAAATTGGACAGTATAAGAACCAATGCAACGAGTCAGCCAAGGATGGAAACTGCAAAGTGTTTGCATTGGAACCAGTTACCTCGAGGCCAACAACAGAGGAAAAAGGTAAATCTGCGTTGGGAGGTACGCTTTTGATTCATGGTATGTCAGTTAGAGTTCTATTTAATATTGGTGCATCGCATTCTTTTATATCTCATTGTTTGGTAGATAATCTTAACCTAGAACCCTCATACCTGGTTACTTCCTTAAGGGTTGCAAATCCGATAGGAGGTTATGCGACTCTTGGGATAAGATGTGACCACTTAGAGTTTGAATTGTTAGGTTATGTATATGCTTGCAATTTGCATGTGTTTAATTTCGTAGGGTTCGGAATTATTTTGGGTATAGGTTGATTAAGTAAACACGATGCTAAGATATTTTGCATTGATAGGAAAATATCACTTAGACACCCCGACTGCAGTGATCAGATAGTATACTCCATAGAAAACCCTAGTTTTGAGGTTAATGCTTTGTTGGGTGTTATGGAGACACAAGATGAGTTGAATCGAGTTTTCATTGTTAGAGAATTCACAGATGGCTTTGAACCTGTAGTAGGATTACCACTGAAGCGAGCCATTGAGTTTCAGATAGATTTAGTACCAGAAGCAGAATCGGTGAGTAGACCGCCAAGTAGAATAACACCTACCAAGATGAAGGATTTAAAGGTGCAATTGGTGGATTTAGAAGGTAAGAATTTTATCAGACCAAGCAGATCGCCTTAGGGAGTATTCGTAGTGTTTGTAAAGAAACCAGACGGATCGTTAAGGTTATGTATCGATTATCGTAAGTTGAATGAGAAAATCGATATCTGTTACCTAGAATTGATGATTTGTTCGACCAGTTGAGTGTAGCCAAAGTATTTTTCCAGTTGGATTTAGTAGCTGGGTTCCATCAGCATAGACTAGCTGAGGATAATATTCCTTTGACGGCGTTTAGGACCCGATATGGATCATATGAATGGTTAGTGATGCCGTTCAGACTAACTAATGCGCTAGCATTCTTTGTAAATTTGATGAACTGAGTTTTCTGAGAGCATTTGGATAGGTTCGTGTCGGTATTCATAGATGACATTTTGATATACTCTAAAGATGAAAGAGAGCATGAAGTTCATATTAGAGTGGTGCTTGAGATGTTGAGGCAGCATCAACCGAAGACGAAATTTTCGAAGTGTCATTTCTAGAAGAAAGAAGTGAAGTTCCTTGGTCATGTAGTCTTAGAGAAAGGGTTGTCAATAGATCCGGCTAAGATCGAGGTAGTAAATAGTTGGAAGAGACCCGAGACAGTGACCGAGATAAGGAGTTTTCTTGGATTAGTTGGTTACTATCGGAGATTCACTAAGGATTTTTCGAGGATAGTGGTACCGATGACCTAGCTAACTCGGAAAGATGTGAAGTTTTTCTAGACTGATAAGTGTGAGGAAGCATTCCGAAAGCTGAAACACTTTATTGACGAATGCACCTGTGCTAGTTGTTCCAGTGGGGAATCAGGACTTAGTGGGGTACACGGATGCATGTGGAATGGGATTAGGAGCCGTGTTAGTGCAAAGAGTTAAAGTGATTGCCTACACTTCTCGATAGCTCAGACCGCATGAGGTTAGATATCCAACTCACGATTTGGAATTGGTTATAGTAATTTTTACATTAAAGGTATGGCGACATTACCTATTGGGGGAGAGATTCAAGTTATATACGGATCATAAGTCTCTCAGGTATTTCTTCTCTCGGAAGGAGTTAAATATGAGACATCAGAGGTGGTTAGAGTTTTTAGCCACTTATGACTTTGGTATTGAGTACACACCAGGAAAAGGCAATAACGTTGCAGATGCATCTACCAGAAAACATCAGAATGCAGTGTTGGCAATGATAGCTGAGTGGAAAGATTTAGAAACATTGACTACATGCAGAGTACAATGGAGATCTAAGAGTATTTCTAGTATAGAAACTGCTATGTTGTCATGTTTAGAAGTTCGATCTATGATGATCGAAAGGATTGCTTCTAAGCAAGGAGAGGATCCATTACTAGCTGAATGGATCAGAAGGTTAAGAAATGGAATAGAGAGCGATGAGTTGAAGGGTTTCAGTCTTGACCAGTATGGTTGGTTGAGAAAGAAAGGACGGCTATGTGTTCCAAATGTGGAAAACATTAGGAAGGAAGTTCTTGGAGGATGCCATCGTTCAAAGTTCACTATTCATCCGGGAGGAACTAAAATGTATTAGGATATGAAAATGAGTTTCTTCTGGGAAGGTATGAAGAGAGATGTGGGCTTATGGCTGAAGCAGTGTTTGAACTATCGACAGGTAAAAGCCGAACATCAGAAACCAAGTCGGTTATTTCAACCTTTAGATGTTCCAGTTTGGAAATGGATTCTATCTCGATGGATTTAATAGACGGGTTGCCTAGGTCAAATCGAGGAAATGAAAATATATGGGTTATAGTGGACAGATTGACTAAGAGTGCCCATTTCATTTCAGTTAAGTCAACCAGAACGGCGTCTGTTTTGGCTAAATTATTCATGAAGAATATAGTTAGGCTGCATGGAATTCCTAGTAGTATAGTAAGTAACATAGATTGCTTATTCACTAGCGAGTTTTGGAAGAGCCTACATGATGCTTTAGGTACCAAGCTCAAGATGAGTACCGCTTACCATCCGCAGGCAGATGGGAAGACAAAAATAGTTAACAAAGTCTTAGAGGATTTGTTAAGAGCTTGTGTGCTAGACTTTGGGGGATCATGTGGGAAGACCATCTACACTTAGTCGAGTTTTCGTATAACAACAGTTATCAGACTAGTATAGGGATGGAACTATTTGAAGCTTTGTATGGAAGGCCATGCAAATCTCCCGTTTTTTGGTTAGAGACCAAGGATAGGTTAGTTCTTGGTTCGGATTTGGTTAGGGAAGCTGTAGAAAAGATTGAGTTAATTCGAGCCAGAATGAAGGAAGCTCAGTCTAGACAGAAGAGTTATGCTAATAAGAGATGGAAAGTTAGATTTCTCAGTTGGAGATCATGTTTTCATCAACGTATCACCGATGAAGGGTGTAATCAGATTCAGGAAATCAGGAAAATTAGCATCGAGATTCGTTGGACCATTTTCTATTATAGAAAGAATCGGGAAACTCACATACAGAGTAGAGTTACCAAACAGTTTGGCAGAAGGCCACAATGTTTTTCATGTTTTTCATCTAAGAAAGTGTATTGGAGATCCGAAAACTACTATTGCACCGACTATGTTAGAGGATTTAGTAGTGGAACCAGATATGACTATAGTTAGAAAGCCAGTTCGTATAGTCATGAGAGATGAGAAGAGATTAAGGAGCAAGACAGTCAGATTAGTCAAAGTCCAGTGGAGCGACGACGAGAGAGACTATACTTGAGAAACTGAGAGCAGGATTAGAGACATTTATCCCGACTTTTTTCATTGTATGTTTTACCTTTATGATGGATTGTTATGAGTACCTTGTTAATTTGGAGGACGAAATTCTTTAAGGAGGCCAGTCTTTAACACCCCTAATTTTAAATAACATTATTCAGGAGATTTAGTTAGATAAACTAAATAGAATAATGTAAAGATTTAAGTGGTTAAGGGATTGATATTTGTAAAGTTGTAACGTAGTCGTGCCTTAAGAATGAGTAAACAAATGAAATAAGAAAGAAGTAATAAGATAGGGGGAAAATAGGAATAGGTCATATTCTTATACCCTAAACCCTTAACCTATTCTCATTTACAATAATCACAAACTAAAAACTAATTACAAAGCTTGGCCGACCACAATTAGAACGAAACAAGAGGAAGATAAGCAAGAAAGCAAGTAGGAAGCTTAAGCTAATTAATCCAAGAGCAAATCTCAACCTTCTTAACAACAAGCTAAAGGTGAATAATAGATTACATCTCATTTTTATAGCTTTCGATTTCTAGATAAGACCCATGTTTATTTTGCAAATGATTTTCCATGTCTTGATTGTTTAAATGGATATTGTTAACCCAAAAAATGGATCAACACCCTGGATTAAGTGTGAAAGCACCAGTGTAGATAATCAGCAACACAAATCTCAAATGAACAAAATAAAGAGCAGAAGTAAGAAAAGAGACATAGAATTTTTATAGTGGTTCGGCTGACTCTAGCCTACGTCCACTTTAATCAATCTTTATTATGATTATACTAGTTGAATCTCTTTGGAAATCAACTAGTTAGTCCTTAGATCTAAGTTACAATGAGTTAGAATAAGTCACATGTTCAAGAGTTGACTGGAGAATCACAGTAACCCCCTTGATGACTGTTGTGAGGGAGAAGGAATTTGAAGAAGTGTAGGAATTCCATTCAAGTAATGACAGCTCTCTCTCCGGAAAAGATCCATCTCTAGATGTAGGTAGGTGAGTATTTATAGAGGAATTCAGTTAGTGTTGGGCCAGAAGTCCAAGTGCAGAAGAGTCTAGTTGTTATGCCAAGTCATCATCGAAAATCTCAAATCAATCTGAGTCATTTCTATGGATCGCTAGCTATCAATAGGGGATGGATCGCTAGCTATCCATAGGGGATGGATCGCTAGCTATCCATCAACTTAGCATATTTTTCTACCGGAAGCCTTTAATTAGTGCTACGAAGGAGCTCAGAAAGTCTAAGGGCGATCTGACCTACCTTGATGGATCGCTAGCTATCCATAGTGGATGGATCGCTAGCCATAGGGGATGGATCACTAGCTATCCATTCACTTAGCATATTTTGAGTGATCTTTATTTGGTTGTCTTCCTATCTTCTATTTAAGTGCCCTGTCCAAATATCAAGTCATTTGGAGTTAGGTTGGTCATCCGTCTTCATGGGTTATCTGGTCCAGAAGAATGATCCACATCTCGCTCAAATCTTAATGAAATCGAATGAAAATTTGCAAGAACTCTCTAGATGGTGTTAGGGACCCACCATAAAAATTTGAGGTGGTGGGGCCCACTCTAGATGGGTCCCTAGCGATCCATCAAATCAACATTAAATGACGTCATTTATTTCTGAGCCTTCTCCTACGTTTTCTAAATGTTCTCCCAGAATTTCAATTCAATCCGACTTCGTATGAGTTTTGTAGGTCTATTTAAGTTAGCTAATTCTGGCCAAACAGTTTGAATCAGATGAGTCTTCACTTCTCGAGCTAGATTGAGCTAGATTGTTTGACATGCTATAAAACTTGGCAAGCATGCTTAGAAATGGTAATGAATCATGATGCAAGAGGTTTGGAGGGTCCATGAGCAAGCCTTATGGATTGCTGGAGATCCATAGGTGATGGATCGCTAGCGATCCATCACCTTAGCTTATTTTGGCATCTTTCCTATTGGGTCTTTCTCTTCTTCTTTTTCTGGTCCTTTTGGTTGATTCTTGAGTTATTCTGGCGTAGTCTGAATGTTCTAATTCTTATTGAATTTTGATGGGTTAAAAACCTATTAACACTTGCCTCCCAAATTACGCCTTTTGAACTAAAGGTGTGCTTTGTTTAAGAACAAGTTCATGTCTCCAGGTTTTGATAATTGAACTTTTTAGCTACTTTAGCATTGGTGAATCGTCTAGTTCTTCGGATTCTCTTGCCAATCACAAGTCGTTCCAAACCAGTCACATCCTATGACTCTAGACTCTACCCAAGTGTAATCTATACATCACAATCATTCCGATTTCATTCGGAGTTATTATATCACATATCTCTAATTAAATCACATGCTTCCAATTACATCGCATATTTCCAATTACATCACATATCTCCATTTACATCACATATCTTTAATTGTCCCATGTTCATTCAGGATTTACATCATTATCATTTTGCTTCTCATTCAGAGTTATCATATCATAAATCAAAATCACATTATATATCAAAAATCACATCATATATCGAGATCATCCTATGTTCATCCAGGATTTATCAATTCTATTCTATTTATAAGGCATTTAAATCCTTTCATTAAATCAAATTTGTTTTATGGATCGATCTCTCCTGATCATTTAAGTTTAATGCACGATCTCTCCGGATCGTTTAATGTTTTAAGTTAAGGGGACGATCTCTCCGGATCATTTGTTTGTTAAGTTAAGGAGGATTAAGTAAGCCCATTCGCTCACTCTCCAGTGAGGGGACTTACTTCTTGCACTCCGGTCTCGTCTCTCCGGTCGGGACTCTAAGGCGATCAATATTGTACAAGTCTATTCGCTCGCTCTCTGGCAAGAGGACTTGCACCCTGTACTTCAGTCCCATGGTGGGACTCTAAGGCGATCAATATCAGTCATCATAATCAATGTGGATTTTACAAAATTTAAATCAAAACAAACAAGCAGAAATCGAATATGTAGGAATCAAAACAAGTAGAAATTCTAAATTTTCACCTCGGAGATCCGGCTCAGAGCGTGCCAAGAGACCAATCTGGGTCTTGTACACGTGCAAGTGGTCCGAGGTCATTATTGTCCTAAATAATCATCTCAAGCATCCGACTCAGAGCGTGCCTAAGGACCGTTCGAGATCTCATACACGTGTAAGCGGGCTGAGTTTATTAAAGGCATACAATGTAGATGGCAGAGAGTAAGGAATGAACCTGCCCCCTGTTCCAACTGTGGGATTCTGGTTTCGGCTCATGAGGTCATGTATTCGTACTCTGATTGCTACTCTAGCTCCAACATCACCCATTCCAAACGTTAAATCTTATCCTATATCCAAATCTTTCGTGCCCCCAAGTCATGTGGGTATTATTTCGGTTTATTTTGCTCTAACTCTAGATGCTCTCGCATTGGGTCCTATTGTTGATTCTAGCATTGCCCCCAAGTATCGGTTGCTCTGGGCATGGGGGCAAGACTCCACCTTATTCCAATCCAACTCCGATAGCTCCTGTTTTGTTCCCTGGAGTTTGATTTCTATTCCCTGTAGATCTAGCTATTCCGTGTTTCTCTATCCTATGGAAGAAGCTATCCATCATCTCTTATTGCCTAGACATGATCCCGCCATGCATCTCCTTCATCATCATTTCCGTTTCTTTTCTAATCACATAGATGGGTTGATGAGAAATTGAGGACACCCCTTGGCTGCTTCCAGGCTCCGGTTGACTTGCTACAGCTCTAGATCTAGTATAAGGCCTACTCATCTTCTCTAAATCTTAGATTCAAACTTCGGTTCTTCGGATCTCATTCAAGGCTCTTAATGAAAGCACCAGAATGTTAATCCAAAAAATGGATCAACACCCTGGATTAAGTGTGAAAGCACCAGTGTAGATAATCAGCACCATAAACCTCAAATAAACAACAAATAATGAGCAGAAGTAAGAAAAGAGACAGAATTTTATAGTGGTTCGGGTGACTCTAGCCTACGTCCACTTTAATCAATCTTTATTACGATTATACTAGTTAAATCTCTCTGGATATTAACTATTTAGTCCTTAGATCTAAGTTACAATGATTTAGAATAAGTCGCAAGTTCAAGGGTTGACTGGAGAATCACAGTAACCCTCTTGATGACTGTTGTGAGGTAGAAGAAAGTTGAAGAAGTGAAGGAATTCCAATTAAGTAATGGAAACTCTCTCTGGATAAGATTCATCTCTAGTTGCAGGTAGGTAAGTACTTATAGGGGAATTCAGTGAGTGTTGGGCCAGAAGTCCAAGTGCAGAAGAGTCCAGTTGTTATGCCAAGTCATCACCGAAAATCTCAAATCAATCTGAGTCATTTCTATGGGTCGCTAGCTATCCATAGGGGATGGATTGCTAGCTATAAATCAATTTAGCATATTTTTCTACCAAAAGCCTTTACTTAGTGCTATGAAGGAGGTCGGAAAGTTTAAGGGCGATCCAACCTATCTTGATGGATCGCTAGCTATCCATAGTGGATGGATTGCTAGCTATCCATAGGGGAATGATCGCGAGTTATCCATTCACTTAGCATATTTTTAGTGATCTTTGTTTGGTTGTCTTCTATCTTCTATTTAAGTGCCTTGTCCAAATATCAAGTCGTTTGGAGTTAGTTTGATCATCCGTCTTCATGGATCATCTGGTCAATAAGAATCATCCATATCTCGCTCAAATTTTAACGAAACCGAATGAAAATTTGCAAGAACACTCTAGATGGTATTAGGGACACACCATAAAAATTTGAGGTGGTGAGGCCCACTATAAATGGGTCGCTAGCGATCCATCAAATCAACTTTAAATGACTTCATTTTTTTGTGAGCCTTCTCCTATTTTTTCTAAATGTTCTCCCAAAATTTCAAGTCAATCCGACTTTATATGATTTCTATAGGTCTATTTTAAGTCAGCTAATTCTGGCCAAATAGCTTGAATCAGATGAGTCTTCACTTCTCGAGCTAGATTGTTTGGCATGCTATTTAAATTGGCAAGCGTGCTTAAAAATGGTAATGAATCATGATGCAAGAGGTTTGGAGGGTCCATGAGCAAGACTTATGGATCGCTGGCGTTCCATCACCTTAGCTTATTTTGGCATCTTTCCTCTTGGATCTTTCTCTTCTTCTTTTTTCGGTCCTTTTGGTTGATTCTTGAGTTATCTGGCATAGTTTGAATGTTCTAATTCTTATTGAATTTTGATGGGTTAAAAGCCTAGTTAACAGATATATATATATATATATATGTATATGTATATGTATATGCTTGTTGATGATTTATGCTATTTCATATAGACTTTATGATAAGAATTACCTTGGAAAACCTATTAAATGACATCCAAATGGCTTGCGTTTTTATGTAAGGTCGGAAATAATATTTTAGAGATGGGTTTCAAGTTTCATAATTTTTCTAAATTATTGTGAATTTACTATGAATTTTCTAGTGAATAAAATGGTTACATTGGTTTAAAATTAGTTACAGCTATTATATGTTAGCTTCGGGTTAGAAATTTAAATATGTTAGAAAACATATTAAAAGTGATTTATGGAAATATTTAGAGAATTTTCCTAAGTATTTTATTAAAGATATAAAATTATTTAAAGTATGAGACTTAAATGTTTTATATGTTTATAAAAGAAGAAGGGGCAATTTGCTAAATGTTTTAAATTAACAAATACTTAATTCGGCAGCACCTTTAGAAAAGATTTTGGGAAAGAAATTGGCAACCAATCATATGTTGACGAATAAGCAAGTTAGTTGGAAAGATATTACTTTATAAATTTAAAAATCAGTTTTTATAAAGGATTATTGTTTCGCCACTTTCGGCAGCTACCTTTTGATCCCATACTTCTGCCTCTAACCTAGTCAAAACCAATACACATGGTATCAATGCCTTGGTATGTAGTGGATTGGAGATAGTCAAAAGGTATAAAGTCGAAACGTGCTTTCGAAGGGGTATAAGTAGTCTTTATAAACTCATAACTATCTTGGTTTCGAAAGCTTCAAAGGAAATAGCTTTTGACTTAGTTGCTTTCGTTTATATAAAAAGAGGTTTCAAATGGGTTTTCGCCTTTATGTTTTAAAACAAGTTTTCGAATGGGTCGAAACCCCTGCTGCCGCATTCTACCTTTCGACTTAGTTGAGGCCGCTTTTGCCTTTAAACAATGGTTTCGAAAGGGTGCTTTCGCTTTTAGTAAGAAGCTGCTTCTCCATGCTTTTGAAAGGGATGATTTCAAAACCACCCACTTTATTTTACTTAGGAAGTGTGCTTTTGAAAGAGTTGATTTCGACGTAGTTCTTGTAAGACCCTTTTTGTTCTATTGAAAGATAAACCCATAAGTCTTGAAAGGAATGGTTTTATTGTTGTTTCTAAACAATCTTCCACAAGCTTTTACTTGAACCCAATGCTTTCAAAAGGTTTGTTTTAGGTAAAGGACTTTATTGCTTTCGAAAGGTATATAATGAAGGTTTCGAAGGGGAGATTCCCTAATGTTTTCAAAAGGTAATTAAAGTATTTGAATGGAAGGTTTCCAATGCTTTCGAAAGGCAAGTTTGAAGTGTTTTAAAAAGGGGATGTCTAAGGTTTATAAAGCTTTCAAAGGGATACCTTCAATGGTTTCGAAAGGTTAGTTTAAAGGTTTCAAAAGGTATGTTTTGGCCTCTCGGCCTAGTGTTTCAAGGTATAGTAGTTAACATATTTTTAAAGGATTACTTTCAATGGATTCGAAAGGGTTGTTTAAAGTTTTTAAGCAAAGGTTTCGAATGATTTACCTTGGCTTCATACCTAAGATCTTTTAAGTTAAAAACGGTTTTTAACTTACTTTGGAGGGATGGATAACCCTCATTATATTTCATCAACATTGTTTGTGTAAAGTATATATAACATGGAAAAAGGTATTTGAGTAAAGCAAAGAGTATATTTCCCTTGTTTAATATGATTTAAAGGGTTAAATCAATTTGAAAGAATTGTTTTCAAAGAAAATTGGATGGGGTAGTTAACCCTAAGTAAATGACTTAGATATTCGAATACCAGATGTGACTGGTATAGGGTCGCGCCCTATACTTTAGCTAATAGCCCCTAGCTAATATAAGTCCAAAATTCCAGTGTGTAGGGCTTTGTCATAGGTAAGACTAAAATGATGTTACACATAGAAAGGAATATACAGTGTAAAGATAGGTTATTGGTGAGCCTGCAAAACCATTAGGATTAGTTGACCCTAGGAGAAGTAAGTTAGGGCAGACCGTCTAGGAGTGTGTCTAACGGAAGTTAGATTATTTGTTATGTCTGGTAGGCCCGAGTCAGCCAAAGGTTAGTAGTTAGCCTAAAAAAACTATATTGTTCGGACAGATAGTCCATTGATTACCTGATTTATATGCATATATGGTATTGCTATTATTGCTTTAATCATTTTGATTGTAGGATTTTGATTTGCAAAAGATATGTTTAAAAAGGGATATTAGTGAGGGGAAACCCGTTCCGCTAAGCGGCGTAGTCTCACTTAATATCAGATAACCGAGATTTATAGTATTATTCGCACCAGGCTTTATGTCTGACTTGAAGTTAATGTTTTCCCCTTTAATCTCAGGTGCTCAAAATATGATTAAGTAGATTGAGAGTTGAGGTTTTACAGGTTTAGTAGGTTGGACAATTAAGCTTCCGAAGACATGCAGGAGGCAATGCTAGCTATATATATAGGAGCTATTTTTTTATTTCCGCTGTGTTGTATTGAGACTGATTGTCTATTTAGTACTCTGATCATCCAAGGGGGTATCTTGATATGTCGCTCTTGGCGTAATTTGTATTAATTATATTTGATCAAAACCTGGGAATCGATTAATGGGATTATGTGATTAAATATGAAATATATATTTGAACTGTAATCAGTGAAGTTGTTTTTAATATGTGTTGATTTTATTTCATATTCATGTGCTTCTGATATTATGGATACCATTAACATTATCGTATTTTGTCATCGGAAGTTAATACTATGGATGACTGCAGCATCTGTAGCGCTTAGCTTTGGGCCTTAAGATATGGGATGTTACAATCACTCGGTTGGAACTTTCAGACCTTCAAAAAGCTCATGATGACATAATGACTCAAATGGATGCGACCATGTTGCACTTCTATACTTGCACTGTCATGAATAAGGGAAGCTTGAAATGACTAGGTGATAACTTTCCACAAACTCTTGCCATTATTTGGAATGATGAATTGGTCAGGTCAGAGCGAGCGGGGGACATGTGCTCCAAAGAACTCATGGCCGCAATTCTCAGTTGGAAGATATTGATTTTCTTATGGTCGTTAGAGAAATTCTGAGACAAGAGAAGGAAAAGGTA
Source organism: Allium fistulosum (assembly GCA_030737815.1). NCBI lineage: Eukaryota > Viridiplantae > Streptophyta > Magnoliopsida > Asparagales > Amaryllidaceae > Allium > Allium fistulosum. The sequence goes on along the minus strand of CM060902.1, from coordinate 429,571,683 downwards.
GCCATTGAGGCCATTTTTAAGGCTCATGCCTGCCCGAGCTCTTCGGGTCAGGGTGAAACATCCTAAAAATCTGAAGAGCTAGTAGCAACCGTTCCTGCATCTACAATGATTGGTTTTGAAGCCCTAGCCGAGCCATAACTTCCCCCGGTGATTGAGCATCCTACTGAAATGGAAACTAGCGAAGGGGAGTTCGAAGTTCAAGTTCACTACCAAACTCCTGGTTTAGATATTTCCCTCATTTCTCTTGTACTCCAAAAGCTTCAGTTAACTCCGGAATCCTTTACTAAACTATACAACTGTGTTTCCTAACTTATAGGTCAACCATCTCTCCTATCTCTGCCTCCAGCTATGCAAGGCTCGAGAGCCCTTGCCATCTATACCGCTTCCACCACTACCCCCATAGTAGCTTTGGATTAAATACCTATTTCGAGCTCCGGTTTTGGACCGAACTCTGAATAGATAAGAGCATTACAAAATATAATGGACATCTCTGTGTCCCAAGAAGAGGATATATTGATCATGGGCGGGACAGACTCGATCGATAAGAAGACGATGGAAGAGAGGATAAAAAAGAGACGAAGAGAAGATGAGATTGAAGATAGAATGGGGCGTCACTAAGCCCAGAGTTCATTAATTTAATTAAGACTGGCAAGCTGAAGCCTAGGAACATGTCCATCGGTGGATTTGAAGAACTTGATTCTTGTGCCAGAGGAGTGCACGCTCATTCTGGAAAGAAGAAGAGCGATAAGAAGAAGAAGATCACTCCTTATTGGGTGGTAAGAAGTGATGATGTAATCAAGTGCAGGTGGAGTGGAGCACTTGTGGTTTTTGAGTTTGTACTTTTGTTTTTTGGATTTTCTAAAACAGACCAAGATTTTATGGGTTCGGCCCCCGTTGTTTGTCCTTGTACATAAAATGATATTGGTATTGAAAGATTAGCATTTCTGTTGTATTCTCTCTTGTGTTCTTTTCTTGCATTCTATGTATTATGCCTGTTTGTATACCACTGCATGTATATATAATATGATCGCTGGTTCTGCAATTTTCATATTATATATTACCGTTCAACGTGATGTGTTTGTTTACCTCAACTCTGCACGTGTAAATAGTGTAACCTGCTTATTTACCATAGCTATATACTTGTAAATAATATCTCTGTGGTTATTTAGCACTCTATATTACTTAATTCTATTATGACTGCTGAAATACTCCGTTCAGTGTAACAAGACTATGGTGTATCTCCATTTATCCAACTCTACGATTGTTTCTTATTCAAGCTCAATGGAGCTCATTGTAACGACCCACTATTTTGGACCATTCAAATCGACAATAAAACCACACATGTCAGACTTGAATAATTCAAAACAATAGATTGTAAATAAATTTGGAGCAAATAAAATCAATCACAGAATCACAGACATAGAATATCAGAATAACAAGCAGTGGAAATAAAAATACATAGTAGTTCATGAAGCTACTACAATACAAAGTCTCAAAACAAATACATAATACCAGAGTCTGAAAAAACAGATACAACAGAAGTCCAAATACATAAGTTCACTAAAACATAAGTAAGGCTGAATGAAAATAACTGAAATGGAAATAGACAACTAGATAGACAGATAAGCTCCAGCAAATCTCTAGCTCCAGAAGATGAATCTAAAGCTGTGATACTCAGGCTGACCCGAGCGTAAAGCAAACACAAAACACTCGAGTCAGGACATACATACTTATAAAATATAATTCAACTCAAGTGCATTGTAATAGAAATGCATCAATAACATAAAGGATGCTTGGGATCGTCCATCCTTTAAGGATCCGTTAAACTATCTACTATGTAGTAATATACGCTATTAGAATAATGTCTAAAGTAAAGTAAACTATTTAAAAATAGCGTTAAGGCTTTACATTTTCCACCTTAACACATTTTATAGTGCCAATAGTCTATACAGTACCGTAATACCCCGTAAACTGGAGCTACCAGAGGATACTCCATAGGTACGACACAAATCAAACTTGTAGTAAGGCGCACTAGGGTAGGTGACAAGGCACAACTAGGCAATGCCAGGGTAGATATACCAATTACACTTCCGGGCCGATGGTAACGCAGAGCCGCAGCAATCGCCCACCTCGAGCCACACTCCCGAATCAAGGTGTGCACCCAATCAATCACAAAGTAATAGAATGGTATACGATGGAATGTGTCTGATAAGAGGAGCTACCTCATTAGCCCGTCAATTGCTCCTGTTTTAGCCACCTAATGCTAACTCACGGGAGTTAGGTCCACGTTTATACATCAAAATAGAATAGTCGCTACCATCCTACTTCATTCTGGAATCTCCACCGCGTACACAGTTGTTAAAATGGTGTTGGGTATCGACAGAGAGTATGTCCATATCCGATCCTGGTTTCTTCAACAACCAATCGTTATTATAACCCATGGTTATTTATTTCAAATGGTTTACATTTCAAATCAAAACATATTCATTTAAACCATTTAAATTCGATGTCAATATCTTTCAAAAATAATATTCATTTCCAAAGTTGTAACATTTCTAGATTCATTCATTCTATTATAACATTTCAAAAACATTGTATTTTAGCATTTGTAGCACTTTGAAAATGTGATAATACATATAGTAGCATTTCGAAAATGTTATCTTATTAGAAACAGTAGCACTTAGAAAACGTTACCGTAGATACAGTGGTGTTTGATAAAAACAATACATTGTTAGAAATGGTAGCACTTATAAAACGCTACGTTAAACCATAGCATTTTGGAAATGCTACCAATACTATTCTAAGTTTTACTATAACATTTCAAAAACATTATATCTTCAGCTTTCATCATTTTAACTTTAAAACTTATCTCACTTTTCAAAAATATTTATTTGGATATCAAATAACTTATGATTTTAATAAAATAAAATTTTATTAATAAAATATCTGATTAACTATAATTCATTTATTAGGTCAAAATACATTTAAATTTGCTTAACTTTTATTTTAACAAATAACTTGATAATTTATTTACTTTAAAAATATCCATTTCATAAATAAAATATTTTATTACTAAATTCATTCTAAAATTCCATTTCAAATCAAATTTTCAATTATTAAGTTAAATCAAAATTTTAATTTACATTTTTAAATCATTTATTAACTCATAAAACTTTAACCTATAGAAAATCAGTATATATACATTTTTAAATCATTTAAATCAAATTTTAAGTTAAAAGCTCATAATTTAAAATTTCCAAATACTTAAAATTTTCAGAAAATATATATACGTATTTAAAATTAACCACAGGTCTGTACAATATCTTCTAACCTAGCTCAAGTGATTACAGATATATATCATTTCAATCTGAAATATAAAAATCCCGGGTTTGATCATTTCAAACCCGCAATCCCAAGTCAAATAATAATCGCTTGAGCTTATCATTTCAGCTCATAACGACTTTTCCCTATTCTAAAGTCCGTTCGGGTATATATCATTTCAACCCATAGTGAGGGAACTTGCAGTGTGAAAAACAGAAGTATAAAATGAACAGTAAAGCATAACATATCATATGAGGTGATGAAACAGGTATATAATCAGGTTATAACATCATACAATATCGTATCACAGGCATATATGAAATTACTATCTATATAGCATATCACTATTACAATTCACAAGCCATCAATTCACTAGTTTATAAGTACGGTGTCGAGAGTGATAAACTCACCTTCTAAAGCTAGAGATGACAATTCAAGACACACAACCAAACTCCGAAAAGCACGACAAAGCACGAATCAAATTCGAGGAGAAGTAGCACCCAAATCCAAATCTTGTAAACAAATAAATACAAATATATATATAAGTAAATGATTTATACAAAAAAATGAAATAAAAGACAAGAGAATTTTCTAGCAAAACACAAATGGGCTCGGCCTCATAGGAACTAAGCTCGGCTACATCACTTTGCACTCGGCCATGACGGGTTTGAGGCAACTATGCACGGTAATGGATGGGTTAAAGTGCTACAAGGCTCGGCTACGGTCAAGCATAGGTAACGGCTATGGGGTAGGTGAATGGGTGGCAAGGCAAAAGATCAATTGGAAGGCAAAAAGGCAAAGGAAATGGTGGCTATTGGGTTCGGCCATGGTCAATTGGTTCGGCCACATGGCTAATGGGTTCGGCCATGTTGTGCTACGGGTCAAGGAACATGGATTCATGGCTAAAGAATGGAGATGGTCATGGCTAGGCCTAGAGAAGTGGTGGAATAGGTGGTGGCCGAGGCTAGCAAAGAGGAAGGGTGAACATGGAAGGCTCGGCTAGGGTTTGTATCATGCTTTGGTGATGGATTTTGGGTCATGGAAGTCATGACATGGCCGGTCATAGGTGATGGATGGTGGTGGAGATGAGGTCGGCTCGAGGGATGGTGAACATGGCCGAACAAAGCAAAGATAAAGAAAAGAGAAAGAAAAGAGAAAAGAGGAAGAAAGGAAAACATGACTTACTATAAAAAAATTTCTTTGTTCAGGAAGTTGCAAATGAGAAAGAAAGAGGAGGTGAGATGTTTTGTACCGCTTAAGGAAATGGAAAGGCATCTCTTCATATTGAAAAGGCAAACTCATGTCTCTTGGAATTTCCTAAGCCCATTAGTCAAGCCCAAATCAAAAACAAGCTCAACACAACAAAAAGACAAAGCCCAAAACAAAAATAGAAAATAGAAAATACAATAGAAAAATAGACAATAAAATACTGAAAATAATTGCGTGTAAAATGCTGAATTTTATCTGATTTAAAAAGTATAAAACAGAATTTGACAAAACAAAAAACCGAACGAATATCCAGATCAAATTCAGCTTAAAAGAAAAAGATTGGAAATTTAAAATTCAAATTTAAAAATTTCAACTAAAAGTCAAAGTTTGACCAAAGTTGACCAAAATATAAAATTTTCAGAAAATCTTTATTTTATTATATTTGGAAAATAAATTATAAACAAAATCCAAAAATACATTGCAAAATTCCAAAATTTCAATTTAAATGTTTTTAAAAATCAAAGTTTCAATTAAATTAATTTTAAAATATTTGTTAAAAATTATGGGTTGTTGCACTCTCCCCCACTCAAAACTTTTCATCCTCGAAAAGGAACGAGACACAGAAAGAAAGAAAGATAGATAGAATAACGAAGAGTACCTGAAACAAACAATTCCGGATTCGAAGCACGCATGCTCTCCTCCGTCTCCCAGGTACAATCCCGATCATCAGTACTCCATTGCACTTTGACCAGGTTGACAGATTTCCTTCTTAGCTGCTTCGTGCCTCAATCGACAATATGAAGTGGCTTCCTCTCGACTGTCAGATTAGGCTCAATATCTAAACTCTCGAGAGCAGGAGGCTGGACAATAAGAGATGGATCATGAAGATACCGACGAAGGTGCGAGACATGGAATACATTATGCACTCCAGAAAACTTCTCGGGCAAATCCAGACGATAAGCCAAAGAACCAATCCTCTCCAAGATGCGGAAAGGACCAATGAACCTAGGAGCAAGCTTCCCTATACGACCAAAACGAATCACATTCCTTAAGGGAGAGACCTTAAGGAAAACTAGATCACCAACAGAAAACTCCAAACTCCTTCTATGCCGATCAGCGTACTTCTTCTGCCTATCCTGAGCAGTCCTCAACTTCCTCTTGATCTCCTCAACTCTCTCAGAAGCCTCCAGAATCATATCAGGTCCAAGAACCAAACGATTACCGGATTCAATCCAGCAAGATGGGGATCTACCAGGTCGTCCGTAAAGAGCAACAAACGGAGACATTGCAATACTAACCTGAATTCAAAAGATGAAATGAGATAGATAAAGGATTAAGATAAGATTAAGGTAGAAGATTCGAGATTATACCTGATAACTGTTGTTATAGGCGAATTCGACAAAATGGAGATGATCTTCCCAAGATCCGCAAAATCAAGAACACAAGCATGAAGAAGATCTTCTACAATCTGATTCACTCTTTCTGTTTGACCGTCGGTCTGTGGATGGTAAGCAGTGCTCAGATTCAGATGAGTACCCAAAGATTCCTGAAAAGCTTTACAAAACCGACTGGTAAAGATAGGATCTCGATCACAAACAATGCTGATAGGAACACCATGAAGATGGACAATCTCCCTCATATAGATCTCAGCCAAACTCGAAGCAGAACGGGTAGACTTGATCGGAATGAAATGAGCTGACTTGATCAATCTATCCACAATAACCCAAATACTCTCATTACCCCTCCTAGTCCTCGGTAATCCATCAATAAAATCCATAGAAACCTGTTCCCATTTCCAATTGGGAACCTCAAGGGGTTGCAACAAACCAGGGGTCTTCTGATGATCGGCCTTGACTTGCTGACAAGTCGCACACCTACTAACAAAAATGGAGATATCCCGCTTCATACCTCTCCACCAATACAACTTCTTCATATCCTGATACATCTTGGTCACTCCTGGATGAATAGAAAGTCTGGATCGATGATTTTCCCGAAGTAACTCCTGTCTCAATCCATCAACATTCGGGACACAAATCCGATTATTAATCCTCAAAATCCCTCTATCATCGATCTGGGCTCCACTACCATCAAGACTGCTACCACCAACCCTGCTACGAACATTCTCCTTCATAAGCCTAAGCATATGATCCTCATCCTGCCTAGCCATGATACGATCCAAAAGAGGAGAAGAAACAACAAGCTGACACAACATCGCCTTCTTCCGACTCAAAGCATCTGCCACAACATTAGCTTTTCCAGGGGTATAGTTGATGTCGAGGTCATAAAATGCAAGGAAATCAAGCCACCTAACTTGCCTCTGATTCAAATCCTTCTGGGTGCAAATATATCTCAAAGACTGATGATCTATAAAAAGCTCAAACTTAGTTCCTAAAAGATGATGCCTCCAAAGCTTCAAAGAAAAAACCACGGCAAGCGATTCCAAATCATGAGCAGCATAATTAGCTTCATGGGTCTTCAACTGACGACGGGCATAAGCAATGACCTTCCCATCCTACATCAGAACAGCTCCCAAACCTTCACGACTAGCATCAGTGTATACCGTTAATCCCTCATTTCCATTTGGAATGGTAAGAACTGGTGCGGAAGTAAGCTTGCGCTTTAACTCATTGAATACAACCTCACACTTATCATTCCATATAAAATTAGCATTCTTTCGAGTCAAAGCAGTGAGAGATGCAGCAATCCGAGCAAAATTCTCAATTAATCTCCGATAATAATCGGCAAGGCCCAGAAAGCTACGGATATCATATGGAGTCCTAGGAATTTCCCAATCCTGAAATAGAATAGGGAAAAATAAGAACTACAAAGAAAGGTAGAATATTTAGATTACAAATGAAAGATGAGAAAAAGGTAGACTTACATTGATCACAGCGATCTTGACTGGATCAACAGAAACTCCATTACTAGAAAAAATATGTCCAAGAAATCGGACTTCATCCTTCCAGAAATGGCATTTAGAGAATTTATCTTTCAACTGATGACTCCTAAGAGTCTCCAGAACAGAATTCAAATGGACCCTATGTTCCTCCTTAGACTTAGAGAAGACAAGAATATCATCGACGAGGACAAGAACAAACTTGTTAAAAACATCACGAAAAACACGATTCATCAGATCAACAAAGAAAGCTGGGGCATTAGTCAAACCAAAAGGCATAACTAACCATTCACAGAAATTATTCTCAGTACGGAAAGCAGTCTTGGGAATACTTTCCTCAGCAACTCTGAGCTGGTGGAAACCTGTGGTAAGATCAAGCTGAGAGAAAACAGTAGCTCCATAAAGCTGATCGAACATATCATTGATACGAGGCATAGGATATCTGTTCTTCATAGTGAGCTTGTTCAGCTCCCTATAATCAATACACATCCTCAAAGAACCATCAGACTTAGTGACGAAAACCACTGCTGCTCCCTATTCGGAATGACTAGGCCTAATCAAACCCTTGGAGAACAAGTCCTCAATTTGTTTCCTCAACTCAACCTTCTCGGGGGGTGCCACTCTTCTGGGAGGAAGAACTACAGGTCGAGATCCAGGAATAAGATCAATACGGAAATCGATTTCCCGCTTACAAGTTAAAGAAGAGACTTCACCAAATACATCGGGATATAGTTTAACCATAGGGGTTGAATCAAGATAACTAGGAGAAGAATCCAGAGAGAAAATAAAACTTCCAGCAAAATCCTGAGGCATACAACACTGAATCACCAAAGGATTACCCGATCATCGACAAGAGAAACAGTTCGGGTTTTACAAGAGATAACGGCTTCATGCCTCTTCATCCAATCACCCCTAAGCAATATATCAAAAGCATCAAAACCCAAAACATAGAAACACCAGAAAATCGATGGCCAGCATAGAAAAGTTTAACTTGGTTACAAATCCTACTAAGGATCGCGGGATCCCCAATAGGATTAGTAACACATAATGGTACAGATGCAAACATAAGTGAAAGAAGATGCTCAAACTTATCACAAAGATCCATAGAAATAAAACTATGCGAAGCTCCACCTATTAATTTCTCATTCTTCTTAAGAGAGGTGTCAATCAGGCCAGGACCAAACTTGGAAAGTTCATTGAACTTCCGCTCATACTTAAAAAATGACATGCTCCCTTGCTTGAGATCCATAAACTCCCTGTATAGCTGGGACTTCCCGGCTTCGGGCATCCACTTTGCCACAAAAGCCTTCCTGAAAAAGATATCCAAACTTAAGATAGATTCCAAAGAGAGAAAACTGAACAGAACACATGAGGATACCTGAACTGCTCCCAAGAAATATCTGCCTCCACAGTCTGAGCTGTAACAGACTCCCACCAATCCTGGGCTGCCTCCTGAAACTGCCAAGGTGCCAACTGATGCTTCTGAGCATCAGTCATCTCCAAACCAGTAAAAATCCTCTCTAGACTCCTCGAACACTGCCGAGCCTCTATGATGCTCTCAGATCCAGTAAACTTGGTACCACCAAGCTGAGTGAACTCCTTACAGAGAGTGGTGAACCTGATGGGTGCAACAGGCTCAGGAACTGGGGCAACACCAGGACCCCTACCTTTGGCATTCCTACGATTCATCCTGGAAAAATCAAGAATGTATTTTAAGAGAAAGGTAAAATAGAAAGACAAAGATAAGATTCAACTAGAATGGAAATCCTAATCAAAGAATTCTAATAAACAAGGTGGATTCGAAAGGAATGAAGTTTAGAAAAATTTTGCTTTCAAAACAAGAAAATTTTATATCTAAAATAATCTTTTAAAATCCTTTAAAATCATTTGAAAATCATTTATACTTAAAAATACGTTCACTCACAAAGAAATGATTCTAAGATTGATTTCACTCATTCTAGGGTATTTCTACCCTACCTCTAATGAGTTTTTGCTCCATATGCTAAGGTTTCCTAAAACCAAAGCTCTGATACCAAATGTAACGACCCACTATTTTGGACCATTCAAATCGATAATAAAACCACACATGTCAGACTTGAATAATTCAAAACAATAGATTGTAAATAAATTTGGAGCAAATAAAATCAATCATAGATACACAGACATCGAATATCAGAATAACTCGTAGCGGAAATAAAAATACATAGTAGTTCATGAAGCTACTACAGTACAAAGTCTCAAAAAAAATACATAATACTAGAGTCTGAAAAAAATAGATACAACAGAAGTCTGAATACATAAGTTCACTAATACATAAGTAAGGTTGAATAAAAATAACTGAAATGGAAATAGACAACTAGATAGACAGATAAGCTCCATCAAATCTCTAGCTCCAGAAGATGAATCCAAAGCTGTGATACTCAGGCTGACCCGAGCATAAAGCAAACACAAAACACTCGAGTCAGGACATACATACTTATAAAATGTAAATCAACTCAAGTGCACTGTAATAGAAATGCATCAATAACTTAAAGGATGCTTGGGATCGCCCATCCTTTAAGGATCCGTTAAACTATCTACTATGTAGTAATATACACTATTAGAATAATTTCTAAAGTAAAGTAAACTATTTAAAAATAGCGTTAAGGCTTTAAATTTTCCACCTTAACACATTTTATAGTGCCAATAGTCTATACAGTACCGTAATACCCCGTAAACTGGAGCTACCAGAGGATACTCCATAGGTACGACACAAATCAAACTCGTAGTAAGGCGCGCTAGGGTAGGTGACACATTACAACTTGGCAATGCCAAGGTAGATATACCAATTACACTTCCGGGTCGGTGGTAACGCAGAGCCGCGGCAATCGCCCACCTCGAGCCACACTCCTGAATTAAGGGGTGCACCCAATCAGTCACAAAGTAATAGAATGGTATACGATGGAATGTGTCCGATAAGAGGAGCAACCTCATTAGCCCATCAATTGCTCCTGTTTTAGCCACCTTATGCTAACTCACAGGAGTTAGGTCCATGTTTATACCTCAAAATAGAATCGTCGCCACCATGATACTTCATTCTGGAATCTCCACCGCGTACACAGTTGTTAAAGTGGTTTTCGGTATCGACAGAGAGTATGTCCATATCCGATCCCGGTCTCTTTAGCAACCAATCGTTACTATAACCCATGGTTATTTATTTCAAATGGTTTACATTTCAAATCAAAACATATTCATTTAAACCATTTAAATTCGATGTCAATATCTTTCAAAAATAATATTCATTTCCAAAGTTGTAACATTTCCAAATTCATTCATTCAATTATAACATTTCAAAAACATTGTATTTTAGCATTTGTAGCACTTTGAAAATGTGATAATACATATAGTAGCATTTCGAAAATGTTATCTTATTAGAAACAGTAGCACTTAGAAAACGTTACCGTAGATATAGTGGTGTTTGATAAAAACAATACATTGTTAGAAATGGTAGCACTTATAAAAGGCTACCTTAAACCATAGCATTTTGGAAATGCTACCAGTACTATTCTAAGTTTTACTATAACATTTCAAAAACATTAGATCTTCAGCTTTCATCCTTTTAACTGTAAAACTTATCTCACTTTTCAAAAATATTTATTTGGATATCATTTAACTTATGATTTTAATAAAATAAAATTTAATTAATAAAATATCCAATTAACTATAATTCATTTATTAAGTCAAAATACATTTAAATTTGCTTAACTTTTATTTTAACAAATAACTTGATACTTTATTTACTTTAAAAATATCCATTTCATTAATAAAATATTTTATTACTAAGTTAAGCCTAAAATTCCATTTCAAATCAAATTTTCAATTATTAAGTTAAATCAAAATTTTAATTTACATTTTTAAATCATTTATTAACTCATAAAACTTTAACCTATAGAAAATCAGTATATATACATTTTTAAATCATTTAAATCAAATTTTAAGTTAAAATCTCATAATTTAAAATTTCCAAATACTTAAAATTTTCAGAAAATATATATATATTTAAAATTAACCACAAGTCTGTATAATATTTTCTAACCCAGGTCAAATGATTACGGATATATAACATTTCAATCCGAAATATAAAAATCCCGGGTTTGATCATTTCAAACCCGCAATCCCAAGTCAAATAAAAATCGCTTGAGCTTATCATTTCAGCCCATAACGACTTTTCCCTATTCTAAAGTCCGTTCGGGTATATATCATTTCAACCCATAGTGAGGGAACTTGCAGTGTGAAAAACAGAAGTATAAAATGAACAGTAAAGCATAACATATCATATGAGGTGATGAAACAGGTATATAATCAGGTTATAACATCATACAATATCGTATCACAGGCATATATGAAATTACTATCTATATAGCATATCACTATTACAATTCACAAGCCATCAATTCACTAGTTTATAAGTATGGTGTCGAGAGTGATAAACTCACCTTCTAAAGCTAGAGATGACAATTCAAGACACACAACCAAACTCCGAAAAGCACGACAAAGTTCGAATCAAATTCGAGGAGAAGTAGCACCCAAATCCAAATCTTGTAAACAAATAAATACAAACATATATAAGTAGATGATTTATACAAAAAAATGAAATAAAAGACAAGAGAATTTGCAAGCAAAACACAAATGGACTCGGTCACATAGGAACTAGGCTCGGCTACATCACTTTGCACTCGGCCATGATGGGTTTGAGGCAACTATGCACGGCTATGGATGGGTTAAAGTGCTACAAGGCTCGGCTATGGTCAAGCATAGGGTACGACTATGGGGTAGGTGAAGGGGTGGCAAGGCAGAAGGTCAATTGGAAGGAAAAAAGGCAAAGGAAATGGTGGCTATTGGGTTCGGCTATGGTCAATTGGTTCAGCCACATGGCTAATGGGTTCGACCATGTTGTGCTATGGGTTAAGGAACATGGATTCATGGCTAAAGAATGGAGATGGTCACGGCTAGGCCTAGAGAAGTGGTGGAATAGGTGGTGGCCGAGGCTAGCAAAGAGGAAGGGTGAACATGGAAGGCTCAGCTAGGGTTTGTATCATGCTTTGGTGATGGATTTTGGGTCATGGAAGTCACGGCATGGCATAGGGAATGATGGCGATGGTGATGTCCGGTCATAGGTGATGGATGGTGGAGGAGATGAGGTCGGCTAGAGGGATGGTGAACATGACCGAACAAAGCAAAGAGAATGAAAAGAGAAAAGAGGAAGGGAAAATGACTTACTGTAAAAAAAAACTTTGTTCAGGAAGTTGCAAATGAGAAAGAAAGAGGAGGTGAGATGTTTTGTACGGCTTAAGGAAATGGAAAGGCATCTCTTCATATTAAAAAGGAAAACTCATGTCTCTTGGAATTTCCTAAGCCCATTAGTCAAGCCGAAATCAAAAACAAGCTCAACACAACAAAAATACAAAGCCCAAAACAAAAATAGAAAATAGAAAATACAATAGAAAAATAGACAATAAAATACTGAAAATAATTGCGTGTAAAGCGCTGAATTTTATCAGATTTAGAAAGTATAAAACAAAATTTGACAAAACGAAAAACCGAACGAATATCTGGATCAAATTCAGCTTAAAAGAAAAAGATTGGAAATTTAAAATTCAAATTTAAAATTTTCAACTGAAAGTCAAAGTTTGACCAAAGTTGACCAAAATATAAAATTTTCAGAAAATCAATATTTTATTATATTTGGAAAATAAATTATAAACAAAATCCAAAAATACATTGGAAAATTACAAAATTTCAATTTAAATGTTTTTAAAAATCAAAGTTTCAAATAAATTAATTTTAAAATAGAGGGAATTGGGCATAAGGACAAACTTTGAAAAAAAATTAGGTTGAAGGACACAAAGTTTCATTTTTGGGCCGAAGGACAAACTTTGAAAGAAAATTAGACTGAAGGACAATGCTAAATATAGTAGCATTTTGTACAGTGCAAACATTGTACAAAATGTTAATTATAACTAGCATTATATCCAGTTTTACATTATACAAAATGCTAGTTGTATTTAGCATTATCCTTCAGCCTAATTACCTTTCAAAGTTTGTCCTTCAGCCTAAAAATAAAACTTATTATCCTTCAGCCAAAATTTTTATGAAAATTTGTCCTTGTGCCTATTTTCCACTTTAAAATATTTGTTAAAAATTATGGGTTGTTACACTCTCCCCCACTCAAAACTTTTCATCCTCGAAAAGGAACGAGACACAGAAAACAAAGAAAGATAGATAGAATAACGAAGAGTACCTGAAACAAACAATTCCGGATTCAAAGCACGCATGCTCTCCTCCATCTCCCAGGTACAATCCCGATCATCAATACTCCACTGCACTTTGACCAGGTTGACAGATTTCCTTCTCAGATGCTTCGTACCTCGATCGACAATACGAAGTGGCTTCCTCTCGACAGTCAGATTAGGCTCAATATCTAAACTCTCGAGAGCAGAAGGCTGGACAATAAGAGATGGATCATGAAGATACTAACGAAGGTGCGAGACATGGAATACAATATGCACTCCAGAAAACTTCTCGGGCAAATCCAGACGATAAGCCAAAGAACCAATCCTCTCCAAGATGCGGAAAGGACCAATGAACCTAGGAGCAAGCTTCCCTCTACGACCACAACGAATCACATTCCTTAAGGGAGAGACCTTAAGGAAAACTAGATCACCAACAGAAAACTCCAAACTCCTTATAGGCTAATCAGCATACTTCTTCTGCCTATCCTGAGCACTCATCAACTTCCTCTTGATCTCCTCAACTCTCTCAGAAGCCTCCAGAATCATATCAGGACCAAGAACCAAACGATTACCGGATTCAATCCAGCAAGATGGGGATCTGCAAGGTCGTTCGTAAAGAGCAGCAAATGGAGACATTGCTATACTAGCCTGAATTCAAAAGATGAAATGAGATAGATAAAGGATTAAGATAATATTAAGGTAGAAGATTCGAGACTATACCTGATAACTATTGTTATAGGTGAATTCGACAAGATGGTGATGATCTTCCCAAGATCCTCCAAAATCAAGAACACAAGCACGAAGAAGATCCTCTAGAATCTGATTCACTCTTTCCGTTTGACCGTCGGTCCGCGGATGGTAAGCAGTGCTCAGATTCAGATGAGTACCTAAAGATTCCTGAAAAGCTTTCCAAAACTGACTAGTAAAGATAGGATCTCGATCACAAACAATGATGACAGGAACACCATGAAGACGGACAATTTCCCTCATATAGATCTTAACCAAACTCGAAGCAGAACGGGTAGACTTGACCGGAATGAAATGAGCTGACTTGGTCAATCTGTCCACAATAACCCAAATACTCTAATTGCCCCTCCTAGTCCTCGGTAATCCATCAATAAAATCCATAGAAACCCGTTCCCATTTCCAATTGGGAACCTCAAGGGGCTGCAACAAACCAGGGGTCTTTTGATGATCGGCCTTGACATGCTGACAAGTCGCACACCTACTAACAAAAATGGAGATATCCTGCTTCATACCTCTCCACCAATACAACTTCTTCATATCTTGATACATCTTGGTCACTCCTGGATGAATAGAAATTCTAGATCGATGATTTTCCCGAAGTAACTCCTGTCTCAATCCATCAACATTCGGGACACAAATCCGATTATTAATCCTCAAAATCCCTCTATCATCGATCTGAGCTCCACTACCATCAAGACTGCTACCACCAACCCTGCTACGAACATTCTCCTTCATAAGCCTAAGCATATGATCCTCATCCTGCCTAGCCATGATACGATCCAAAAGAGGAGAAGAAACAACAAGCTGACACAACATCGCCTTCTTCCGACTCAAAGCATCTGCCACAACATTAGCTTTTCCAGTGGTATAGTTGATGTCGAGGTCATAAGATGCAAGGAACTCAAGCCACCTAACTTGCCTCTGATTCAAATCCTTCTGGGTGAAAATATATCTCAAAGACTGATGATCTGTAAAAAGCTCAAACTTAGTTCCCAAAATATGATGCCTCCAAAGATTCAAAGCAAAAACCATGGCAAGCAATTCCAAATCATGAGCAGCATAATTGGCTTCATGGGTCTTCAACTGACGACTGGCATAAGCATTGACCTTCCCATCCTGCATTAAAACATCTCCCAAACCTTCACGACTAGCATCAGTGTATATCGTTAACACCTCATTTCCATTTGGAACGGTAAGAACTGGTGAGGAAGTAAGCTTGCACTTTAACTCATTGAATGCAGCTTCACACTTATCATTCCATATAAACTTAGCATTCTTTCGAGTCAAAGCAGTGGGAGGTGCAGCAATCCGAGCAAAATTCTCAATGAATCTCCGATAATAACCGGCAAGGCCCTGAAAGCTACGGATATCAGATGGAATCCTAGGAATTTCCTAATCCTGAAATAGAATAGGGAAAAATAAGAACTACAAAGAAAGGTAGAATAATTAGATTACAAAAGAAAGATGAGAAAAAGGTAGACATACATTGATCGCAACGATCTTGACTGGATCAACAGAAACTCCATTACTAGAAATAATATGTCCAAGAAATCGGACTTCATCCATCCAGAAATGGCATTTAGAGAATTTAGCTTTCAACTGATGACTCATAAGAGTCTCCCAAACAAAATTCAAATGGACCCTATGTTGCTCCTCAGAATTAGAGAAGACAAGAATATCATCGACGAGGACAAGAAACAACTTGTTAAGAACATCACGGAAAACACGATTCATCATATCAACAAAGAAAGCTGGGGCATTTGTCAAACCAAAAGGCATAACTAATCATTCATAGAAACCATTCTCAGTACGAAAAGCAGTCTTGGGAATACTTTCCTCAGCAACTCTGAGCTAGTGGAAACCAGTGGCAACATCAAGTTGAGAGAAAACAGTAGCTCCATAAAGCTGATCGAACATATCATTGATATGAGGCATAGGATATATTTTCTTCATAGTGAGCTTGTTCAGCTCCCTATAATCAACACACATCCTCAAAGAACCATCGGACTTAGTGACGAAAACCACTGCTGCTTCCCATTCGGAATGACTAGGTCTGATCAAACCCTTGGAAACAAGTCCTCAATTTGTTTCCTCAACTCAACCTTCTCGTAGGGCGCCATTCTTCTGGGAGGAAGAATTACAAGTCGAGCTCCAGGAATAAGGTCAATACGGAAATCGATTTCCCGCTTAGGAGGTAAAGAAGAGACTTCACCAAATACATCGGGATAGACTTTAACCACAGGGGTTGAATCAAGATCACCAGGAGAAGAATCCAGAGAGAAAATAAAACTGCCAGCAAAATCCTGAGGCATACAACACTGAATCACCAAAGGATTACCCAATCATCGACAAGAGAAACATTTCGGGTTTTACAAGAGATAACGGCTTCATGCCTCTTCAGCCAATCACCCCCAAGCAATATATCAAAAGCATCAAAACCCAGAACATAGAAATCAATAGAAAATCGATGGCCAGAATAGAAAAGTTTCACTTCGTTACAAATCCTACTAAGGTTCGCGGGACCTCCAATAGGATTAGTAACACATAAAGGTATAGACGCAAACATAGGTGAAAGAAGATGCTCAAACTTATCACAAAGATCCACAGAAATAAAACTATGCAAAGCTACAGCTATAAATTTCTCATTCTTCTTAAGAGAGGTGTCAACCAGGCCAGGACCAAACTTGGAAAGTTCATTGAACTTCCGCTCATACTCAGAAAATGACATGCTCCCTTGCTTAAGATCCATAAACTCCCTGTATAGCCGGGCTTCCCGGCTTCGGGCATCCACTTTGCCACAAAAGCCTCCCTGAAAAAGATATCCAAACTTAAGATAGATTCCAAAGAGAGAAAACTGAACAGAACACAAGACTAACACAAGAGGATACCTGAACTGCTCCCAAGAAATATCTGCCTCCACAGTCTGAGCTGTAACAGACTCCCACCAATCCTGGGCTGCCTCTTGAAACTGCCAAGCTATCAACTGATGCTTCTGAGCATCAGTAATCTCCAAACCAGTAAAAAGCCTCTCTAGACTCCTCAACCACTGCTGAGCCTCTATGATGCTCTCAGATCCAGTAAACTTGGTAGCACCAAGCCGAGTGACCTCCATATAGAGAGTGGTGAACCTGATGGGTGCAATAGGCTCAGGAACTGGGGCAACACCATGACCCCTACCTCTGGCATTCCTACGATTCATCCTGGAAAAATCAAGAATGAATTTTAGGACAAAGGTAAAATAGAAAGACAAAGATAAGATTCAACTAGAAAGGAAATCCTAATCAAAGAATTCTAATAAACAAGGTAGATTCGAAAGGAATGAAGTTTAGAAAAAATTTGCTTTCAAAACAAGAAAATTTTATATCCATAATAATCTTTTAAAATCCTTTAAAATCATTTGAAAATCATTTATACTTAAAAATACGTTCACTCACAAAGAAATAATTCTAAGATTGATTTCACTCATTCTAGGGTATTTCTACCCTATCTCTAATGAGTTTTTGCTCCATGGGCTAAGGTTTGCCTAATACCAAAGCTCTGATACCAAATGTAACGACCCACTATTTTGGACCATTCAAATCGACAATAAAACCACACATGTCAGACTTGAATAATTCAAAACAATAGATTGTAAATAAATTTGGAGCAAAAAAATCAATCAAAGAATCACAGACACAGAATATCATAATAACTCGCAGTGGAAATAAAAATACATAGTAGTTCATTAAGCTACTACAATACAAAGTCTCAAAACAAATACATAATACCAGAGTCTGAAAAAAAAGATACAACAGAAGTCTGAATACATAAGTTCACTAATACATAAGTAAGGCTGAATGAAAATTATTGAAATGGAAATAGACAACTAGATAGACAGGTAAGCTCCAGCAAATCTATAGCTCCAGAAGATGAATCCAAAGCTGTGATACTCAGGCTGACCCGAGCGTAAAGCAAACACAAAACACTCGAGTCAGGACATACATACTTATAAAATGTAAATCAACTCAAGTGCAATGTAATAGAAATGCATCAATAACTTAAAGGATGATTGGGATCCCCCATCCTTTAAGGATCCGTTAAACTATCTACTATGTAGTAATATACGCTATTAGAATAATGTCTAAAGTAAAGTAAACTATTTAAAAATAGCGTTAAAGCTTTACATTTTCCACCTTAACACATTTTAAAGTGCCAATAGTTTATACAATACCGTAATACCCCGTAAACTGGAGCTACTAGAGGATACTCCATAGGTACGACACAAATCAAACTCGTAGTAAGGCACGCTAGGGTAGGTGACACGGCACAACTTGGCAATGCCAGGGTAGATATACCAATTACACTTCCGGGACGGTGGTAACGCAGAGCCGCAGAAATCGCCCACCTCGTGCCACACTCCCGAATCAAGGGGTGCACCCAATCAATCACAAAGTAATAGAATGGTATACGATGGAATGTGTCCGATAAGAGGAGCTACCTCATTAGCCCATCAATTGCGCCTGTTTTAGCCACCTTATGCTAACTCACGGGAGTTAGGTCCACGTTTATACCTCAAAATAGAATCGTCGCCACCATCTTACTTCATTCTGGAATCTCCACCGCGTACACAGTTGTTAAAGTGGTTTTCGGTATCAACAGAGAGTATGTCCATATTCGATCCTGGTCTCTTTAACAACCAATCGTTATTATAACCCATGCTTATTTATTTCAAATGGTTTACATTTCAAATCAAAACATATTCATTTAAACCATTTAAATTCGATGTCAATATCTTTCAAAAATAATATTCATTTCCAAAGTTGTAACATTTCCAAATTCATTCATTCAATTATAACATTTCAAAAACATTGTATTTTAGCATTTGTAGCACTTTGAAAATGTGATAATACATATAGTAGCATTTCAAAAATGTTATTGTATTAGAAACAGTAGCACTTAGAAAACATTACCGTAGATATAGTGGTGTTTGATAAAAACAATACACTAGTAGAAATGGTAGCGCTTATAAAACGCTACGTTAAACCATAGCATTTTGGAAATGCTACCAATACTATTCTAAGTTTTACTATAACATTTCTAAAACATTATATCTTCATCTTTCATCATTTTAACTTTAAAACTTATCTCACTTTTCAAAAATATTTATTTGGATATCATTGAACTTATGATTTTAATAAAATAAAATTTTATTAATAAAATATCCAATTAACTATAATTCATTTATTAAGTCAAAATACATTTAAATTTTCTTAACTTTTATTTTAACAAATAACTTGATACTTTATTTACTTTAAAAATATCCATTTCATAAATAAAATATTTTATTACTAAGTTAAGCCTAAAATTCCATTTCAAATCAAATTTTCAATTATTAAGTTAAATCAAAATTTTAATTTACATTTTAAAATTATTTATTAACTCATAAAACTTTAACCTATAGAAAATCAGTATATATACATTTTCAAATCATTTAAATCAAATTTTAAGTAAAAATCTCGTAATTTAAAATTTCCAAATACTTAAAATTTTCAGAATATATATATATATATATATATATATTTAAAATTAACCACAGGTTTGTATAATATTTTCTAACCTAGGTCAAGTGATTACGGATATATATCATTTCAATCCGAAATATAAAAATCCCGGGTTTGATCATTTCAAACCCGCAATCCCAAGTCAAATAAAAATCGCTTGAGCTTATCATTTCAGCTCATAACGACTTTTCCCTATTCTAAAGTCCGTTCGGATATATATCATTTCAACCCATAGCGAGGGAACTTGCAGTGTGAGTAACAGAAATATAAAATGAACAGTAAAGCATAGCATATGATATCAGGTGGTGAAACCAGTATATAATCAGGTTATAACATCATACAATATCATATCACATGCATATATGAAATTACTATCTATATAGCATATCACTATTACTGTTCACAAGCCATCAATTCACTAGTTTATAAGTACGGAGTCGAGAGTGATAAACTCATCTTCTAAATCTAGAGATCACAATTCAAGACACACAACCAAACTTTGAAAAGCACGACAAAGCACGAATCAAATTCGAGGAGAAGTACCACCCAAATCCAAATCTTGTAAACAAATAAATACAAACATATATAAGTAGATGATTTATACAAAAAAATGAAATAAAAGACAAGAGAATTTGCTAGCAAAACACAAATGGGCTCGGCCACATAGGAACTAGGCTCGGCTACATCACTTTGCACTCGGCCATGATGGGATTAAGGCAACTATGCACGGTTATGGATGGGTTAAAGTGCTACAAGGCTCGGCTATGGTCAAGCATAGGTTACGGCTATGGGGTAAGTGAAGGGGTGGCAAGGCAAATGGTCAATTGGAAGGCAAAAAGGCAAAGGAAATGGTGGCTGTTGGGTTCAGCCATGGTCAATTGGTTCGGCCACATGGCTAATGGGTTCGGCCATGTTGTGCTATGGGTCAAGGAACGATTCATGGCTAAAGAATGGAGATGGTCACGGCTAGGCCTAGAGAAGTACTGGAATAGGTGGTGGCCAAGGCTAGCAAAGAGGAAGGGTGAACATGGAAGGCTCGGCTAGGATTTGTATCATGCTTTGGTGATGGATTTTGGGTCATGGAAGTCACGGCATGGCATAGGGAATGATGTAGATGGTGATGGCCAGTCATAGGTGATGGATGGTGGAGGAGATGAGGTCGGCTAGAGGGATGGTGAACATGGCCGAACAAAGCAAAGAGAAAGAAAAGAGAAAAGAGGAAGAAGGGAAAACATGACTTACTGTAAAAAAAAATTCTTTGTTCAGGAAGTTGCAAATGAGAAAGAAAGAGGAGGTTAGATGTTTTGTACGACTTAAGGAAATAGAAAGGCATCTCTTCATATTAAAAAGGGAAACTCATGTCTCTTGGAATTTCCTAAGCCCATTAGTCAAGCCCAAATCAAAAACAAGCTCAACACAACAAAAAAACAAAGCCCAAAACAAAAATAGAAAATAGAAAATACAACAGAAAAATAGACAATAAAATACTGAAAATAATTGAGTGTAAAACGCTGAATTTTATCAGGTTTAAAAAGTATAAAACAAAATTTGACAAAATGAAAAACTGAACGAATATCCGGATCAAATTCAGCTTAAAAGAAAAAGATTGGAAATTTAAAATTCAAATTTAAAAATTTCAACTGAAAGTCAAAGTTCGACCAAAGTTGACCAAAATATCAAATTTTTAGAAAATATTTATTTTATTATATTTGGAAAATAAATTATAAACAAAATCCAAAAATACATTGGAAAATTCCAAAATTTCAATTTAAATGTTTTTAAAAATCAAAGTTTCAAATAAATTAATTTTAAAATATTTGTTAAAAATTATGGGTTGTTACACTCATCTTGACCAAGTGCTAGTGTGTGCTCCCCCACTCCATAGGGCTGGTTACTTCGAATGCTAGATTGAGCATTGGATAACAGATCATGTAATCTGGGCAATTGTTTTGTTGCCCCTATTTTGAATTGCCTGGTAGCTCCTATCTTCATGAACTTGTAATTCCGTCGCTCAATTCTGAGCGTCTAATTCCTTGTCCGTGATCGACCTTTTCCAAGTTTAGCATTGAGATCATGTCCGTATATCAATTTTTATTTTTGGAAATTTACGAACAACTCAAGTTCTTGGATTTTCCTTCGATGTCACCTATCTCATGGCGATACCAAGTTTTGATGGTTATGGGTTGATTTCCCTTCCAACTTGGTGATTTATAGTTTCCTAGCATCGCCACGGCAGCGCTAGTACTTAAACAATAGGGATTGATTTTCATTGTTGATCCAGCGGTTTTGATTTTTAGGATATTGCCAGAATAATGCCAATTTCCGCCAATCTGGTAATTAAACATTCTTCCTGATGTTGCCGGGGCAACTTCGGTACATAGAAAATTTGGATGGGCTCTCGATGTTACTAGGGTAACATCGATTACTTGAGAATAAAAGGATTTCCCAACGTTGTTGGTGCAACACTGGAACTTAGGAAATTTGGAATCGATTTTTTCCGTCAATTCGGAGATTTGGGGGTTTATACTTCCTATCCGGAGATTAGGAAGAATTCCCTTGGTCGCATGGGACGTATATGCACTGCTTGCAAGAACATAATGCCATCCGTTTGAGAACCAATGTGCGACTTATTGGTGACACATGGGGAGATTGCTTACAAGAACATAGGTCCATCTGTTTAAGAAGCGACGTGCGGCTTATTGGTTGTACATGGGGAGATTACTTATAAGAACGCAGTTCCATCGGCTCAAGAAGCGACTGCGGCTTATTGGTAACGCACAAGGATATGGGCCTTCTCGACGTTGCTGGAGCAATGCCAGTTCTTAGAAGGCGTGGATCGATTTTCCCAATTGATCCGGCTGTTTGATTCGATTTTCTCCATCGACTCGACGGTTTGCTTACAAGAATGCGGTTCTATTGATTCAAGAAGCTGATTTATTTATAAATGAAAGGAAAGTCCTGAGCGATTTGATGCTGCATTGGCGTTGTCGGGGCAACACCAATACTTCAAGAAATAAGACACTTCCTAATGTTGCTGGAGCAACATCAGGGCTTTGGAAGCGGAGAAGTCTTCTTGGCATTGCTACAGCAACACTGATACTTAGGAAGGTAGAAAGATTACCGATGTCACCGGAGAAACACCGAGGCTTTTAAGGAATAGAAAGTTTCCCGATGTCTTCGGAGAACCATTGACTATTTAGGAAATATAAAGTTTATCGATGTTGCCGGAGTAACACCGAGGCTTTAGGGAAATAGTAAGTTTCCTGATGTCGCCGAAGCAACATCGAGGCTTTAGAAAATAGTAAGTTTCCCAATGCTGCCAGAGCAACATTGTAGATTCAGAAGATAGTAGGTTTCTCGATGTTGCCGGAGCAACACCAAGGCTTGAGAAGTTGTGGGCCTTCCCGACGCTACCAGAGTAACGCCAGTTCTCAGAAGACAGGGATCGATTTTCCCCATCAATCCAGCGGTTGAGTCGATTTTTCCAACTCGAGAGTTTTTCTTTCAAGAACGCAGTTCCATCGGTTCAAGAAGCTAATTTTACTGATGAAATATAAGGAGAGGTAAGTCCTGCCTATTTACAATGCCTCAAGTGTCCCTAGATGACTTATTTGCGAAAATAGGAAATACATAGAGCTGAGCGAGTTGCATTGCATTCGGATGCTGCTCCGTTCTTGTATTACTAATTAACGACTAGCCTTTGTAAGTCAGCCGAGGTCCTCTCCGTTGGGCCCATGCAATTTCCCTTGAGTAGTTGGACCTTAGGGTCTCGTGGTTCCCTTGCCATTCTGCGATTTCTTCATGTGCTACTAGAGTTTGTTTTTCCTTATCAACTTCTCAATCACGTCCTTTAGATGTCGGCATTCATCAGTGTTATGCCCTTGTGTCTCATGGAAGCAATAGTACTTTCCTGATTGCTTATGTCTCTCGGAGGCTTCCTTCCTAGGTGGGTTGTTGTAGCACTTAGTTTCCTTAGTAGAAAGATAAATATTCTCCAGACTATTGTTCAACAATATATAATCCTCTAGTCCAAATTTCCTTGGGCGCTTTGCATTCGCGTTACGCCTATCGCCAGAGTTTTGGTTCCTCTTCTTTTGGTTTCCAGAGTTTCCGATGACATTTCCATAGTTGTCACCTTTTTGTTTAGCCGCGACATTACTCTGTCTTCAGTTGTTGATCGACGGTTTTACATTCGATCATACTTACTTCTTCCAACCATATGAGCTAATTCACCTTTCGATGGAACTCTTCTATGGTAGTCGGTTGTTACGTTATAATCCATCTATCGAAGTATGTATCCAAATGGATTGCTCGGACCAAAGCCATGAAAATCATATCTTCTCGGGGATTGCTTACCTCCATGACTACAATGCTAAATTGATTCGAGAAAGATTTTAGTGGCTCATTGGGTCCTTAGAAAAAGACAGATAAGGACATCACATCTTTTGGTCATGCAGTATGGAGTCTGAACTTTTGCAAAAACTTTCTTACCAATTCATCAAATGTAGAGATGGATCTTGACGGAAGTCTAGTAAACCACATGGAAGCGACTCCTTCCAAGAAAATAAGAAAACATCTACAATGAACATCATCCATAGCTCTAGATCCATCAATATACCACTCACATTTGTACAAGTACCATTTAGGGTCCGTCGTTGCATTGTATGATGGCATAGTGAACTTCTTAGGATACTCTTCTCTTAGAACGTTTTCAGTGAATGGAGTTTGGTTTGGTGCAGAATCCCAGTCTCATTCTTTCTACCTCCACTCTCATCCACCAACCATTTGACCATGTCAACGATGTAATCCTCGCTGGCGCATTAGTCTATAGGACGACTGTCAGGGGCTACATCGAGTGTTTGACTCTGCAAACGGTCTAGGCTTGCCAACTGAAGCTTAGGTTCTCCATTCTCTGGAAGAACCACTACTGCAAAGTTTAATTGGTGCATGGTTGGCCCTACTATGGCAGCTTGAACCTCTTTTCTGGCGTTCTGCCTGTTTACATTAGCATTCAGGTACAATCCACCTTCATCAAGTTTCATGTCATCCTCTGAGTCGAGGATAAGATGAAACACCCCACACCCCTTAATATACCTACAAGGACACATTAAAAGGCGTAGTGCATTGTAGGTATAACTAAAGTTAACAAAAACTAATATCCATAAGACAAAAATAGGTAAAAATAGCAGAAACTTAAAGATATAACTTATTTAAAACAAAAGCTCATTATTGCTTCATAAACCAAAGAAGTCAAATACCAAATACAATATATATGTCTCAAAACCCAATGTCTCATGATATAAAAGAAAACTCATAGTCTCAAAAATCAGAGTACATAATATCCCTCATAATAGCCAGTACACAGAAAGAACCAAAGCTGAAATAAAAGAAATACAAGGTAGAAATCATCTCCAAGAAACCTCCGAGCAACTGCAATCGACTAATTTCTCCCTTGGTTGCCTATGGGGGGGAAAGGGGAAAATAGAGGAGTGGGTTAGACTAAAAGTCTGGTGAATGATAGTAATTACTAGAGTCTTTAAGCAAGATAAAAGTAATAGATTCTATAACAGTATTAGCATAAATAAGGGAAACAAAGGAAATAGGAAAGAGATAAACTGGAAATAAATACGATTAAATATTGCTTAAATTATAAGATAGGTTAACTTTGATTGTTTGCACTTGTCCTTACCAGCTACTTTGATTAGGATGAATTCCCAATCCTACTTTAATTAGGATAAAGTCCTAATTCTACCCTTTGATCGGCCTCCTACTAATGTGTCTACTGCGGTTGGACCCTATGGTCCCTAAATAGAAGACGCCGGTGTCTACGGAAGACGCCTACTAAGCGCTTTGGAACTCAATAGTGACGTATCTCCCCTAATTGATGTCGCATGCTCAGTCGCCGTCGGTTCGCACTATCTATTGCTCCCTCTTTTGACCTTTTATTTACCCTAGACAGCATAAGCGTGCCCTCATCTCACTTTAGGCTAATGTGAGATCACCGTGTCCATAGAAATAATAGGGGATGCTGTTGGTACTAGTCCCTGTTAAACAAAATCTAGGTGCGCCCCTTGTCCAAATCCCCATGATTCAGACTTCTAATTATTGATCGCCTATCTACCCTAAACAGCACAAGGGAAATGTTGTCGGTACGGATCTTCCTTTTTAACTTTTGATCGCCTATCTACCCTAAACAGCACAAGGGAAATGCTGCCAATATGGATCTTCCTCTTTAACTTTTGATCGCCTATCTACTCTAAACATCATAAGGGAAATACTGCCGGTATGAATCCTACTTCTATCTTTGCTTATTAACTTAGATAAATTATTTGAATAAGCCATTACTATTATTCTTGCTATTTTTGCTTATTAATTTATCCTAAGTCTTGAAATAAGCTTCATTTTGTTCTTTTTCTTATTATAACGTACGTTATAATCATGCTTATTACTTAACCCAAGGTCTAAGTGTGGAAATAAGCTTCTTTCATCTTTTACTCTTTTTAGTTATAATCCCGAGTTATAACTAGGCCAATTTCTTTTTAATTCAGTCCAATTAATGTCATAATTAGGCATAATTTCAGTCCTATTCCATTTATATTACAGTCCAATTCCATTATTTACTACAGTATTTATAATTTACATCTTATTTTCTACATTCAATATTCTCACTTATATAATCTATATTCGCATTTAATTTATCTAATCCATACGCGACGAAAAGGAGGAAGAAGAGAATAGACGCTTGCATAAAATCCAAAACATAGAAAAAGATGTAAATAATGCCATAAATAACAGTAAATAAACTTAAATACTGTAAATAAACTATAAATAAATAAAAAAAGTTATGCTTAACAGTAATAAAATATAATTAACTGAAAAAGAATAACTAAAAATGAATAGACTGGAAAATAAATATGAAACTGATAAAAAGGCTATTCCAACATCGTAGTAAAACTACAACTATTGGAAACCCTATTATTTTAAATTACTTAAAGAAATCTTAAAATAATTACAATTACTCACCTTCGGTCCTAAGCTCTTCCTTTGGTCTTCCCGGATCCACTTGGAGTTGTAAAATAATTTAATTTATAACGATTTTCTCCTTGGAAATTTATTCCGTTTGGGGTCCTTCCTAGAAAGGTGAACCCAATTGGAGAAAACCTAGAATGAGAAAAAGTGTTAAGCCTATGGTTCTATTTATAGGTGTAGAAGAAGATCTCAGACCGTTGGATTTGGGGATTGAATATGATGCAACCACATCATAGGCTGAATAGCAGCCATCAGATGCAACATTGGAGGGACCGGATTGGTTTGAAGAATGCAAAACACGTCATAGTCGACTAAAATTTGAACGAACGAATGAACGTTCATTCGCCCCCAAAAGAGCAGGCGGGTCGACCGGGCGGTCGACCGCTTGGTGCCCATGTCGACCGGCCGGTCAACCTGCCTATATGATTTATTTTTATTTTTTTGTTTATTTAATAACTTGTTCATATTAGCTTGGTTTCAAACGTTCTATATATGGAAATTGAACAGAAAATTACCACGGACACAATGGTGCAACTCCCGTGGCTCAATTCTGATGATTTCACAAAGTTACTTTATTATCTAATTAATTAACGAATTCATTATTATGGGTTATATTTCGAGTTGTTACATTTTCCCCTCCTTAAGGGATTTCGTCCTCGAAATCTCTAAGGATAAAAGAATGTACTCAATGTTTTCGTCTAATTCTACAACCAACTACTCAATCATCAACCGTTCATCCATTGTCCTTAAGTTTTTCTAATGCAATTAGTATAGTGTAAATGTCCCTAACTAATGTAAAAGATTAAGCGGTCTACTAATTCAGTTGACCTCCTTTTATGCAATCATATCCGTGCCATGTATCCAAATGAATGCAAAAAAATTCTAATAACTGATAATTCTATATGCGTGCTGCAAACATCATCCAAATTCAACAACCATGTGGTAAACATTCATTTATAGCAAGCATAGAAATAAATATAAAAAATGCACACACATCCATATGCATATGCTCTAGTGTCCTAATTAGGCCGATCCCTAAAGAATAATAGTGCCTAGTGTACCTATATGCATCCATTAGCATCCACTAGAAAACAGTTGCAACCACTAGCATACATCATTCATAACATGTTTGCACCAAGCCCTACCATCCATAGGCAATCCTAAGTACTACCCTGCCAAAGGATAATAAAGGAAAGAACATATTCAAAACTAGAGATGGAAATAGGAAATTCGAAATTTATTATCAAAGAGATGTGGATGGGAGATACGAATTTTCTTCCGATCAAACCAATCTTCTCCAAAGTCTCCTTAACTATGTCGGAACCAAGGCAATCTCTCCGTAGACTCTACCCAACAAGAAGTCAGCTTGTGCGGTCTTCCATAAAGAGCTTCAAAAGGAGCCACTCCAAAGCTAGTTTGAAAACTACTACCATTAATTCTACTAAAGAAAGACGCTTCTCCCAAGTTCCTCAAAAACACGAGAATACACATCCTCACCTACGTGCGTCATACCATCTTATTAATATCACTTGCTATTTTCCTTTAGTTAACACACATGAACCAACATTCCTAGGTTCTCACTAGTGTCCTATGCACTTTACGGAAACTTCCATTATTACTTCCCAAAAGTAGTTTCTTATGAGAAGTTATTAACGCTAAAATTTTCTATGAACTTTTTAAAAGAGGGCTTTATATTTATGTGAAATTACAAGGAACTTATTTTGTATTTTTCAAATTAGGCTATACAAAACACGATGCTTCCCATACCTTGTACATCTCTTTCATGTATTCCTTACAACTTGCACAAAACATTTTTTTTCATAGAAAATTATATCATTATTCTTTTCATTCCAGTAGATTAAAGTATGTTTAATTTATATTCTCCCATAATAAATATCTTTTAATATCTAACTTAAACTTATCTTCAAGACTATTTTAATATATCCATAACTAGAAAATATTTTCTTATACTTATTAAAATAATAAGTATATTCACAAATCACTTTATTTCTATTTTTAGAAATTATCTTTTAAAAATACAATTTTATTTGGGTTAAAGCAGATGTTGCGTAAAACACTGTTACTACAACCCAAAAATATTAGTGTATGTATTTAATTAAAAGTAAATACTAATAATAAACTATGTAAAAACATTTCCTTCGGGAGTCACCTACCATAATGGTAGCATTATAGTCTATACTCCCTTCATTTCCACGAAAACATCTATTACAACCAATAAATGTTATGATCTACGTTTTTAATACTTAACACATTCTAGGTTTTTATATTAAAAATCTTTGTTTACTTATAAAGAAACTAGCGAGCTATATACGCTCTATAATTCTTCAAAAAAATTTCAAAGTTTATATCATATAAAAACCAAACTAAATTTCTTATCATATTCCCAAAAACCCAATATTTACTTTTTAAAAATATTAACAATTCTTCTTTTCAATTTTAATAATTTCATTTTATTGGGTTAGACATAAAGTGGATTTTCCTACCTACTACTCTAGGGGTACCTTTCCTAAACTGAAGTCTTTTACTCCTATTCCTCTTTGATGCTTATATTTTTACTCTAAGGCACTACCATAAAATCCACTTATATGAAACAATTATAATTTCTGCAATTATCTACACGTGGTCTTATCAATGCTATCATCAGAAACCCTAAGCTGATGAAATCCAGTGGCTAAATCAAGCTAAGAGAATACTGAAAAGCCAACTAATTGGTCAAAAAGATCATCTCTCCTAGAAGGTAGTTCCCTAACCTCCTCAAAGACGTCCGGAGAATCTCTGACGACATGAACTGAATCTAACTCTTGCTGATGATGAATCGAGGGAATAAAGGAAGCTCAACATAACTGACCCTTGCGGGTCGTAAGAAACCTCGAGAGTCCTACTACTGCATGTCTCTAATCTGACGACTCTCCTCTCGTAGTCCAATATCGCTTCACAAGTGGATACCCAATCCATTCCCAAAATCATCCCATACCCCATGAATCCCAATACATAGGTGTCACAACCAAATCCTATGCCTAGGATAGATTTTTTCTTTCAAACCCTACAAACCATAGACAAGTGTGCCGATCCTTCTATGGGGTTTGAAACAACAATGGGGTCTACTACTATTAAAGAAATGTCTAAGTCCTAACAATCCACCAGAGAACTAGAAATAAAAGAGTGTGATGCTCATAGATTTAAAAGAGTTCGAAAGGGGAAAATAAGAAATAGGAATCAAATTTTCCTACCTCGATCCGATCTGTTGCTGGTAGGTGCTGCCTCCAAAGCGCGAATCTGTGCCGCTGGTGCACCTGCTCCCTGCCACATCTTCTGGGGACAAGCTTTACTAAAGTGACCAAGCTGTCCACAATTGAAACACTTCCCCTTCATTGCTTCCTTTCTACAGTCTTTTGCGTAATGACCCATCATTCCACAACTCTTGCACTTTTCTTTTTTCTTGATCTATTTTTGAGGTCCTTCTCCTCCCTTCTTAGAACCTTCAGACTTAATGACTTCTTTAGATTCCCCTTCCTTGACTGCATCCGACATAAGAACCATCTCGACCAAAGACTCATAATTAGCTCCCATCGGTACATGAGTTAGCAATAATCTCTGAAGGGGTTGATTCAATCCCTACGCAAACTTCTTAGCTTTCTTATGCGGTGTGTTCACCAATTCTATACCAAACCGCGGCAGCTCATTGAATTGATTGATGTATTCCTTAAGAGCCAAACTCCCTTGCTTCAATTGATAAACCTCTCCAACTGTACACTCTCCTCCGCTTGAGACAGAAACTTCCTATCAAATCGCTCTCGGAATCCATCCCAAGTAACATTTCTACCCTCCAACTCGATCACCTCCCACCAATAAGATGCCTCCTCCTTAAGTTGTCAAGAGGCCAGCTGAACCCACTACTGATCGTCCAATCCCAAAAGATCAAAAATCCTCTCTGTGTCCCTAAGCCAAGCTCTAGCCTCTATGAAAGTCTCCTTGCCAGAAAAAGTCTTCCTGCCGAAACTAGCAAAATCCTTACAAAGCTTAGAGAAATTGATGGCGGTAGGTGGGTTGATGGGGTTCCCACATGCTGGTGTAGGATTGGGTACTGGCCCGTGCACCCCTGGAGTCATGGCTTGTAAATACCTACGAAACCAGGTTGGGACTGGAATGCCCTCAGGAAGGTTCGGGGCATCATCCATTCTATGAAAAGAAAATGATAGTTTAGGAAAGAGCCAAAGGGAGATTGAAATGGACTTACGAGGGGATTTTTCTAAAAATTATTTTATACTTAAAAACATTTCTAAGAGTTCTTTTCTAAAAAAATACTCTTAAAACAAGTTATTATTTTTTGAAAAATACTTTACTTTAAAATAATTTTTTAGCAATCCTGTATCCTTAGGCTCTGATACCAAGTGAACCACCCCACATCCCTTAATATACCTAAAAGGACACATTAAATGGCATGGTGCGTTGTAGGTATAACTAAAGTTAACAGAGACTAAGATTCACAAGACACAAATAGGTAAAAACGGCGGAAACTTAAAGATATAACTTATTTAAAACAAAAGCTCATTATTGCTTCATAAACCATATAAGTTAAATACAAAATACAACATATATATCTCAAAACCCAATATGTCTCATGATATAAATAAAACTCATAGTCTCAAAAATCAGAGTACATAATATCCCTCATAATATGCCAGTACACAGAAAGAACCAAAGCTGAAATAAAAGAAATACATGGTAGAAATCATCTCCAAGAAACCTCCGAGCAACTGCAATCGACTAATTTCTCCCTTGGTTGCCTATGGGGAGGGAAAGGGGAAAATAGAGGAATGGGTTAGACTAAAAGTCCGGTGAATGATAGTAATTACGAGAGTCTTTAAGCAAGATAAAAGTAATGGACTCTATAACAGTACTAGCATAAATAAGGGAAACAAAGGAAATAGGAAAGAGATAAACTAGAAATAAATACGATTAAATATTGCTTAAATTATAAGATAGATTAACTTTGATTGTTTGCACTTGTCCTTGCCAGCTACTTTGATTAGGCTGAATTCCCAATCCTACTTTAATTAGGATAAAGTCCTAATTCTACCCTTTGATCGGCCTCCTACTAATGTGTCTACTGCGGTCGGACCCTATGGTCCCTAAACAGAAGACGCCGATGTCTACGGAAGACGCCTACTAAGCGCTTTGGAACTCAATAGTGACATATCTCCCCTAATTGATGACGCACGCTCGGTCACCGTCGGTTTGCACTATCTATTGCTCCCTCTTTTGACCTTTTATTTACCTTAGACAGCATAAGCGTGCCCTCATCTCACTTCAGGCTAATGTGAGATCACCGTGTCCATATAAATAATAGGCGATGCTGTTGGTACTGTTCCCTGTTAAACAAAATCTAGTTTCACCCCTTGTCCAAATCCCCATGATTCAGACTTCTAATTATTGATCGCCTATATACCCTAAACAGCATAAGGGAAAAGCTGCCGGTACGGATCTACCATTTTAACTTTTGATCGCCTATTTATCTTAAACATCATAAGGGAAATGCTGCCGATACTGATCTTCCTCTTTAACTTTTGATCACCTATCTACCCTAAACAGCACAACGGAAATTTTGCCGGTACGGATCTTCCTCTTTAACCTTTGATCGCCTATCTAACGTAAACAACATAAGGGAAATGTTGTCGGTAAGGATCCTACTTCTATCTTTGCTTATTAACTTAGATAAATTATTTGAATAAGCCTTTACTATTATTCTTGCTATTTTTTCTTATTAAATTATCCTAAGTCTTGAAATAAGCCACATTCTGTTCTTTTTCTTATTATAACCTATGTTATAATCATGCTTATTACTTAACCCAAGATCTAAGTGTGGAAATAAGATTCTTTCATCTTTTACTCTTTTTAGTTATAATCTTGAGTTATGACTAGGCCAATTCCTTTTAATTCAGTCCAATTAATGTCATAATTAGGCATAATTTCAGTCCAATTCCATTTATATTACAGTCCAATTTATTTATTACAGTCCAATTCCATTATTTACCACAATCTTTATAATTTACATCTTATTTTCTACATTCAATATTCTCACTTATATAATCCATAATCGCGTTTAATTTATCCTAATCCATACGTGAAGAAAAGGAGGAAGAAAAGAATAGAAGCTTGCATAAAATCCAAAATGTAGAAAAATATGTAAATAAAGCCATAAATAACAATAAATAAACTTAAATACTGTAAATAAACAGTAAATAGATAAAAAGCCATGCTTAACAGTAATAAACTATAATTAACTGAAAAAGAATAACAAAAGGAATAGACTGGAAAATAAATCTAAAACTGATAAAAAGGCTATTCCAACATCGTAGTAAAACTACAACTATTGGAAACCCTATTATTTTAAATTACTTAGAGAAATCTTAAAATAATTACAATCACTCACCTCCGGTCCTAAGCTCTTCCTTTGGTCTTCCCGGTTCCACTTGGAGTTGTAAAATAATTTAATTTATAATGATTTTCTCCTTAGAAACTCATTCCGTTTAGGGTCCTTCCTAGAAAGGTGAACCCAATTGGAGAAAACCTCGAATGAGAAAAAGTGTTAAGCCTAAGGTTCTATTAATAGGTGTAGAAGTGGATCTTAGGCCGTTGGATTTGAGGATGGAATAGGATGCAACCACGTCATAGGCTGAAGAGCAGCCATCGGATGCAACAATGGAGGGACCGGATTGGTTTGAAGAATGCAAAACATGTCATAGTCGGATAAAATTTTGAACGAACAAACGTTTACTCGCCCCCAAAAGAGCAGGCGAGTCGACCGGGCGGTCGACCACCTGGTGCCAGGTCGACCGGCTAGTCGACCTGCCTATATTTTTTTTTTGTTTATTTAATAACTTGTTCATATTAGCTTGGTTTCAAACGTTCTATATATGGAAATTGACCAGAAAATTACTACGGACACAATGGTGCAACTCTCGTGGCTCAATTTTGATGATTTCACAAAGTTATTTTATTATCTAATTAATTAACGAATTAATTATTATGAGTTAAATTTTGGGTTGTTACATAAGCATTACAATATTACCTTGGGGAGTATATACTCCTAAATATGAGTTTGCAGTAGGCTATCTTCCTATAGAAGAAGTACCTCCGTTGCCTTCTATTATTATCCCTACATCTCCACCAACGACCTCCTTCTGCTTTTGTTTACTGTTCCTTCTATTCAAGTCTGAACCAAAGGAATTCTCTTGTTCTACAGTGGCTCTTGGAGCACTTGGTGGCTGTAGTGCCAGCAAAGCTTCAATATTGTCTATGGGAGCCTTTTGGCTATCAACCATTTTCATGTTAAGTTCATTAATCATCTGGTTAAGCTCTCCTTTCGTTACAACTTCATGTTAAATGGAGGATCATGGTGATAGATTTGCGGTATTAACCTCTGTTTATTGATTGTTAATATTGTTAACTTCAGTTTGTTGGGGATTTTAACTGTTGCTCCTATAGATCTTCCATAAGCAGTTTTCTGTTTTCTAAGTGACATTGATCTTCAATAGCAAGCCTACAAATCCTCAAAGCAAATTCCCTAGATCTAACTGCTGGATCTCTTATAATCCAAAATAACAAGGTAGATCTAAGCATGGATTTAGTTCTCTCAATGAAAGTACAAAAATGTTGAGGCCAAAAATGGATCAACACCCAAGGATAAGTTGTAGGGAACCTATGAGACCTAGATCTAGTAGATAGTATTGAAAATAATAGAGAAATAAGAAAGAGACACAAGGTTTTATAGTGGTTCGACAATCTATGGCCTACGTCCACTTTATAGCTTCGTTGCTTATAGATTTAATGTAGTTCGTTTGAGATTACCAGAGATTTGATAGAGAATATGTCACAAGTACTGGGGTTAGACAAGTTCTAAGTCCTAAAATTGTCCAAAGTAGCTGCCTATGTGACTACTGCGTGGAGACAGAATATGATAAAGGGGCGAGCTTCCTCATAGTGATGGTAGAAGTCAGATCCTGTATTGGTTGCATTATGGTTTGTATTTATAGAGGTAGCACTCATATTGGATCAGAAGCCCACTGCTAGAGAGGTCCAAATATTAGCCTGGAGTTCTGTGAGAAATTTGGGGGACCATCGAGTTATCCCCATAACTCGGTACCAATTTATCCCCTTAAGAGGAAACTCTCCTCCGTCTGTTCCATCGTGTTTCTTACTTCTTTTTAGGTCCCCCTTGTATTTTCATAGGTCGATGACTTGTTTTAATGATTGTTCCTCCATAACTTGGTTGATTCTGCAGTTTACCAGAGCTAACTCTTCAATTCTTGAGACAGGTCATCTGGAATTCTATGAAATCAATAGGATTTGCTTATAAGAGCTAGAAAATCACCTGTGCAAAGCTGGAGATGCCAGGGATAAAGCGTGATAACTTGTCACCGATTCATAGGCATGACTCGACACTGAGAAATCCCCTTAGATAATTTTAGTCCAATTTTTCTTGAACTATTTCCTTTGCCCATTTGAGCAGGCTACTAAGTTTCAAGTCATTTCGTCTTCATTTCGATGTTCTAACTTCTATTGACTTCTGCTTGGTTAAAAACTCAGTTAACAACTTCTTTTGTAACATGTAGTATATATCTGTTGAATATAGGATAAAGCATACCTGAATAATTTATTCAACCTATCAATGTTACCAAATTTCATATAAGATAGGAGTCACTTGGCTTTACCCCAATTCATGATTCATGTAAACCCGTTATATATGTCTTCAATTATCCTTGAGTATTAATTCGTATGTTATAAACTATAAGTATGATTGGTGTAGGTTTTATTTTGTTTCTTTACAAAAAGCTTTACCTTATATTGGTTTAAATGATTTCTTGATATATAAATATCTAGAAGATAGGAACTGGTGCAACAAATGCATTAACAAAATTGAGAAAAGCATTGGACAAGAATTATATAAGCGAAGTTGAGGAAGTTCATATAGTATCAACTGGTGTTGCATATGGTGTATACATGGCATTTTCATGTAACGGGCGTGATGCAGGCTTGTGCGATAGCATGAACTCGATGTGTATGACCACTGTGTGCCTGTTAGACGCCGAAGATGTTTATTCATATGGTGGAAGTCAGTTTGGACAACTTGTTACTTGTTCTGATCACCTTGACTTGGTTGTCTTAAAACTATTGTATCTATAGGATCAGGGATTTATATGAACAAGGTTACTTTGTTTAAAATATTTGTATCAAATTATTTGTATATCGTATTTCATTCAGTAGTTTGAATATGATTATTATATGACTGATTGTTGATTTCGTACTGAAATATTCTAATTATTACTATATAATATATGTTGTCAACAAAATGAAGTGGAAACTGAACGACTTACCACAGAAAGGGAAATATGCACAGAAAATCAATAATTTTTAGTGGTGTTTAATAAATACTATAGAAAAGAATATGAAGCAAAATAAACGCTACAAAATATACATGGTGATAGACAAAATTCTACAAAATATATATGGTGGCGTTCACGATAATACCATTGTAATATTTTGTTGTTGCGTCCACGTTACTTTTTAATGATGTTTATAAAGCGCTATGATAAAAAAATTTGGTTGTGTTTATATAACGCTGTAATATGTTGCTTATAACGACCCGCCTTTTTGGACAGTTTAAATCGGCAAATCAGACACACATGCCGATTCTAAACCATTCAAAAGGGCAGATGGTTAATGGGGTTAAATAAGAAAAGAAAAGAAAGAACATAAACAAACTCAGAATCTCGCAGCGGAAGGAACAAGATATAATAATAAAATAACAGTTCATGAAGCTGTTAAATAAATAAATTTGATTATTATTATACATCATAAATCAGAGTTACATACATATCAGAGATAATACAATAATGCATCGGAAAAATAATACAGTAGTAGAATACAAATGATATAATACCAAACTTCGTCTTCGTCCTCCAGAATAGATCTTCAACCTTATCTGAAATGCTCAGGCTGACCCGAGCGTAATGAAAAGACAAAACACTCGAGTCAGGACTAAAATATCTCATGTAAGTCAAATCGAATAAGAAATATGAGTGTGACGGCGTCAGAGATGTTTACGGGGTTTGACATCTCCTACCCAGTGTCAACGTGAGTGCAATAACTTAAGAGATGTTACGGGATTTCCATCTCTCAAGGATCCGTTAAACTATCTACTATGTAGTACAATACGCTATTATAATATGTCTACATTAAAGTAAAAGTATTAAAATAGCGTTAAGTCATGGCCCATTCCACCCTTAACACGTTTTTATTCCCAAGAGTATATACAAGACCGTAGTTTCCCCAAAACCGGAAGTCACCAGAGGGCAATCCATATACTAAAGGTACAAACCAAAATCGTAGTGGTCGCGAATAGGATAATCAGTATGACAAGGTACATGAGGCAATACCAACTAGGATACTAGTAGTTGCGTGATCCGGACTGATGTTGGGCATAGAAGCTACTACCCCAACACCGCGAAACAACACTCCCAAATCAAGGGGTGCACCCAAATCGAATCACAAATGTAATAGACATGGTATCGAAGAAGTGTGTCCGCTAGAGGTGGCGAACCTCAATGGCCCGGCGCGGCTTCTGTTTTAGTCATGTCAGGGGTCATCCAATATCGTTCTCTTTCTTCAATCAACGCGTTCATCAAACCATCCACTTCGTTCTGGATCAACACTCCGCGTATACTAGTTATTAAAGTAGTTTTCGGTATCGACAGAGAGTATGTCCATATCCGATCCCGGTCTCTTTAATAACTACGTATTACTACACCGATGGCTCTTTTACATTTTCAAAATCAATTCATAATTGATTATCAAAAATATCATATTCGCTTCAAAAATAAAAGCCATTTCAAAATCATCATATCTACTCAAAGTATACGATTTCATTTCAAAATCATTTCGCCTCAATATCTCATTTCGATTTCAAAATCATTTCGAATTTCAATTTAGGTTGCAACTTCATTTAACCCAATTCGTATTTAAATTCGAGATTTAAATATAAACAATTCACCTTATTGACCAGCTTGAAAATTTTAGAAAATAGTTTTAAGTAGTTTAAAAGTAGTTTAAATAATTAAAATAGTTAAAATAGTTTAATAGAAAATATTTAGATAGTTAAAAATAGTTTAATAGAAAATATTTAAATAGTTTAATCGAAAATAATTTGAATATAAAAATGGTTTATATAGTAAAACAGTTTGAAAATCAAAATAATTTCAATATTTAAAGAATATAGATTTTAAATCATTCATACTAAAATATTCATTAAAAACAATTCCAAAGTCAAACCGGTCAACTTCCCAATTTCCTACCCAAATCAATTCCAATTTCCATTTCGATCTAATCGATTCAATTCCGATTTCAACTCCAATAAATTTTGATTCCATATAAATTTCGATCCCAATAAACAAATCCCGTTCACTTTCAATTTCCAATTTCAAATCAATTTCCAATTCCAAATTAATTTCCAATTCCAATCCCAATTCCAAATGAATTTAAATTTTAATTCCAAATTAATTTAAATTCCAATTTCAAATTAATTTCCAATTTCAATTCCAAATCCAATTTCAAAATATCGATTTAAACATTAAATCAAATTTACTTTCAATACCAAATTTTTGAATCCAAATTTCAATTCTAAACTCAAACTTGAAATATCATTTCATATAAATTTTCTTAGAAATATTCAAAGTTTGAATAAAAGTCCAATCTTTAAAACAAATCAACTTCTAAAAATTTATGCCGTATTTCATTTCTTTATAAAAAACTAAACTTCGATTAATTAAACAATTTCGTTTATCAAGTTTAAATTCCAACATTTCAAGCTCCAATTCAAATAATTCAATTTCCATAATTTGGATTTTATTCTTAAAATCAATTCATTTAAATAATTTCAAAACAACTTTTAAAACATTTAATTTAACCAACCCGGTGTCCGTATATAATTTTCTAACCTACGGCCAAGTGATTATTTATTTCGATTAAATGTCAGGGATGAATATATATTACTTAAACCAATCACAGTGTCATATGCATGTATAACAGGATATATATATAAGCAAATAAACATCCAAACATTTAAATATCAACCAATAGCATCCATCGAAATAAATCATCCAATAGTCAATACAATTCACGGCAATTTCATAGTTATCAATATCGGGAAATTTGATTTCGATTAAATCCTAATTTCAATTTACTGTCAATTTAATTTTTCAACGGTGAATTCACATGACAATTAAATTTTTATCAAACAACGACAAATAAATTCATATCACTTCATAATGTCAAATTTAACTACCATAAAGATATTCAGTACGTTGTGAGCGTTATAAAACACTCACCTTGATTTCAGTGCAGTTCCAGCGTTTTATTTCGAATAAAATTAAACGAGCGTTTAATTTTACCCGAAATTTTCTCTAGCTCCAAACGATTCCAATCCAGCTCTATAGCGTAGTGCTCGTCAAAACGAAGCCAACGCACTTCGTTTCGTAATTTTCCGACCTCGTATGACACAGTTATGATAGTTTAAAGTTTGAACGAATTATTATAAACTTAATTTACACTTTTATTTATTTACAAACCCTACAGCAAAATCTGGACGTCCACTTCCTGCCCTAGATCCAGGCCATTCCCACTGTCTTCTTCTCCCCAGGTTTTGCACGCACGCACCAAACCCATGAGCCGCCCTAAACCCTAATACACGCACCACCCTACGAGCATCTCCACGCAGATCAGGCACCACCATTTGAAGCGCCACCCACCACTCCATGCTCAGCCAGAGCATTGTTGAACTCGGCCTCCCCATGACATGGGGATTCGTGCACGAACGGCAGGCCCACGCGGCCCCCTAGCGACCACCACACTGCTCCAAATCCAATCTCCACCGTTGATTAGCTAGATCTCCTCGCCCTCTTCGAGTTTGCAGTTGATGACTTTTACTAATTGTTCACGGATTGGAAGTAATCGAGGGAAGAATGAAACTAATTTCTAGCCATTCGAAATGATAATGGCGGCTGAGTGAAGAAACCCTAGGGTTTAGTTTATTTTGCAAAAAAGAAAAAATATGAAGTGCTTTTATAGAAAAATACGCGACAATATTCATCCGAAATTTTTTTCGAACTCCAAACGAAGCATGCCGACTGGCGTTTCTAAGGTTTACCCCACGTTCCGAACGCAATGGAATATGTTTCGGAGGCTAATTCGGTCCTCCGTGCGAGTTACGGAGAAAAACGATCAGTTTAAATTAAACCGATTTCGATGCGTTTTGGCTTGCCCCGGACAAACGGTAACTCCGATTGACACGAAATTTGAAACCATACAATAATATCACATTATGGATCCGATGAAACTAGTTTCGTCGAAATCCGAGACTTTTTGAAAAATGACTATTTTCTCTCGCCGAATTAATATTAAAAACAATTCGATGCGTTTCGAGCTGCCACGGTCAAATGATAACTCCGATTGCTACGAAAATTGAAATCCGATAATAACAAACTATTACGGATCCAATGGAACTAGTTTCGTTCAATTCTGAGACTGTTCGAAAAATGGCTATTTTTCAGTCGATAATTAAATATTAAAATATTCAATTTTAACAAATTAACTTTAAATTCAATTTTAAAAGTTCTATAACATTACTATACTCCAATATGATAAGTTACAATTTTACAAATCATTTTCAATCATATTCAACTCGACTTTCAATTATTTCTGAAATTTAACTTATTAAATTATCGATTTAATTGTCTAATTAAATCCAATATTCGAAAAATAATTTATTCGACTGTTTAATTTCAATTTAAAATTCCCAATTTTAAATTATTAACTTTTAAATCAAATTTCAATTGTTCACAAATTCCATTTTTAATTTCACAGTAATTAACAATCTTTTACAATGCAATTTTCCATTATAAATCCAATATAAAAGATTATATTAGCAATTATATTGTAATTCAAATTCAAGTTATTTAATTCCAAATGAATTTTTTTTATTTCGATTTACACTTTCATTATTGAATCAACCATTTACTTATACATTATTATCAATAGTTTATAATTCATTTACTTTCATTTTCTTCAGCTATCATCTTATTTAAATTCACAGTAATATTAAATTACATTCATTTACGTTGATTTCCATATTATAACTTCAATATTAAATGTAACATTTTATTTATTTCATTGCTTACAATCAAATTCAATTCAATTCAATTACTTGTTACATTCAAATTTAAATCTTTACTTACGTTCAATTACAAGTTAACATCTTTATTTAATTTACAAATAAGTTATTTCAGAATTCAGTTTTGTATTTTAACTTGTAATTCACATTTAACAACACAAAATTTTATTTCCTTAGGATTTTTATCAAAATTTTCATTTTAATTCGTATTTTTAAAGTGTTAAAAATACGGGTTGTTACATTCTCCCCCACTTAAAACTTTTCGTCCGCGAAAAGGAACGAGGTAATAGTTATTATCATCTTATATACCTATAAACCCTATTAACATTTAGAAAATAGATTATAGGTTTTAAAGTTTCAAAAATTTTCTAACACTCAGATTTACGGAAAATTTCGGCAGCATCTCCTTTGCGCGGTTCGATCGGGAAAATATTTCCCATACAAATATAACAAATATAATCGATATACATCTCATTCAAATAATGAGGCATCCCATATATAGGGAAAACAATATATATATAACCCAAATACGATAAATAATCCGAATACGTACCTTTATTAGCGTTTACTAGCAAATTTTTACTTACATTTGCATTTAGCGCAGAAACGGGTTTCGGAAGTGGAGCGCAACCCCTTTCTACCTATTAAAATACTCAATAACCAGGTTAGAACCATGCATATAATGATAGATCAATATACTTGCCATATACAACATATACATAACATATTAACTTCCAAACTGAAAATTTTGTGTTCAGGACAGCAAGTAGATTCTAGTTTTTAGCCAACCAAACGACAGAATTTTGCAAGCTAATCTAAACAAAAGTTGTAGCATTTGTTTCAGGGTTTCCGGAATGTCCAAAATCGTCTAATTCGGACTATCCGTTCAAAAGTTACGGCCGTTTTACTACGGGAATACGTTTTAGGTCCGTGCAGGTCAGCGACCTTCACGCACACTTTCGACCTTCTAAACTTCAGCAAAATGCAAGGCTTCTAAAACAAAAGTTGGAGCATAGGTTCTTAGGTTTCCAGAAAGTACAAGATCATGAAAATCTGATAAACCAGTAAAAGGTTATGTCATAAATACTATGGTCAAATGTTATTGGTTTTGCTTATTCTTACACAGGACAGCGATAGACATTTACATTTTTAACCTAGTAAACGAATGAATTTTCTGAAATACTCTAAACAAAAGTCGTGCTACAGATTCTAAGCTTTCCGAAAAGTCCAAGATCATCAAATTCCGATTATTCATTTAAAAGTTATGGTACTTTTAGTTTCAGCACATACCGGACAATTTTAGATTTCTACATTTGTTTGTTATTACAAATACAAACTATCCAATTTAAAGTTTCCGGAAAATCAAGCATTAACCCAAAGTTGTTAATTTCTTTTATATTTTTATGAAATAAGTTTACATTAAATTCGTTTTCCGGTTTATTCACTTTATTACCTACACATTTTAACTCAAGACAATTTTGCTTCACATTAAATTGAATTCAATTATATTCAACATCACCTTACTACAAATTGAATTTAATTACTTAAATTTTTATTCCATTTATTCAATTCCATTACATTATGAATCGTATTTACTCACCTAACATCCATCTACAACCAAAGCACAACAACATTATGTCCATACCAAATTTACCACCAAGTCAATCAATTTCTTTTATTTGTCTCAATTGGTTTATTCATTTCCAAACAAATCAAGTTTACTCAATTCATTTACTTTGTTTGAATTATATCAAATTCCATAATTCACTTTACTTGTTTTCCTCATTGATTTAATTCAATAATTTTGCTTGTTCAAATTAAATTTCATACCATCAACTAAGTATATATTATTCATTTTTCAATTTGAATTTCTTTTATATTTGCAACTATCAATTTGATCTTCACATTTTATTTACACTATCATACTTGTATATTTTTTTTTACTTACTTATCAAAATATGCATTTTAAACTTTTAAATATTAGGTAAGTTATGGTTATGCAAATTTAGTGCAGTGGATAATATACAACTTATTTTCATTAAATTCTAGTGTTGAGCTTATTTAACAAATCTTCAATTTATTATTTATCACATTAAGGTTTACTATTACAATTTAAATTTTCATTTTAACCTTTAAATTCTATTTCATATTTTAGAAAAATTTCAATTTCTAGTTTATTCCAAGAGTACAGAAAACATTTAGTGGTCTCCCCCACTCGGACTCTTGAAAAATAAACGTCGATAATGCATGCACACATTACCGAAACTTATTTTCCAAACGTCAAGTGGGGCATACATCACTTATTTCATTTCAAAGTCATTTAAAATCTTTCCTATTCGAGTTTCTTTCATATAATATGTATATTATTTTCAAAACATTTGCAACAAATTTCAAACATTGGAATTTATATTCTCAAATCCAAAATCATATTCATTTAATTCCATTTTCAATTATATTTCCCAAATTCATTTTTTTTCATTTGTCAATAATTTAGAAATATTGACAGGTCAACCAATTGACGACGATAATCTAATATTATCATCTCCTACCAACCAATACAATCAAAATTTATATATTCATAATAATATTTATATAAAATATAATTCAAAACGATATTATGTTAGTTTGTCCTATTCGAGTGTTTAGAAATCCCTATCGATGCCATGGCGTCCCATGTACCGACCAGAATTTATAAATACTCAACGGAACAAATCAACACAATATAAAACCATTTTATAGCAAATAACAAGTACGCTCTCTCATATACACTCAAACTCATTCATAGGTTTCAACCCTATTTCAACGAGTTATTCCCCACTAGAGCTCAGGTAATCTAAACCAAAGCTCTGATACCAACTATAACGACCCGCCTTTTTGGACAGTTTAAATCAGCAAATCAGACACACATGCCAATTCTAAACCATTCAAAAGGGCGGATGGTTAATGGGGTTAAATAAGAAAAGAAAAGAAAGAACAGAAACAAACTCAGAATCTCGCAGCGGAAGGAACAAGATATAATAATAAAATAACAGTTCATGAAGCTGTTAAATAAATAAATTTGATTATTATTATACATCATAAATCAGAGTTACATACATATCAGAGATAATACAATAATGCATCGGAAAAATAATACAGTAGTAGAATGAATACAAATGATATAATACCAAACTTCGTCTTCGTCCTCCAGAATAGATCTTCAACCTTATCTGAAATGCTCAGGCTGACCCGAGCGTAATGAAAAGACAAAACACTCAAGTCAGGACTAAAATATCTCATGTAAGTCAAATCGAATAAGAAATATGAGTGTGACGGCGTCAGAGATGTTTACGGGG
Organism: Allium fistulosum; assembly: GCA_030737815.1. Lineage (NCBI taxonomy): Eukaryota > Viridiplantae > Streptophyta > Magnoliopsida > Asparagales > Amaryllidaceae > Allium > Allium fistulosum. The sequence continues at coordinate 429,527,086 of CM060902.1, read as the reverse complement.
TTTGACATCTCCTACCCAGTGTCAACGTGAGTGCAATAACTTAAGAAATCTTACAGGATTTCCATCTCTCAAGGATCCGTTAAACTATCTACTATGTAGTACAATACGCTATTATAATATGTCTACATTAAAGTAAAAGTATTAAAATAGCGTTAAGTCATGGCCCATTCCACCCTTAACACATTTTTATTCCCAAGAGTATATACAAGACCGTAGTTTCCCCAAAACCGGAAGTCACCAGAGGGCAATCCATATACTAAAGGTACAAACCAAAATCGTAGTGGTCGCGAATAGGATAATCAGTATGACAAGGTACATGAGGCAATACCAACTAGGATATTAGTAGTTGCGTGATCCGGACTGATGTTGGGCATAGCAGCTACTACCCCAACACCGCGAAACAACACTCCCAAATCAAGGGGTGCACCCAAATCGAATCACAAATGTAATAGACATGGTATCGAAGAAGTGTGTCCGCTAGAGGTGGCGAACCTCAATGGCCCGGCGCGGCTCCTGTTTTAGTCATGTCAGGGGTCATCCAATATCGTTCTCTTTCTTCAATCAACGCGTTCATCAAACCATCCACTTCGTTCTGGATCAACACTCCGCGTATACTAGTTATTAAAGTGGTTTTCGGTATCGACAGAGAGTATGTCCATATCCGATCCCGGTCTCTTTAATAACTACGTATTACTACACCGATGGCTCTTTTACATTTTCAAAATCAATTCATAATTGATTATGAAAAATATCATATTCGCTTCAAAAATAAAAGTCATTTCAAAATCATCATATCTACTCAATGTACACGATTTCATTTCAAAATCATTTCGCCTCAATATCTCATTTCGATTTCAAAATCATTTCGAATTTCAATTTAGATTGCAACTTCATTTAACCCAATTCGTATTTAAATTCGAGATTTAAATATAAACAATTCACCTTATTGACCAGCTTGAAAATTTTAGAAAATAGTTTTAAGTAGTTTAAAAGTAGTTTAGATAATTAAAATAGTTAAAATAGTTTAATAGAAAATATTTAAATAGTTAAAAATAGTTTAATAGAAAATATTTAAATAGTTTAATCGAAAATAATTTGAATATAAAAATGGTTTATATAGTAAAACAGTTTGAAAATCAAAATAATTTCAATATTTAAAGAATATAGATTTTAAATCATTCATACTAAAATATTCATTAAAAACAATTCCAAAGTCAAACCGGTCAACTTCCCAATTTCCTACCCAAATCAATTCCAATTTCCATTTCGATCTAATCGATTCAATTCCGATTTCAACTCGAATAAATTTTGATTCCATATAAATTTCGATCCCAATAAACAAATCCCGTTCACTTTCAATTTCCAATTTCAAATCAATTTCCAATTCCAAATTAATTTCCAATTCCAATCCCAATTCCAAATGAATTTAAATTTCAATTCCAAATTAATTTAAATTCCAATTTCAAATTAATTTCCAATTTAATTCCAAATCCAATTTCAAAATATCGATTTAAACATTAAACCAAATTTACTTTCAATACCAAATTTTTGAATCCAAATTTCAATTCTAAACTCAAACCTGAAATATCATTTCATATAAATTTTCTTAGAAATATTCAAAGTTCGAATAAAAGTCCAATCTTTAAAACAAATCAACTTCCAAAAATTTATGCCGTATTTCATTTTTTTATAAAAAACTAAACTTCGATTAATTAAACAATTTCGTTTATCAAGTTTAAATTCCAACATTTCAAGCTCCAATTCAAATAATTCAATTTCCATAATTTGGATTTTATTCTTAAAATCAATTTATTTAAATAATTTCAAAACAACTTTTAAAACATTTAATTTAACCAACCCGGTGTCCGTATATAATTTTCTAACCTACAGCCAAGTGATTATTTATTTCGATTAAATGTCAGGGATGAATAAATATTACTTAAACCAATCACAGTGTCATATGCATGTATAACAGGATATATATATATAAGCAAATAAACATCCAAACATTTAAATATCAACCAATAGCATCCATCGAAATAAATCATCCAATAGTCAATACAATTCACGGCAATTTCATAGTTATCAATATCGGGAAATTTGATTTCGATTAAATCCTAATTTCAATTTACTGTCAATTTAATTTTTTAACGGTGAATTCACATGACAATTAAATTTTTATCAAACAACGACAAATAAATTCATATCACTTCATAATGTCAAATTTAACTACCATAAAGATATTCAGTACGTTGTGAGCGTTATAAAACACTCACCTTGATTTCAGTGCAGTTCCAGCGTTTTATTTCGAATAAAATTAAACGAGCGTTTAATTTTACCCGAAATTTTCTCTAGCTCCAAACGATTCCAATCCAGCTCCATAGCGTAGTGCTCGTCAAAACGAAGCCAACGCACTTCGTTTCATAATTTTCCGACCTCGTATGACACAGTTATGATAGTTCAAAGTTTGAATGAATTATTATAAACTTAATTTACACTTTTATTTATTTACAAACCCTACAGCAAAATCTGGACGTCCACTTCCTGCCCTAGATCCAGGCCGTTCCCACTGTCTTCTTCTCCCCAGGTTTTGCACGCATGCACCAAACCCATGAGCCGCCCTAAACCCTAATACACACACCACCCTACGAGCATCTCCACGCAGATCAGGCACCACCATTTGAAGCGCCACCCACCACTCCATGCTCAGCCAGAGCATTGTTGAACTCGGCCTCCCCAAGACGTGGGGATTCGTGCACGAACGACAGGCCCACGCGGCCCCCTAGCGACCACCACACTGCTCCAAATCCAATCTCCACCGTTGATTAGCTAGATCTCCTCGCCCTCTTCGAGTTTGCAGTTGATGACTTTTACTAATTGTTCACGGATTGGAAGTAATCGAGGGAAGAATGAAACTAATTTCTGGCCATTTAAAATGATAATGGCGGTTGAGTGAAGAAACCCTAGGGTTTAGTTTATTTTGCAAAAAAGAAAAAATATGAAGTGCTTTTATAGAAAAATACGCGACACTATTCATCCGAAATTTTTCGAACTCCAAACAAAGCGTGCCGACTGGCGTTTCTAAGGTTTACCCCATGTTCCGAACGCAATGGAATATGTTTCGGAGGCTAATTCGGTCCTCCGTGCGAGTTACGGAGAAAAACGATCAGTTTAAATTAAACCGATTTCGATGCGTTTTGGCTTGCCCCGGACAAACGGTAACTCCGATTGACACGAAATTTGAAACCATACAATAATATCACATTACGGATCCGATGAAACTGGTTTCGTCGAAATCCGAGACGTTTTGAAAAATGACTATTTTCTCTCGCCGAATTAATATTAAAAACAATTCGATGCGTTTCGAGCTGCCACGGTCAAATGATAACTCCGATTGCTACGAAAATTGAAATCCGATAATAACAAACTATTACGGATCCAATGGAACTAGTTTCGTTCAATTCTGAGACTCTTCGAAAAATGGCTATTTTTCAGTCGATAATTAAATATTAAAATATTCAATTTTCACAAATTAACTTTAAATTCAATTTTAAAAGTTCTATAACATTACTATACTCCAATATGATAAGATAAAATTTTACAAATCATTTTCAATCATATTCAACTCGATTTTCAATTATTTTTGAAATTTAACTTATTAAATTATCGATTTAATTGTCTAATTAAATCCAATATTCAAAAAATAATTTATTCGACTGTTTAATTTCAATTTAAAATTCCCAATTTTAAATTATTAACTTTTAAATCAAATTTCAATTGTTCACAAATTCCATTTTTAATTTCACAGTAATTAACAATCTTTTACAATGCAATTTTCCATTATAAATCCAATATAAAAGATTATATTAGCAATTATATTGTAATTCAAATTCAAGTTATTTAATTCCAAATGAATTTTTTTATTTCGATTTACACTTTCATTATTGAATCAACCATTTACTTATACATTATTATCAATAGTTTATAATTCATTTACTTTCATTTTCTTCAACTATCATCTTATTTAAATTCACAGTAATATTAAATTACATTCATTTACGTTGATTTCCATATTATAACTTCAATATTAAATGTAACATTTTATTTATTTCGTTGCTTACAATCAAATTCAATTCAATTCAATTACTTGTTACATTCAAATTTAAATCTTTACTTACGTTCAATTACAAGTTAACATCTTTATTTAATTTACAAATAAGTTATTTCAGAATTCAGTTTTGTATTTTAACTTGTAATTCACATTTAACAACACAAAATTTTATTTCCTTCGGATTTTTATCAAAATTTTCATTTTAATTCGTATTTTTAAAGTGTTAAAAATACGGGTTGTTACATTGCTTTTCGGTGGCATTTATGAAAACGCAATAAAAAGTCCTGAATTTAATCTCACCATTTGTAACGGCGCCCTGTAAAACGCTACTACAAGTTATGGTAGCATTTTGTGTGCTACTATATCCATTTTTTGGTGTAGGGAGAAAGAAAAACACCTTTTATTACGAACGAGAGTTGACTAAAGAGTAAATAATTTACAATAAATTATAAAATTGCCTCTATGGCATACCCCTAACTCTATCATATACTACATACCAATGAACTTTCTATAAAAACTGACATGATTGATGTGCATTGGCGTAAGTTGGATACTATAATCTATGTTGACAAATCAAAAGAATTTAATTTGTTGTACAGCAGAACATGCCACGTTGAAAAAATTGTTCGATAATGGAACAAAAGATAAAAAAAAAAGTAATTTTGTTGAAGATGAAAGAACTTGGTCAATCAACTACAACAAATTTTGCTGAACTGAAATATATCAAACCCAACGATCGGCCAAATGGTGCAAAATTAAAAAATTTAAAGCAAAAGATCAAAAAGGTTTAAATAGCACAAAGCGTAATCCGTTTGCTTTTGAGTACATTCAATAGAGGATTTTAGGCTCAAGGAAAAAGTTGTAGAAAAATTTAGTTTTAAGGACAAGAAGTTTGCTTTTTAGGCTGAAGGACACTTTTTATTGTAAATCACAGAATGATAGTTTTAACTATCATTTTATGTTTACACTAAAAAGTGTCCTTCAAACTAAAAAACAAACTTGTTGTCCCTAAGACTAACTTTTTTTTGCAACTTTTTCCCTGTGCCTATTTTCCTGTATTATTTTGGTATTGTGAATATATGGATGAACGCAATCATAGTCTAGTATGGTGATGCAGCGCAACCCTTATTTTGGCCAAGGCATGAGTCGTATATGACTTATGATGAGTCGTAGGTGATGAGTCGAAAACGACTTAAGACTTATGATGAGTCGTAGGTTATGAGTCGTATATGACTTATGATGAGTCGTAGGTGATGAGTCGTATATGACTTATGATGAGTCGTAGGTGATGAGTCGAAAACGACTTAAGACTTATGATGAGTCGTAGGTGATGAGTCGACTTAAGACTTATGATGAGTCGTAGGTAATGAGTCATATATGACTTATGATGAGTCGAAGGTGATGAGTCGAAGACGACTTATGATGAGTCGAAGGTGATGAGTCGAAGACGACTTATGACTTAGAAATTTTTCTGGATATGTGTTGTAGCCTATAAATAGGCAAGTTGTGTCATTTTGTAAGGTTGTTGAATATTGAATAAAATTCTCTTTTGTTAGCTTTGTGCTTTCAATTTCAATTGGTAGTCGAGTGTATCTCCTATCTCCACTTATGTCATTCGAGTACGCTCGAATCATCGTTTGCTGAAGCCGATTCACGGAATCTTGTGCGCAAGATCAACGTTGAAGAATCGTAGATCTCTTTCCCGGTATCTTCGGATCAACGAGTCAGAGATAGCTAGAGTTCGGTATCTTCGGATCAACGAGTTCGAGCATTTCAGTATCCATCAATCCACAGATTGCTACTTTCGTCGATTGAAGATCGTTTTGATTTATCCGCTGCGTCAGTTTGGTATCAGAGCTTGTTTTAGCCAATCATAGCTAAATCGAGTCTTGGAGCCGAGAATTTGAAGTGTTGAGGTTGTGTTCATCGTGTTCATCATATTTTGCAACAAAGTTGGAGTTTTCGATCCATTTCATTTTGGATCAAAGTTCGAAAGGTGTTTGAAACTTGAAGTGTGAATTTGTTGAAGTGTTTGGGGAAGTATTCAATCATGCCGCCAAGACGAGTTCAACGTCATCGCAATATTAATGCTTTGTACGGAAGAGAAGAGGCCGACGAAATGGAGCAACGAATCAACGAGAATTTCAATGAGAAGCTTACGGAAGGGATTGGTCGATTAGAGAGAATGATGCTTGAAATGAGTCAAAATCAGAGAAGGGTTTCACCTGAATCGAGCCATGGAAGAAGTAGAGTTTCACCACATTCTAATCGGGAGAGAAGTGTTGATAGTGATCATAGAAGCGTGGATCGAGATTGTGATAGAAATGTTGATGATCGAGGTCGTGATAGAAATGTGACTGATCGAGATCGGAGGAATGTGGATCGTAGGAATGTTGGTGGAAGAAATGGTGGTGGTAGAGATGTTGGTGGTCAGGATCGACATCGATATACATCGGATTGTGAAGAAGAGTATGATGGTGGTAGTGTTCATGGACGAGGACGTGGACAAGGAAGGAATCAGTCGGAGTACGATCACAAGTGGGAATCTGGGATGAAGACAGAAATTCCAGAATTCAAAGGTGGTATGCAGGCTGAGGAGTTTTTGGATTGGATGGCTAATGTTGAAGAAATTTTTGATTTCAAAGAAGTTCCAGAACGTCGTAGAGTGAAGTTGGTTGCTACAAGGTTGAGGGGTAGAGCTTTGGCATGGTGGCAGCAAACTAAACTTACACGTGAACGAATGGGGAAGTCAAAAGTTGAATCTTGGGAGAAGATGAAGAAATTGATGAAAGCAACGTTCTTACCTTACAATTATCAATCTCTGATGTATCAACGTTTGCAGAACTTGAGGCAGGGCACAAAGACTGTTAATGATTACGCAGATGAGTTTTATCAGCTTATCGCAAGGAATGATATTATGGAAACGGAAGAACAACTGACATCTAGATTCATTGGGGGATTGAGAATGCAGATCCAGGATATGGTAAACATGTTTGATCCAAGATCTGTGGCAGAGGCACATCAAAAAGCGTTGGCTTGGGAGAAACAGGGAAGACGAGGTGGTGGTATGTTTACCAATTCTAACAATCAAGCGAAGGGTGTTAATGGAAGTTCTAATGTTTCAAAAGTTGTTGCAAAACCAGTTGTAAAGGAGGTTGAGAAGGCGAAGGTTAACAACAGTTTCAAATGTTACAATTGTCAGGAGATGGGTCATAAAAGCAACGAATGTCCGAAGCCGAAGAAGAGAACCATGGTGATAGAAGTTGAGGAGGAAGATGAGGAAGAAGCTGAATGCTCTAATTCTTTACCAGTTGAGGAGGAAGACTTACTGTCGGGAGATGACGGGTACGCATTGATGATGAGGAGAAGTTGTTTAACACCGAAGCAAGAGGAGGAAAGTAGTTGGTTGAGGAACAATATCTTTCAATCTACATGCACTATTCTGGGAAGAGTTTGTAAATTTGTTATTGATGCTGGGAGTTGCGATAATATTATCTCTACAGAAGCGGTGAAGAAGTTGGAGTTGAAAACCGAGAAACATCCTAAACCGTACAAGTTAGCTTGGTTGAGGAAGGGTGGTGAAGTGAAAGTTGGACGTAGAGCTTGTGTGAAGTTTTCAATTGGGAAGAAATACAAGGATGAGGTTTGGTGTGATGTAGTAGACATGGATGTGTGTCATCTGTTGTTGGGCAGGCCATGGCAGTTTGATAGAGCAGTACAACATGATGGTCTTGCTAACAGTTACAGTTTCATGTTTGAGGGTACTAAAATCACTCTGATTCCCAAAAAACAACAACAGAAAGAGAGTAAGTTGGAGGAGATTGAAGAGTTGAAAACTTTATTATCTCTGAAGGAATTTGTTAAGGAGGTTGAAGAGGAGCCTGAAGTATACCTGTTGATTGGGCGTGAGAACAGTGAAGAGGTTGAAATTCCAGAAGAAGCGAAGCTAGTTTTGAAAGAATTTGAGGATGTATTTCCAGATGAGTTACCTAAAGAGTTACCGCCGCTGAGAGACATTCAACATCAAATTGATCTTGTTCCGGGAGTAGTATTGCCACATAGACCGCATTACCGAATGAGTCCGAAGGAGCATGAAGAATTAAGGAGGCAGGTGGAAGAATTGCTTGAGCAGGGACGTGTACAGGAAAGTTTGAGTCCATGTGCTGTGCCAGCTTTGTTGGTACCGAAGAAAGATGGGACGTGGAGGATGTGCACGGACAGTCGAGCATTGAATAAAATCACTGTACGATACAGATTTCCAATACCAAGGTTGGATGACTTGCTGGATCAGTTGAGTGGGGCTACTATCTTTTCGAAAATTGATTTGAAAAGCGGATATCATCAAATTCGGATTAGACCTGGAGACGAATGGAAGACAGCCTTCAAGACGAGAGAGGGGTTGTATGAATGGCTGGTGATGCCGTTCGGTCTTTCGAATGCACCGAGTACGTTCATGCGAGTGATGAATCAAATTTTTAGACCTTTCATTGGGAAATTTGTGGTGGTGTACTTTGACGATATTTTGATTTATAGTAGGAGTCTGGAAGAGCATGTTCAACATCTGAAGGAAGTGTTAATTATTTTACGAGAGGAACAATTTTATGCTGCAACAAAGAAATGCGTGTTCATGACGCATAGTGTTTTGTTCTTGGGGTATATTGTTTCGGAGAAGGGCATCCAGGTAGATCAGAATAAAGTTGAAGCAGTCAGGAATTGGCCACAGCCGAAGACAATTACAGAAGTGAGAAGTTTTCATGGGCTAGCGTCATTCTACCGAAGATTCATTCCACACTTCAGTAGCGTGATGGCACCGGTGACTGATTGCATGAAAGGGAAACAATTTTCTTGGACGGAGGAAGCTAGGATTGCTTTTGGGAAGATCAAGAAGTTGCTGACATCTGCACCAATTCTTGTATTACCAGATTTTCAGTTATTGTTTGAACTGCATACTGATGCGTCAAAGGTTGGAATTGGAGGGGTGTTGAGTCAGAATGGGCGTCCTATTGCATATTTCAGCGAGAAGTTGTCAGGAGCAAAGATGAGATACAGTACCTATGATGTGGAATTTTATGCTGTTGTTCAAGCAGTAAAGCACTGGCGACATTACTTATTCCAGAAAGAATTTGTTTTATACACTGATCACGAGGCGTTGAAACATTTACAAGGACAAGACAAGATTTCAGCAAGACATGCATCGTGGATTGCTTATTTGCAGCAGTTTACTTTTGTCGTTAAACACAAGTCAGGGGTAACCAATCGTGTGGCTGATGCTTTAAGCAGGAGGAGTCATTTGTTGACGACAATGAAAGTTGAAGTGACAGGTTTTGAATTATTGCCAGAATTGATTGAAGAAGATCCTTACTTTGTGAAATTTGTTGAAAAGGTAAAGGAAGGAAGCACTGATGAATTTGTGTTGGTGGATGGTTTTCTGTTTAAAGGAAATCGATTGTGCATCCCAGACTGTAGCTTGAGAATGAAGATTGTTAAAGAACTACATGAAGAAGGCCATGTAGGTAGAGATCGTACGTTGCAGTTAATTTCTCAATCTTATTTTTGGCCGTCAATGAGGAAAGAGGTAGAAAGATTTGTGGAGAGGTGTCATATTTGTCAGGTTTCGAAAGGAACAGCGACGAATGCGGGGTTATATATGCCGTTACCCGTGCCTACCAAACCATGGGTTGATATCAGCATGGATTTCGTGTTGGGATTGCCGAGAACTCAGAGGGGAAATGATTCTATATTTGTTGTGGTGGACAGGTTTTCGAAGATGGCACATTTTATAGCCTGCAAGAAGACAACGGATGCAGTTCGAGTGGCACAGTTATTCTTTAAAGAAATATATCGTTTACATGGTTTACCCGAATCTATTGTTTCTGACCGAGATACTCGATTTCTGAGTCACTTTTGGTTGAGTCTATGGAAGATGGTGGGAACGAAGTTGAAATTTAGTAGTGCATATCATCCTCAGACGGATGGACAAACTGAAGTCGTGAATAGATCGTTGGGAAATTTGTTGCGATGTCTTGTGCAGGACAATTTGAAGAGTTGGGACTTAAAGTTGTGTCAGGCAGAGTTTTCTCATAATCATGCTGTTAACCGAAGCACTGGTTACAGTCCATTTCAGATTGTTTATTCGAGCTTACCAAAGGGGCCGTTGGATTTGACGGTAGTGCCACAATCAAAGAAGACAGTTAAGAAAGCTGCTGATTTTATTGAAGGGTTGACGGAATGTCATAAAGTCGTTCAGGAACGATTGGAGAAAGCAAATGAGAAATATAAACGAGCTGCAGATTTGAAACGACGAAATGTTGAGTTTAACGAAGGAGATTTGGTTTATGCAGTATTAACAAAAGATCGTTTTCCAGTGGGCGCTTATAACAAGTTGAAAGCCAGGAAAATTGGTCCGGTGGAAGTTGTGAAACGAATCAATGAAAATGCTTATAAACTGAAGCTGCAAGATGATGTGTATACATCTGACATATTCAATGTTAAGCATCTCGTACCATATCATGGGGATGAGTTTGTTGGGGATGAAGAGTGTGCAAATTCGAGGTCGAATTTCTCTCAACCTGGGGAGGATGATGCAGCGCAACCCTTATTTTGGCCAAGGCATGAGTCGTATATGACTTATGATGAGTCGTAGGTGATGAGTCGAAAACGACTTAAGACTTATGATGAGTCGTAGGTTATGAGTCGTATATGACTTATGATGAGTCGTAGGTGATGAGTCGTATATGACTTATGATGAGTCGTAGGTGATGAGTCGAAAACGACTTAAGACTTATGATGAGTCGTAGGTGATGAGTCGTCTTAAGACTTATGATGAGTCGTAGGTGATGAGTCATATATGACTTATGATGAGTCGAAGGTGATGAGTCGAAGACGACTTATGATGAGTCGAAGGTGATGAGTCGAAGACGACCTATGACTTAGAAATTTTTCTGGATATGTGTTGTAGCCTATAAATAGGCAAGTTGTGTCATTTTGTAAGGTTGTTGAATATTGAATAAAATTCTCTTTTGTTAGCTTTGTGCTTTCAATTTCAATTGGTAGTCGAGTGTATCTCCTATCTCCACTTACGTCATTCGAGTACGCTCGAATCATCGTTTGCTGAAGCCGATTCACGGAATCTTGTGCGCAAGATCAACGTTGAAGAATCGTAGATCTCTTTCCCGGTATCTTCGGATCAACGAGTCAGAGATAGCTAGAGTTCGGTATCTTCGGATCAACGAGTTCGAGCATTTCAGTATCCATCAATCCACAGATTGCTACTTTCGTCGATTGAAGATCGTTTTGATTTATCCGCTGCGTCATATGGTGATGAAAATGTTAACTCTGAAGAGAAGAGAAACAAGCTCAATGTATACGTCAGAAACAGCTGCTCTTGTATAGTCTAATGTATTAGTCCATGAATGGGAGGTTCTCTTGACTATCCTACCAGATGATATAGCAACAACAGTTAATCTGACTGATATTATCTGAATTGAATTTGTTGTATTCAACTTATATTTTGTACTGATCATATAGTGTGATGAACTAGGTTTACCCTTATTTTGTAATGATTATATCCTTTCCCATATTTTTTGTACTACTTAAACTATGTTGTGATACTTTGTGATTTCGTAATTTGTTCAAATATAAAAAAAGTACATAAAAAAAGAACAGGAAGACACATCGTATACTACCAAACGGTAGTATGGGTTCATATAGTTCAACTAATCACAAACTCTATACTGTCGAATGAGTAAGACAAAAAGATTTATTTTTTTACTCTAAGATTGTTCAACAATATACAACCGTACGGGGTTATCACACCGTATAACTCAAAGAAGACAGGAACTCTATGCTGCTCTCTGAAACAAGATAGAAGCATGTTTTTTGTTAAGTTTTTTCATCTATTTTATACTAACGTATGGTATTATGGCGCCATTCAATTCAAAGAAGACTCTAAGTCTGTATTGCCATTTGAAACAAGGCAGAAGCATGTTTTTTTGTCAAGTTTTTTGATTGATTTTAGACTACTGTATAGCGTTATCACACCGTTCAAGTCAAAGATGGCTCTAATTCTGTTCTACCGTCAAAAACAGGATAGAAGCATGTTTTTTGCCAAGTTTTTTGGTCGATTGTATACTGATGTATGGTGTTATGGCGCCATCCAACTCAAAGGTTACACTAACTCCGCGCTGTTCTATGAACTGTAAATCAATTTTTTTACAAATCACCGTACACATGCCATTTATCAACCATCCACGTGCATCACCGTACGACATATATTCTACCAACCATCCACGTGCATCACCATACAACATTTAGTCTATCAACCATCAAAATGCATCACCATAGTTTATAGCATCAAAATAAATCAAACTACAACATATCATCTATTAATACATTAATTTGTTTAAACCAAAATACACCAAAATAGACTATCAACATCCATCCAACATAGCTCATAACATAGTTTTGTCAACACATCGTGCACTATCATACACCAAAATACAACATATAATACACAAATGAAAATGTGTTCCATCCAACATACAATAATATATAGTATACAATAAAATACAGTAGTATATATCATCTATCAATTGCCTTCACTCGTTAGTATGTTAAGTCTGGGGTCATGCTTATGCTTGGTTCTTGGCACTGCTTTCTGAGAACTCGGTTGTTTCAATGCTAATGACAAAATATGTTTAGCTTTCACATCTGTTGCACGCAACACATCTGCATTTTGCTTTATCTCAGTAATGTTTTTGTTATGTAAGCCTATAACTAGTCTCATTAAATTCTTCTACAAACTATAAATGGAAAAAATTAAAATCTATGCAAAATTAGCACTCAAAACAAAGGTATTTAACACTTACCAATTCTTCAGGATGAACATTTGAATTTACCCTATGCTTCATCTTTGGACTCTAGAAATATAAGTGAGAAATTCGATGAAACCAATTCAAGTAGACATGGCTGCAATCCCATGCTTCTGTAATAGCAGATGAACGTGAATCAACATGAAGCACATCATCTCGCCAATTCTGCTCATACCAGTGGCCGTTATCATATCGAGTTCTATATTGGTTCACATGTGATCCTCTCATCCAAGATATTGGAGTCATTAATTGGAGCTTTTGGTATATACTGAATCCGATCAAATTAACGGAGAACCCTGTCTGGATAATATGGTTCGACTATGTCAAAAATAGAACATTATACCACTGTAGGAAACGACTCTTCAATCTGGTTGTTTTCTCGAATATCCTTATACGGATCCCAACAAACCTGTGAGCATATACCAATTAACCATGAATTTTTGTACTTGAGAAAAATTATAAAATAAAGTCGTTAAACTTACATTATCACTTTTAAGTCATCTAGCTGCTCTATAATGTGGCTAGATTGTGCAGGATCACCACCAAATATATCGACTTTCCATTTTGTCAACAATGGTTCATTGGGCCGATTCATTAAGCCCCGATGTTTGTAACAGCAAAAAATGGTCATATATCCAAGCATGAATAATATATAATATTGTAATTAATGTTTAATTTGAAAGACCTATAAGGGAAAAAATAGTAAGTAAAGTGCATTGTCATCAAAAGAGCTAAATAACCACTTATCTGCTTCGCACCCGATCGAGAAGCAAACCCCAACTAACGATATAAATAATCTGGTATAGCTATTCCCCAAGCTTGACCAGTTTTATATAAAAATCGAAAACTTTTAAAACAAATATTTATATAAAGTCAAAGGTCTTCGAAATCAATCCATTTTCAAATATCAGTTCAGTTTCAAAACCATATACGATTTCAACAATCATTTTTTTCAAATTGAATATCATTCAAATCCAAAATTTCATAATTTCAAATTAATAGTTTCAAAATTTTACTTCAGTTCATATTCACATAGAGTCATATCTATATAAAATCAACTTTCTTTCTAAATCACTTTGTAAGTAACTAAGTTTTAAAACCAAAATTTCTTTTCAAAATCAAATACTTTACAAAAAATCCTTTATACATAACTGACCTTATAAGTTTTTATTTTATTTTATTATTATTATTATAAAAAAAATTCATAAACATTTCTCAAATAAATTTATAAAACTTTTCAAAACTAGATTTCATGTTTGTACATATTTAAAATTTGCCTTAAAAATCATTTTCCAAACAAATAAATGTTTATAAATCAAAATTACTTTTAAAATAAATTTGTAAAATAAATAAGCTTTTTTCTCTTCATTATTTAGGAATATTTCTTAAAACAAAATTTGATTTAAAACATTCCAAAACAAATTCCATACTTAAATAATACAAAATAGGCTTATACAATTTACTTGTCAAAATATTTAGCTTTTTAAAACTTGTTCAACTTCTATTAGTTTTTATTTTAAAATTTTCAAAACTAACTTTATATACTTTCCAAAAATTCTTAGCTTTGAAAATTAATCCTCAATTTGGAAGTGTTCGACTATTCAGAATAGTTGGAAAAATCAAATTCCAATTCAAAATTGGAATCGTCAATCAATCATCTCAACAAGATGCACAATCAATCGATCAATCAATCCCAATGCATAGGGTACAAGCATTCATAATATCATTCAATCCGAAAACTTGAGGATTGAACACCGGGTTCATTTCAAATAGATATGCATATATCTTTCGAATATCAAATCATACTTCGGGGATATTAATCAAACCAATTTCATTGAACAATCGGGTAGCAAAGCTACTAAAGTTTTATTTTCTTTGGAATCATTTTTGAAAATCGTTTTGAAGACATTTCTTATTTGAAAAATAATTTCAAATTATATTATTATATTTTTAGAATCATAAATAAATTTCAAAAACTCCCGGAATCCAACTCTCAAATTTCCAGTTTGAATAACCATTTGTTTATCTATTAACCATGTCTAGATAAACCATATTTCATATATCACTTTCAAATGGTATCCATTACTCTTTAAAACGATACAGGGGAAATTCAAATATGTATTCACTTCAAAATCCATGTTAAACATGCAGTTTCTCAATTGATTAAATATCTTTTTTCAAAGAAAAACCCAAAATTTTCCAACCATAGTCAAATGCTCAAATCAACAGTCAATAGTCGATGCTCATAAATTGGCCAAGCACGGCTCATCAATCAATAAGCGATAATATGCACATCCATATCAATCAAACAATCAATCAACAAAGGGATAACATCCAATCATCATCAACAGTCACGAATGATATTATTGGTTTATAGGTTTCATTCTTTTATATTCTATATAAAATCCAAGTTAAATTCATTTCATTTATTAATATCAAAATATTTTTATATCACAAACTAATATGCTCTCTCTTATATGTATATACACTCAGACTAATTCTAGGGTACTACTGACCCTATCTCTGATGAGTAATCCCACCAAAGCCAAGGTTCTCGCTTAACCTTCCGCTCTAATACCACATATAACGACCGAGGATTTTCAACCCTCGAAAATCGACACTAATATGTTCACTGTATAGAATGTCGAGCAATCGAGTGCCAGAAATACCAGATCATTATGGATTAAGAAGAAAAAGATAGAAGAAGAAATAGAAACAACAACACAGAATCTCACAATTGCAGCGGAACAAAATATAATATACAATAATAGATTTTATACAGAAAATTGTAACTGTTAATATACATACAAATTATCAAAATACAACCATCAACATAGAAATCTGGAAAGTTATAATAACTTATCCTTAAAAGTGCTGAATATACAGCCTACAATACACAGCGGAATATAATCAAGTACGTGTAATATGTCTCTGCCATCCAGCTCGTCTCCTGAGCTCCAAAGCATCCTAACCTGAATCTGTAATACTCGGTCTAACCCGAGCATTACAATAAAGTAACACCCGAGTTAGGCTGGAAACAAGCGTGAGTAAACACACTTAATTTGAATTACTTAAGTTATCAAAATCCTTCGAAAAACAAAGGTAACTCGTAAGACCACGTCACACATAAATACAATGAGTTTTTCACTTACGATAACCAAAACACTTTTTTATAGAAAATCCAGTGATATTATAATAGTGTCTAAGTACAATATTTAATAGCCGAATTTGTTACATTAATTAAATTCCAGTATACTAAACTCTATAATCAAAACCATAAAGGTTCATAGTGGTTATTGGATCGAAGTGGTTTCGGATAATGCTGATATCCAATCTCGGTCTCTTCGACTCAAAACGGTAAATTTGAAAAGGTCAAGTTGTTTAAAATAAACAATTCTACAATCAGGGTGTTAATATTTACATATGAAAATTCATTTCATATGTTTACTTTATCATGACCAGTCCATCGAAATTTATTTGCTTGTAATCGTTACAATTTCTGAAATCGGTATAGTGATCAGTACACGTTGATTTACTTTTAAATAAAAACGTGTCAACATTTTATTCTAACCTCTTTAATTTGTTTTGGTTTCTTAATGGCACAGACAAAAATAATTGAAATCAATATCCAAGGGAACTATCAGTCAATATAGATCATTATCTCAATCAACGATTTATAATTGATATTAAATCAGTTTACAATTCAGAATTTAATTGGGTTTTAACTTAACTGAGCCGAGTTACTCTTAAATCCAGATTTATTTGTTATCAAAGAAGTTAATTTAAAATAATTTATTTTTAGTTAATTATAAATTTAAACAGTTCATTAAATAAATAATTAATTAATTAACACGTAAAATAAATTAAATAATAAATTACTTATTTATTCACTTTCAATCGTTAAATCATTAAATTTTTACATTACTAAAAAACTTGACCCGACGCAAAAATCTGCGCATCGTTTGGATTTAAAATGGAGTAGAAATATTGTTTTAAAACTTAGACTTTTAACTAAAATAGTTAATTTAAATTTCAAAAAAAAAACAAACTAGCCCAAAACTAAAACTCACGGCCCAACAAAATCAAAACTGGCCCATACTTATTCTATTTCTTCTCTTCTCCCAAACTTCCTTTCTCTCCTCTTTCATTTGCACAAAGACAAGTGTGCATGTATGTGTGCACATACACACCACGTCCAGACAATCGTTCCTACCGCCGACCATCTCCACACGTCACTCTCCACCACCACACACGTTCGACCACTAGAAAACCCTGAAAAATCCTTTGTTCGAAAACCGAACTGCTCGACCAAAAGTAGAACCAAACCCATGCTCAACAATACGCCTCACCACATCACCCACGATCGTCGTTCACCACCAAATTTCACCCACATGCTCGCCATCAACTTTCTCACCTTTTCCCCTTTGGCCGCAAAGTCCCCATCCCCTCCTCCTCATCGCTATTGTCTCGAAGCCGAACCCAAACCTAACCCAACCCTAAAACCACCTCGTCTAGCCTCCACATTCCCTTAAAAATCACCGTAGTATTTTTCTCACATGCGCCACCCCTTGAACCTCCTCCACGACCAGCCATTTGCCTCGAAATCAACTCGATCACCTCAATTTGCCGTTTTCCCCAATACAGATCAACTCTCAATTCCTCCTTCCAAACTTCACTGCAAATCCTCAAATCACTCTTAAAAATCCAGTTTTTCCACAACAATCATCACTATATAATCCATTTATAAAATTACGAAGGTTGATTTTTGACCAAATTAAACCCACTCACGGTTATATGTCGTTTTCTCCTTTTCTGCATGATAGAATTGAATAAAATAAATTTTAACATAATCTATACTCGAAAAAAAGCACTTTTTGTTTTGAAATCAAGACTTAAAACTAACTGGATGGTGAGATAATGATTTTTGAAGTTAAGGTTTAGAATGTTTTTTAAATAAAAAAACAAAGAACAAGGAGCTATTGTGGAAGAAGTACAGTGTTATGGTGTAGTACAAATAGACATATGCATATTCACATAACTTGACATATATTCATCACAGTATACAAAAATATATGAGTAGGAACCAGTAACAAAATAGAGTGTTTTGCTCACTTGTTTCTATAGAGATGAACACTGCAGCCTTGAGTATTCCCTACTTCAACTTTTAACACTTAATTTGATCATTGTTTGTTTAATGGCAGGTTCTTTTGTTTCTTTTTTTTATACGTGAACATCCAAAACCAATGAACAACCCAAGGCATTTATAAAGATGGGAAGGGAGCCATTTAGACACAAAAGGGTTGAAGTCGTTTTGTACAGGTTTCACATTTTCTTCTTTATTTTTTATTTTTATTTTTGATTTGATTTTAGAGTTGATTTAATATTATGGGATGGTTGGATATTTTATGCTGATTTGAAATATTGTATGTTGATTAGATTTTTGTGTGTGCTTGATAACAAGTTTTGTATGCTTGATTTAATGTCTTGCCATGATGAGGCTTCCATGTATATGTATATGTATATAGCTTACATGTATATTTTTATACCATATACATATTTATTTTGTCATAATTTACATATACATATACATAGATATATACATATATATTTATATAGATTTACATATTCACTATTTTATATAAACATATATACATATACATATACTTATGTATATTTTGTCATCATATACATTTTTACCTATTAACTTTAGATATATATACATATTCATAAATACACTTAGATTTACACATGTTTACATATATATATATATTCATAAATTTGAAATTTGTCATTATGAAGTTCATACATTCATGTATATATATTTATTTACATATACAATATTTTTTTAAACATATATACATATATATAAACTTATATATACTTTTAAACATCATAATGCTTGTATATATATATACATACATATATGATATTCTATCCTAAATTTTAATGGTGGAGTTTATATACATATATCTATAAAATTTATCATATGTAGAAATTTATATTTTAAAATTTTATATAGTTTTCAAAATTAATAGATTCAAATATCCCAATATTAGAGAATTTATTCATTCGACTTATAAAAATTAATATATTCCAATATTTAAAATTAGTTAATCATTTTTTTCTCATATAGAATTTTGTTATTCAAAATTTTATCTAAGTTCATAACTAATAAATTACATTAATAAATCATTAAATTTTATTTTTAACCATTTTAATTCAAAAATTATATTAAATTTAATAATTTGGAATAGTTAAAATTGTGGGTCGTTACACTAAAACACTATCTACAGACTATGAGACGGTCCCGATCCTCGACGGGAACTCGAGCCATTGTCGCAACCTCAAAAAAGGTTAAGCATAGCGGTTAAGTACCCAATATCACGACTTTGGCACTATAGCCCGATTCTCCTCTCTCGCTGGTTGGTGCAGATCCCCTGGAGCACAGTCTGGACCTGCCAAATGGCGACTAGCTGGGACTCTGATATCCCTTGCTGCCTTGTCCCTACACCGCCTCCTGTTGTGGCTGTTGCTAGCTCTGCTGCTGCGGCTGGTGGAATATGAATTCCCGTCTTCCTAAGGGAGGTTCTATCATTGGCAGATGGGATCTTCATTTGGGCAATCTCCATACTAAGATTCAACCCATATCGCCTGAAGATGAGAGTGAATAGGTGACAATACAAAAAGTAACTCCGCGGGGTGCCAACTCACTGATCAAAAAATTGAATCATAAGAGTACATGCTCAATTAATGGCTACACCACCCATAATTGCATAGGTGGCCTTCTGCACCCAAGGACAAATCTGATCCTAGCTTACCGTCTTAGGGACGATGTTGTCCTAAATAATCCACATAATAAGACGGGTAGTCGGGCGTAGATTGTCCGTCCTTCAAACACCGACATCCTGAAAAAAGATCCACTGTAAGATCTCCAGATCGGTCATGTGACGACCCACATTTCAGAAGGTTTAAATCGATAATAATCCATACATGTCCAAATTAAACAATTTGGAACGTAGATAATCAACGGGGTTAATTAAGAAAAATAAGAAAAGAAGAAAAAAAACAAACACAAAATCTCACATCGGAACGATAAAATATAATAATCAAATAAACAGTTTATGAACCTGTTTGTAACGATCGCGATTTTTCGACGCTCGAAAGTTGACATTAATACGTCCATTGTATCGAATGCCGCGCAATCGAATGCCGGAAAACCGAACCATTAGGGTTAAAAAGAAGAGGTAGAAGAAGACAAAAGAAAAGAAAGAACAGAAAACAGAAACAAAAACAACATCAGAATCTCACATTCGCAGCGGAATAATATATAATAGATGAATCAATAATCTTTACAACAAAAGACTATATCAGTTTATACATACATCAATCAGAGTCAATATACAACCCAATACAACAATGGACAGTTATATAAACTTGTCCTCACACAGAATACACAGCGGAATAAATAAACAAGTACGGGAGTACGCCTCGCCATCCAGCTCATCTCCAAAGCTCCAGAATATCCAGAATATCTTGATAACATAACTCTAGGCTGCCCGTGTGGAAAATTATGGGCACCCAGAGTTTAGAAAGGGAACAATAAACTCCGAGTTAGTCATGGTGACTGGTGTGAGATCGTAAAACAGTTATTTTCACAAAGAAAATAAAACAAATTCGCAATGCTATTGGAAAATGAAACTACCATAAGGCCTCCCGCCACACACACAATGCAAACGCAGAATTGGAGGAGATTTCCCCTTATGATAGTCAAAAATGCTTACTACGCAAAATCAGTTGATATTATTATTAATGTCTAGTGTGGAAAACATTTCGAAAGTATAATATCAATCTTAGCCAACATACAACCATTATTGTATGCCTACTATAGCTACTACGTTCAATAGCAGGTTACCGCCACATTCCATAGCAGGTAATACAACTAAAACAGTACAGGGTTCGTATTATTTCTTTGGATTTCCAATAAATGGTCAGGCAAAGGAACTTCCTTACACCGAAATGGATACGCCTCTGGAAAGACGCCCCGGATCCTAACCGGATCTCTGCAAACACAAGGCCGATGCTACCTCACGCTTTAACCAAGTTGTAACTAGGTAACTAACACACGAGCTATGTCATCCCCCAGTCGTTACTGACCTTTATCTAAGGATCCTCAATCACAAAGCAACAACCACAAAGTATAATCAACATAGGTAAAATATCTGGACTCCATACCATGATATCACCTTTTATCCAGAAGGAAATGACATACCCTAGGGGCGCTACCCCTAAAATTCTTTGCCGCAACATTCCTGTTTCAACCATTACCGGGTTGTGAGGCTCGACGAAGTCTCATCCACAAAGCTACGATTTTTCACAAAGCCACGCTTTTTCACAAAGCCACGCTTTGATCAATAATTGATCAACAACACTTCGTATGTCACATTACCAAATTGGGAATGTATCACTAGTAACCATCAACTACATAGCCTCTGAGCTCGTACGTCTCATAGAAGGGTGTTAAGCTAAGAGAATAAATTCTCCACCACCAACAGAAATGTATTTGATAGAAACCAGCTTTACATCTCAAAGTGTAACGTCAGACATACATCCATACAAGTCCGTTCCGGGATCGAACGGAACCGAAGGCACTTCCAAAGAAGCCCTTGCAATCCGGATATTCACTAATCACGTCCGGACTTCCCATCACAAAAAGAGTGATATAAATCTCTATACCGGAGCAACTCGGTGCAGAGACATTCGACAGGTTGTCCTTTCATTTTCGAAAATATCCGGTCTTCACCACCGGTCTTCAATACGATCCATATCGTCGTATCACTAATTCGGAATGGGTTATATGACACAAAGGTCTTTTCCTGGCTAACCCGAATAGTGAGCGTTTGTTTTAAAAAAAACAAATTCAAGTGCCATTTCAGAGGCAAATATTGATAGTCGGTTATTTAACTATCAACGACATTCACAACAATCAACCAATTTAAATAATTTTTCCCAAATTATTAAATTTCAAATATCTTCCCGATATATGGTTTACACTTCAACCATTTGAAAACAAATTTCAAATCACATTCATTTAAACCAATTAAATAAATCATTATCGATTTATTTCAAATTTACATCCCAAATCTGTAAATTTATTTCCACACTTCATCACTTTGAAAACCAATTTCAAATCATATTTTTCCACACTTTAAAAATAAATCAATGTTTATTTTTATAACAAATTTCCCTTTCCTTTATAAATTCCATCGTGAATGTAAATTTCCAAATATCCACTTATATACGATTTTCAAATCGATTTCTCAAATATTCACTTCCAATTTCAAATCAATTTTTTTCCAATTGATTCCCAAATTTATTTCAAACCCAAATTGATTTTCCATACATTTATTTCAAACACCAAATCAATTACAAATTGATTTCAAAATTTACTTCACACCAAATCAATTACAAATTGATTTCAAAATTCATTTCAATCACCAAATCGATTCCAAATCGATTTCGAATTTATTTCCAATTACCAAATCATTTTACAAATCGATTTCCAATTTATTTCAACACAAATCAATTTTTCATTCAACTTCAAATAAATTTCCATATCAATTTCCCAAAGATTTATTTTCAAATACCAAATCAATTATCAATTGGATTTCTAGAACTTATCACCTTTTTAAAATAAAATCCTTTATCTCTTCCAAACCATTTAAAATACCATTTTTAATAAATTCTTCCACTTTCGAATAATACTATTCAAATCCATTAATAAAATCTTTTCACCATACTTTGGAAATAATTCGATAAAATTACCAAAATCAACTTTTTACTTTTAAATTCCTTCTTTTAAATTCACCAAATTCTTTCAAAAGAATTTACTTAAAATTTCATACTTTAATTTCAAAAATCCAATTTTATTTATTTCTGGTATCCAACGATACCAAAAATACATCCGGCTAAATTATAGTCTTCAACACATCCAATCACAAATATAATCATCCACAGATTATAAATAATTCATCACACAACATACGAAATAAATTCATACAACATATGAAACAATTCAAATGTTTTGAGGAATCTTGTTGGATCCCTCCAACCTGTTTCCCTGCATCCACAGATGTTAGCACAATTCCAATTCCACTTCGAGGTGGAATATTGCGGTATATGGGACTTATAAAATATCAATCCGCTATTATGCGGCGCAATAGGGTCTCATCCGCTATATAATGCGGGAAATATCAACAACTCCAATATACATATTCCAATATATATATATTGCTATATACTACTATATATACTATCACATCCAAATAGCAATCAATCAATAACTGCAAATCCAACTTTCAATTTAAGTGAGAAGATCTCACCTTAGCTTTAATTTGCAATCCATTTTCATTTCGACCATTTCTTTAAGGTTCCAGACCTTATAACAAACATTATACGTTTTATTAATATTCAAATAGATCGAACAAATTAATTACTGTTCAATAGTTTTAATTTTTTAACTAACTTTCTTTTTAACAAATCCTAAAATTGTTATATACATTGATTAATCAAATTAAACACCTCAATGTATTAATTAAAATTTTTACAGTAAGTTAAATATTGGTATATATAATTTTTTTCTGTAAAACCAAACAAACTTTTTTTTTTCTACTTTAAACTTTACACATTTTATTAAAACAGAATTTCTTTCCCTTACTGTAATTATATTCCACTGTATATTTTTATATGGATATATTCATATTTACATATTTATTTTAATCTGAAGAAAAAAAATGAATTATACCTCACTGTAAATTTCAAAAACCCATATCGTCGAACTATCTTCCTTCCCAAAGAGGCCAGCTGCACACGAAATGTCGAAGAACCCATCCTCCTCGAAAACTCCTCCGCGACCTTGACGTCACCACAACGCGGCCATCGACCATCAAGCCCACCATCAGTTCACGCACACGAGATGACGTGCCCCTCTCCCCCATGCCGAGATTGGAGCCACGCTCGATCGAAACTCCCCTGACGCGAGCGACGCTTCGCTACCCCAATCGACTTCGCCAAAATCGTGCTCGATGACGAAGCCCATTTCCAAATCGTGACGCGTGATGCGCCGCTTCCCCTCATCACCACGTCGTTTTCGCTTGGTACCTTGCTCGCACTGGCCTCGCGAGATTCGAGTCGGCAGTGATTTATGTTCGAACTGTTTTTGAATGTAAGGGAGTTCGAATTAATTTGAACTGGAACGAGAGGTAGCGGCCATGATTTTGTGGCCATTAATTTTGATTTCGAACGAAAGATAGTTGTTCTTTTCTCGTGTATTTTTAACAGAGAAGGAAGGGTACGAAGGAGACAAAAAGGACGTGATATTAAATTTGAGATGAAAGGTTGCGTGACTGCACAAGCTTGCTACAGTGTCAACGAAATGAAAGAAATTCAACTGTGGTTGGACTAATACAAATATCCAATTTAAATTCAAATTGTTCCGATAAAGTCAACTAAAAATTTTGACTTCCTATCGAGGTGTGCCGCTAGGCGTTTATAATGTTATACGCCTATTCCGAACGCAATGGAAAAGGTTCCGAGTCCAAATTCGATCGTATGGAGAAGATAGCTTTTTGGACCAGTTATTAAATTAAATTTCCGATTTAATTTCAGCGCGTTTGCTTATCGTACGGCCAAATGATCACTCCAAACATTACGAAAATTGAAATTCGATAATAATACAATATTACGGATCCAATGAAACTGGTTTCGTCGAATTCCGAGACTGTGCCCCGAAACGCTATTTTTAAATTCAATTTAAACGATATAAATTCAAAACTGAACAAAACAGTTTCAAATTCAATTCTGAAAGTTCCAGTACCTTCAGAATTATCAATATAGATTTTCCAAGCCTCCAGATTATTTTTAATCAGCTTAAAACTGAAGATTCAAATTTTTACCCAATTGCAACAATTAAATTTACTAATTAAATTCCCAATTTCATATTTACATTTGAAATTCATGTTAAACCATCATTCAAATATTTAAAATCAATTAAATATTATATTTCAAATGTCCAAAAATTCAGGGTCGTTACAATCTTCCCCCCTTAAAAGAATTTCGTCCCGAAATTACAAGTAAAGAAGAATGATCCAATCCCCGTTTATCATTTTCCCAAAACCAAACAATTTTATCAAATTCTCAACAAATCTTTTTATTAAAGATTCGTTAACACTTCAATTAACTTTCCAAACACTTTCATAGTTTCAAACAACTTTGTTTTACTTCACAATTCAAATTCAAATTTAAATTCAAATTTCAAATTATCCAAAATTTCTCAAAAATTTTCTAACTCCCTAAATTTTCGAAAAATTTCGCCAGTGTCTCCTTTGCGCGGCTAACTCAGTACGACTACAAAATGTCCATACGGACTCCCAAATTCCAATAGAAAACAAAATGCCAAGTGGCAAAATCAAAACCAGTCAAATTTCATACTGAAATTCAAATACATACCTTTTCTTAAGAAATTCAAATTCATCTTCGAAATCAAATCTAATCCCATTTTCCCTAGCCTTTACAATTCCTGTATACTTTACTCAACAACAATATCCAAATTTACTCATTGGATTCCAAATATCCATTTACTTAAGAATTTCATTCTTTATTCCTTAAGTTCAATACAAGCATCTACATACTTCTTATATTCAATTTTCACTTCACAAATAAAGTTATATATTCATTTCCATTCTACTTTGCATTTCAATCCCATTTGAATTCAATTTACAATTTCAATTCTATTTGAATTCATTTCAAATCTTAATACTTTTATTTCCAAAAATTTCAAAAATTTTCTAACTCCCAAAATTTTCGGAAAATTTTGGCGGAGTCTCCTTTATACGGAGGAGCTTTTGCAATTTGACAAAAAGTATAAATATATATACATCGACCCACTCGGTCGGAAAAGCTGAAAAACAGTTCATATTTTCTATTTTGTATTGCGTAGGCGTACCTTATTAGCATTTCTAAGCAAAGCGGTTATTTTTAAGCATTTGCGCAACCCAAAATGCAGCCAAACGGCTCCCAAAACATATACTTACTCAATTTAAACAGATAAGTGACAAATATAGGAAATCTATTAACATTTCATTTAGTTTCAATAGCAAACACATAAGATCAGAACTCGTTGCTAGGCCCTGAACCATTTCTTTCCTGTCATGAACTTCAACTCCACGAGGATGGAAATAATTCAACTTTAGAGATGTCATTATATGATACATTTTGCAATGTACCTACAGAAAAGGACCACAGTTGTATTTTTCACTTGTTTTAATTCCAATTCGTAGAATTTAACAAAAAACAATATTTGCTTGTACGCATATAGACAGCGGTCCCTATCATAAAAGAAAATACATATAATTTCCTAAGACTAATGGAACATCTTATGTACTCCTTAAACTCCAAAAATGCAAAAGGATTATACTAAACAGAGTCATGTAGTCTATTATTTACCATAACACATAAGCAAAGTACCTATATCGTCTTCAGCTCTTATCCAATAGTAAACATGAGAAGCTGATCAGCAATAAAACCAACTGCAAGCTTTGGTTTTTCTTAACTTAAAGCACATCCATACAACATTGACTTTGCATGATATTTTAGAAGCTTTAACTTTTGACTTATGTCATCTAAAGATAGAAACCAATTGCCCGTTTCTCTAACTTGACCCTCTACAGCACAAGCTGGACAAAAAAAAAGAGTGGACAAATCCTAATTTGAAATGCATCAAACAATATACCTATTGACCATAGTTTGCTCCAATGAAGTTCACATGCTGTTAAAACTTAAAGGGGAAAAACATAGATAACATCAAGAATGTTCAATATTTCAGAATGTATGGTTGTACCTTCATAATTGATCTTTATATGATATTGTAATATACAATTATAGACACCAAGATTATGCTGCTATATTCCACTATTAAAACTGGATACAATACATCTAACCTAAATCATGGCCTAAATTGGATAAATAATAATAATTCAATTCATTGTAGAAAATCAATCGTAATTTATATTAGAACAAGTTGTTAAGCTCAATTTATATTCCAACCTTATAGAAAGCAAGTTAAATCAAATCTTATAGCAAGTGAAAATATATCAAATCTTACTGGCATCTCATTTCAATATATAAAACTCATGTATAAATTCACATTACCAATTTCATTCCATCAATGAATTTTATTTTCAAATATTTTTCTGGAATTCTATTTCAAATTATAAATCACACTTACAATTTACATTTACAAATTTCATTCGTATATGGATTTATTTCTTATACTTTCAATTAGCATTTATAAATTTCATTTGTCAAATGAATTTATCGCTAAATCTTTGGTTATTATTTTATTTCTTATTCAATTTCCATATAACAATGATAATAATTCAATATTATCACTTTCTAACAACCAAGCATCCATATACCATAATAATCTATAGAAAAATCATTTCTTTTCTCTACAGAAATAGTTTTGGGCAAAATTATTTCATTTACCCTATTTTAAAACAATACGGTGTCAGTTTATCGATTACAGTTGGCCACCCTGCACCGAGAAGAATCTATAAACAATCAACGATAAGTCAACACAATACAAAATAAATTTGTATTCACTAACAAATACGCGCTCATATCTATTATTACACTCACACTCATTCTAGAATACTACTGACTCTATCTCTAATGAGTAACACCCAACAGAGCCAGGGTTGTCGCTTAACCAACAGCTCTGATACCACATGTAACGATCATGATTTTTCGACGCTCGAAAGTCGACATTAATACGTCCACTATATCGAATGTTGCGCAATCGAATGCTGGAAAACCGAACCATTAGGGTTAAAAAGAAGAGGTAGAAGAAGACAAAAGAAAAGAAAGAAAAGAAAACAGAAACAGAAACAACATCAGAATCTCACATTCGCAGCGGAACAATATATAATAGATTAATCAATAATCTTTACAACAAAAGACTATATCAGTTTATACATACATCAATCAGAGTTAATATACAACTCAATACAACAATGGACAGTTATATAAACTTGTCCTCACACAGAATACACAGTGGAATAAATAAACAAGTACGGGAGTACGCCTCGCCATCCAACTCATCTCCAAAGCTGTAGAATATCCAAAATATCCTGATAACATAACTCTAGGCTGCCCGTGTGGAAAATTATGGGCACCCAGAGTTTAGAAAGGAAACAATAAACTCCGAGTCAGTCATGGTGACTTGTGTGAGATCATAAAACAGTTATTTTCACAAAGAAAATAAAACAAATTCGCAATTCTATTGGAAGATGAAACTACCATAAGGCCTCCCGCCACACACACAATGCAAACGCAGAATTGGAGGAGATTTCCCCTTATGATAGTCAAAAATGCTTACTACGCAAAATCAGTTGATATTATTATTAATGTCTAGTGTGGAAAACATTTCGAAAGTATAATATCAATCTTAGCCAACATACAACCATTATTGTATGCCTACTATAGCTACTACGTTCAATAGCAGGTTACCGCCACATTCCATAGCAGTTAATACAACTAAAACCATACAGGGTTCGTATTGTTTCTTTGGATTTCCAACAAATGGTCAGACAAAGGAACTTTCTTACACCAAAATGAAAACGCCTCTGGAAAGACGCCTCGGATCCTAACCGGATCTCTGCAAACACAAGACCGACGCTACCTCACGCTTTAACCAAGCTGTAACTAGGTAACTAACACACGAGCTATGTCATCCCCCGGTCGTTACCGACCTTTATCTGAGGATCCTCAATCACAAAGCAACAACCACAAAGTATAATCAACATAGGTAAAATATTTGGGCTCCATACCATGATATCACCTTTTATCCAGAAGGAAATGACATACCCTAGGGGCGCTACCCCTAAAAATCTTTGCCGCAACATTCCTGTTTCGACCATTACCGGGTTGTGAGGCTCGACGAAGTCTCGTCCACAAAGCTACGCTTTTTAACAAAGCCACGCTTTTTCACAAAGCCATGCTTTTTCACAAAGCCACGCTTTGATCAACAATTGATCAACAGCACTTCGTACGTCACATTACCAAATTGGGAATGTATCACTAGTAACCATCAACTACATAACCTTTGAGCTCGTACGTCTCAGAAAAGGGTGTTAGGCTAAGAAAATAAATTCTCCGCCACCAACAGAAATGTATTTGATAGAAACCAGCTTTACATCTCAAAGTGTAACGTCAGACATACATCCATACAAGTCCGTTTCGGGATCGAACGGAACCGAAGGCACTTCCAAAGAAGCCCTTGTAATCCGGATATTCACTAATCACGTCCGGACTTCCCATCACAAAAAGAGTGATATAAATCTCTATACCGGAGCAACTCGGTGCAGAGACATTCGACAGGTTGTCCTTTCATTTTCGAAAATATCCGGTCTTCACCACCGGTCTTCAATACGATCCATATCGTCGTATCACTAATTCGGAATGGGTTATATGACACAAAGGTCTTTTCCCGGCTAACCCGAATAGTGAGCGTTTGTTTTAAAAAAAACAAATTCAACTGTCATTTCAAAGGAAAATATTGATAGTCGGTTATTTAACTATCAACGGCATTCACAACAATCAACCAATTTAAATAATTTTTCCCAAATTATAAAATTTCAAATATCTTCCCGATATATGGTTTACACTTCAACCATTTGAAAACAAATTTCAAATCACGTTCATTTAAACCAATTTAATAAATCATTATCGATTTATTTCAAATTTACATCCCAAATCTGTAAATTTATTTCCACACTTCATCACTTTGAAAACCAATTTCAAATCATATTTTTCCACACTTTAAAAATAAATCAATGTTTATTTTTATAACAAATTTCCCTTTCCTTTATAAATTCCATCGTGAATGTACATTTCCAAATATCCACTTATATACGATTTTCAAATCGATTTCTCAAATATTCACTTCCAATTTCAAATCAATTTTTTTCCAATTGATTCCCAAATTTATTTCAAACCCAAATTGATTTTCCATACATTTATTTCAAACACCAAATCAATTACAAATTGATTTCAAAATTTACTTCACACCAAATCAATTACAAATTGATTTCAAAATTCATTTCAATCACCAAATCGATTCCAAATTGATTTCGAATTTATTTCCAATTACCAAATCATTTTACAAATCGATTTCCAATTTATTTCAACACAAATCAATTTTTCATTCAACTTCAAATAAATTTCCATATCAATTTCCCAAAGATTTATTTTCAAATACCAAATCAATTATCAATTGGATTTCTAGAACTTATCACCTTTTTAAAATAAAATCCTTTATCTCTTCCAAACCATTTAAAATACCATTTTTAATAAATTCTTCCACTTTCGAATAATACTATTCAAAATCCATTTATAAAATCTTTTCACCATACTTTGGAAATAATTCGATAAAATTACCAAAACCAACTTTTTACTTTTAAATTCCTTCTTTTAAATTCACCAAATTCTTTCAAAAGAATTTAATTAAAATTTCATACTCTAATTTCAAAAACCCAATTTTATTTATTTCTGGTATCCAACGATACCAAAAATACATCCGGCTAAATTATAGCCTTCAACACATCCAATCACAAATATAATCATCCACAGATTATAAATAATTCATCACACAACATATGTAACAATTCAAATGTTTTGAGGAATCCTGTTGGATCCCTCCAACCTGTTTCCCTGCATCCACAGATGTTAGCACAATACCAATTCCACTTCGAGGTGGAATATCGTGGTATATGGGATTTATAAAATATCAATCCGCTATTATGCGGCGCAATAGGGTCTCATCCGCTATATAATGCGGGAAATATCAACAACTCCAATATATACATATTCCAATATATATATATATATATATATATATTGCTATATACTACTATATGTACTATCACATCCAAATAGCAATCAATCAATAACTGCAAATCCAACTTTCAATTTAAGTGAGAAGATCTCACCTTAGCTTTAATTTGCAATCCATTTTCATTTCGACCATTTCTTCAAGGTTCCAGACCTTGTAATAAACATTATACGTTTTATTAATATTAAAATAGATCGAACAAATTAATTACTGTTCAATAGTTTTAATTTTTTAACTAACTTTCTTTTTAACAAATCCTAAAATTGTTAAATACATTGATTAAGCAAATTAAACACCTCAATGTATTAATTAAAAATTTTACAGTAAGTTAAATATTGGTATATATAATTTTTTTCTGAAAAACCAAACAAAGTTTTTTTTTCTACTTTAAACTTTATACATTTTATTAAAACAGAATTTCTTTCCCTTACTGTAATTATATTCCACTATATATTTTTATATGGATATATTCATATTTACATATTTATTTTAATCTGAAGAAAAAAACGAATTATACCTCACTGTAAAATTCAGAAACCCAGATCGTCGAACTATCTTCCTTCCCAAAGAGGCCAGCTGCACACGAAATGTCGAAGAACCCATCCTCCTCGAAAACTCCTCCGCGACCTTGACGTCACCACAATGCGGCCATCGACCATCAAGCCCACCATCAGTTCGCGCACACGAGATGACGTGCCCCTCTCCCCCATGCCGAGATCGGAGCCACGCTCGATCAAAACTCCCCTGACGCGAGCGACGCTTCGCTACCCCAATCGACTTCGCAAAAATCGTGCTCGACGACGAAGCCCATTTCCAGATCGTGACGCGCGATGCGCCGCTTCCCCTCATCACCACGTCGTTTTCGCTCGGTGCCTTACTCGCACTGGCCTCGCGAGATTCGAGTCGGCAGTGATTTATGTTCGAACTGTTTTTGAATGTAAGGGAGTTCGAATTAATTTGAACTGGAACGAGAGGTAGCGGCCATGATTTCGTGGCCATTAATTTTGATTTCGAACGAAAGATAGTTGTTCTTTTCTCGTGTATTTTTAACAGAGAAGGAAGGGTACGAAGGAGACAAAAAGGACGTGATATTAAATTTGAGATGAAAGGTTGTGTGACTGCACAAGCTTGCTACAGTGTCAACGAAATGAAAGAAATTCAACTGTGGTTGGACTAATACAAATATCCAATTTAAATTCAAATTCAAATCTTTCTGATAAAGTCAACTAAAAATTTTGACTTCCTATCAAGGTGTGCCGCTAGGCGTTTATAATGTTATACGCCTATTCCGAACGCAATGGAAAAGGTTCTGAGTCCAAATTCGATTGTATGGGGAAGATAGCTTTTTGGACCAGTTATTAAATTAAATTTCCAATTTAATTTCAGCGCGTTTGCTTATCGTACGGCCAAACGATCACTCCAAACATTACGAAAATTGAAATCCGATAATAATACAATATTACGGATCCAATGAAACTAGTTTCGTCGAATTCCGAGACTGTGCCCCGGAACGCTATTTTTAAATTCAATTTAAACGATATAAATTCAAAACTGAACAAAACAGTTTCAAATTCAATTCTGAAAGTTCCAGTACCTTCAGAATTATCAATATAGATTTTCCAAGCCTCCAGATTATTTTTAATCAGCTTAAAACTGAAGATTCAAATTTTTACCCAATTGCAACAATTAAATTTACTAATTAAATTGCCAATTTCATATTTACATTTGAAATTCATGTTAAACCATCATTCAAATATTTAAAATCAATTAAATATTCTATTTCAAATGTCCAAAAATTCAGGGTCGTTACACTGTTTACTATACATTTGATTATAATCTATATACATTTATCAGAATTATATATATACATCATGGATAAATAATCAATATAGTAGAATAGCATGATGCAGGGGATAATAATAATAGTAATATACCAAATCTTCGTCTTCGTCCTCCAGAGAATAATCTTCAATATGCTAAAAAACTCAGGACTGACCCGAGCGTAATGAAATGACAAAACACTCAAGTTATGACTAAAATACTCTTATGTAAGTCAAATCGATATCACAAAATAACATGAGTGCCGTGGCGTCGGAGATGTTTACGGGATTTCACATCTCCTATCCAGTGTATAATGTGCGTGCAATAACTCAAGAGATGTTACAGGATTTTTCCATCTCTTAAGGATCTGTTAAAGTATTTATATATATAATAGTATACACTATAATAGGTAATGTCTATTAGTAAAATAAATATGAAAATAACATTAAGGCTTTACATTGATCCACCTTAACACATTTTATATGTACAATACCAAAGTTATAATGGGCTCGTTTAAGGATAAGTATGACAAGGCATGTGAGGCAATGCCCAAGGTAGGATTCTACCATTTTACCCAATCTGGCTGGTTGTAACCCATCCGTGGCCAACCGCGACCATTAATCCGAACAAAAAAAGATGCACCCATTGAGTACAAAATCACGATAGTAATACGAGTGATCAACGTCGCTAGAGGTAGCTAACCTCATTGGCCAGACATAGGCTCCTGTTTTAGTCATTTTAATTATGACACAAGTGTCAAGGCTATCCATTACCGCGTACACGGTTTGCCAATTCAACCACTACATTTTGGATATCATCCACCGCATACACGGTTATCAAAGTGGTTCCAATATTGATAGTGAGTATGCCAATAAGAGGCTCCGGTCTCTTTAACAACCAAACGTCATTTTACACAGGTTGGTTCTTTTACATTTCGAAAAACAATTCGTAATTGATATCAAAATATCATATTGGCTTTAAAATCAAATCCATTTCGAAATAATCATATTTACTCAAAAATCATATCCATTTCGAAATCATCATATTCGCTTCAAAATCATAATTTACTTCAAAATGTCAATTCAGTTCGATATATCGATTTCACTTCAAAATTTAATTTGAATTAAAATTTTGGTTATGACTTCACTTTAACCCAATTCATATTTAAATCCAAGATTTAAATATAAACATTCCACCCATTTGACCAGTTTGATTTTTTAGAAAATAGTTTAAATAGTTTTAAAATAGTTAAATAGTTAAAGTAGTTTAATAGAAAATAGTTGAGTATTAAAAATGGTTTATATAGTAAAGTAGTTTGGAAAATCAAAATAATTTGAATATTTAAAGAAGCTAGATTTTAAATAGTTATACTAAAATAATTTATTTGAAAATAGTTTCAAAGTCAAA
Source organism: Allium fistulosum (assembly GCA_030737815.1). Classification (NCBI taxonomy): domain Eukaryota; kingdom Viridiplantae; phylum Streptophyta; class Magnoliopsida; order Asparagales; family Amaryllidaceae; genus Allium; species Allium fistulosum. The sequence goes on along the minus strand of CM060902.1, from coordinate 429,492,930 downwards.
CCGATTCAATTCCAAATTTCCCAATTCAAATCAACCCCAATTTCCATTTCGATTTAATCGATTAAATTCTGATTTCAAGTCGAATTTTACTTCAATTCCAAATTAATTTCAATTTCAATTCCAAATTAATTTCACTTCCAATTCCAAATTAATTTAAATTCCAATTCCAAATTAATTTAAATTTCAATTCCAAATTAATTTCAATTCCAGTTCCAAATTAAATTAAACTCAATTCTCAAATTTAAACCATTTCGATTTATATCAAGTTCGAGTTCGATTTCCAAAATATCAATTTAAACACTTAAATCAAATTTACCTTCAATATCCAATTTAAAATCCAAATCTTCAAGTATAATTCAATTTCGAGCTCAATTTCGAAATATCGTTTTATATCACTTTTACTTAGCAATATTCAAAGTTCGATTAAAAGTCCAATCCTTTAAAAAAATCAATTTCTGAAATTCAAATCATATTTTGATTATAATTTAAAAATCTCAACTTCGATTATTTAAACAATTCCTGTTATCAATTTAAAATTCCAACATTCCGAGCTCAAGTACGAAAAAAATTCTATTTCCATAAATTCGATTTTTTTTATTTCTTAAAATCAAATCATTTAATAAATTTCAAAACAATTTTTTTTAAATCATTTAGTTTAACCAATCCGGTGTCCGTATATAATTTTCTATTGGCCAAGTGAATCAATTATTCCAATTTAATTCAGGGATGGATATATATCATTTCAATCCAAAATAAGTACCATAGGTATATATCATTTCAACCTAATTCTTAATTTATTCGAAATAATTCAATTTACTATTTTATATACTGTAAATAATATACAGGATGATAACATGATATATCAAAATAAATAAACATCCAAATCATCCAAAATATCAATCAATTTTCATCCATCAAAACCAACAGCCAAATAGTCAATAATCATAACAATTAATCAATTATCAATTATCGGGAGTTTTTACTAGCAGTTTAATTCTAATTCAATTTAACTGTCAATTCAAATTCTATCAATTAATTCAGATGTCCATTTAAATGTCAATTAAATTATCAAACAACAATCAATAAATTTAAATCACATCATAACTTCACATTTAACTAACATAAAAATATTCTAGTCAATCATATGCGTATAAAACACTCAACTTTTATTTGAAACTGAAAATATTTACAGCTTCAAATAAATTACACTTCCACTCCATGCTGAAGACGTCGTCGATACAATTCCAATGCAATTTGTTTCGCCCGAAACCGATCTCGTATGAGAGAAAAACGAATTAATAAATAAGCGAAACGAATTAAATTTAAATCTACTAAACTTAGTTAATTAAAATGCTAATTCACCTGATCAATTATGCTTAGCTATATTTTCTATAGCAAACCCAGAAGTAGCAAGCCTTCATTGCTCAAAGCAGTATTCTTGAAATGATGGCAAATTGTATCCTCTATCTCCTATCTCTTCACTGTCAAGATCCGCAACTTCCAGAACAGCACCGTTTGATGGTGAACAGCAAAAGCATAATCTCAATTTAGAAGCCTGTGATCTCGTTACAAATTAACAAGGATTATTTTATGCAATCACCGTTTTCCTCCTTTGTTTTTTTATATAGATCGCAGTCGACTTCCACTCCATGGCCGCGCCCAGCACCACGATACGCCGCCGCCATCACCTCCATGGTCACGCGCCTAAACCCTAAAACTCGCTCGAGCCTCCACATCATCGGTCTTCCATTCACGCGACTCTCCCAGGCCAAGGTCGCGATTGTCGACCACACCGTCCTCGTGCTCGCGCCGCTTCCCATTGTTCGATTCCTCTTCTTTTTTTTCGATCGAGGTTTTTTCTGTTATGATTTAATTTTAGATCGAGATTCGAATATGGAAGATAGATGGATACGTGAGAACCAATAGGGGCGGCTATGTACAAACGTTGGAATTAGAAAGTAAATATATATTATTATATTCGAAAATATCTAGCTACTAAACGACTGAAATTCTCGAACTCCAAACAAAATGTGCCACCTAGCGTTCATAAAGTTTTACCCCCATTTCGAACATAATGGAACTAGTTTTGAGGCCTAATTCGATCATATTCAGAAGATAGCTTTTCAAATCAAATTATTTCAATTAAATTCTAAAAATAAATTCTACGCATTTCAAGCTCGCACGGCCAAACGATAAGTCCGGTCGCTACAAAACTTGAAATCCTACAATAATTCACTATTACGGATCCAATGAAACTAGTTTCGTCAAAATCCGAGACAGTGGCCAAAATGGCTATTTTTGCTCGTTAATTGTAGTATAAAATTTCCAATTTCTAATCATTCACTTTTATATTCAATTTTAAAAGTAAATGATCTTCATTCATATTTAAATAAAATTTAAATCAACCTTTGACATCTTTTTCATTCACATAAAAATCCAGAATTTAATTATTCAAATAATTTCCGATAAAAAATTTAAACAGTAAAATTATTCAACAAATTACATTAATAACCATTTATTTCAATTGAATATTTAGTTATCAACAATATTTCATTTCTATCTAAATAATTCAATATTTATTATTCAATCCTAACTATTGGTTAATATTTATCTCAATATAAATAATTTCTAAATTTCTGAAATTGTTTATTTCAAGATTTATCCAAGTTCAATAACTTCATTAATAAATTATTAAATTTTATTTCTAACCATTTTAATCCATTAATCACCTTAAATTTCATATTTTAAAATAGCTAAAAATACGGGTCGTTACATACTCCCCCACTCAAAACTTTTCATCCTCGAAAAGGCGTTAAGTAAAGAATTTAACATACAATATAGTTTATTCAAATAATCACTTATAACGTTAAAATCTTATTAGAAAACCTTTACTACGCTCTCGCTACGTCACCTCGATATCAGTTTTACGAGAATTACAAGTTAGTTATCAAAACAAGTTATAAAATTTTAAAACCTCAAAAAAAATTCTAACTCCTAGATTTACGGAAAATTTTGACAGAGTCTTCTTTGCGCGGCTCGATCGAAATTTTTTTACAATATGATATATAACACAAATATACCCAACATATATCAAATATACATCTCATCTCAATGATGAGGCATCCCGAAGGGAAAAAAATATAAAATTGCGGTATGTAATCCGAGATACGTACCTTATTATTAATAATATGAGCGAGTTCGCTCATATTAAATAAGCAAAAGTAACATAATGCGTAATCGAGCTCCAAAGCTGGCATATGCCATCCATACCTACTAAACACTCAATAACCAAATGAGAATATATATATATATATATATGGAAGGAGAAACCAATATATAACATAATTATACAACAACCATATAAGCAAACATAGCCATGCAATAAAAGAAACGTCCAAACAAACATATTCATACAAATTTTATTCATAACCATACCATTATTCAATGTTAACATTTTAAACCATACACTTCCATTCCTATTAACATTCATTTCATTAACATTTTAATTGACTCGGTTTCAATTAATTTACATTCACATCCAATTTATTTGCATTCACTTTATTTACTTCTTAATTGATTAACATTCACCTATTAATATTCATTTGCTTAGCATATCTCATTCAATACAATTTACTCAAGCAACCATTTGAATATATGATTTACGATTTAGATCCATTTTTGATTTAAAATTTGAACTTTTTAATTTATGATTTAAATCCAAATTTGAAACCCTTGAGATATCAACAATGACACATCCAACAAGTGCAGAGGCTAAAATGCAGTTCCCATAGGTTTCGTAGCATGGTGATTACATACACGAACAACTTTATGGAAATAAAAAATGGCAATACTTGTACACATCTCATTGTTTGCTACTCCATTTCTTGTTGTTTGTTATTACTATGGAGAAACATAATCCATATTAAAATTTGTATAGAATACAAACTGAACATTACATTCTAGAAAACAAATTGCGTCAGCTAGCTTCATATTATATTGCTAAACATTTTATCCTGGCAGTACTTGTCCATAACCCTTATGATAATGCATACTAACACTAATCTTTACTCTGCAAGTAATAAATTAATTCTCATTTTTCATTTAGCAAATGCAATAATAAAACATAGAAGCAAGTAAGCATTGAAATTTCTACATAAGAAGCCAACACATTGAGCAAACATTGTAAATGGTTACTAATAACATAAGTCAAAAGAAGATGTGAAAAGACAAAAGAATTCTACTAGATGTTTTTGACATACAGAATTCCATTTCTCTTTTATCTAGAGCAATTATGTATCCTCGATTGCAAGTTATCATCAAATTCCAAAATCACAAGGTAGTTAGATCTCAACCATCAAGTCGAACAACCTCATATCTCCACGATTCTTCCATATGTCATGCTTGTACTCTTCTCCATCAGTTTCTTACGCATCGCCAACACTCCGTGGGGTAATTCAGAGTTGGCATGAAAATCATAACTCTAAGATATTTCCAACCCATAGTTGTTTTGCCCATTCCTTCAGTGTGGAACTACAACTACTTCTATAGTCGAGATTCTTAGAGTTGAGTGTAAAAATATAATAATAGATAGGAAAGTACGAATATGGTCTCTCAATTTATCCTAATTCCTTTGATAAACTAACCTGGCTCTGGTACCAAATGTAACAACCCGTACTTTAATGAGCCTAAATTTAGACAAAATCGAAATCCAAGTCCATCAAAGCATTGATTGTTGGATTTGGTACCTGCAAACAAGCATGAGTATTATCGAAGATTGATAAAATCTAAACTCATAGCAGAAACAATAATAGGATATAAATACTAACTATGGCTACTACCTTGGAATTAATGGTATTCCTTGGATATCAAATTGTCACATCAGCATCGAGCATGAGTGAAAAGAAAACTTCTCCAACAATCAATCAAATCCAGCTCCAGTGACCTATTTCTCTAATTCTATCCTATGGGTTGTAATAAGGAGGGGGTCAGAACAATGTTCTAGTGACTGGAAAATCAATACAGTATCCATAACATAAATTTATGCTGATTAGTTTCCATTTAATTGTTATGTCTACTATTCTAAGGTTAACCAAATTAACCTGATATAAGACGCACGATATTCCTACTTAGCACAATTCAACTACCTACCCTTCCCAAGGTACAAAATACTAACGTAAGACTATCAACCACTTAATACCTCCAAATATGAAGCAGGCTCCTAGCATCGTCTATTGGTCCTAGCTATAGAGGCCTTTGTCTACTATTTATGGCCTTAATATATATAATAGCCATACTACTAACACATTTATCATCATCAAAGTCTTAGCCATGTGAGAGACAGTATCCAAGTCACTTAATACCGTATTAATAAGGACTAGGCAGACCCCTTACCATTTAATACCTATATTTTAGGCAGGCCTTTGTCATTTAATACCTAACCCCAAAGGCGGACTCCTTACTAGTACTATCTAGCTGACATCACCTGGAATCTCACCGGGACACTTAATACTTCTTTATAGAAAAGAGGCGGAACCTAGATCAGTCACTTAATACCTCAAACCCAAAAAAGACACTTCCTGAGATTTCAACTACTGCTCCAAATCGATGATTCAGATCATTTAATACTTTTTAATTATAAAAGAGGTAGGCCTCAAACTACCATTTAATACTTCTAATCCCTAAGTAGTTCATATTATTCCCATAATCATTTCCCATGGATCCTATGATTGGTGATGTCCCATATTAGTAATAAGTGTACACAACTGTCGGTAGCCTCTGAGTGAAGGGCAGACTTCCGTTGTGTTACTTTACTAACCTCGCATTTCAATCTTCTAAGACCAACTAATTATTCTATTAGTCCTATGGTCAAAGATGTCTCACATCGGTAGAAAGTGTACATAACTGCTGGTAACCTCGAAGTGAAGGACATACTTCTGTTGTATAACTCTACTTACTTCGCATCCCAAACTACTAAGTCCAAATAATCATTCTAGGTTTTACCAATTTAATCCATATAATCCTAGGCTTTACTATTACTATGCTTTATTATCCTAGATTGGATATTGGACTTGGCTTACTAATCTCCTTTCATTTATTTAAGGTTGTATAATTCACCTTAAATATTCAATTACCCATACATCCCCTTTATTTGCTTCTTCCATAAATGTCAATTTGTCCATGATAAAGAATATCATCCTAACGGACATTTCCTAAGACATTTATGTATATTTACTAATTTCCCATTAGTAACATTTTCTACCTATTCCATGTTCTTTATTTGTCAATCACCTTAATCTATTTCCCCTGTTAATTACTTGTAACTCTCAAGTCCATTAATTGGAGTTAAAACCTTTCCAAACTTTCCTTTTATTTCCTATTTGAAAACCAACGTTATTACTACATATAACCAATATCCTACACGAGCGTTATGCATAAATCATCATATTTATTAGCGTGTATAAATAGGTATGAATACCTACTTCTACCAAATATATTCTAGTCAGAAATTTTAAATAGAATATTTTTCCATAATTAATTTCATGAAATTACATATCTTAGGAAGATTATCTGTTATGATTTCCATAAATTAGTTTAAAACAAAAGATAAGAATAAAAGGAAAGATTTGCCTCGTTTGAAATTACAAGGAATAATTATTTTCTTTTTATTGGAATAGACAGTGTAAACTACGGAGAATAAATCTGTACTTTACACATCTATTCCTTTTCATTTCCATATATTTCTTATTAAATCAAATGCTACATTTATATTTAATTTGGAAACACAAACAAATTTATAAAAATCAAATGGACGTTTTTCCCACAAATTAAACTATGAAAAATTCTCAATTCAACATAATAAGGTAATAATCAAAATCATACCAATAACCTACAACCTAATTTAAGATCGGGAATAAATTTCATATCTAATCAATATTCATATCTATAACTTTTAGGACTGATTTCTAGATCAAGATTTAACAATAATTCATATCAAATCTCGTATGAATATGTAGGCAGTTTATTACAGTTAAATTTTAGCCTACAACTCATATATTTTTATTCATTTAGGCATAAAAATCAGACGTACACCAATGGAATAGATTCAATATCATAAACAATATATAAATTTCTCATTCACCTTTTAAAAGCGTTCCAAATCTCCAGATCTGAAGTAAAACCTTTGTTTCGACTCCAATTCCTTCTTATTTCAAGAAATATGTATAAAAAGGGTATATACATATATTAGAATTATAGATCTGAGAAGAGATTTTAGGTTGAAGGGGAATATAAGTATATAAATATAAGTGTATATATATATTACCTCGTTATCACGTAGTGTTGATTAGCTTCTCGTTTTCTCTTATTTGATTTCTACTCTTTTCCAATTTGTATATATACAAATATAAACATTACATTTTATAATTTAGAAAATAGTGGAGAAGAGAAAATGGTCGAGCTTTGATGTTGCTTTCATAAAAATATGAGAAGAGAAGAGAGAGTTAGGCCTGAATTTATAGGCACTCAAATCAACCACAGCCATTAGATTAACATATATAAAATCCGGGTCGTTTGGGCAAGGAAAACCCTAGCCGCCATGGTCCCAACCAGTCGACCGCTCCATGGCACCAGTCAATCGCTACATGTCGATTGGTCGCAATGAATGTGTCGACCTGTGGGTCCGAGGAATTATTATATAAACGTTAATTTTTCTAATCTAACTATTTCTATTTCAAATTTGTTTTTCAGCCATAACTTCTTCATTCGGACTCCGATCACAAAACTCCGAATATGAAAGTTGCTCAGAATTTCACTACAAACGTAAGGGTAAAACTTCTACAGTCAAATTCCATCATTTGCACAAATTCCATTTTTGAAGCCTAATTAACTAGTCAATTAATTAAATAGCTAACACCAAATTTCCGGGGAGTTACAGTTATATTTGTGCAATGCCATGTACTAGCCTGACTATACTTGGTGATATCTCACTTATTATTGATTTCAATGTTTTAATTACAATTTCTGGAAATGGATGATTCACCCAAGGGACATTGGTTTTGAGATTTATTGATTAGTGTGATTCTATGCGGGTGATGACATCTTTATGCATGGTTTTGGGATATTTGACGTTATGTGATACTTTGGGGATTGTTCATAACTTTATAATTTTACACCATGCATAAATTGATATTTATGTACTGATATAATGGATGTTTGTCTTGTGTTGTTCCGTTGATGTTATCATACCTTGCATATATTAAGTTACATATGTTTATTAACCCTTGATTTAGACATAGTCTGACTCGTGTGTTTTTTATAATACTCGGGTCAGCCCGAGACTTTACAGGTTTAGGGGCAGTGAGACAAGCTTGTATTTATTGAGCATAGAGGAGATTAGGTATACAGGATATATATTATTATTATTTGCACTATATAGTCTCATATATGTATATCCTTATTATGTATATTGGACATATCTTATATATTCAGTATTATATATTATCATTGCGTTTCTGACTCTATGTTCTCCAGATTTACTACATATTATGTATTATTCTATCCTGGAGATACACGTGTTTATTGCTTCGTGCCAATACTATGCATGTATAGGTGGGTTATTTATTCAACGTTTGAATGCATACCAGTTTTAGCTTAAGGGAATATTCACGTGTGTACCCTATATAGTCTCATTCTTCATATTATCTGACAGTATTACTCTATAGTACTCTTTAATAGTATGGGTATAAAGGTGGGGTATTACAGGCAGTGTATTACTAATGACTGCAGGGGCACCTAGGGGTTATTTGCTGATAGTTATTAAATATCTATAGAATGACTCACTCAATAGTTTTCTATTAGTTAATATAACTAAAGTCAAACATAAAATATCGGTGCGACTGATTTACATAGTTCTCTCGACTTGAGAATACTATCGATCTTTAATATGAAAGCTCTACTTTGATTATAGTTAAATCACGGCATGACATCCATCGAGTGACTATAGTTGGGTCGAGTGGAAGTATTGAAAGTAAAACACTATTCAAGAGAGGATTCATCTCCTCAGTTAAATGGGATTAATGTCACGGTCAACTCAAGTCAACTCAAAGTCAAAATCTCTAGCCAGAGTAATTTGGTTAATAATAATTATTATAAATGAACCAAGGGCTTTGTGTTTAGACTTTAAAGTTGAATATAAATGACGTTGGAATTTTTTCTATTACCAAATTCCATAAGTTCAAAGTTAGATAGTTTTGACAAAGAGAATTAGTATAATAAAAGTCGCAACCCAGTAATGCTTAACAAACTAAAATTGGATTTTATCGAAACCAAGTATAAGACAAATTTGTCCATAATGTCATGCCACTTGCAAAGTGACGTGTGAACGTTAATATTCAAATAGTTTGATATTAGTCACTGAATAAATTTACACCTAACGGACCACACAACCAAAACAATGATTTCTCCTTTGACCAAACGATTTAATTAATTTGTAGTCGTTTTGTTATAAATTGATTAAATTAATTAAAACTTGTGAAATATTAATTTTAAAATTTGATTTTATTTGATGAAATAATATTATTAAATATTATAATAGTTATAAATATATTACTCAATATATGATATCGATAAGCGTCTAAATTAGATTTAAATGCAAAATATTTGTTCGGGTTTTAAATGGCTTTAAAGCCCGTATATGCAGCTGGTTAATTCGGTTCTAGTAGGGGTAATAGGCAGCTAAATAATGGGCTAGAGAGAGGCTAGGGTTGGATGGGTAAGATAGAAGAGAATTGGTAAGAGATGATGTATGATCTTGATCCTAAAATATCTCTAAATTCTCCTCTATATAGGCATCTCTACACACACTTGTTTAAGAACTTTTTAAAGCCTCTATTCTCACTTATTTCTAGTTGAGCCCTATACCCTCCATCCTCCATCAATTCAGGTTCAAATCAAATCAAATACAGTTCTATTCGATAGTCGGTGATCATCAGTTCAGGGACTAGCAATATACTGCTTATACACTGAACGGTACAGCACAGTATTAAAAAAATTATTTTAATAATTTAATATATAGTTTATACATATATATAGTTTTTAATTTATACATTATATAAGTTAAGTTTTATATTTTATTAAATTATATCAGCACAAAATACATGCTCGACAGAAAAACCATTTTTTTATTATTTAAAATATTTTAAATAAAAGCCAAAATTAATAATTAGTTTTTAGATTATTTTAAGTAATAAAATTTTGCAATAAATATTCAAAGTACAAAATATCATTTAGAACATTACTGGAAACTTAAATTCAAAAATCAAGTTTTGAAAATAATTTTATTAATAATTTAATATTATCCACATGGAAATTTAATAAAACATAATTTATAATTAAAAAAATTAGTTCTAAGCCGTGCGCAAGACAAAAATTATTAATAAGTATTAATCTATATTTGTAATGTATTATTATACATAAGTATTTAATATATATATATATATATAAAATTTACACTTATGTAGGCCTTAATAGCAAAAAAAATTATTATATTTAATGTATTTTATAAATGATTTATACTTATTTATTATAGTTATAAATACATATATTGCTAATATTTCAAACTTATGTTTATATATATATATATATATATATATACACACACAAAATTATTTAAATAAAAAGCACAGTATAAACACACACACATATTTGTAATATTATATATATATATAAGTAAAAATATATAAACGTACATTTGGACAATATATATATATATATATATATTAGATGAGTTAACGTGTCTGCTGCGTTGTAAATCTCAACATCTATACACGGGAATGTTATACCATACATGGATTAATATGTTACATATGCGCGCGCACACACACGCACCCACACACATTTATATATGTATGTATAATGTATGTATATCTATATGATATACGTGTATATATATAATATGACATAAATTAAATAATACTTGATTGTTTTATAAATTTAAATAAAATTAAGATTTTATTTAAAAGAAATTTAGAAATATTCTAAATAAATTAGACTTCATAAGCCCAATAAAGATCCAATATGGTAAAAAATTAATTAACTTATAACTTTTACTGCGGGCTGGCTCTGTTGCAACAATGGTATCAGAGCCCAAAATCCTATACGGTCTAAATTAGTCAAGTTAAGTCTAACTAAGTGGCTCACAATCCAGATAATAGTGTGTCTATATATATAGTATCGAAGGATTATGTTTAGGTAATCAAGTACTCTGCCCTACCTGGCTATCAACTGGCCCGAATAGATATGTGAGCCCAAAGGTTATCCCTAATAGAAAAGGCCCAATTTGAATTGGGCATTGGCTAGTTTTCAAAGTTGTTTGAAAACTAAAAATTTTAAATTTTAAGTTTAAAAGTTGAATTTAAAATAAGATATACATATACTATAAAAGTTATAATATAATAAATTTGTTCAAAATGTTTGAAAAAAAACTCAAATTAATTTCAATTTGTTTAAAAATTTATTGATAAGATTAATAAAATAAATTAATCAAATAAGTTAATTAATCAATAAATGTATTCATGTATTGTATATTATGATATATGTTATGTCATTTAAAATGTTTAAATACATGTATGTATATGAATTTAATCTTAAAATTTATATTATTTAATTAAATTAGTTTAATTAAATTAATTAATTAAAAGTTTTACTAATTAAATAATATACATGTGTACATGATATATGTGTTATATTATAAAGGTTATAGTATATATAATAATTACTGAATATAAATATTATATTTATATAAAATTAATTGTTAATTAATTAAAGTTAATATAATAGTATACAAAAGACTATTATATAAGTAATATGAATATAAAAGTTATATAATAATAAAACTTATATAATATGAATGTATAAATTAAAGTGGAATAGTAGGAAACCCTAAATAGAAATAAGTAATGAATACATACGTAAATGTACATATACCATGATTTTCTATGTGTCCGACTTTCGAATCAGGAAGATATTTCATAAGAAATACATTATTCCATAAGTCGATATCACTTAATATAATATACTAAAGATTACGAATCTTCAATAAAGTTGTCCTCTATCATTTATATTAACAGATTACTTGCATACTCTTTAGTTGTTAAGCTTTCCTCAAGCTAAGGATGTTATGTGTAGTACTATTAATATATTGAATAAACGAGGCAAGATAACTGCATATATTTGTCGAGCTTTCCTCAAGGAGTGAACCCGAGTGAAAGAGAATCATAGAGGAGCGAGTTGTCCTTATGTGCATTATACTTAGGTCATCGTGAAATGGTAGATACAAGTGAATAATCCTACCTTATTTGTTGAGCTTTCCTCAAGGTAAAGGCGAGATAAGGACAAAGTACATGGGTTAGGAGTTGTAAATGATACAACCGGCAAGGAGTTATCCATCGTATGTGGAAGTATGATTTGTTGAGTTTTCCTCAAGGTCAGAATCCCAAGACATACGAGTCCTAACACCTCCTGGTGAAGTCGAAAGACTTCTATGTTTCGACTTAGGGTTTGGCAAAACATAAAATGCTAGTGGAATCTTATTAGTAAAATGAAATGTAAAGTTTAATTTTATTAATATTATAAGAATATCTACTATGTTATTGTCCAAATAATTTACCCATTAAAACTTATAGATAATGTTGAATCCAAGACTCTTTAATGAAAGCGATCGATTAACCGGACCAAATAACTATGTCGACTAGCTACTTAGCTATAAAGATAGTTCTAGCATATGAGCTGTAACGATCCAGAATTTCAGTCATTTAAGTTTGAATATTTAATATTAAGTATTGAAAATTTAATTTTATAAGTTAAATAACTTGAATTCCAAATATAGCGATTTATTAGATAATTAAATTGTTAATTTAACATCTGGAATTGTTTACATAATTGAATCTTGAATTTAATATAAATGAAAATGATTTTGAATGTTGATTTAAATTCTATTTGAATAAAAAGGGAGATAGTAAACTTTTAATTTGAATTTAAAGTGATTAAACTGATTTTGGAAATAACTCATTTTAATTAAAGTGTGAAAATAGCCTTCTGGGGCACTGTCTCGAATTTCAATGAAACTGATTTCATTGGATCCGTAATAGTAAATTATTATACGTCGTCGAATTTCATGGCGATCAGACGTATCGTTAGGTCGTGCGAGTTCGAAACACGTAGAATTTATCTAAAGGAATTCAAATTAATAGAATTTTATTTGAAAATTGAACTTCTTTATATGATGGAATTGGCTTTCAATATATTGAATTATGTTCGGAGTAAGGGTATATCATATAGAATGTTAGGCGGCACGCTTCGTTTGGAATTCAGAATTTTAAAGTGTGAATAGTGCCACAAAATATTCTATAAAAGGGCATTAACTTTTTTCATTTGCAAAATCAAAACCATAAAACAAATCAGCCGCCATTAAAACGCTAACATCCAATGGTCCATGTTTCTCGATGCAATCAGGGCCAAATTAGCCAAAACCTTCAACATGAAAGTTGGAGGGCTCGACTCCACGAGTTCATCCATATAATCTGATCGTCGAATCGAGGCTCGACATGGTAGCTAGCGGCCGCATTCTTTGGTAGTCGCGGTCGATTTTGTGGCGGCGCGTGGCGCACGTGGCGGTGGAGCGGCGGCAGGCGCGTGGCGCGAGCGCAAGTAGATGCGGCGGCGTTCGTGGGAGACGGTCGATCTTTGATTTATAAAAAAAGGAAGAAAATTTCGCCCGGAAATCGCGTACGAGATAGAGAAAGGAGGGAAGAAAGTTTTGTTTAAACTTTAGTTAATTAAAGTTAATTTTAAATTTAATTATTTCGTCCGATCGTTAATCCATAACTTTTTCGTATGAGGTCAGTTTTGAGCACGGCGAGTTGCGTTGCGATCGTATCAGCGAGTATTATGATTTGGAGTTGGACTAGATGAATTTGGAGCTAGTGAAATTTTTGGGTTAAATTGAACTACCATTCAACTTTAATTCAAACCGGAGCGCTTTGGGCGGTTTTTGGAATTTCTGTGAGTAAACTCACCTCTCTAGCCCACTTATATTCTTATACAAATGTGGATAATTTTATTTATGCTATTTGTTGCTTGTTTTGATGAGTTACTATTTTATTAGTTGATTTGGGTATATATTCTCGCCTATTGGAGCAGATGAGACCTTATTACGTTCCCGTATATGAGCGGATGACCCTTTGTATAGGATCCCGCTTCGAAGCGATTGATTTATATTATTTGATTACATACTGTATGTGATGCAGGGGGACAGGTTGGAGGGATCCAATAGGATTCCTCATACTGTTGTTTTCACTTTTCATATATTTTGATATATGATTTGTTGGATTCCATATTTGATGACATGGATATGTTTTTGCTTATTTAGTGCTATAGTAGCACTGGGCTATATTTTTAGTATTTTGAAATACTATAAAATAGTGATTTTAAATTGAAATGATTTTCAAAGTGATTTTTGGAAGTATATATGTTTTAATAATTTTTAAATTATCAAAAGGAATGTATTTATTTTTAAATAAATAAAAAGTATGATTTTTGATGTTATAAAAGTATAGTTTTTGAGAAATATTTTTAAATAGAGATTTTTGAATAAGTTTATGAACAGGATTTATAAAAGTGATATTTTATAAATAAGAAATAGATTTATAATCGGAATTTATAAATATTTTGTAAATGGAGTTGAAATTTATTTTGTAAATGGATTTATAAATGGATTTAATAAATAAATTAGATTTATAAAGAAATGGGATTTATAAGTGGATTTTGATAGTAAAATGAATTTTTATAAATGAATGATTTATAAATATAATTTTATAAATAAAGAGATTTTATAAAATAGAAGTTTTATAAAATAGAAAGGAGATTTATAAACATAGTTTTATATATATGGAAATTATTTTTGTTGAGATTTAAATATGGATTTTTATATAAAGGAAATACATTCAAGTTTCTAAAAGTTAAATAATCTTTTAAAAGGAATGTTTGAATGGAATATATTTTGGTGGCGATAATGGCTTCAAAAGTAATTTATCTTTTTAAAGTAATGTTTTGGGAAATAATAATTCCAAATGGAATTTAATAGTTTGAAAAATGATTTAAAATCAAATATGTATCAAAAAAATTGATTTCAACATTTATTGTTGTAATAGATATTTTCACGGAAGTATGGAAGGAATGGACTATAACACCGTTGTTATAGTAACTGATTTTCAAAAGGAAATGTTTTATATAGTATGCAGGATTTATACACACACACACATAATTAATCGAATCCCTATACTAGTGTTTTTGGGTTATAGTAACGACGTTTTACACAACATTCGTTTTGACCCAATAAATGAGGTTTTGACCTTCCATTGTGAAATACACGAATTGTTTCTTATGATCGTACTAAAGGCTTGATTGTATAGGAGCATTGCTTCTTGTACTTAACACCCGTCTGGAGGCGTATGAACTCTGAAGTTGTACGGTTATAAAAATTTATTTGGTGTGTCTCCAAAATGGTAGTGTTATTAAATATACTTATACCATTGATATAAATACATGGAAATGTTTCCCAATATCGAAAATTTAAAGTGGTTTTGAGAATATATCTTTTTAAAGATAATTTGAAGTAAATATTTGAAAATTGATTTAATTAATAAAAGATTAATTAAATGGGCCTAGTGACTGCTTGGGTGCTAGATACTGTTTGTTGCTTTGATGTTAAATAACCGACTACCAAATTTGGCCATTTTTGGTTTATTGACTTGATGTGGGAACTGATTAGTCCTACATTAGCACGAAGCAGCCTGAGTAGGCTTGATTATCGTATGGATTAAGAATGTTGATTCGAGTAGTGTGGAGTGTCTATGGGACTCCAATCTACCGAGCTCCCTTCTTGGCCGAAGGATTGCAAGTTGAGAGTTGGAAACATGATAATTCTATGTGACTTGGTTTCCATATGAGGTTAAGGTCCCCATTATAATTGTTGGTCTAAAGAGACCAGGGTCGGATTTATCCGAGAACCACTTTGGACTAATGTATGCGTTCAGAAGTGCAGATTTATGATGATGATTTTGAAGACGGAGATTTTTTGATGCAGGGCTACTTGCCACTAGACCCGCAATGCTTATTGTATATATGGTGGCAGTAGTGCTTTATTATGAAAAACTATGACATGAAAGGACTTCTCACTACTAATCCTAGGGGTAATTCCCGACAGGACGTGGTAGGAGAGTGCCTTTAGTTTGTCTTGTTCCTGGACAATTTGTACGGATGAATGTATGACATTGCATTTCTAAGATCACAACGTTGGCTTGTACAAACGTTCATTTGTTTGGTGGCGGAGAAGGCAACTTCTCTTAGCTTAACACCTTTCTCTGAGACGTACGAGCTCAGAGGTTGTTTGTTCGTAAAAAATAATAGTGATCGAAGGAATGGCAATGTGGAATTCAAAGTGGAATGTGCTATGTGAAAGGTAAATGTTACCTTAAGCCTCATCACCTAGTAATGGCTTAAATAGGGTACGCCATAAGGCTATTTTGTTCGCAACCATAAGTGTATGATCATCACTTTTCTAGATAACCCTTTATATGTCGGGTATGTGGTGTATGCTATGAGACGTCTTAGATAGGTCTAATATGACTGAGGTGATGACATATTCGGTTTATATCCAGGCCATGTATGAGTGCCAAATAGGAATAGACCGGTCTTGCCAGATGCGGAGGATTGTTTGTGTATCCTCGGTACATTCCTCTAGAGATGTACTTTACGGAAGGTTGTCCCTTACCTGCCATTGTATGGAAATCCATTCTCTAGTACGTGCCTGCCATTTTGTTTGTTAACCTATTACGCCGTCAAATTTAACCAATGTAACAATTTCAGCTATTTAAATATTATTTATATATTCGACACTAGTATAATATAATAGGATTTGATATGAAATGTTTTGGTTATCATAAGGTAAAAACCCGTTAGTGTTTATGTGCGGCATGGTCTTACGAGATACCTTTATTTTGATAAAGAAAAGTTTTTATAACTTTAAAATTCGATTGAGATGTGTTTTCTCATGCTGTTTACCAGACTGATCCGGGCATTCTTCCCTTCCAATGCTTGGGTCAGACCGAGCATATTTACAGATTCAGATTTGGACGCTGTGGAGCTTCAGCAGCCGAGCTGGAGGTCTTTAGATCGTGTTCATGTATATGTTTATTTTCCGTTGCATGGTTGTTTAAATTATCAGCATTTGTAAGGACAGAATATTATAATTGTCCAGGCTGATGATTGTGATTGGATTACTGCACTCTGGTGGATGTATGTAAATTATATTACAGTTTCTCTTTTGTAAAGTTCATTGATATTATATTATATGTTGTTCTGCTGCGATTGTGGGATTCTGTGTTGTTTTAGTTTCTCTTTCTCTTCTTCTTCTTTCTTCTTTTTTCCCCATAACTATTCGCATCTTCGTTCGATTTGGGTTGGACATGTGTGGTTTATTGTCAGCTCGAATTTGGTTGGGAGCGAGTCGTTAAAGTTGATATCAGAGCTTAGGATTGTGCCAACACCTAGGCTTTAGTTAAGTACTTATTATATATAGGATCTGTAGCACCATAGAATGATTTTGAAAGTATTATAGATATAAGAGTGTATTTGTTAGTGATTATACAAATGTTTTATATTGTATTAATTTATTTGTTGAGTGGCTTATAAATTATGGTCGATATGGGGACACAATGGTATCGATAGGGGTTTCTAAGTGCTTGAACAAGGCAAACCGACATAGTATTGTTTTAAAATTGGTAAATTAAATAATTTTACCTTGATTATATTTTATATATAAAGGAATAATTTTTCAGACATTATTATAGTTCTATATGGCGTGTCTGATTGTTAGTGAATGATAATATTTGATTATTATCATTTGTTGTTTGTGTTCTAATAAAAGTTATTATTATTATGTAAACAAAGATAAACAAATAAGAAATAGTTTTATTTAACCAAAGTGAAATTATATATAAATAAAATTTATAAATATGATTTGAAAATAGGAAATAAAAACTGGGTGTTTAAATTCTGAAAGTTTTATCTAAGTGTTTTGCTGAAAACATAAGAAACTAAGTTTTATAACTTATAAATTTTGAGAATTATGAAATTAAAACAAAATTTTAAATTTGTCGAATATGAATGTTAAGAAAAGTAAATTGGAAATTGAATTATGAAATAAAATTTAACTTAAGTTCCGTTAAATAAAATGAATTTTGAAGTGGAATTTAATTTAAGTAAAGTTAAGCTAAATTAAATTTGATTCGTAATGAATTAATGAAATGAACTAATGTAATGAATTAGTAAAATGGATATGAACTTGAGTTATAAAATGAAATTCAACTTAAGTTGTAAAATGAATTGAATATGTTTTGGAATGTTGTTTGCTAGAAATAAATATGAACTTAAGTTGTAAAGTGGAAATAAACATTAGTGGTTGTATAAAATGTTTGTAATAAATTTAAGTAATGGTTTTATGAAATGGTTTATAAATGATATTAGTTTTGAAAGAAATATACTAATTAATAAATGAATATAAATAAAAGAATGGGATATAATAAGAAACCAATTGAAATAAATATGTAAGCTATACGTATATTATTTTATTCGTATAACTATTTGATCTAGATTCGAATATACGGTTTCGAGATCATTTACACTGATCTGAGTTAGGATTTTTCATTCGATTCTTGACGGTGAACACTGATATGGATTTTTGATTTATTTTGATATTCTCTATCATAGTATATGGCTATGCAAAGAGAATGGAAGTTTCTAATCAAGGAACCAAATCTGAATCTGCACTAGAGTGGTCGTGTAAATAATACTAGTTCGAAGTGAAATTGTGTGATCGAGCGAGCGATCGGGTATGGTTTTGCATACGGATGATATACGTACATCGTACGAGCTTTAATAAATTAAATGCTGACATTGGGAGATGTAAATTTATATGATTATGAATTAATTGGATGAATATTAAATTGTTTGACGGTTTCTCTTGTTACATTTGTTATATTTGCGTATGGTTATTATATTAGTACATGTTTATATTGATATTACTTTTCCTATACTTGTTCTCATTGGTTGTCGATTCGGGGCACAGTCTCGGTTTTGGTGAAACCAGTTCCATCGGATCCGTAATAATGTATTATTATCGAATTTCAAATTTTGTAGCATTTGGAGTTATCGTTTGGTCATATGAGATATAAACATGTTGAAATTAATATCAAAACTTAATACAATAATTGGGTCCAAAAAACTATCTTCTCCATACGATCGAATTAGGACTCAAAACATTTTCCATTGCGTTCGAAATAGGAGTATAATATTATAAACGCCTAGCGGCACGCCTCAATAGGGGTTCGAGATTTGAGTTGCATAGATCGAGATATTTTGAAAATTTAAAACAAATTATTTTTATTTGATTGGACTGGGCTGTCTCTTCTTTCACCTCAGTCACGATATCTTTTCAAACACGCCACACCATATCGTACTCACCCCTTTCTTTCTTTCTTTCAAAATCACGACAGCCTCCCTCTTCTCTTTTTAAAAATCACAAAATCAAATCGAAAACCAATGCCGTAAAAATTGAAATTCAAAATCAAACGAGAACGAAGCCGCTTCTTCCTTCAACCCTTCCCCTCTCTCTTCCTTTGCAGTTCGAGATTTAGAAAAAAAAATCGACTGATATCGATTCAAAGAAAAATATGATCGAATCGCGACCTTAGGCGAAGCTAGGGCCGAAGTCATGGCCGAGCACACGATGGAGGCGATCGATGGTGGGAGCCACTACGGGCGCGTGGTACTTGGAAGTGATCGATGGTAGTAGGGTTTCGATGATGGGCGCGTGCAGGCATGAAGGCGAGGAGGTGATGGCGTACTCGAATTGAGGGACGGAGGCGGCGTGCGTGGAGTCTGGTGGCCAGAGGAACGACGGCGCGTGAGGATATTGGGCGATGCTGAGAAGTGCTGCGGTGATGGATGGAGGTGCGCGCGTGGTCATAAGCAGTAAGGAAATTGCATGTGTGAATATGGTTTCTTGTACAGTCATTTTGTTGTTGATGCTAGGGAAAAGGAACGATGGCCAGATAAAGCTGCAGCCATGGTGCAGTTGACTGGAGCACGTGGCGATGGATGGTCATTGAGTGGCCATAGTTTGGAGGAGCAGAGATCGTTTTTGGGTGTTTTAGCATGCTGATGAATATTTGGGGAAGGAAGGGTTAGTTCGTTAGTAAGGTAAAATCTTATATTTAAGTTAATTACAAATTAAATATTTTCGAAGTCCATTAATCCATATTAAATTCATACGAGGGCTAAAAATTGTGAAAACAAGTTGAGATTGGTTCGTGGTTGCGGAATCTACGCATTGGAATCAAAATTGGAACATATTGAAATTAATAATAAAGGTGAGTAAATCTCACTCTTTTTGGATTGCTAGATTTTAATTTTAAATAGTAAAATTAATTTTGGATGTTTGGTTGAATTAATTATCTGTTGGATGATATTATAATATATATAGTAGTATATATATACTAGTATTTGGAGTGACATTCCCGCACATTATAGCAGATGAAACCCTATGCGCCCCGCATAATAGCGGATAACCCTATATACCGCGATATCCCCCTCGAAGTAGGATTGGTATTTTTTATGTTGTATTAACACCTGTGGATGCAGGAAAACATGTTGAAGGGATCCAACTAGATTCCTCAAAATGTTGAATTTAATTTCATATATTGTGATATATGGATTGTGTAGAATAATCTATTATAGATTATTGTTGTCACATCCCGTAATTTTCGACTTTCGAAAATTCGACATCGATACTCACTTTATCGACTGTCGAGCAATCGAGTGCCGGAAACTCCAATAGTGAGGGTTTAAGAAAGAGAAATAGACGAAAAGATAGAAGAAAAAGAGAAGAAGAAGAAAAGAAAGAAGAACAACAGAACAACAACAGATACAGAACAGAGACAATATCAGAATCTCACATATCGCAGCGGAACAATATATAATAGATAAATGAATATCATGTAAAAACAAAAGAATTATATCTGTTATTACATTACATCACATCATATCATCAGAGTCAATAAACAACAATGGACAGTTATATAAACTTGTCCTTATACAGAATACACAGCGGAATAAATACTATCAGATACAAATACTACGTCTCGTCATCCAGCTTATCTCCAAGCTCCAGAATATCCAGATAACCTAATAATCTAACTCTAGACTGCCCGTGTGGAAATTGGTGGGCACCCAGAGTTTAGAAGGGAAACAATAAACTCCGAGTCAGTCATGGTGACTGGTGTGAGATCGTAAAACAGTTTATCTTTAAATTAAACAACAGAAATATTTTTAAAGTCAATTCGCAATGCTTTTGGAAAATGAAACTACCATAAGACCTCCCGCCACACACACAATGCAAACGCAGACTTGGAGGAGATTTCTTCTTATGATAGTCAAAGATGCTTACTACGAAAAATCAAATCATTTTTGATATTATTATTAGTGCATAGTGTAGAAAACATTTCGAAAGTAGAATATAAATCTTAGCCAGCATAGGTACCATTATAGTATGCTTGTTATAGCTGCCATATTAGATGGCAGGTTCTACAACTAAAACCGTACAAGTCACGTATTGTTTCTTTGGATTTCCAACAAATGGTCAGGCTAAGGAACTTCCTATCCACGATGGGTACGTCCCTGGAATAGACGACCCGAGAACCTAACCGGATCTCTGCCAACACAAGGCCGGGTTACCTCTGCAAAAATAGGTAACTACTGACACGCGTATGCCATCCCCCGATCGTCACCGATCTTCCCGAGGATCCCCGATTCGCAACAAACCACATAGATAATAATAAATGCAGTAACCACAGAGGTTAAGTATCTGGGCTCCATACCATGATACCACCTTTATCCAGAAGGAATGACATACACTAAGGGGCGCTACTCCCTAGAACCTTGCTGCATTCGTCCTGTTTCGACCATTTCCGGGGTGTGAGGCTCGACGAAGTCTCGTCCACAAAGTTACGCTTTCTACAAAAAGCCCTGCTTCGGGTCAAACAAAAATGATCAACCTATGATCACAAAGATATAAGATCAAACAAATGATCATATCACAAATGATCAAACACTGATCATTTCACAGCAACACTCAGTATGCCACGTTACCAAATTGGGACATATCGCTGATAAATTTCAACTACATAACCTCTGAGCTCGTACGTCTCAGAGAAGGGTGTTAAGCTAAGAGAATAAATTCTTCGCCACCAACAGAAATGTATTTGAAAGAAATCAGCTTTATATCTCAAATTGTAACGTCAGACACACAATCCATATAAGTCTGTTCCGGGACCGAACAGAACCGAAGGCACTTCTCACGAAGCCCTTGCATTTCCGGATAAATTTCTAATCACGTCCGGACTTCCCGTCACTAAGGGTGATAAAACCTCTAAACCGGAGATCAGCCGATGTAGAGTAACTCGACGGTAATCCTTCCGTTTTCAAAAATATCCGGTCTTCAACACCGGTCTTCAAATGCGATTCATAACGACGTATCACATATTCGGAATGGGTTATACGACCCCATGGTCCTTTCCCGGCTAACCCGAATAGTGAGCGTAAATTCAAAAATAAGTGTGGCATTCAAATTCATCCAATTCACAACAAATACCTACTCAATGTAATTATTGATAGTCGGTTATTTAACTATCAATAAAGATGCGCAACATCATCAGATTCCAAATAATTTTCCAAATTATTTTATCTTCAAAAATATCTTTACTAGATATAAAATTTCCACACTTAACCATTTGAAAACAATTTCAGATATTCACTTTTCAATTTATCTTTAAAAGATAAAAACTCAAACAGTTCATTTCACATTGGAAAAGCATTTCCATACTTATTTAAAAATAAGTATTTCACAAATCTATTTATTTTCAACATTTGAAAATATTCGATATACTTAAATCAATATTAAGTATATATTCATTCTTTAAGGAAATCATTCTCTTTAAACACATTTATTTGAGTCAAAACGAATGTTACGTAAAACATCGTTACGACGACTCAAAATCACTAGTATAAGGATTCGAATTTTAGATAGGTACATAAATCCCAATACTACATAAAAACATTTCCTTTCGGAAATCATTTACTATAACAACAGTGTTATAGTCCATCATTTCCTTATTTCTCGAAAACGTCTATTTCAACAATGAACGTTGAAATCTATGCTTTCGATTCATAATACATTTTAAAACATCTTTAAAATGTTTAACTTCATTTTTAATATCACTTCTTCAAAAACGTATCCATTTTACTTAAAATTATATTCACTGTCCAAAATCGTGAATATAATTCACTTAACCAAATTTCAATCTTTTCTACACATTTTATTTCAATAAAAATTCGCTATCCAAAATCGCGAATATATCTTCTTTGATAATCTTCTATATTTAATTTATCAAATTCAATCGATTTCGAATTTATAAACACGGTTATAAATTCTATTTCTATTTATAAAAACTTCAATTTATAAATCTTCTTTATTTACCAATTCAATTCACAATTCAATTTATATACCACAACCCATATTATAAGTTAAATACTTATAATCTCATTTATTTACAAAGATCATTCTTTTAAAACTTTACAACTGTAAAGTTTACCCTTTTATAAACCCATTTTAACATCATTTCCAAATACTACATCAATTACAGATTGATTTCCAAAATTTTATCATTTCTAAATAATTTCCTTATTCTTTCCAATTTATTCAATATTCTATTTTTAAAAGAATTCTTCAATTTGAAATCATTTTTACATTGATTTCCCAAGTTATTTCAATTCATAAATTTAATTTCTAATTGGACTTCCAACTTATTTCATTTTAAATAAATTCCTTTTGAAGAGAATAAATTTCAATTGTTTTCTTTCAATCTATTTTAAAAATCCAAATTTTAAATTAAATTCTTCAATTTATAATCACTACTTTACGAAATCCATTTATTTAACATTTTCACTTGATTTTGGAATTAATTCAATACGATTATAAAAATTCACTTTTTATACTTTAAAATTCCTTTCTTAAAAATTTCTTCAATTTCACAAATTGATTCACTTAGAAATTTTCTGCTTGAATTTCAAAGATTCAATTTCGTTTATCTTTGGAATCCAATGATGTCAAAACATCCATTCAGGGTAATTTTTAGCTTTCAAACAATTTCCAGATATCAATATGATTAATAGCATCACTATAATCATTCACAGATTTATATCACAATAGAGATAAATTCAATCAATGTGAGGGGTCCAGTTGGATCCCTCCAACCTGTTTCCCTGCATCCAAAGATGTTAGCACAATACCAATTCCGCTCCAGTACGGAATTATCGCGGTATATAGGTTTTTATAAATCCGCTTACTAACGGCGCAATAGGGTCTCATCCGCTATACGAGGCGGGAAATCAATCAATCCAATATATACATATGCCAATATGTATATATCGCTATATATAGATATATCCTATCATATCTAATACCACATCCAATAGCAATCAAATCATCAATCAATAAATAACTGAAAATTCCACTTTTCATTTGAGTGAGAAAAATCTCACCTTGATTTTAATTCTGATTTCAGCGTTTGTTTCGAATAAAATTAAACGCGCGTTTAATTTTACCCGAAATTCAAACTAACTCCAAATGATTCCAATCCTGTTTCATAGCGTAGTGCTCGTCAAAACGAAGACAACACAACTGGTTTCGTAATTTTCTGACAATATATGACAAAGTTACGTTGTTTTAAAGATCACACAATTTATATGAAATATAATTACACCTTTTATTTAATTTATTTTCAACCTTTGAAAATCTGGCCGTTCGTTTACTAGATGAGATCGTGGGCGCTCCCAACATCTTCCCTCCATCGCGTTCGTTCGCGTACGCAAAGAAACCCACTCGGCCGCCCTTCCCCTTTGATTTTCGAGACCACCTCATCGACTTTGAGGATGATCAGAGACCATCGTTGGAGTCGCCATCTCCGACTCCCCCCACGCCGTGAATGACGGCGAGCTCGGCCACCCATAGCTCCATCTAATTGCGTGCGAACGGCGCATCTTCCAACTCAATTTCCCGTCGATCCGTTGACCCAATCACGATCATAGCCGTTGGATAGGTAGAGCTCATTGTCCTCTCCAATATTGTAGTTGACGATTTCGCATGAATGTTGATGGATTGGGAGAAAATTGGAGGACAAAGAAACGAGTTTCTGGCCGTTCGAAATAAAAATGGCGGCTGAAGCTAATCTCGGCTAGGGTTTCACAAATTAGAAGATAAGGGGTCCTTTTTATAGAAAATTATCGAAAAACACTATTCACTCTAGAATTTCCGAACTCCGATTTACGCGCAGTGACTGGCATTTCTGGGGTTTACCCCGCGTTCTGAACGCAATGGAACAGGTTTCGGAAGCTAATTCGATCGTATGTGTGAGATATGGCAATAAACGATCAATTTAAATTAAACCGATTTAAATTGATTTCGAGGCGTTTTAATTTGTACCGGACAAATGGTAAATCCAAAAATTACGAAATTTGAAATCTTACAATAATATCACATTACGGATCCGATGAAACTGGTTTCGTCGAAATCCGAGACCGTTTGAAAAATGACTATTTTAACTCGACGATTTAAAATCGAAACGATATCGATGCGTTTCGAGTTGCCACGGTCAAACGATAACTCCGATTGATACGAAAATTGAAATCCGATAATAACTAACTATTACGGATCCAATGGAACTGGTCTCGTTCAATTCTGAGACTGTTCGAAAATTGGCTATTTTTCAGTCGATAATTAAATATTAAAATATTCAATTTTCACAATTTAACTCCAAATTCGATCCTGAAAGTTCTATAACCTTTCTATAACTCCAGTATGATTAAATAAAATTTTCCTAATCAATTTCAATCATTTTAAACTCGATTTACAATTATCTCTGGAATTTCACTATTTAATTTATCGATTTAATTGTCAAATTAAATCCAATATTCGAAAAATAAATTACTCGACTTATTAAATTCATTTATAAATATTTAAAATCAATTAAATATTCGAATTTTAATTATCAAAAATTCTGGGTCGTTACAGACTTCCCCCCTTAAAAGAATTTCGTCCTCGAAATTACAAGTTAGGAAAAAAAGTCCTTAACTCGTCTACTATTTTCTCAAATTCAAATAGTTTTATCAATTTATCAAAACAAGTCTTTCTACTAAAGATTCGTTATCATTCACACTAGCTTTCCAACTTCAATTATAAGTTCCAAACAACATTGTTTACTTCCAAATTCAAATTCGAGTTTAAATTCAAATTTTAAACTTTCAAAATTTCTCAAAAATTTTCT
Source organism: Allium fistulosum (assembly GCA_030737815.1). Taxonomy (NCBI): domain Eukaryota; kingdom Viridiplantae; phylum Streptophyta; class Magnoliopsida; order Asparagales; family Amaryllidaceae; genus Allium; species Allium fistulosum. The sequence continues at coordinate 429,466,435 of CM060902.1, read as the reverse complement.
AACGCCCTAAATTTCTGAAAAATTTCGCCAGCGTCTCCTTTGCGCGGCTAATACGGCACGACTACAAAACGTCCCTACGGACTCTCAGATTTCAAAAAGAAAAAGAAAAAGCCAAGCGGCTAGAGAGAAATCATCAAAAACTCATATTAAAACTCAAATACGTACCTTTTTCGAGCAATTCAATTTTATCTGTGAAATAAATTTTCCAATCCCTTTATACCTGTATATCTACTAGCCATGATATCTAGTTACAGCATTCAATCATTTTGCAAACTCGATTACAAATTTTCAATATATACTTCTTATATTCTCCTTAAATTCGCTATTGAAGTTACATATTCAATTCCGTTCAAATTTTATTTGAATTCAATTTCACATTTCAATTTCTCATTTGAGTTCAATTCACAATTCCAATCTAATTTGGATTCAATTCACTTTCAATTCTGAAATATTGAATTTTTATCGGATTTCTTTTGTTCACTTCAAACTAATCTCAAAACTTTATTTTATTTCACACAATTCAAATTCGTTTCAATATTCAGTTTTAACTCCAGTTTCATTTATTGACAAATTCAAAATGAATTTTAACATTCAACTTCATTTTCTTGTACTTGCAATTGCAAATTTATTTATTCATTCTCAAATTCTTTCATTTTCAATTGAATCTCATCTCTATCAAATTTGCAAATATTTATAAGTTATCAACTTATTTACATTTCGATTTATAAAATCATTTATCCATTCACATTACTAATTCCATTATGAATTTTATCTTCAATTATCCTTTTTGAATTCTATTTTCATTTGTAAATCATATTTACAATTCATATTCATAATTTTTATTCATATATGAATTTATTTTCTTATACTTTCAATTCACATTTATAGATTTCATTTGTTAATGAACTTTAATTCCAATCACATTTACATATTTTACATTTCAAATTCATTTTTGAAAACAAGTCAAATGATTCTTGAATTTCCAAAACATAAACCCAAAATTTCAAACAACTTCCTTTTAAAATAATTTGGCAGCAATTTCTCTTTTGGAAACCCGAAAATGAACACCGGTGATGTCGCGATCATCATCGGAATTATTTTCCAGCGACCGAAAAGAGTTTAGAGCTTTTCATTTCTTCAAAACATTTTTCAAAACCCTTGAAATTCATTTTCAAATCAAAAAGATTTAAACTTCCAAATTTCCAAAATTTTCAAATTCTTTCAAAACATTTCCAAAAACTTCTCTGGAATCCTGTTTTAAATTACAATTCACATTTATAATTTACATTCTTTAATTTCATTTATATATGGATTTATTTCTTAATTTTGGAGTTACGATTTCAATTTCTTATTTTATTCCAATGGGAATAATTTAATATTATTACTTCTAGCAACCATGCAACCATATACTGTAATAATTTACAGAAAATCATTTCTTTTCTATACAAAAATAGATTTGGGTAAAATTATCTCATTTACCCTATTTAAAACAATACTGTGTCAGTTTATCTTGTTTAGAGTTTAGAAACCCCTATCGATTACAGTTAGCTAGACTGCACCGACCAGAATCTATAAACAATCAACCGATAAGTCAACACAATACAAAACAATTTCATATTCAATAACAAATACGCGCTCATATCTATTATTACACTCAAACTCATTCTAGAGTACTACTGACTCTATCTCTAATGAGTAACACCCAACAGAGCAGGGTTGTCGCTTAACCATATGCTCTGATACCACTTTGTCACATCCCGTAATTTTCGACTTTCGAAAATTCGACATCGATACTCACTTTATCGACTGTCGAGCAATCGAGTGCCGGAAACTCCAATAGTGAGGGTTTAAGAAAGAGAAATAGACGAAAAGATAGAAGAAAAAGAGAAGAAGAAGAAAAGAAAGAAGAACAACAGAACAACAACAGATACAGAACAGAGACAATATCAGAATCTCACATATCGCAGTGGAACAATATATAATAGATAAATGAATATCATGTAAAAACAAAAGAATTATATCTGTTATTACATTACATCACATCATATCATCAGAGTCAATAAACAACAATGGACAGTTATATAAACTTGTCCTCATACAGAATACACAGCGGAATAAATACTATCAGATACAAATACTACGTCTCGTCATCCAGCTTATCTCCAAGCTCCAGAATATCCAGATAACCTAATAATCTAACTCTAGACTGCCCGTGTGGAAATTGGTGGGCACCCAGAGTTTAGAAGGGAAACAATAAACTCCGAGTCAGTCATGGTGACTGGTGTGAGATCGTAAAACAGTTTATCTTTAAATTAAACAACAAAAATATTTTTAAAGTCAATTCGCAATGCTTTTGGAAAATGAAACTACCATAAGACCTCCCGCCACACACACAATGCAAACGCAGACTTGGAGGAGATTTCTTCTTATGATAGTCAAAGATGCTTACTACGCAAAATCAAATCATTTTTGATATTATTATTAGTGCATAGTGTAGAAAACATTTCGAAAGTAGAATATAAATCTTAGCCAGCATAGGTACCATTATAGTATGCTTGCTATAGCTGCCATATTAGATGGCAGGTTCTACAACTAAAACCGTACAAGTCACGTATTGTTTCTTTGGATTTCCAACAAATGGTCAGGCTAAGGAACTTCCTATCCACGATGGGTACGTCCCTGGAATAGACGACCCGAGAACCTAACCGGATCTCTGCCAACACAAGGCCGGGTTACCTCTGCAAAAATAGGTAACTACTGACACGCGTATGCCATCCCCCGATCGTCACCGATCTTCCCGAGGATCCCCGATTCGCAACAAACCACATAGATAATAATAAATGCAGTAACCACAGAGGTTAAGTATCTGGGCTCCATACCATGATACCACCTTTATCCAGAAGGAATGACATACACTAAGGGGCGCTACTCCCTAGAACCTTGCTGCATTCGTCCTGTTTCGACCATTTCCGGGGTGTGAGGCTCGACGAAGTCTCGTCCACAAAGCTACGCTTTCTACAAAAAGCCCTGCTTCGGGTCAAACAAAAATGATCAACCTATGATCACAAAGATATAAGATCAAACAAATGATCATATCACAAATGATCAAACACTGATCATTTCACAGCAACACTCAGTATGCCACGTTACCAAATTGGGACATATCGCTGATAAATTTCAACTACATAACCTCTGAGCTCGTACGTCTCAGAGAAGGGTGTTAAGCTAAGAGAATAAATTCTTCGCCACCAACAGAAATGTATTTGAAAGAAATCAGCTTTATATCTCAAATTGTAACGTCAGACACACAATCCATATAAGTCTGTTCCGGGACCGAACAGAACCGAAGGCACTTCTCACGAAGCCCTTGCATTTCCGGATAAATTTCTAATCACGTCCGGACTTCCCGTCACTAAGGGTGATAAAACCTCTAAACCGGAGATCAGCCGATGTAGAGTAACTCGACGGTAATCCTTCCGTTTTCAAAAATATCCGGTCTTCAACACCGGTCTTCAAATGCGATTCATAACGACGTATCACATATTCGGAATGGGTTATACGACCCCATGGTCCTTTCCCGGCTAACCCGAATAGTGAGCGTAAATTCAAAAATAAGTGTGGCATTCAAATTCATCCAATTCACAACAAATACCTACTCAAGGTAATTATTGATAGTCGGTTATTTAACTATCAATAAAGATGCGCAACATCATCAGATTCCAAATAATTTTCCAAATTATTTTATCTTCAAAAATATCTTTACTAGATATAAAATTTCCACACTTAACCATTTGAAAACAATTTCAGATATTCACTTTTCAATTTATCTTTAAAAGATAAAAACTCAAACAGTTCATTTCACATTGGAAAAGCATTTCCATACTTATTTAAAAATAAGTATTTCACAAATCTATTTATTTTCAACATTTGAAAATATTCGATATACTTAAATCAATATTAAGTATATATTCATTCTTTAAGGAAATCATTCTCTTTAAACACATTTATTTGAGTCAAAACGAATGTTACGTAAAACATCGTTACGACGACTCAAAATCACTAGTATAGGGATTCGAATTTTAGATAGGTACATAAATCCCAATACTACATAAAAACATTTCCTTTCGGAAATCATTTACTATAACAACAGTGTTATAGTCCATCATTTCCTTATTTCTCGAAAACGTCTATTTCAACAATGAACGTTGAAATCTATGCTTTCGATTCATAATACATTTTAAAACATCTTTAAAATGTTTAACTTCATTTTTAATATCACTTCTTCAAAAACGTATCCATTTTACTTAAAATTATATTCACTGTCCAAAATCGTGAATATAATTCACTTAACCAAATTTCAATCTTTTCTACACATTTTATTTCAATAAAAATTCGCTATCCAAAATCGCGAATATATCTTCTTTGATAATCTTCTATATTTAATTTATCAAATTCAATCGATTTCGAATTTATAAACACGGTTATAAATTCTATTTCTATTTATAAAAACTTCAATTTATAAATCTTCTTTATTTACCAATTCAATTCACAATTCAATTTATATACCACAACCCATATTATAAGTTAAATACTTATAATCTCATTTATTTACAAAGATCATTCTTTTAAAACTTTACAACTGTAAAGTTTACCCTTTTATAAACCCATTTTAACATCATTTCCAAATACTACATCAATTACAGATTGATTTCCAAAATTTTATCATTTCTAAATAATTTCCTTATTCTTTCCAATTTATTCAATATTCTATTTTTAAAAGAATTCTTCAATTTGAAATCATTTTTACATTGATTTCCCAAGTTATTTCAATTCATAAATTTAATTTCTAATTGGACTTCCAACTTATTTCATTTTAAATAAATTCCTTTTGAAGAGAATAAATTTCAATTGTTTTCTTTCAATCTATTTTAAAAATCCAAATTTTAAATTAAATTCTTCAATTTATAATCACTACTTTACGAAATCCATTTATTTAACATTTTCACTTGATTCTGGAATTAATTCAATACGATTATAAAAATTCACTTTTTATACTTTAAAATTCCTTTCTTAAAAATTTCTTCAATTTCACAAATTGATTCACTTAGAAATTTTCTGCTTGAATTTCAAAGATTCAATTTCGTTTATCTTTGGAATCCAATGATGTCAAAACATCCATTCAGGGTAATTTTTAGCTTTCAAACAATTTCCAGATATCAATATGATTAATAGCATCACTATAATCATTCACAGATTTATATCACAATAGAGATAAATTCAATCAATGTGAGGGGTCCAGTTGGATCCCTCCAACCTGTTTCCCTGCATCCAAAGATGTTAGCACAATACCAATTCCGCTCCAGTACGGAATTATCGCGGTATATAGGTTTTTATAAATCCGCTTACTAACGGCGCAATAGGGTCTCATCCGCTATACGAGGCGGGAAATCAATCAATCCAATATATACATATGCCAATATGTATATATCGCTATATATAGATATATCCTATCATATCTAATACCACATCCAATAGCAATCAAATCATCAATCAATAAATAACTGAAAATTCCACTTTTCATTTGAGTGAGAAAAATCTCACCTTGATTTTAATTCTGATTTCAGCGTTTGTTTCGAATAAAATTAAACGCGCGTTTAATTTTACCCGAAATTCAAACTAACTCCAAATGATTCCAATCCTGTTTCATAGCGTAGTGCTCGTCAAAACGAAGACAACACAACTGGTTTCGTAATTTTCTGACAATATATGACAAAGTTACGTTGTTTTAAAGATCACACAATTTATATGAAATATAATTACACCTTTTATTTAATTTATTTTCAACCTTTGAAAATCTGGCCGTTCGTTTACTAGATGAGATCGTGGGCGCTCCCAACATCTTCCCTCCATCGCGTTCGTTCGCGTACGCAAAGAAACCCACTCGGCCGCCCTTCCCCTTTGATTTTCGAGACCACCTCATCGACTTTGAGGATGATCAGAGACCATCGTTGGAGTCGCCATCTCCGACTCCCCCAACGCCGTGAATGACGGCGAGCTCGGCCACCCATAGCTCCATCTAATTGCGTGCGAACGGCACATCTTCCAACTCAATTTCCCGTCGATCCGTTGACCCAATCACGATCATAGCCGTTGGATAGGTAGAGCTCATTGTCCTCTCCAATATTGTAGTTGACGATTTCGCATGAATGTTGATGGATTGGGAGAAAATTGGAGGACAAAGAAACGAGTTTCTGGCCGTTCGAAATAAAAATGGCGGCTGAAGCTAATCTCGGCTAGGGTTTCACAAATTAGAAGATAAGGGGTCCTTTTTATAGAAAATTATCGAAAAACACTATTCACTCTAGAATTTCCGAACTCCGATTTACGTGCAGTGACTAGCATTTCTGGGGTTTACCCCGCGTTCTGAACGCAATGGAACAGGTTTCGGAAGCTAATTCGATCGTATGTGTGAGATATGGCAATAAACGATCAATTTAAATTAAACCGATTTAAATTGATTTCGAGGCGTTTTAATTTGTACCGGACAAATGGTAAATCCAAAAATTACGAAATTTGAAATCTTACAATAATATCACATTACGGATCCGATGAAACTGGTTTCGTCGAAATCCGAGACCGTTTGAAAAATGACTATTTTAACTCGACGATTTAAAATCGAAACGATATCGATGCGTTTCGAGTTGCCACGGTCAAACGATAACTCCGATTGATACGAAAATTGAAATCCGATAATAACTAACTATTACGGATCCAATGGAACTGGTCTCGTTCAATTCTGAGACTGTTCGAAAATTGGCTATTTTTCAGTCGATAATTAAATATTAAAATATTCAATTTTCACAATTTAACTCCAAATTCGATCCTGAAAGTTCTATAACCTTTCTATAACTCCAGTATGATTAAATAAAATTTTCCTAATCAATTTCAATCATTTTAAACTCGATTTACAATTATCTCTGGAATTTCACTATTTAATTTATCGATTTAATTGTCAAATTAAATCCAATATTCGAAAAATAAATTACTCGACTTATTAAATTCATTTATAAATATTTAAAATCAATTAAATATTCGAATTTTAATTATCAAAAATTCTGGGTCGTTACAATTGTAGACTATTTTAGTGATTGAAATTATGAATGTTATTGTAGCACTGGCCTGAATTTTGATATTTTAAATACCATAAATATATTTTTAAATTTAAGGAATTTAAGGGAATTTTGATATAAAAATATTTATATTGGAATTGGGGTTATTTCAAAGAAAATGAGTTAGAAAATATATTTGATTTTTGGATATACTTAACTATTGTGAATTATTAAATGGAGATTTTAAAAAATAAATTATATAAAAAGAATTTATAAATGATATTCGGGAAATATAAAAAGGAGTTGAAGTCGATATTAAAAATAGATTTGAAGTTACAAATGGGATTTATAAAGGAATGGATTTATAAAAAATGGAATTTTATAAACGAGTTTAGTTTTATAAAAGTGAAACTCAAAGGAGTTATAAAATTATAAACGATGTTTATAAATAGGGAAATCGATATCTATTGATAGATTGGAAATATAAATTTACAAGGGGTATTTTTATTAGAATATGGAAATAGAGTGAGGAAAATAGTGGATACTGTTTTTGAAAGTGAAAATTGTCAAGGAGATCGGAATGGAAGAGATGTGATGAGATTCGAGAGAAATTTATAAAATTGAATTGGTTATTGAGATTTAAAAAATATATTTTTAATTCTAAGAAGTTAAGTTCGTTTTTTTAAAAGGAAAGTTTTATTATTTAAAACTATGAAATGTTAAACTAGTTAGGATTGGAATACTTCGGTAAGTAGATTTTCAAATATTAAGTATTTATTTTAGAAAATTCTAACTTTTAAAATCAGCTTTAAAAATTTATTTGGTTATAAAAAAAAAGAGTTTTTGATGTTTATAAAAGTGTTTTCGATATTTTAAATAATTACTTGAACATGTTTTAAAAATAAATTATTATTCTTTTAAATACTTATTATATATATATATATATAGAGTTTTAAAGTGATTGAAAATTATATTTTATAAACTCTCTCGAGATTTGAAAAGGGGACTTATAAATGGATATGATTTTGAGGAGAGGAATTTTATAAGGAATTTGGAGGAAATGGAATTTCAAATGTCGAATATGGGAATTTTGAAAATGAAACCTGAATTCATAAAAGAAGTTGTAAATTGTTGAATGGGGTTATAAATAAGTGTTTGCACCAAAATTGGTCACAAACCCCAAGTGTAATGAAAGCACCAGCGTATGAATACGAATCAACAGTATTCACACACAAATCACAGATCTTAAGTAAGTAGCAATCAAGAAATAATGAACAGTGACACACAATTTATAGTGGTTCGGCTATCTCCGGCCTACGTCCACTTCAAGGTTTTTATGATTTTATTGCTCGATGCTTGAAGATTACAATTTCGGATTGTTGGATTACAACTGATTTGCTGAACTAAGTCTGAATCTAAGTCAGCAATGGTGATCTGGAGTAAATCTGGCAGAATCTGGGCGCTCTTTGCTCTCGAAGTTCTCCGACCCCTTTTCTGAATGACCAGGGGCTCTATTTATAGGTGTAGGAGGCTGATATTTCGCCTAAAATGAGGGAAGACCAGTTCTGGCACGTGAGGAGGCCCACATGGCCGAAATCTGGAGTCCCGGGCCCACTTTGGGATCGATTCGACCCTTGGTTCGAATCGATCAAGAAATTGTCCAATCAAGCTGAAATTTGGTGTGAACATTCTTCATCATGTGTTGAAGCTTCTGTGAAAATTTCATAGCATTTGGATGTGTAGATCTCAAGTTATGATCGATTCAAGGTTGCATTTCTGGTTGCAGTGTTTGGTTCGAATCGATCACGTTCGAATCGATTGCCTCGAATCGATCATGGCACGCGCGCTCGTGGTGATGTGGCGCGCAACCTTCGAGTCGATCCTCCTTTTTCTCCGAGTTGACCGGGTTGAATCCTTGGTTTTAGCCGTGCTGACCTGGTGGACTCGAGGCGTTGGATTCGAAGTTTGCTTCCTTCGAATCGATCGAATGAATGTTCCCTTCGAATCGATCACGGTAGGTTACAGTTGATCGATTCGAAAGTTTCTTGGCTGAATCGATTCGAAGGTAGTCGTGGGATGGAGTCGAAGCTCTTTCACCTTCATGGACCTGAAGTGGAGAATGATCTGGTCGATTCAAACCATGTTTTGCTTAATGGATTCGAAGTAGGGCTTATGCTTCGTGGATTCGAAGCACTTTCCCTTCATCGATTCGAAGGTCTTCTACTCCGTATGATTTGAAGTGAAGGCATGTTCGATGGAGTCGACCTTGATGGATACGAACCATGTAAAACTTGATGGATACGAAGATGATGGAGTCGACCTTGATGGATTCGACACAATGATCTTCTGATCGATTCGAATCAACCTTTCCTCATGGATTCGAGCCTAGCCTATTTCACCCATTTCCTTTTGGCGATATCTTGAGCATACGAACTCGGATTGACTCGAAACTTGGAACGTTGCTTCATCTGACCTTGCTTGACATGTCTTACCAATTCCAGCCCGATCCGGACTCGGACAAAATTCATCGATATCCACGGTGAACCTACGATGCACAATCGATGTTCATGACTAATAATCATTGATTTTCAGTTAAACTTTGGGTATCTCGACTTTGCAAAAAGTTGGGATAACATTTTGCCCCTCAAAACATTTCTTTTTGGTAAAAGGCGTGTTTTGATCAGTCTTAAATTGGATGCAGCGAGTTCATGTTTTACTCATAGCTTATAGCATTTTCAATCAAGTCCATGGCTGTTCGAAGCTGAATTGTTATCAATTTTTTCCAGTGGAAGTTAAGAATGAAATTCTACGGTCTCTCCGTACTATTGATGGTCACTCCGGACCCCTGTCAAACCCATTCTAGATTTAGCGATTGAATAGAAAGATCCTATTGCACTCCGGCGTTGCTTTCTATCCCTTGCACTATGGCCCCAGCTAGGGCGTATAGCGATGTCCTGGTCGTTCTCGACCGATCATAGCCTCTCCGGGCTTATGCTGGATCCCATCCTGTCACTCTCCGGTGAAGGGGAAACAACGTTAAGTGAGTCAATCCTGTCGATCTCCGGCGAAGCGACTCACCTCCTGCACCCCGGTTCAGCGTATCTGAACGTTAAGCGATGTCATAACCTGAATCGTCGGTCGATCACAGCCTCTCCGGGCTCATGCTGGATCCCATCCTGTCACTCTCCGGTGAAGGGGAAACAACGTCAGGTGAGTCAATCCTGTCGCTCTCCGGCGAAGCGACTCACCTCCTGCACTCCGGTTCAGTGTATCTGAACATTAAGCGATGTCATGACCTGAATCGTCGGTCGATCATAGCCTCTCCGGGCTCTTATCGAATCCTGATCCAATCACTCTCCGGTGAATAGGAAACGATGCTTAAGTGAGTTGATCCTGTCGCTCTCCGGCGAAGCAACTCACTTCTTGCACTACGGATCCTACCTCTCCGGGTAGGATCATAAAGCGATCATGTTTATATTGATATTTAATGTTTATCCTTTAACTCTCTGGTCAAAGGTTTATTTTAATAAGTGTTTCTTTATTAAATTCAAATCCTAGATGTTCAATCTCAAACACCAGGAAAAAACAAGATAATGCCTCTCCGGGCGGAGCGGTCTATTTCCATCTCAGAGCATGCCTAGGGATCTCTCCGGTTCCCGTACATGAGTAAGTGGGATAGCCGTTTTATTTTGGAAATCAAATCTAAGAAAACTAATCGACCAGAGTCCAAATCTTGAACTTGGCCCTTGCCATCACAATCAGTTGATGATGAGTCGTGATCCCGATCCAGGATCATTCCTGTTTGGTTGAGGTGGTAGTTGTTCGGGTCTAACCGCCGTCGTGCGTTCTCTGACATACTGTGGCAATCTACCACTCCTGGCATGTTCTTCCACCTCATCCTTCAGGTGGCGGCATTCATCGGTAGTGTGCCCATCCAGCTCATGGAATAGGCAGTATTTTCCGGTCTTACGTTCCCGCTCCGTGGGATCTCTCCTGGGTGGCTTTCGATAGGGGAGTTGCCCCCGCGTTTCAGTGTAAATTCGTTCCAGTCCTGCCACCAAGTCTGTGTATTGCCTGAATCTGGGTTCTCGGAATTTCTTCCGTTTATCAGGACCATCATGTGCGTCATCCTGCTTTCTCTTTCCTTTGTCTGCCCTGGACTGTTCCCTGGCGGTTCCTTCGCCTTGTGCAACATTTATTTCCTGCCTCTCGGCTCGTGATTCCTCTAATCGAATGAATTTTTCAGCTTCATGGAAAAACTCTCCAAGATCTTGCGGTGGATCTTTAGTCAAAGAGTCTTTGAATTCGGTGCCTTCTCCAACTCCTGCCATTGCCGCCATCAAAATCATCGATGGGTCCGGGCGATCTACCGAAGTCACCGTCGCATTAAATCGTAACAAAAAATCTTTTATGGACTCTCCGGTCCTTTGTTTTATTGATGCCAAAGTCATCACGCTCTTAGGCCGCGTCACGTGAACCCTAAACTGCTTCATGAAGCAATCCACAAGCTCGCCCCATGTCCTGATTGATCCGGTTTCTAGCTGCCTAAACCAAAGCGCAGCCAAATCTGATAAGAATAAGGGGAAACATCGTGCCATCACTTCTTCGGATGCCCCCAGCACTTCCATGTGTCTGATATATCTGGTGATATGCATGGTCGGGTCTGACTTTCCATCATAAGGATTCAGCGTTGGTAGTTTGAACTTCGGAGGGTTCCTTGCATTCCTGATATTCGGAGCGAACGGACTCCGACTAACTTCTTCCAATCCTCCTCCTGAAAACCCTCCTCTCATGAGTCGTCTCACTAGGCCGATCATTCTTTCATCTCCATCTAGGGGTTGCCCCCTTGTCATGTCTCTGTCTTGCCCTCCGAGTCTTGTAGGGAATTCTGGTACGTACTCTTCGGGCGGCTCGTTAGCATTTGTGTTGGCCCTAGCCGGTTGAGCTTCTTCCAAAGGCACTTCTGCGTTGGATCCTGCGGGCCTGCCCCCAAGCCCTTGTTGATTGCCTTTTGGTTCTGCATTCTGTCCTCCGTTGGGTTCCATAGCCCTGACTCCTTGTTCCACATTCACAGCCGTTGTAGCTGGTCCAAGGTTCTGTGTCCCTGTAGCTCTCATCTGCTCGAAGAAATTCTGCAGCATCTCTTGTTGGCTTTTCATCATTCTTTCCTGCATTAGGTTATTCATAGCCTCCATCTCATCTCTAGTAATGTAGATCGAAGCTTGTCCTTCTCCAGCGCCAGAGGATGCCTCTTGACTTCCTGCCTGTTGGCTCCTCTCAGTTCTTTGTCTAGTTTGTCGAGTCATTGTAGAGTCAGATCTGAATCCTTAAAATTCCAAATCTAAATTTTGAATCTGGTGTAGCGGGTGCTAGTTTTTCTCAGTGAAAACACTTTGGTGCTTTCACTGAGAAAAACTAGCACCCGCTACACCAGATTCAAAATTTAGATTTGGAATTTTAAGGATTCAGATCTGACTCTACAATTGGTCACAAACCCCAAGTGTAATGAAAGCACCAGCGTATGAATACGAATCAACAGTATTCACACACAAATCACAGATCTTAAGTAAGTAGCAATCAAGAAATAATGAACAGTGACACACAATTTATAGTGGTTCGGCTATCTCCGGCCTACGTCCACTTCAAGGTTTTTATGATTTTATTGCTCGATGCTTGAAGATTACAATTTCGGATTGTTGGATTACAACTGATTTGCTGAACTAAGTCTGAATCTAAGGCAGCAATGGTGATCTGGAGTAAATCTGGCAGAATCTGGGCGCTCTTTGCTCTCGAAGTTCTCCGACCCCTTTTCTGAATGACCAGGGGCTCTATTTATAGGTGTAGGAGGCTGATATTTCGCCTAAAATGAGGGAAGACCAGTTCTGGCACGTGAGGAGGCCCACATGGCCGAAATCTGGAGTCCCGGGCCCACTTTGGGATCGATTCGACCCTTGGTTCGAATCGATCAAGAAATTGTCCAATCAAGCTGAAATTTGGTAAGCTTCAACACATGATGAAGAATGTTCACACCAAATTTCAGCTTGATTGGACAATTTCTTGATCGATTCGAACCAAGGGTCGAATCGATCCCAAAGTGGGCCCGGGACTCCAGATTTCGGCCATGTGGGCCTCCTCACGTGCCAGAACTGGTCTTCCCTCATTTTAGGCAAAATATCAGCCTCCTACACCTATAAATAGAGCCCCTGGTCATTCAGAAAAGGGGTCGGAGAACTTCGAGAGCAAAGAGCGCCCAGATTCTGCCAGATTTACTCCAGATCACCATTGCTGCCTTAGATTCAGACTTAGTTCAGCAAATCAGTTGTAATCCAACAATCCGAAATTGTAATCTTCAAGCATCGAGCAATAAAATCATAAAAACCTTGAAGTGGACGTAGGCCGGAGATAGCCGAACCACTATAAATTGTGTGTCACTGTTCATCATGTATTGAAGCTTCTGTGAAAATTTCATAGCATTTGGATGTGTAGATCTCAAGTTATGATCGATTCAAGGTTGCATTTCTGGTTGCAGTGTTTGGTTCGAATCGATCACGTTCGAATCGATTGCCTCGAATCGATCATGGCACGCGCGCTCGTGGTGATGTGGCGCGCAACCTTCGAGTCGATCCTCCTTTTTCTCCGAGTTGACCGGGTTGAATCCTTGGTTTTAGCCGTGCTGACCTGGTGGACTCGAGGCGTTGGATTCGAAGTTTGCTTCCTTCGAATCGATCGAATGAATGTTCCCTTCGAATCGATCACGGTAGGTTACAGTTGATCGATTCGAAAGTTTCTTGGCTGAATCGATTCGAAGGTAGTCGTGGGATGGAGTCGAAGCTCTTTCACCTTCATGGACCTGAAGTGGAGAATGATCTGGTCGATTCGAACCATGTTTTGCTTAATGGATTCGAAGTAGGGCTTATGCTTCGTGGATTCGAAGCACTTTCCCTTCATCGATTCGAAGGTCTTCTACTCCGTATGATTTGAAGTGAAGGCATGTTCGATGGAGTCGACCTTGATGGATACGAACCATGTAAAACTTGATGGATACGAAGATGATGGAGTCGACCTTGATGGATTCGACACAATGATCTTCTGATCGATTCGAATCAACCTTTCCTCATGGATTCGAGCCTAGCCTATTTCACCCATTTCCTTTTGGCGATATCTTGAGCATACGAACTCGGATTGACTCGAAACTTGGAACGTTGCTTCATCTGACCTTGCTTGACATGTCTTACCAATTCCAGCCCGATCCGGACTCGGACAAAATTCATCGATATCCACGGTGAACCTACGATGCACAATCGATGTTCATGACTAATAATCATTGATTTTCAGTTAAACTTTGGGTATCTCGACTTTGCAAAAAGTTGGGATAACAATAAGTATACTGGGTTTTGGAAATTGAAAAAAGGGAATTTATTAGTGATTCCGAAGACTTATGAGATAAGTTATGAAATATTCTCTTAAGTGTTGATATTTGAAAAGATTTTGGAAAATAAGACTTATAATATTTTCGTAAGTATAAAAATTAAAATTTGGAAATATTTGTAAGTGTTGAGATGGTTTGGAAGTATCCTGTTACAGATTTAAGTATTTGAAATTGATTTCAAATGTTGGAAGGGATTGATATATCTTATAAAGATATTTTGAAAATAAATATTGTGGAAAATTTTATAATAATGCCTAGTGACTGCTTATGGATGTTTTATTGATAGTTAAATAACCGACAATCAATATTGGTCAATTTCGTTAATCGTTTCGAAGAGACCGGAATCAGATTTAATTATCCGAAAATCACTTCGATCCAATTTGAAGGTTACGAATGAATACCGTAAAGATGATGAAGACAGTGATTCAGTTTGTCCAGACCCAGGATAACTTGTATGGACAAATGCTATCAGAACATCGTCATTGGAGGATGATGAGCATTCTAAGTGGAATTGTTTCTTGAAAGGTAATGCTTAGCCTTAAGCCTGATCAACCGGGAATGACTAAAATAGGGGAGATGCAGAAAAACTAAGTGGGTCGCACCCAATTAGGGTATATTATCACTTTTCTAGATATCCTCAAAAACCTATATATTATGGATATGGTTGTGCATGAAAGACGGAGTGCTCGATTTTTGAGGGTGGGAACACCCGGGGTAATAACATATTCGGTCTATCCAGGTTAAGGGTAGGCCGGTCTTGTGTAGCAGGGGATCCCGGCGAGGTCCTCGGTACATTGTTCTAGAGGTGTACTGTGATGGGAGGTACCCCAGTGGCCCAGTCATTGTATGGGATCCATTCTCCAATAAGCGCCGTACGGTTTTGATTGTGCCCAACTATGCTGGAACGTCAGATGCAAGCATTTCAGCTATGTTCTATTTACTTTGATTAGACATTATTATAATATCAGATGATTTTGATCAAAATTGGTTTGGTTATCGTAAGGTAAAAACTCGTCGTGTTTATGTGTGACGCGGTCTTATGAGAAGCTTAGTTTTTCCAAAGGATTTTGATAACTCTAATAATCCAAATTGAGTGCGTTTTCTCATGTTGGTTTTCCAGACTGACTCGGGTGTTATTTTATGATAATTCTCAGGTCAGATCGAGTATTACAGTTTCAGGTTAGAATGTTGTGGAGCTCAGGAGGCGAGCTGGAGGAGTTCGGACATATATCTGTACTTGGTTTATATTTCCATCGTGTGAGGACAAGTGATTATAACTGTCCAGATTGATGTATGTATTTTTATAGTCAAATGACTGTAAGTATAAAAAGATATAGATTCTTTTGTATAAAAATCTGTTATTATATATTGTATTTTGTTCCGCTGCGATTGTGAGATTCTATGTTGTTGTTTCTATTTTCTTCTATCATTTTCTTCTTCTTTACCCTAGTTATTCGCTCTTTCGTACACTTTGGGTTGGACTAGAGTGAATTATTGTCAACTCAAAGGGGTACGGAACTACGGGTCGCTACACTTGGTATCAGAGCTGAAGGTTAAGCGAGAACCTAGGCTCTGGTGGGAATTACTCATTAGAGATGGAGTCAGTAGTACTCTAGAATGAGTTGAGTGTAATAATAGATATGAGCGTGTATTTGTTAGTGAATATAAATGGTTTTGTATTGTGTTGATCTATCTATTGAGTGGTATATAAATTCTGTTCGAGTAGTGGGACGTCACTAGATCGATAAGAGTTTCTAAACACTTGAACACGATATACCGACACAGTAGGTTTTGAATCGGGTAAATGAAATAATTTTATCCAAACTATATTTTGATATAAAAGAGAATAATTTTCTGAAAATTATTATAGTGGTGTGTTTGGTTGTTATTATATAATCAAAATAAGATTATAAAAATTGAAATGGTTATATATATAACCAAATAGAGATTGTATAAGTATGAATTATAAAAATGGATTATAGTTAAAATGGATTCAAACTAGAATTTGGAGATTTAAAATCCTGGAAGGTTTGAGAAATGTTTTTAAATGGGTTTGGACTAAGTATTGGAAAATTTTGAAATCCCGGAAGTTTAACAATGTTTTCCAAAGTGGTTGAAAGAAAAATGGAGTTAAACTTGAGATTTTTGAAGAGAAAATAGTTTTAAATGGATTTTTGAAAGTAATGAAGCACTGAACTCACTTCAGTCACTGGAAAATAATTCTATTGATGACGGCTGTATCATTAGTGTTCATTTTCGAGTTTCTAAGTGACGAATTGCTACCGAAATTGATTTTATCCAGATTTGTTGAGCAAACAAGTTTTGTTTAAAAATTTCAAGGGAATTGTTTTGGATAAATCAGGTTGATTTTTAAAATCCAAGGAAGTGTATTGTTAAACCAAAGAGAGTATATATGTATATATTTGATTTCAAAGTGATTTGAAATAAATACCAGGTGTTTAAGAAAATTCTGGAATCCTTACTAAATGTTTTAGAGAATTTCAGAAATAAGTTTTTAAAAACTTATAAGTGGAAGATGATATTATAAGGAGGGAAGTGTGAAAATTTAAGGTGAGGAAGTTGAAATGGAGTTCAACTTAAGTTAAGTTGGATAAATTAAATTTTAGAAATTTAATTGACTGGATTTGAATTGAATTAATATAGTGTATTAATGAAATGGGAGTCAACTTAAGCGAAGTAATTGGAATATATAATGAAATTGAATGAATTAAAAATGAATTTGTTTTGAGTGAAATAAATTTAAATCGAATTTGGTTTTGAAATGTTGGTTGAAAGGAATTGAAATTTAAATAAAAAGCAAATTG
Source organism: Allium fistulosum (assembly GCA_030737815.1). Classification (NCBI taxonomy): domain Eukaryota; kingdom Viridiplantae; phylum Streptophyta; class Magnoliopsida; order Asparagales; family Amaryllidaceae; genus Allium; species Allium fistulosum. The sequence goes on along the minus strand of CM060902.1, from coordinate 429,449,072 downwards.
GATTTGAACCATATTGAATTGAATTAAATATGTAAATGTGAATTATAAAGTGACTAGAACTATAAGTTATAAAATTTGAATTGGATTAGAAATAATATTGAATTGAAGTAAATATAAATTTTGAGTTGTGGAATAATTATATAATCATAAAGTAAAAAATTTGAATGATATAAAATTTAAGTGAAAATTGAAATTGTGAATAAATAAATTGGAATAGCTTATAAAAATTGAAATTAATGGAATAGAAATATACTTATGCTATAAATAAATGTATAATCTTGAGTTAAAAATAAAATGTGAATATATTTGAGTATAGAATTGATGGAAATGTGAAAAATAAGTTGTCTGACTTATAAAATTGAAAAGTAAAATAGAAAACCCAAAATAAAATTGTTTGATATTTTGGTAAGGGAAATAAATCCAAACTTGAATTATAAAATGAAATTGGAACTCAAGAAAATTAAATGAAGTGATTTTTTTGAAATAAAAATCAGAAATTGAATGTGGAACTTGAGTATAAATTAAAATTCGACAAAATGTAAGTGAATTAAATAAAATTGGAATGAGTCGAATAAAATAGAAATGGATTGAAATAGTGATGACTTAAGTAATAAATAAATTCAATTTAAGTGTAAACAAATTGAATATGGCCTTGGATATTGTTTAAAATGAATTCGAGCTTGAAGTTAAGTTTAAAGTGGACTGGGTGAATGAACTAATTAAATAAATTAGTAAATGAAACGGAATTGATTGAATAAGAATCAATCTAAAATATAAATGGAATTTGATTGCAAATAAAAATAAACTTAAGTTATAAGGTGGAAATAATTTAAAATAACGGATTAGCTTAAGTAAATATTTTGAAAGGAAGCATGGCTTAAATAAATTTATGAAATGGTTATTTAATAAAATAACATGGAATGATTCCACGGTTAATAAAGTGGATTTGAATATAATGTGGATATGAATGGAATGCAAATAAATGGATTGAGTTTGAAATGGAGTAAAATTGAATATAAATTGATTTAGAATCAGTTTAAAATAGCTATAAGCTTAAAGGGTTATTTTATTAAATGAATAGCGCCGAATTTGCATAGAAAGATTGTTGTTCGACGCAAACGAAAGTAAATAAAATTCTACGAATTAATAAAAAGTGAATAAATTGATTTTTAAATCAATTTGGAATGGATATGGGTTTGTTTGGTATAAATATAAATTTAATGCAATAAATTTTGTTGTAAATCATTTCGGATTGAATGAAATGATATATGGATCGATAGAAAGTAATTAAATTAGTATCAGAACCTCATAATTGCTTATAAATATATGTTTAGCATGAGTTGCTTATGAAATTCATGTGTTAACTAGTTGAATAAATGAAACGTTATTAGGATTTCATGTTTTGGGTACTCATGTGTTTAAAATTGAGCAAGTACAGGTACAGAGGACTTTTTGGCTAGATTTGGGTTGTCAAATTGCTTTTGAAGTAAATGTTTGCTTAATAATGCTTAAAAATGCTAAAATAAGGTACGTTTTCAGATTAAATACGGCAAGTTATAAATATTGATATATATATATATATATATATATATATATATTGTTTTCTGACCGTGTGGGTCGATGTATATATATGTATCTCTCTTGTCATATTGCAAAAGGCTCTCCGTACAAAGGAGACTACGCCAAAAAATTTTGGAAATTCAAGGTGTTAGAAATTTTTTGAAAATTTTGGGAAATTTTTGTAAATGACAATTCGATTTCGAATTGTAATTGGAATAAAGGGTTTTGGAATTAGAATTGAAAACTAATTGTTTTGTCGAAACTAAAAGATTAGAAAAGTGAATATCGAATTTTCACTAAGTGGGTTATGATAACTTAATGGGTTTGGAGCATTTTTTCTGCCTTAGCAATTTCGGGGACGAAATTCTTTTAAGGGGGAGGAATGTAACGACCTGGATTTTTCGACAGTTAATTTTGAATTTCAATCTAGTTGGTAAGATTTTAAAACTGGAATTTCAAGCGATTTCGTTAATTTTTGAAATCGTCGATTTATTCGACACGTTAAAATAGCGATCCGGGGCATAGTCTCGGATTTTGGCGAAACCAGTTCCATCGGATCCGTAATAATGTATTATTATTGGTTTTCAAATTTCGTAGCATTTGGAGTTATTATTTGGTTGTATGAGATATAAATGCGTTGAAATTAATATCAAAATTTAATATAATAATTGGGTCCAAAAAGCTATCTTCTCCATACGATCGAATTAGGACTCGAAACCTTTTCCATTGTGTTTGGAATAGGGGTATAACATTATAAACGCCTAGCGGCATGCCTCGATAGGGGTTCGAGGTTTTGAGTTGCGTAGATCGAGATATTTTGAAAATTTAAAACAAATTATTTTTATTTGATTGGACTAGGCCGTCTCTTCTTTCACCTCAGTCACGATACCTTTTCAAACACGCCACCCCATATCGTACTCACCCCTTTCTTTCTTTCAAAATTATGATAGCCTCCCTCTTCTCTTTTTAAAAATCATGAAATCAAATCAAAAACCAAAAGGAAAAAAATGCCGTAAAATTTGAAATTCAAAATCAAACGAGAATGAAGCCGCTTCTTCCTTCAACCCTTCCCCTTTCTCTTCCTTTGCAGTTCAAGATTCAGAAAAAACAATCGATTGATATCGATTCAAAGAAAAATATGATCGAATCGCGACCTTAGGCGAAGCAAGGGCCGAAGTCACGGCCAAGCACATGATGGAGCTGATCGATGGAGGGAGCCACTACGGTCGCGTGGTACCTAGAAGTGATCGATGGTAGTAGGGTTTCGATGATAGGCACGTGCAGGCATGAAGGCGAGGAGGTGATGGCGTACTCGAATTAAGGGATGGAGGCGGCGCACGTGGAGTCTGGTGGACAGAGGCACAGCGACGCGCGAGGATATTGGGCGATGCTGGGAAGTGTCGTGGTGATGGATGGAGGTGCGCGCATGGTCATGAGCAGTGAGAAAGTTGCATGTGTGAGTATGGTTTCTTTTACAGTCATCTTATTGTTGATGCTAGGGAAAAGGAACGATGGCCAAATAAAGCTGTAGCCATGGTGCTGTCGACTGGAGCTCGTGGCGATGGATGGTCATTGAGGTGGCCGCAGTTTTGGAGGAGCAGAGATCATTTTTGGGTGTGTTAGCATGTAGGCGAATATTTGGGGAAGGAAGGGTTAGTTCGTTAGTAAGGTAAAATCTTATATTTAAGTTAATTACAAATTAAATATTTTCGAAGTCCATTAATCCATATTAAATTCATACGAGGGCTAAAAATTGTGAAAACAAGTCGAGATTAGTTCGTGGTTGCGGAATCTACGCAATGGAATCAAAATTGGAACGGCTTGAATTTAATAATAAAGGTGAGTAAATCTCACTCTTTTTGGACTGCTAGATTTTAATTTTAAATAGTAAAATTAATTTTAAATGTTTGGTTGAATTAATTATTTATTGAATGATATTATAATATATATAGTAGTATATATATGCTAGTATTTGGAGTGACATTCCCGCACATTATAGCGGATGAGACCCTATGTGCCCCGCATAATAGCGGATGACCCTATATACCGCGATATCCCTCTCGAAGTGGGATTGGTATTTTTTATGTTGTATTAACATCTGTGGATGCAGGAAAACAGGTTGGAGGGATCCAACTGGATTCCTCAAAATATTGAATTTAATTTCATATATTGTGATATATGGATTGTGTAGAATAATCTATTATAGATTATTGTAGTGATTGAAATTATTGGATTCTATTGTAGCACTGGCCTGAATTTTGATATTTTAAATACCATAAATATATTTTAAAATTTAAGGAATTTAAGGGAATTTTGATATAAAAATATTTATATTAGAATTGGGGTTATTTCAAGGAAAATGAGTTAGAAAAATATATTTGATTTTTGGATATACTTAACTATTGTGAATTATTAAATGGAGTTTCTAAATAATAAATTATATAAAAAGAATTTATAAATAATATTCGGGAAATATAAAAAGTGTGACGACCGACCACGACCCCTGCACTGAACCTAGACAAAGTGCGCTGTAAAGTGTGCCAGGCAGCCATGGACGATCATCAGGGTAAATTAAAATAGCAGAATCTATCGTAAAACTCACAGCGCATGGATAAAATACGATAGAAAATATATATATAGTGAAGCTTCACAGAGTAGAATCTCATCAATAAAACTTCATAATAGTTGAATACAAACATCTGAATAGTCAATACATCAAGCCTCACTACATAACACTCAGAGAGTATACAAAGCAGCGGAACATCCAGTACATATAGTAAGAAAACAATATGCAAGCCTCCAGCTCGTCTTCGACATCAGCATCGTGGAAAGCAAGAACAGCACCTGTCACCTGCTACCTAGTCTGCCCGTCCCAAATGGACGAACAGCCCAAGGCAATAAGAGTTAAAAACATAAAGCCTTGAGTCAGACAACAGTCTTAGTGAGCGGTAAATTAACAAACAACATACCAAAAGAGCATAAAGGAAAAGGAATAGGAATCCAACCCTCCCACTCCACCTCTTACTACAGTGACAGCCCCCAGACACACACTAAGCAGAAGCAACCATAGCAAAGCATACAATTTAAAGTAAAGCAATTATCACTCGAGTCAAGGGCGATGTTTTCCAAGTACAAACCCCCAAGTCCTAAACCAAGATCAGATAAGCACCCAGAAAATACCGCTCTTGAGACCGAATGACGATACAACCAAACATCCATGACTCTGGCTATCACTGTTATCATTGCTTCGATATCATCGTTAATTGAATGACCGGCTCATTATTTCATCCGTCCGTCAAGGGCTAATGGAAACCCCGGTTCTAGACATAACTCCACACGTCGTCGCAGCACGTGCCTAGGACTATCGAAACTGCCCAGAGTACTCGACTACCAATCAGTAGCCTTCAGGGACTATCGAATCTGCCCAACGTAATCTTGCTTTGAGCATGCTAGAACCTTCAACAACAATGATATCTCAGCCTTCTAGTCATCCTCCTCGACGACTATTTCCATACTTGCTCGAGCGCCTCTCGAGCCAACCATTATCCTCAAACTCGAATATTTCACCGAGTCATCAACATGCTTGGAATGATCCCGTCTGGATTAAACCGAAGCTATCTCTCATCATGCCTCGCCTTATCACATCATAGCAAAGCCTCATCTCAACATCATCATCATCAAATCTATCCATATGAGCTTCATCATCCACTACATATGCCACGAGCAGCTTTTCCCAATTCAAGAGCCTTTCCCTTAGCTTTTGAATCATCTTCGACCATCTTGTCTAAATCAAATCATCAATCAACTAATTTACAACAATCAATCAAGTCAATCATTAATCCAAGCAATCAAGCATTCAAATATGATCAAATAAACAATTATAACAATAATCTCAATTTCGTAAATAAAGAGTATAAATCTAACGAATATGAATCATGAGCGATATCTCTACAATGTGATGAATGAACTTGCATAAGTTAACATGTAGTAAAATGAATGTCAAATCATCATGAACAGTAGATCTATACTTAGGTTTAAGAAAATGCATGGAAATCACTATTTTAACACCAAATCAAGACAACAATCCGATATACTCCTTTGGATCCATGTGAGAGATAATCACCACTCACCAAATCACCTAAACACCTCAAAAGCAACACACTTCAGATCTGGACAGCGAAGGATCTAACTCGACCTATCAAAATTTCGCTTCAAACGATGAAATCTCTCTTCGAAGAATGTAGATCTTCAATCTAAGCTCTAGGATCTTCAATTTGGTCTTCGATTTGGATGGAAGGAATCACAAGATTAGAGTGGAGAAAAGAAGTGAAGAAGTGTAGAACTCGGGCTCTCAAAATGGCAGCACTTCGTCTCTTCAAAATCCGGATCCCCAAAAAGTGAGGAAATGGACGAGTATTTATAGGCTGAAAAAGTCTTAGGTTGTCCGCCCCTTAAGTCGTCCACGACTTATAAAACACACGACCTACGACTTATAAAAACTCACAACCTAAAAACCCCGACCTAACAGTTCAACCTACGACCTAACACATGCGCATCCACGCGACCTACGACCTAACCCAGATGCAGCAAAGCTCTTACGCGACCTAACATTCACGCGACCCAACACACACAGAAGCTCACGACCTAACTAACTTAGGTCGACTTACGACTTAACTGAACACAGAATACGACTTAACATCTTAGGTCGTCTAACGACCTAACTACGCTAACATGCTAACTCTCAAACCGTTAGCTCTTAAGTCGGTAACTAATAGGTCGCTAACCACTAGGTCGTTAACTCGCTAACTCTCTTAGGTCGCCGCCTTTCCTTAAGTCGCTCAAACCTTAGGTCGCCAACTTCCTATAGGTCGCTCCAACCGACCTAACCTACCCCACGACCTAAGCCACCACACGACTTATCTCTTATACGACTTATCCCAAAATCCTTAGGTCGCTCCACTTTCTTAGGTCGTCTATTCCGACCTAACTATTATACAACCTAGGACTTAGACTATGGACGAATTATCAACAATGCGACCTAAATGACAACTGTTTTACGATGTTTCGATCCGTAAAAATACGGGTCGTTACATTCTCTCCCCCTTAGGAATTTCGCCCCCGAAATTCCAAACAAACAAGAGTAAACAAAGACTATTCTGCATGCCTACCATCCATAGCAATCAACAAACCATGTATCCAATTCTAGCTTAGAATGCAGAATTCTAAAACTAGAACAAGTTACAATGTCGTTAGATGACACGACACCTTAGGGCCATACCTTGAAGAATTCAGGATGAGCTGCCTTCATCCTCTCTTCCCCCTCCCATGTACAGTCGTTATCATCATCACTCCATTGTATCTTGAGCAACTTAACTACCTTCCTCCTAAGCTGTTTCGTGTCAGTTTCCACAACACGAAACGGCTTACGAGGTCTCTTATCGACTGGATCCATCTCAAAATCTTCACAGCTATCAGCAGAAACCACCGTATTCGAGTCATGCACATACTTCCGTAGATATGATACATGAAAAACATTGTGCACACTCGACATCTTTTCTGGTAACTCCAATCTATAGGCGATCTTTCCAATTCGCTCGATGATCGGGAATGGTTCGACGAATCTCGAAGTCAATTTTCCTTTCTTCCCGAATCGAATAACATTCTTCAGTGGAGAAATCTTCACAAAAACCATATCACCTACGTCGAATTCCAAATCCTTACGACGCTTATCGGCATAACTTTTCTGACGGTCTTGGGCTGCCTTCATTCGTTGCCGAATGATCTCTATGCAATCTAAAGTCTGTCGAATCATTTCTGGCCCAAGTATCAACTTTTCCCCTGTTTCCAACCAACATGTCGGAGAGTTACACGGTCTTCCATACAATGCCTCATACGGTGCCATACCAATGCTTGACTGGTAACTGTTATTATACGAAAATTCAACCAAATGAAGGTGATCTTCCCATGATCCTCCGAAATCTAAAACACAAGCTCTAAGGAGATCTTCCAAAACTCGGTTGACTCTCTCGGTCTGACCATCTGTTTGAGGATGATAAGCTGTACTCAAACACAACCTGGTTCCCAAAACTTCCTGGAAGCTCTTCCAAAATCCACTAGTGAACAATGGGTCTCGATCACTCACTATGCTCTTCGGAATACCATGGAATCGAACTATCCACTTAACATACAGCTCAGCCAACTTTGATGCAGTCCTAGTTGATCGAACAGCAATGAATCTTGCGCTCTTAGTCAGACGATCTACAATGACCCAAATCCCTTCATTTCCCGTTCTGGTTCTAGGTAACCCATCGATAAAATCCATCGACACTTGCTCCCACTTCCATGTAGGAACTTCTAATGGCTGAAGCAATCCACTGGGCTTCTTCTGCTCAGCTTTTACCAGCTGGCAGTTCATGCACTCGGAAATAAAATTTCCAACATCCTTCTTCATACCTTCCCAGTAATAGGTTCTCTTCATATCCCGATACATCTTATTTCCACCTGGATGAATTGTCAGCTTTGAATGATGACTTTCCTTCAGAACTTCATATCTCAATTCAACTATATCGGGAACAACTAGTCGTCCTTGCTTCCGAAGCCAACCCTCTCGATCGACCTCAAATCCTTTATCCTTTTCTGGGTCCAATCCAGATTCCAATCACGGATAATCTTGACAAGCTTATCGTCTCGCTTTTGGCTCTCGCCAATCCTTTCCACAAGAGTAGGCCTTATCGATAAGTTTGCCAACATCTCAGGTTCCAATTCACATCTGGGCCTGAAGTCAAATCCAGCTAAATACTCGAGACTCTTCCATTCTGAATACATGGCTCCCATTCCTGCATGTCTTCGACTTAACGCATCTGCCACTGTGTTACCCTTTCCCGGAGTATAAGCTATATCAAAGTCATATGATGCCAAAAACTCTAGCCATCGTTGCTGCCGAAGATTCAAATCCTTTTGGGAGAAAAGATACTTCAACGACTTATGATCTGTAAACAACTTGAATCGAACTCCCAATAGATAATGTCTCCACATCTTCAGAGCAAATACAATCGCCGCTAACTCCAAATCATGAGTCGGATAATTCCTTTCGTGCAGCTTCAGTTGTCGACTTGCATACGCAACAACTTTACTCTTCTGCATCAGCACTGCTCCAAGTCCAGTACCACATGCGTCGGTGTAATCCACCATCTCATCATTTCCACTTGGAATTGTCAAAACAGGAGCACTTGTCAATTGCTCTTTCAGGATTCCGAAAGCTTGCTCACACTTAGCATCCCATCTGAATACTTGATTCTTTTTCGTCAATCCTGTTAATGGTGCAGCTACCTTGGAAAAGTCTTTGATAAATCGACGATAGTATCCTGCTAATCCAAGAAAACTTCTCACATCAGATGCATTCTTAGGTCTACCCCAATCTTGGATTGCTGCTATCTTAGCGGGATCAACCGCTATTCCATTTCCAGAGATAATATGGCCTAAGAACCTCACTTCACTCTTCCAGAAGTGACACTTCGAAAACTTAGCCTTCAGCTGGTGTTTCCGTAAGATTCCTAAAACAATACGCAAGTGCGTCTTGTGCTCTTCTTCAGTTCTGGAATAAATCAAAATATCATCCACGAACACTAGCACGAACTTGTTCAACTGATCTCTAAACACTCTATTCATAAGATCCACAAAATATGCTGGTGCATTGGTCAATCCAAACGGCATTACCAGCCACTCAAAGAAACCGGACGGTGTCCTGAAAGCAGTCTTCGGTACACTATCCTTAGCCACTCTTAACTGGTGAAATCCCATTGCCAAATCCATCTGAGAAAACACCTTAGCTTCGTGAAGCTGATCAAACAAGTCATCTATTCTCGGCAATGGATACTTGTTCTTCTTAGTCACTTTATTCAGCTCACGATAATCCACACACAACCTCAGCGATCCATCCGCTTTGGTAACAAACACAACTGGTGCACCCCATTCAGACACACTACGCCGAATGAATCTTTTCTGCAAAAGATCATCAACTTGTACCTTCAACTCTTGCTGCTCCCTAGGCGCCATCCGCCTAAGAGGCATCACAACAGGTCTGGCTCCTTCAACCAAATCGATACGAAACTCGATCTCTCTATGCGGCGGTAACCCTTTGACCTCGTCAAAGACATCCTCAAATCCATTAGCGATTGGCACCGATGACAGTCCATCCCGTGGAACAACCAGCGAATACATGAAGCTCATGAAGACGCCTTCCTCATGCTTACATCGTATCACAACCTTTCGCCCCTTCACATTCTCGACTGTCACCTCCAACCTTTCACAATCAACCTTTGCCGCATACTTCCTAAGCCAGTCCATACCCAATATAATTCCGAACCCCGCAAAGTTCAGAACAAAACAATCACAAACAAAAAAGCAATCATGACTCGATACAATCAGACCACGGCATAACATACACAAACAAGACGAACCCCCAACTGGATTAGTTACAACCAATGGCCTATCAACGATATCTGGTTCTAAACCCAACCGGCCTACAAGTTCATTACAAACAAAAGAATGCGACGCCCCAGTATCAAATAACACTCTAACTGGAACACCACAAATGGAAAGAGTACCTTGAACCACCACACTCTTTCCTTTCTCTTCAGCGGTAGGAGCTTTTGTAGAAGACGGAACAACCCCTAAAGCATAAGCTTGCACAATATGCTTGTCCCTTCGCGGTTCTGGACAATTCCTCTTGACATGCCCCAGCTTGTCACAGTTGTGGCACTTCACCGGCACCTTCGGATTCTTGCAATCCCTGGAGAAATGGCCCTTCTGCTGACAATTGTAGTAGGTCACTTCGCCCTTTGGCTTCTTCTGGCCATCCTTACCCTTTTGCTGCTGCTACTTCCTCTTCTTGTTTCCACCCTACTGTGGGTTAAACTCCTCCATGGTCACAGCAACAACAGATCCTTCTTTAGGAAACAGATTCTCATGCCTGAGAGCCTTCTCTATAAGCTTCTCAAATGGATCGTCCAAATGATCCACCAACTGCATCCCAAGATAATTGTCCAAGCCTGTCACAAACTTCTCGTTCTTCTGATAAGGAGATTCAATATACGACCGGGCATACTTGGACAAAGCTTCAAACTCAAATACATACTCAAGAACTGGTCTTCCATCTTGCTTGAGCTCCACAAACTTCTTGAACAGAACAGATTTCTGAGCGGTAGAAATGAACTTAGCTTCAAATCTAGCTTGGAATTGCTCCCAAGTAATTTCTTCCTCCGGAGTATCAATGGTGATAGAGTTCCACCAATCAGAATCTCTTCCTTGAAGCTGTCTTGATGCAAGCTTCCTCTTAGTTGCATCGTCAATTCCTAAATCACCAAAGATCCTTCTACAAGCATCTATCCACCTTTGGACTTCAATGGTTGATTCTGTTCCTAAGAAAACCTTTCCTCCAAGAGCAGTATAGTCTTTACACAACTTAGCAAAATCCACCGGTCTTGGAGTTTGAACTTGAACTCCAACATCTACTGATTGCCCCGGAGCTGGCATCCTTCTCATGATCGAAGTCATCATAGCTTCGAACATAGCAACATAATCAGCAGCCCCCCAGTAGCACGGCCTTCCCTAGCAGCTGGTCTCCCTCTTCGACTCATCCTTAATATCTATAAAAGGAATGATTAATACACCTTGAGAAACAACTGCATAAAAGGAATCAAATCTTTCTAAGCTACTATATTATATATAGTAATCATCCATCAAAATACAGTTACGTCTCTCATACGTAGTTACGTCAGCGAGCGTTGGGTAAAATCGATTAACCAAAGCTCTGATACCAAATGTGATGACCGACCACGACCCCTGCACTGAACCTAGACAAAGTGCGCTGTAAAGTGTGCCAGGCAACCATGGACGATCATCAGGGTAAATTAAAACAGCAGAATCTATCGTAAAACTCACAGCGCATGGATAAAATACGATAGAAAAAATATATATATAGTGAAGCTTCACAGAGTAGAATCTCATCAATAAAACTTCATAATAGTTGAATACAAACATCTGAATAGTCAATACATCAAGCCTCACTACATAACACTCAGAGAGTATACAAAGCAGCGGAACATCCAGTACATATAGTAAGAAAACAATATGCAAGCCTCCAGCTCGTCTTCGACATCAGCATCGTGGAAAGAAAGAACAGCACCTGTCACCTGCTACCTAGTCTGCCCGTCCCAAATGGACGAACAGCCCAAAGCAATAAGAGTTAAAAACATAAAGCCTTGAGTCAGACAACAGTCTTAGTGAGCGGTAAATTAACTAACAACATACCAAAAGAGCATAAAGGAAAAGGAATAGGAATCCAACCCTACCACTCCACCTCTTACTACAGTAACAGCCCCCAGACACACACTAAGTAGAAGAAACCATAGCAAAACATACAATTTAAAGTAAAGCAATTATCACTCGAGTCAAGGGCAATGTTTTCCAAGTACAAACCCCCAAGGCCTAAACCAAGATCAGATAAGCACCCAGAAAATACCGCTCTTGAGACCGAATGACGATACAACCAAACATCCATGAATCTGGCTATCACTGTTATCATTGCTTCGATATCATCGTTAATTGAATGACCGGCTCATTATTTCATCCGTCCGTCAAGGGCTAATGGAAACCCCGGTTCTAGACATAACTCCACACGTCGTCGCAGCACGTGCCTAGGACTATCGAATCTGCCCAGAGTACTCGACTACCAATCAGTAGCCTTCAGGGACTATCGAATCTGCCCAATGTACTCTTGCTTTGAGCATGCTAGAACCTTCAACAACAATGAGATCTCAGCCTTCTAGTCATCCTCCTCGACGACTATTTCCATACTAGCTCGAGCGCCTCTCGAGCCAACCATTATCCTCAAACTCGAACATTTCACCGAGTCATCAACATGCTTGGAATGATCCCGTCTAGATTAAACCAAGGCTATCTCTCATCATGCCTCGCCTTATCACATCATAGCAAAGCCTCATCTCAACATCATCATCAAATCTATCCATACGAGCTTCATCATCCACTACATATGCCACGAGCAGCTTTTCCCAATTCAAGAGCCTTTCCCTTAGCTTTTGAATCATCTTCGACCATCTTGTCTAAATCAAATCATCAATCAACTAATTTACAACAATCAATCAAGTCAATCATTAATCCAAGCAATCAAGCATTCAAATATGATCAAATAAACAATTATAACAATAATGTCAATTTCGTAAATAAAGAGTATAAATCTAACGAATATGAATCATGAGCGATATCTCTACAATGTGATGAATGAACTTGCATAAGTTAACATGTAGTAAAATGAATGTCAAATCATCATGAACAGTAGATCTATACTTAGGTTTAAGAAAATGCATGGAAATCACTATTTTAACACCAAATCAAGCCAACAATCCGATATACTCCTTTGGATCCGTGTGAGAGATAATCACCACTCACCAAATCACCTAAACACCTCAAAAGCAACACACTTCAGATCTGGACAGCGAAGGATCTAACTCGATCTATCAAAATTCCGCTTCAAACGATGAAATCTCTCTTCGAAGAATGTAGATCTTCAATCTAAGCTCTAGGATCTTCAATTTGGTCTTCGATTTGGATGGAAGGAATCACAAGATTAGAGTGGAGAAAAGAAGTGAAGAAGTGTAGAACTCGGGCTCTCAAGATGGCAGCTCTTCGTCTCTTCAAAATCCGGATCCCCAAAAAGTGAGGAAATGGACGAGTATTTATAGGCTGAAAAAGTCTTAGGTCGTCCGCCCCTTAAGTCATCCACGACTTATAAAACACACGACCTATGACTTATAAAAACTCACAACCTAAAAACCCCGACCTAACAGTTCAACCTACGACCTAACACATGCGCATCCACGCGGCCTACGACCTAATCCAGATGCAGCAAAGCTCTTACGCGACCTAACATTCACGCGACCCAACACACACAGAAGCTCACGACCTAACTAACTTAGGTCGACTTACGACTTAACTGAACACAGAATACGACTTAACATCTTAGGTCGTCTAACGACCTAACTACGCTAACATGCTAACTCTCAAACCGTTAGCTCTTAAGTCGCTAACTAATAGGTCGCTAACCACTAGGTCGTTAACTCACTAACTTTCTTAGGTCGCCGCCTTTCCTTAAGTCGCTCAAACCTTAGGTCGCCAACTTCCTATCTCTCTTAGGTCGCCGCCTTTCCTTAAGTCGCTCAAACCTTAGGTCGCCAACTTCCTATAGGTCGCTCCAACCGACATAACCTACACCACGACCTAAGCCACCACATGACTTATCTCTTATACGACTTATCCCAAAATCCTTAGGTCGCTCCACTTTCTTAGGTCGTCTATTCCGACCTAACTATTATACGACCTAGGACTTAGACTATGGACGACTTATCAACAATGCGACCTAAATGACAACTGTTTTTCGATGTTTCGATCCGTAAAAATACGGGTTGTTACAAAAAGGAGTTGAAGTCGATATTAAAAATTGATTGGAAGTTATAAATGGGATTTATAAAGGAATGGATTTATAAAAATGGAATTCTATAAATGATATTAGTTTTATAAAAGTGAAACTCAAAGGAGTTATAAAATTATAAACGATGTTTATAAATAGGGAAATCGATATCAGATGATAAATTGGAAATATAAATTTACAAGGGGAATTTTTGTTAGAATATGGAAATAGAGTGATGAAAATAATGGATACTGTTTTTGAAAGTGAAAATAGTTAAGGAGATCGGAGTGGAAGTGATGTGATGAGGTTCGAGAGAAATTTATAAAATTGAATTGGTTATTGAGGTTTTAAAAATATATTTTTAATTCTAAGAAGTTAAGTTCGTTTTTTTTGTAAAAGGAAAGTTTTATTATTTAAAACTATGAAATTTTAAACTAGTTAGGATTGAAATACTTCGGTAAGTAGATTTTCAAATATTAAGTATTTATTTTAGAAAAATCTAACTTTTAAAATCAGCTTTGAAAATTTATTTGATTATCCAAGAAAATGAGTTATTGATGTTTATAAAATTGTTTTCGATATTTTAAATAATTACTTGAACATGTTTTAAAAATAAATTATTATTCTTTTAAATACATATTATATATATATATATAGAGTTTTAAAGTCATTGAAAATTGTATTTTATAAATTCTCTCGAGATTCGAAAAGGAGGCTTATAAATGTTATGATTTTGAGGGGAGGAATTTTATAAGGAATTTGGAGGAAATGGAATTTCAAATGTCGAATATGGGAATTTTGAAAATGAAATCTGAATTCATAAAAGAAGTTGTAAATTGTTGAATGGAGTTATAAATAAGTATACTGGGTTTTGGAAATTGAAAACAAGGGAATTTATTAGTTATTCCAAAGACTTATGAGATAAGTTACGAAATATTCTCTTAAGTGTTGATATTTGAAAAGATTTTGGAAAATAAGACTTATAATATTTTACTAAGTATAAAAATGGAAATTTGGAAATATTTCTAAGTGTTGAGATGGTTTGAATTATCCTGTTACAAATTTAAGTATTTGAAATTTTTTCAAATGTTGGAAGGGATTGATATATCTTATAAAGATATTTTGAAAATAAATATTTTGGAAAAATTTATAATAAGGCCTAGTGACTGCTTATGGACTTTTTATTGATAGTTAAATAACTGACTATCAATATTGGCCAATTTCGTTAATCGTTTTGAAGCGACCGGGAACGGATTTAATTATTCGAAAACCACTTCGATCCGATTTGAACGTTACGAATGAATACCGTGAAGATGATGAAGGCGATGATTTGGTTTGTCCAGATCCATGACAACTTGTATGGATGAATGCTATCAGAACATCGTCATTGGAGGACGATGAGCATTCTAAGTGGAATTGTTTCTTGAAAGGTAACGCTTAGGCTCAAGCCTCATCAACCGGTAATGACTAAAACAGGGGAGATGTAACAAGGCTAAGTGGGTTGCACCCAATTAGGGTATGTTATCACTTTTCTATATATCCTCAAAAACCTATATATTATGGATATGGTTGTGCATGAAAGAAGGAGCGCTTGATTTTTGAGGGTGGGAACATATGGGGTGATAACATATTCGGTCTATCCAGGTTAGGGGTAGGCCGGTCTTGTGTAGTAGGGGATCCCGGCGAGGTCCTCAATACATTGTTCTAGAGGCATGCTGTGATGGGCGGTACCACAATGGCCCAGTCATTGTATGGGATCCATTCCCCAATAAGTGCCGTATGGTTTTAATTGTGCCCAACCATGATGGAATGTGAGATGCAAGCATTTCAGCTATTTTCTATTTACTTTGATTAGACATTATTATAATGTCAGATGATTTTGATAAAAATTGATTTGTTTATCGTAAGGTAAAAAACCCGCCTTGTTTATATGTGACGCGGTCTTACGAGATACCTTTGTTTTTCCAAAGGATTTTGATAACTATAATATTCCAAATTGAGTGTGTTTTCTCACATTGGTTTTTCAGACTGACTCGAGTGTTATTTTATTATAATGCTCGGGTCAGACCGAGTATTACAGTTTTAGGTTAGAATGCTGTGGAGCTCAGGAGGCGAGCTGGAGGAGTTCAGAAGTATTTCTTGTTTAATATGCGACTATATGATTTTTATTTGATGATAATAAACATATATATATATATATATATATATTCATTTAAATGTATTTGTTATTGTACTATTTTATTTTCACAGATTAAATAAATATTTGCCGAATAAAATAAATAACACAAAGTTTAAATTCAAACAGATATTTTATTCAAACAAATATTTATTACAATTTTGAATAGTACAAATTCAAGCTCTCACTATATAAATACACAATTTTGAGTACAAATACAAATTTGACTACATAACGATCACATTTACATTTGACCTCACTACATTTCACTCGTTCACTCAAAATTATCTTCAACTTCATTCCAGCTTGAATCCAGCATCTGAGCAATCTGTAAAATAAACACTAACGTAGTAAAATTGAAAAGAAAATATTTCGCAGTGTAAAATAAAATGTGATTTTGAAAATAATATTTGCCTTAGTTATTTGGGTTGTTCGTCATCATTTAATTCTGAATTCATCATACACGAACAGCTTGTGACATGCATAGTGTATCACTGTACATGCCACAAGGTCGTGCACACCGATATACACTTGATAATGCTACAGGGACAGGTGAGCACAAGGTCAAACCCAAAATAAAAAAAGACGGGTTCAACTCAGGTGCAATATAAATAAAGTCTCGTTACAAGCACAAGGTCAAACCCGAGTTTTAAAACTGGATTCAACACAGGGCAGTTGTACAGGTTACGACTTCGAGCATGCAAACAGGAAAACCAAAACAATGCCCAACTCAAATGAACACAGCGAAATGCACAAAGGCATAGCAACTGCACCAAGACCAAAACAGTGAAACAAGACCACATACAAGCAACATGGAAATAAAGGGATGAACACAAATGACAAGATTCGAGTTCAAATTACAACAGCAAAGCAATGCTGAAGTCACAAACAACCAAGATCAAAGGCGCAGCAACCAACAAATACAAAGTCGAGACAAGAATTTACACATGGTTGCTGAAACATATGGTTCACGCATGTACAAAGTCGAGACAAGAAGGCAACAAAAACCAGACTCGAGGCTACAAACCAACAAGTAATATACACATAAATGCAACAGTTGTACAAAAGCAAGTGCAGCCTTAACATCAAGATCAGAGGTGGCAACATGGAGCTATAGACTAATATCACATTTGAACATATCCAGACCAGATGTCAAGGTGACATCATGTACACATGAATCATGGCAGTGTACAAAAGCAAGTGCACCAGTACGAAACAAGTGAACAATGGAATACAGTGCAAATTCAACAATACATACATACAGATAAAATGGCCGGAGTCAACCATTATCAAGTCGCGTCAAAGTCAATGAGCACAAATATATATAAACCAGTGGCAACCAGTTGTTATAACAAAGTCAGGCCAAAGTCAATTCGCAAGGCAAAGCAAAGCCAGATAATATCATCACAGCTATAACAAAGTCATGGCCAAAGTCAAAGTGAACAAAGAACGAAATCGAACAGTTAAAAATCAAGCCGTAGCAGCCAAGGAATCAACGCATAAGCAAAATCGAAGCCGTGAGTATCAAGTAATAAAGCAACGAAAATATAGGAATTGAAAAGGTCAGAATTCATCAAAAACATCCAAACGAAGATCAATGGTCAAAACAAAATAATTGACGAATTCAAAAATTATCAGATGAACGAAAATTTAGGAATTCGACTCCTATATAAACAATCTACATCATCGGCAAATGGATCATTGAGTTCAAGTACGAAAATCATTAAAGCACAAAAAGGATAAATTACATACCGAAGCAAACATTCGAACTCGACTAACTGGTGGCAACCGCAAGCAAAATTGAAGAAGCAATCGAAGCCAAGTGTGAACAACCAGCAATTGATTAGAATCGGCGCTCCAGAATTCAGAAGCCCTAATTCAATTGAAAAGGAACGAACGAGAAGCAGCCATAATCGCAAAAACATAAGGCAGAAGAAATATAAAGAAGAAAGGGATTTTCTTTTATCACTCAAATTGTTTTAGACCGGCCTCTTGTTTTTTATATTGGGCTATAATTTTTAATTAGGGTTTTTAGTTTTAAATTTTGTTTTTAAATTTAAATTCTCTTTTAAAAGGTTGTAATTACTAGTCGTGTGACTAGAGGACAAACTACGTGGCGTAGTTTGGGAATTCACAACTCAGTGGCTGAGTTGTGGCAGGGTTTTGAGCGTAGAGTTAGATTAGTCAATAGCGGGTATAGCGAGTTTACGTGTGTAAGCGTGTGACTATCTAATTTCTAGTAGAAACCTTGGGGGCAGCACGTAGGCAGGGTTTTGCCGAAGCTGGGTAAATTCTGTGTCGTTCTATTTTCTGCATTTACTATTATGCTATTATCTATGCTGATATTATTCTGCTGTGATCTGTGTTGAAATTAATATACACTTCCGCAATAAATTTTATAATTGATACTACCACCCTATTCACCCCCCCTCTAGGGTGAAATCGATCCTACATTTCCGTACTTGGTTTATATTTTCGCTTTGTGAGGACAAGTGATTATAACTGTCCAGATTGATGTATTGATTTTTGTACTTTGGTGATTGTAAGTATAAACAGATACAGATTATTTTGTATAAAAATATGTTATTATATATTTTATTTTGTTCCACTGCGATTGTGAGATTCTGTGTTGTTGTTTCTACTTTCTTCTATCATTTTCCTCTTCTTTTCCCTAGTTATTTGCTCTTTCGAACACTTTGGGTTGGACTAGAGTGAATTACTCAAAGGGGTACGGAACTGCAGGTCACTCCACATCTCGGATTACATATCATACTTTTATATTTTTTCCCTACGAGATGCCTCATCCTTGAAGATGGGATGTATATTTGTGATTATATATATATATATATATGTTGTAAAAAAATTTGATTGAACCGCCCAAAGGAGACGTTGGCAAAAAATTCCGTAAATTGAAGGTGTTAGAAAATTTTTGAGAATTTTGGAAATTTTTTTGATTTTTATGTTATAACTTGGGATGATATAGTTAGCAACTATGAATGAATTTTAAAGACTTAGAAATTTTATAAACCATTTTAACTAATTGGTTTTGAAAAGTTAATGGGTTTGTGACATTTTTCTTACCTTGGCAATTTCGAGGATGAAATTCTTTTAAGGAGGGAAGAATGTAACGACCCGAAATTTCAGTCATTTAAGTTTGGAATATTTAGTCGATTTTAAATATTGAAAAGTTAATTTTATAAATTAAATAACTTGAATTTCAAATATAGTGATTTATATGATAATTAAATTGTTAAATTTAACATTTGGAATTGTTTAAATAATTGAATCTTGAATTTAATATGAATGAAAATGATTTCGAAAGTTGATTTAAATTCTATTTGAATAAGAAGGAACATAGTAAACTTTTAATTTGAATCTAAAGTGATTAAATTGATTTTGGAAATAACTCGTTTCAATTAAAGTGTGAAAATAGCCATCTGGAGCACTGTCTCGGATTTCGACGACCAGTTTCATTGGATCCGTAATAGTGAATTATTATGTGCTGTCGAATTTCGTGGTGATCGGACGTATCATTTGGTCGTGCGAGTTCGAACGCGTAGAATTTATTTAAAGGAATTTAAATTAATATAATTTGATTTGAAAAATTAACTTCTGTATATGATGGAATTGGCTTCCGTTATATATCCCATGGTGTTCGGAATAGGGGTTAACATATAGAACGCCAGGTTGCACGCTTCATATGGAGTCTGGAATTTTAAAGTGTGAATAGTGCCATCAAAATTTTCCATAAAAGGGCATTAACTTTTTTCATTTGCAAAACCAAAACCCTAAAACTAACTCAGCCGCCATTAAAACCCTAACATCCAACGACCCACGTTTCTCAACGCAATCAAGGCCAAATTAGCCAAAACCTTCAACATGAAAGTTGGAGAGTTTGACTCCATGAGTTGATCCATATAATATGATTGTTGAATCGAGACTTGACGTGGCGGATAGGGGGCCATGTTCGTTGGCAGTCGCGTTCGATTTTGTGGCGGCACATAGCGGTGGAACGGCGGCAGGCGCGTGCGCAGGTGGAGGCGGCGGCGTTCGTGGGAGGCGATCGATCTTTGATTTATAAAAAGAAAGGAAGAAAACGTCGCCTGGAAATCGCATACGAGATAGAGGAAGGAGGGAATAAGGTTTAGTTTAAAATTTTAGTTAATTAAAGTTTATTTTAAATTTAATTATTTCGTACGATCGTTATCCATAACCTTTTCATACGAGGTCGATTTTGAGCACGATGAGTTGCGTTGTGTCGTATCAGCTAGTATTACGATATGAAGTTGGATCGGATGGATTCAGAGCTAGTGGAAATTTTAGGTTAAATTAAAGACCATTCGATTTTAATTCAAACCAGAGCACTTTAGGTGATTTCTGGAATTTTTGTGAGTAAACTCACCTCTCTGGCCCACTTATATTTTTATACAAATATGGATCATTTTATTTATATTGTTTGTTGCTTGTTGGACGATTTACTATTTTATTAGTTGATTTGGATATATATTCCCGTCTATTGCAGTGGATGAGAGACTAATACTTTCCCGTGTATGAGTGGATGACCCATTCTATACGATACCGCCTCAAAGCAGTTGATTTATATTACCTAATTACATACTATGTGTGATGCAGGGGGATAGGTTGGAGGGATCCGACAGGATTCCTTACACTGTTGTTTTTACTTTTCATATATTTTGATATATGATGTGTTGGATGCCATATTTGATGACATGGATAACTTTTTGCTTATTTCTTGCTATAGTAGCGCTGGGCCATATTTTTAGTATTTTGAAACACAATAAAATAGTGATTTTAGATTGAAATGATTTTCAAAGTGATTGTTGGAAGTATATATGTTTAGTAATTTTTAAATTATTAAAAGGAATGAATTAATTCTTAAATAAATAAAAAGTATGGTTTTTGATGTTATAAAAGTATAGTTTTTTAGAACTATTTTTAAATAGATATTTTTGAATAAGTTAATTAAAAGGTTTATAAAATTGATATTTTATAAATAAGGAAATAGATTTATAATTAGAATTTATAAATATTTTGTAAATGGATTTGAAATCTATTTGTTAAATGGATTTTATAAATAAATTAGATTTATAAAGAAATGGATTTATAAGTGGATTTTGATAGTAAAATGAGTTTTTTATAAAAGAATTATTTATAAATTGAATTTTATAAATAAAGAGATTTTATAAAATAGAAGTTTTATAAAATAGAAAGAATACTTATAAACATAGTATTATATATATGGAAATGATTTTTGTTGAGGTTTAAATATGGATTTTTATATAAAGGAAATACATTCAAGTTTTTAAAAGTTAAATAATCTTTTAAAAGGAATGTTTGAAAGGAATATATTTTTACGGAGTTAATAGTTTTAAAAGTAATTTATCATTTTAAAGTGATGTTTTGGGAAATAATAATTCCGAATTAGTTTGAAAAATGATTTGAAATGTGATATGTATCGAAAACATAGATTTCAACATTTACTGTTGCAATAGACATTTTCAGGGAAGTATGGAAGGCATGGACTATAACACTGTTGTTATAGTAAATGATTTCCGAAAGGAAATATTTTATAGTATGCGTGATTTGTGTGTGTGTGTATAATTAATCGAATCCTTATACTAGTGTTTTTGGGTTATGGAAATGATGTTTTACACAACATTCGTTTTGACCCTATAAATGATGTTTTGACCTTCCATTGTGAAATACACGAATTGGCTCTTATGATCATACTAAAGGCTTGGTGGTATAGGAGCATTGCTTCTTGTACTTAACACCCGTCCGAAGGTGTACGAAATCTAGAGTTGTATGGTTATAGAAATCTATTTGGCGTGTCTCCAAA
This sequence comes from Allium fistulosum, assembly GCA_030737815.1. NCBI lineage: Eukaryota > Viridiplantae > Streptophyta > Magnoliopsida > Asparagales > Amaryllidaceae > Allium > Allium fistulosum. The sequence goes on along the minus strand of CM060902.1, from coordinate 429,426,989 downwards.
ATGGTAGTGTTCTTAAATATACTTTTACCGTTTGATATAAGTACATGGATTCTAATATCGAAATATTAAAGTGGTTTTGAGAATATATCTCTTTAAAGATAATTTGAAGTAAATATTTGAAAATTTATTTAATTAATAAAAGATTAATTAAATGGGCCTAGTGACTGCTTAGGTGCTAGATTTTGTTTGTTGCTTTGATATTTAAATAACCGACTATAAAATTTGGCCATTTTTGGTGCCTTGACTTGGTGTAGGAACTGATTAGTCGTGCACTTAGCATAAAGCCGGCTGAGTAGGCTTGATTATCGTTTGGAATAAGAATGTTGATTCGAGTAGTGCAGAGTGTCTATGGTACTCAAATCTACCAGGCTTCCTTCTTGGCCAAAGGATAGCAAGTTAAGAGTTGGAAACGTGATAAGTCTACGAGATTGGTTTCCATATGAGTTTAAGGGCCTTTTTATCGTTGTTGGTCAGAGAGACTGGTGTTGGATTTATCCGAGAACCACTTCGGAATAATGTATGCGTTCGAAAGTGCAGGTTTATGATGATGATTTTGAAGACAAAGATTTTTTGATGTAGGGCTACTTTCCACTAGACATGCGATGCATATTATATATATGGTGGTAGTAGTGCTTCGTTATGAAAGTATATGATATGCAAGGACCTCTTGCTACTAATCCTAGGTGTAATTCCCGACAGGATGTGGTAGGAGGGTGCCTTCGGTTTATCCTGTTCCTGGACAACTTGTATGGACGAATGTCTAACATTGCATTTCTAAGATCACTATGTTGATTTTTACAAACGTATATCTATTTGGTGGCGGAGAAGACAACTTCTCTTAGCTTAACATTCTTCTCTGAGATTTACGAGCTTAGAGGTTGTATCTTCGTGAAAGTCAATAGTGATCGAAGGAATGTCAATGTGGCATTCAAAGTGGAATGTGCTATGTGAAAGGTAAACGTTACCTTAAGCCTTATCACCGGGTAATGGCTTAAACACGGTACGCCGTAAGGCTATGTGGTTCGCAACCATAAGGGTATGGTCACCACCTTTTTAGTTAACCCTGTATATGCCGGGTATGTGGTGTATGTTATAAGATTCTCGGATAAATCAGTAACAACAATCTAATGACATATTCAGTTTCTATCCAGGGCATATATGAGTGCCAAATAGGGATAGACCGTTCTTGCCAGATGCGTTGGATTGTTTGTGTATCCTCGATACATTCCTCTAGAGATGTACTTTACGAAAGATTGTCCCTTACCTGCCATTTTATGGAAATCCTTTCTCCAGTACGTGCCCGCCATTTTGTTTGTAAACCTATTACGCCATCAAATTTAATCAATGTAACAATTTCGGCTATTTCAATATTATTTGTATACTAAACACTAGTATAATATAACAGGATTTGATATGAAATGTTTTGGTTATCGTAAGGTAAAAACCCGTCCGTGTTTATATGCGGCGTGGTCTTACAAGATACCTTTGTTTTGATAAAGAAAAGTTTTTATAACTTTAAAATTCAGTTGAGATGTGTTTTCTCATGCTAGTTTACCAGACTGATCCGGACGTTCTTTCCTTTCAATGCTTCTGTCAAACCGAGCATATTTACATTTTCAGATTTGGATGCTTTGGAGCTCCAACAGTCGAGCAGGAGGTCTTTAGGTCATATTCACGTATATGTTTATTTTTCGCTGCATTGTTATTTAAATTATCAGCATTTGTGAGAATAGGTTATTATTACTATCCAGGCTGATGATTTTGATTTGATTGTTATACTCTGATGGATGTATGTAAATTATATTACAGTTTCTCTTTTGTAAAGCTCATTGATATTATATTATATGTTGTTCCGCTGGGATTGTGTGATTATGTATTGTTTTAGTTTCTCTTTCTCTTCTTCTTCTTTTCTCTTCTTCTTTCTTCTCTCTTCCTCATAACTATTCGCATCTTCGTTCGATTTGGATTAGACATGTGTGGTTTATTGTGAGCTCGAATTCAGTTGGGAGCGGTTCGTTACATGAGCAAGGTTTGTCATCTATAACTTATGCTCTAGTAATAAGGCCCACTGATGATGATCATAAAGATCTAGATGTTATTATAGTAAGTGGGTGGCTGACCTCGAATCGCTCTAGTGTTCATGTTGTCTACTATAGAAAAACGGTTGCAAATGCAACACAAATCGATATATATCCATGAGATATTTAATAGACTTAAGGCACTTTTTGATGAGCAGTATTATTTCGCAAGGTACGAGACTACTAAGAAATTGCTCAACATCAAAATAAAAAAGAGATAGAAGATGGACAATTATGTGCTGATGATGAAGGGTTATATTGATAAGCTTGCATCATTGGACATGACTATAAGTAATGAACTACAAGTCGATCTGATCCTAGATTCATTGACCCACCAATATGATCCGTTCATACTGCACCATTGTATGAAAATTATGAATGTGAATGTGAATCTCATGGAGCTCCTTAAAATGCTGAGGTTGGCCGAGTCACAATCTAAAGATCAATCGAGTGTGCTTGCAGTAAAAGGTGGCATGTCATCTTCGAATAGTTCGAAGAAGTGGAAGAGAGACGGTAAAAAGAAATGTAAGAAAGGAAAGAAGGCATCTGACGATAAGGGTGAGTGTCATCATTGTCATAAGAAAGGATAATGGAAGAGAAACTGTCCCAACTATCTCAAAATTATAAAAGAAAGAAAGCAGAATAGTTCTAGAGCTTCATCGGGTACATTTATGATTCAAAATAGTTTTGTAATTAATAAAATGTCTTAGGTTTTAGATACAGGATTTGGAACTCACATTTGAAATTCGTTATAGGGGCTTAGGAACTGTCATCATGTGGCAAAGGGTGAAATGAGACTCCATGCCTGAATCTATCATAGATGCAACGGCAGTGAGAGATTTTCATTTATGTTTTCCTAGCGATTTTGTTTTGATATTAAATAATTGCTATTATGTAAAAGACTTTATTTGTGGAATTATTTCTATTTCTAGACTGTCTAGGACTGGACATATATTTCATTGTGCAACTAATATTATGAACATTAGTTTGAATGGAAATAAAGTTTGTGATGGTTCTCTTGAAAATGGCATTTATGTGATCAATACGAATTATGTATGTTCTTGAGTAATTCTAATAGCAATATTAATGATAATTATCTTTGGCATTGTAGGTTAGGTCATATTAGTGAGAAACGACTATATAAGCTAAAAACCGAAGGTTTTCTACCGTTAATTGATTTTGAATTATTTAACATATGTGAGTCTAAAAGGAAAAACGACCAGACATCCCTTCAGTGGGAGCAATGAAAGAGTTGATAAAATTGTAAGGCTAGTACATAGTGATGTATGTGGTCTGATGCCTACACTAACCAAAGATAATAGTTCTTACTTTGTTATTGTAACGACTCGGAAATTCGAACATTTCATATTTAAATATTTGAATTATTTAAATATTTGAATCATGGATTTAATTTGTAATAAATGTGATTTTTAACCCCCTTTTGAATAATAGCTAATGATAAGAAATTCATTTTCGAAATTGATTTACAAAAATAAATAGTTCAAAGAAATATTGATAATTTAACTGAAAATCGTTTTATCGATAGATGATTTTTTTACTCAATAAAAGTTGTTCGAACTCTTTGGCACTTGTGTAGTAACATATGAAGATAAGTACAAGTATTAAATCATCTAACTTCTAAGCAAATTAATTAAGTTAAAAAAGTTTAATTAAGGGGACAAAAGCCCTTAATTTAAGGCATGGTCTAAGGCATGGATGGTGGTAGGAATTATGGCTTGTCTCACGGCATGTTCAAACGAGAGGAAGGTGGGAGGAAGCTTCTTTTTAGGCTATTCTAGGAAGGGTATTGGGGTCATTTCCCACTTGTCTAAGTCTATAAATACATGCCCATATTCCTCATTATTTGGTTACTAATTCACTAAGGGAAAAAACATTGCCTTCATCTCTTATTCTTCTCTCTAACTTTCTTGAAATGATACCAAAACAACTCTGTCTCTCTTCAAAAAAATTCTATAGTCACAAAACAACACTACAACACATATTAGTAATTCAAAGTTGGAATATTAGGAGCACAAGCCCTTGAACCAAGTCAAGGGGGAGAGCAGTTTAGGGGAAGGAAGCCTAGGCGAGTGCAATGGTTGAAGGTGGTAGGAGTTTGTGTGCTTGCTAGGTGGAGGTCGGAAGCGGTGGCTTTGGATGGTTGTTTGAGAATATAGGTGAGTTTCCCCACCATCAAAATGAATATATTGCTTGTATTGTTGTTTAAATTATATTATTTGTGTTTGAATTTATATTGCTTGATTTGTTGATTCTTGCTTTGGAAAGCAATAATATATGTAAATGGTTGTGTTTGGACTTGTATGACTTGTTTCATAGCTTAAAACAAAGCACATAAATAATAGTAAGAGATAGAATTTATTTGGAATTGAAATGAAAATGTTCGTATAGCGATAACTGCTATAGTACCACTTTGATGTTGTGTATTTTATTCTTGCTTTGAATATTGTATTTCATGTATATATGTCGTATATATGAAAGAATGAAGTTCTTTGAGATGTGATTTTGAACTTGAGGATTGTTTTTACATATATGAAAGAATGAATTTCGAATTTGAATTGAAAATGGAATTGTTCGTATAGCGATAGTCGCTACAGATGCACTTTGAATCCCTTCTCTTTTATCTTATTTTCTTATGAATATTTTGAATGATTTGTTTTATTTGCATTCTACACTTATAGTAGTGTAAAAGATAGAATAAACTGAGTTGAAAAGCTATTTAATTTATAAAAGAAAGTTGTAAAGTTATGATCTATATAAATGCACTTTGAAAAACTATTAATAAAGTATAAAATGTTGTTTCATTAAGATATTTTATAAAATCTTTTCAAAAGAGTTTTTATAAAAGGTATACAAGTATTTATCTATTAAATATAGTAAATTTTTAACTAAACTATTATACACACACACACACATATATATATATATATCATTTTAAAAATATTTCTAACTAATTTTAAAGTATTTTTGAAAGACTTTTTTTTGGAAGAAGGGATGAGAAGTTATGTAACGATCCGCCTTTTCGACCATCGAAAGCTAGCACCAAATACATCCACGGTATTCAAATGCCGAACATCCAATCGTCGAAATGGCAAATTATTAGGGTAAGATAAAAAGAACAACATAGAAAAGAACATGGGAAATAGAATGCCACAGTGGAAATGACAACATATAATATAACAAAGACAGTATAAACTGTTACTCTAAGATACTAGGTACGTCGGAGTAAAAACAAACGTATCATCAGCCTGGTCAGTTATATTTTATTGAACTTACAATGGCTAATGAGTATACATACTAAAAATACAGTGGAATATAGAAAAACTATAATAGGTGAACATTCAGCTCTTCTCCTAGAGCACCATAGCAACAATGCCAAGCTGGAAAAATACTCGGCCTGACCAGAGCATTATAATAAAATAACACCCGGGTCAGTATGGTAACCCATGTGAGAAAACTCAAGAAATATGGTAAACAAGAAATAATTGGTGGGACCATGCCATAGAACACTGGACAGGGTTTCACCATACAAGAACAACATCCATACACGAGAGAATGGATAAACAACAGAAACAAATCCAAACATAAAAGATGGACACAAGTAAGGAAAATCCCATACTTGAAGAATGTACAAAATCTAGACTTAAAGAATGGATAAAATAATTAAACATTGGGAAGAGCATAAGGCACTTCTCAATGTAATTAAGAAAGGATCGACTCCAAGGTTCAAATTGAAACAAGGTAAATGAATTTATCCAATATGAATAGGAGGGTGCAACCCCTTACAATGAAAGTATACACATAGATAAATATACTAAGGAGCCCACGCCAAACACGCATCACTCTCGAGAACTTCCATGCCGGACCCCAATAAACTGCAAGCATCTGAATATGCTACATCACCATATGCATGCTATGAACAAATCACTAGATAAAGGTGAATAAACCCTAATTGGTGCGACCCACAATGGCTTGGCTCCTACTCACTCTTTGGTTTAGTTATCCACTGTGTTGGATGCTAATTCTCAAAATGAGCAACAAACCATCTTAAATTGATTAAGCATAAAGAAGGATATCAGAATCGATAGTCAATAAATCAACTATCGGAAACAAACCAATACTACCCCTTGGAAAGCAATGAAGTCAGACAAGCTAGGGCAGTGCCGATATCTATCTTGCCATGACAACATTCTTAACTTCAAGAATTGTAAGAGTTTTAGTGCCCCAAACGAGAACCAAATCGTCTTAAATCCACGAAACACAAAGCAAATAGCAGAATCGATAGTCAATAAATCAAATATCGGGAATAGCAAAAATGCTCGTTTATAGAATTATATGGCATACACTTGTCAACAATAAAAAAATCAAGCATTCAAAGCATTTGATTCTTATTTGTGCTTCATTTTTACATCACAAATATTTGTAAAACACTTTAAAAATACCCTTTAAAAATATTCTTTTTAAAGATCAAATTTATATTTCTAAGTGTATTAAAAAGAAGGGTCATAAACAAATGTCATTAAAACATCGTTTACTATAAACCCATAATAATTTATACTTACCTTGATTTTTAAACATTCCTTTTTAAAGATTTCCACATTTATAAATTTAAAACAACATTTATTATCCCGAAAGATAATAAATCAATTTAAATAGTTTTATTAATTTTTAAACAATGTTAATTATCCTGAAAGATAATTGATATAATTCTTTTATAAATTTCAAACCACATTAATTATCCCAAAAGACAATAAATCATAATTATAATTGTATTATATATTTAAAACAACACTAATTATCCCAAAATATAATAAATCTAATCTATAATCATTTATAAATTTAAAATAACATTAATTATTCAAAAAGATAATTAATCAAATTTATAATTTTTATAAAATTTAATCAATACTTAACCTTTATTTTCAAAATTCTCAAAATATTTGAAAATATAGTTTAAACAACATTCAAAGTGCAAAAACGCGACCAAAATTTTTATAAAAATACAAGCACAAGGTCAACACATACAAGGGTTTAAGGAGATGATATTTCATAAGTGACAGTATAGCGAAAATCACTATAACGGCACTTACACAATTCAAACAGTATCTCACCGATATTTCAACCAAACATCAATACAAGAATTTTAATAAATCAATATTGGCGAGAAACCTCTTAGTGTCTCTATAAAAAAGTCCTATGTAAATCTCATATATATATATATATATATATATATATATATTTATATATATATTTATATATATGCAATTTGAAGTATTTCATAGCGACATATTTGCTACAAAAACACTCCGACTTCTTTTTGTCTCCTGCCATCCGCTACGAAGTGGGAACAAACAATAATATATGATCATATGAATTCCCGGTAAATCAGGTAATGTGTCATCCGCTTTCCAAAGCGGGAATCCAACCAAACAAACAATCAAACAACAATATATGAACTATCATCCAACCATTCAATAATAATCTATAGTAATACAGATATCATATATTTTATTTAAAGGTGAGTAAACTCATCAAAACTTCAGTTGACATTTCACATTTCGGTTTGATCTAAAATTGAATGATGTTCGATTTTAGCTCGAAATTCCACTAGCTCCAAATTCGACGAATCTAATCCCAATGCATAGATAACATTGATAAGAGTTTAATGCAATTGACTGCGTCCGAATCTGACCTCGCATGAGCAAGATATGGGTTTATAAAACCTAGAATTAAATAATAAATAGTTCACTAATTACATTTTTAATTACCCATGCTAATCTCAGGTTAAATCTAATCCCAATTCTCAAAACCCAGGCCGCACCGATAAACTCATTTCTTCTTCATACCAATGTCGCCTCGCCACTTCAGTTGTCGTCGCGTTACCGCCAGAGATAGCCCCAGCCAAGGCGATCCCAATGGCACCAAGAACAACACCCGTCGTTGCCTGTAGCTCGAGAAATATGGCAACATTCAACTCCTCACCAGCACCGCCGTATGCCGACTCTGTCTGTCACCTTCCTCCAGCTGAAAGCCCCGCCTTAGACCAACCCAACGCCATCAGTCTCACCCTCCAACTTGCCCATGTCGCCGAGAATGAGCCAAAAGAAGATGCCGCCAATGAACTCAGATCCACGCCATCGTAGGTCACCCCATGGTGATCCAACCGGTCAGAATACTACTGTGACGACCCGCTTTTTTTACTCTAGAAAATCAACAGTGGTACATTCTCGGTATTTACGTGCCGCAAATTCAAGTGCCAGAAAGGCAGATTGATCAAGGGTAAAAAGAAAATAACACAGAACAGAGTAGAAAATAGAATCTCATACGAATGGAATAAACATATATTATTAACCACAAAATCTTTTACAGTGGAAAATTTTGAATACACTATCAGAGTCTAACCTAGATTCAACCTGGACAGTTATAAATCCTTTGTCCTTACAAATGCTGAAAAACAACAAAACAAATGCAACGGAAAATAGAATATGTCCATATGTTGATGAAGATCTCCAGCTCTCCTTTGGAAACTCCAAGCTTGTTTAGCTAAACCTGAAAATACTCGGATCTCACCAGAGTATAAAAAATACCCGGATTAGGCTTGATATACCAGCGTAAGAAAACTTGAATCATAAATGTATATGATAGTGTTATAGATCAGGTTGATGCCAATCAAAACCTTTGACAAGAAGGGTATCTCGTAAGACCACGACACACATAAATACATATGGGTTTTTACCTTACGATAACCAAAATACTTTATACCAAAATAAATTTCATATTATCATTAATGACATTGGTTTGAATATATAAAGAAGGTACCAATGCACGGACAATTTCAAATGGTGTATATGATACAAAGGGGTAGCTGAAAAGTTTGCAAAACATTACAACTATTTTAAGAATACAACTAAAACTGTAAAGCTCGTATTGGAATTGGATTTCCAACATGATAAGGAACTAGTGGCCATTTCCTCCGATGCGAAATCCATGCATAACATCCTAGTCTCTAGTGACTATTCACTTTTCTCAAGCAAGCCTCCATACTACATTGTTACACTACTATGGAACATCGTATTTCGATGGCTTTGCTCTTTCTTAGTTAAGCCTCCAATACCTACCCATTTAAACCATTGAGGGTCTAGACACTACTGGACTCCTATATCATAAATAGAACCGATAGACTGAAATATATGTCCTGCAGACCACATAGTATCCCGTATCATTCCTGGGATGTGAGGCTCATGAAGCTACGCTCTACTTTCCACAAAGCCACGCTTTTCTTTCCACAAAGAAAATTCCACTTAGAATGCCACATTGTCATTTTTAACAACACACTATTAATATCCACAAAAGCACAACCTTTGAGATTGAGTGTAACAGCCCTAGATTTTTGTATATATTTTATTTGACTTTATTTTATTTTTAAAACTATTTTAAACTTGTTTTATCTCAAACATTTCATTTTCAAATATAAATGTTGATTATTATGTGAATTTTAATTTCAAACTGGTATAAATTGAACATTTTCCTGAAAAGGGGATTTCTGGTCAAACTTTGATTTTTAAACCTTAAATTTAAATATTTAAATTCTTAAATTTTATCTTTTATTATGAAAATATATTTTTAATAACTTGAATACTGCTTTTCGTTTCATTGAAAACGGATTTGAATTGTGAAAGTTATGTATATTTCAATTTTGAGATCAATTTGATTTATTTAACAATTTTGTCTATTTTAAATTTTATAAATTGCATTTTCTTTGTCATATTCTATTTTAATATGTGTTAATATGTTATTTTCTGTGTACTTTGTCTTTTAATATTTTTAAAGTGATAATAAAATTTTTCCAAAATTTATTGCATTTATTTTCTATTTTTAAAAGCTAGTTTCCATTTTCTGCTATTTTCCTCATTTAAATTATATTTAATTAAAAGTTATTTATTTATTTTTGTGAATGAATTTTTTTTATGTTATTATCTTTATTTATAAATATTTTCTAAGTCCATATAAATCTTCCAAAGTTTATTCTGTTTATTTTCAAATTTTCTAGACTAGTTTTCATTTTGTACTATTTTCTTATTTTAATCATATATAATTAATATTTATTTATTTATATTTTGTATATTTGTTACATTTTCGAATTGAAACTGAATTTTTAATTATTTTCAGTTATTTAAACTTATTAAAAAGAAATAAAAGTGATTTGAAAGGTTTGTGGCTTTTTATTTCCTAAGGCCTTTTGAATTCCCACCTTTTCACATTTCAACATTACTTTTCATTCAATTGGCCTTAACTCCTCATTCTTTCAGCTGCATATCTCATTTTTCATTCACGTAAACTTTTCTCATCTCATTTCTGAAAGAAAAAAATCGGCTATTGCTTTTGAGAAAATTTTGGGTAAACTTCTTTTCTTTTTGTTTACTTTTATTGTTTTTTTATTTGTTTTGCACTTGATCTTCCTCTATATAGGATCAGCCATGCTCCTCCACATGCCCTGCCGCCTCCACCACCACCTGAGCACATCACCATCACCTCCTCCTCACTGGCCAACCCCAGCCCAACCACCCTTGGTGGTTGATCCATCACCAAAATACCAAAACTCCATCAATATTACCATAACCGAGCATTCAATGCAATCCACCACTTCATCACCCCCTTAGCCGCCACCTACTCCACCACCACCACCTCCAGCCTCACTTGAACCCTCTGCCATGTCATCCCCTTGACCCCACCAGAGAAGGCCATGCCCATAGGGCCTTGGTCGTGACCTATTTGAGCTTTGCTTTGCTTGATAATCCATGTATGTTGCCTTGTTGTGTTGTTTTACATCACCACACTTTTGCCCATCTTCTAATCATGTTTGGCCGACCCTTAGGAAACCAAAACCTGATCCAAATCCTTGCCTTAGACCTGTATTCTACTTATGGCTGAGCCTAATGAAAGTTGGAAGCAAGTGCAAAGCATTTCTGCTTTGATTTATGCAGTTAATTCTAACATTGTTTAATCGTATTTTTGAGTTGAAAGCTTATGATTGTTATATGGTTTTGCTTGGATTGTATTCAAGGTTATTTATCTTTCGCTCTCCACTCTCAAGTCATTTCCGTGTTGTCGTGCCTTCGTAGTGTCAGCATTGTGTGCTTTGGTGGCTATCTCCAGCTTTTAACAAGTGAGTTATTCTCACCAGACAGTTTTATACTTATATAACTAGTAAATCGATCACATTTGAATCTGTAAAATGTATCACCATGTTATATCTGCTATGTTATGATCATATGATGTTCACCCATGTGTATTTACCTGTTATATCATATATTACTATTATTTTATGCTGTTCTGTTATTTATATCAGTTTATCACACTGCAAGTTCCTTTTAGATTAGAATCACTATGGGTTGAAATGATACATACCCGAACGGACTTTAGAATAGGAAAAAATCATTATGGGCTGAAATGTTAGGCCTGAATGATTTTCAATTATTTTTATTTACTTGGGATTGCGGGTTTGAAATGATCAAACCCGAGTTTTCTTTGTAAATTACGGGTTGAAATGATAAATTACCCGTATCACTTTACCTAGGCTAGAAAATGAAATATAGACTCGTTGTTAAAATATGTTTTATAATTTTTTTTTTAAAATATTTTAGAAATGTAAATATTATAATATTTTGATTTAAACTAAATAAAAATGATTTTTGTAAAGCATTATTGATTTTCTGAAAATTTATAAGTGAAATAAATTAATGGTAAAATTTGAAAATTTGAAATGTAAGTTATTTTGGAAAATTTTAATTTGGTGATAATTGGAATTTAATTTAAATATGAAATGTGATAAATTCATGATAATTTGGATTAAAGTGAATTTAAATGATTTTTATATTATATTAATGATTTTGAATAAAGTTAAAATGTGAAATGAATGAATATTTAAGTTGAAATTTTGGAATATAACTAAAATTGGAAATTGTGAATTTGGCTTAAAAGTGAATTTTAAGTTATGTAAATAAAAATGAAATTAAGTTATATTTGAAAATTTAAACTTAAATGTTAAGTTAAAATTTAATTATATGAATTGAAATTGAATGGTGGAATTTAATAAGTGAATTTTTATTTAATATTGATTTTTGAATGGAAATTTAACTTTATAAAATCATGAATATAAGGGTATTTGAATGATGGTTATAAAAGTGAAAATATGTGATTTTATAAGTTAAAAATGATTTATATAAAAATATAATTGTTTGTGAAATTATACTGAATATTTGAAGTTAATTAACTGCATTTCTGAAATGCTATTAATTCTAATGTAAATGATAATACAACATTTGCAAATGTTGTAGTTGATAATAATGAACCAAATGGCTAAATTTAATTAAAGGCTATTATAGCATTTTTGTAAATGTTATAGTGGTTGAATTTAACTAAGTTTATTTGAAACTAATGTAACCCTATTACAGCATTTTAAATGTTGTCTTTTGTTAAATTGAACTGTTTTAAATGTGACTTTCCGTAGCATTTTCTAAATGCTGCGAAAGTTGAATTTTCATTGTTTTAATTAATTTAAGTGAACGAATGAACTTTGAAAGATTAAAATTTTGGAAATTTAATAATTTAATTATTAAATATAATAACTTCATTTTTATGATTTTAAAATAAAGTAATTTGTTTCAAAATATAAACCATTTTGAAATATGATATTTTGATATTTTGAAATGGATTTTTGAAGGATATTGAATTTTGAAATGATATTTGATTTCGAAGTATAAAATACCATTTTGAAATTTTAACCACGGGATGTATTTAATTTATAGTTTAATTGATCCTTAAAGGATGGGCGATCCCAAGCATCCTTTGAGTTATTGTGCATTTCTACTACAGTTCACTTGAGTTGGTTTACATTATATAAGTATATATTGTCCTGACTCGAGTGTTTTGTGTTTTACTTTACGCTTGGGTCAGCCTGAGTATTTACAGCTTAGCTTTGGATTTCTTTCTAGAGCTAGGAATCGCTGGAGATTCTGCTTGTCTAGTTATCTGTTCCTTTCAGTTCAGTTGTTCTATTTCAGTTCTGGTATTCATAAACTTCTATTTATTTGAGATTTCTATTGTATATGTTTTCAAGCAGATATTATGTATTATGTTTTGAGAGTTTGTTATAGTAGCTTCATGAACTACTATGGTTTTTATATTCCGCTGCGGGTTATTCTGATATTCTGTGCCTGTGATTCTGTATTTGATTTTATTTCCTCCAAATTTTATTACAATCTGTTATTTTGAATTTTTCAAGTTAGACATGTGTGGATTATTGTCGATTTGAATGGTCCAAAATAGTGGGTTGTTACAGTTGGTATCAGAGCTTTGGTTTTTAGGCAAACCATAGCCTACGGAGCAAAATCTCATTAGAGATAGGGTTTAAAAACCCTAGAATGAGTGAAATCAATCTCAGAATCCTTTCTTTGTGAGAGAACATATTTTCGAAGTATAAAATGATTTCTAAATGATTTTTAAAGAAATTTCAAAGATTATTTGATATAAATTTTCTTGCTTTGAAAGTAAAATATTTCTTAAGCTTCATTCCTTTCGTATCCACCTTGTTAGTAACTTCTTTGATTAGGATCCTCTAAAATATTGAACTTCTCTCTTGATTGATCTAGATCCATTGTTGATAGGAATCTATTTTTGGTATGGCAAAATCAGTAGTTTGTTAGGTTGCTTTGAGTAAACTCTGTTGTATCTTTTGCTTAGCTAAAGTTGTCCAACTAAAGATATTTATGCTTCTATTTTCGTATGTTATGAATTCGAGTCTTTCCAAATTTTGAATGGGAATTTTTCTGTATCGATATAGGTTTTATATCTCTAATCTTCGTTTGGATTCTTATAGAATAAGATTCCTTTGAATTTTGGAACGCTCCCACTTGTTCTGAAATCCATTCCTGTCTCCCCTAATTGTATTCTTTTGATTTTGGAGCATTGCATCATTCCACTTTGTATGACCTTTATCGGGTGGCGATTCCACCAATCTATGAATGATTATAATTGGCATTGATTCACCATAGATTTTTGTATCCTCGGTTTACGATGTTTTCTATCTTCTGCTATATTTAGATTCTATCTCTGGCAATTGAAGGTCGATTTGCCTTAGATTTTCGCATCGATTATATTCCTGAAGTTACGATTGACCGGTTAAGGTCGCCCGCGATTCATATAGGCTTATCCATCTTCTATTTGGTAATTTAATTATCTTATCTTCATTTGAGCCTATCTTTGAATTAGAATTCTATTTGATTAGAGTCCTTCTAAATTTGAATCTCTGTTTTTCTTTGAAATCCATCCTTGAATCATCCCTTGGAAAATTTGTGGTTGATTGCCTTTTGAAAATTGTGTATTCATCGTAGTTTTTATTTTGATAAGGATGACCATATTTTTATATAAAGATGAAACTTTTTTGATAAGGATTATATACCTTTTAAAAAAAATGAGAATTTGAAGTTTTGAAAGGATTTGAAATTGTGAAAATTTTATAAGAAATGGTTTCATATAAAATGATTTATAACTGAAGGTTTTGAATCTGAATTTAAGTGATTGAACTCCGGCATTTTGGAACTGGTTTTAGGATTTTGAAATAATAAATAATATGATTTTAAATTATTTTTTCCGAATAAGTAATGTTTCAATTATTTTAATGGGTTTTAATGATTTCGAAGGAATTTCAAAGAAGTTTTCAAAGTAAATGGAAGTCCAGAACTCACTTGTGTCGCTGGAAAATAATTTCGGTGATGAGTGCATGCATCATCGACATTGATTTTTGAGTTTCTGAGTGTGGGAGAGGCCACCTCGGTAGCTTTGCTATGCGATTGATTTGTGAAACCAATTTTGATTTCAAATTCCGAAGTGTGATGTGATATTCGAAAGATATATGTATATATATTTGTAAAATTTGAAATGAGCCGGGGTTCAGTCCTTGAGTTTTGGATTTGATTTGATATAACCCTATTTTTGGAATTGATTTACTGATTTAATTGTGATTTCCAACTCTTGGATTGAAATATGATTTCTTCGACTATTTTGAAGGTTCGAGCACTTCCAAATCAAGGTTAACTTTTCAAAGCTAAGTAATTTTGAAAAGTATAAAGTATATAAGTTTGGTATGTATGTTTAAAGTATGTAGTAATATGATTTAAATAGGTTGAAACTGTTTTGTTAAGTAAATGAATAAGGCTATTTTGAATTGTTTCTAATATGAAATTTAGATTTGAAATGTTTTGAGAAGAATTTAGTCTTCAAATATTTTGAATAAAATTTAGTTTAAATGTTTAACTTAGTAACATCTTTATGAAACTATATATTTAAAAAGTTGGAATAAAAACATAAGTTGTACGTATGCTGTTTTATTCGCATAATTAAATTGATCCAAGTTTGAGTACACAAGTTCGAGGTGAATTACACCATTTCGTGTTAGGATTTTTCATTTGATTCTTGATGGCGAATATTTGATATGGATTTTGGGCTTGATTCTAGAATTCTCTATCATAGTATATGGCTATGCAAGGAGACTGATGGTTTCTAGTCGAGAAACCATATCGAAATCCGCATTAGAGAAGTCGAATGAACAATACTAACTTGAAAGCGAACTTGTGTAATCGAGCGAGCGATCGAATGTGACTTTGCGAAATGATGACATATGTACATCTTATATTCTAATATCATTGATATACTTGACGTTGAAATTGGAAGTTGTTGGGTTGGATATCTTTGTAATTTAATTGGAATTTTTCCTTTATGAAAAACTACTATCAATTTAAAACCATTTTTTTTCTCTATTTTTCTTTTATTTTCTTAAACAAACTATTTTATTCTATTTTATATACAAAACTATTTTACAAAACTATTTTATGTACAAAACTATTTAACAAACTAATTTGTATACAAAACTATTCTAAACTCAAAACCTTTTAGTAAGCAAAGATGTTCAATCCCATATAGCTCTTCGTACATCGAAATTTATTTTTGAAAATCTTGATCCTTATATAAGATGGACTTTATGTAAATATAAGATGATTTTGGAAATGAATTGTTTGACTTAAACTATATTAATTTGGAAATTTGGATTTATTTTCTAAATTTATTATTTTGGAAACTTTGGAACTGAAGATATTTGATTTGGGAGGATAATTTGGTGAAAGCGTATATGATTTTTAAAATTATATTGATATTGAAACAAAATTGAAATTTGAGAACCTTATGTTACTAAATACTTGATTTGGGAGTTATCGAACTTATATAAAATTTGGTTTGTATAAGTATGATGTTGATTCGAAAACTATGGATTTGAAAAGGTACTCAATTTGAAAAGTGAAATCTTATATAATTGAAGTCTATATAAGTGTGATTTGATATACTATTGATTTTGGAAAGCATTTGATTTGGAAATGAAATCTTATATATAATGGACTTTATATAAGTATGATATTTGAAAGTGATTTGAAAAGGTATTATACGATACATATTTTCAAAGTAAAGATATGGAAAGTGCCTTCTGCTTGATATCCACTTTGTGGCCACATTGTGGATTCATTCTATCGATATTTCTCTGATTTTTGGTTTTCCGGATATGATACTCGAGTTTCCATCGAATTCCATGGCAATCTCCATGGTATTACGAGTGCGACTTCATAGCGTAATCGCAAGGGTGGGGGCGGCCTACGGGTACGGATGTTTCCTGGGAGATCCAGGCGTAACCATTGTGTATCTACGATCTATTGAGTGGCTTGGTAGCATAATCAGCAGGGGCTGCGAGAGCCTAGGGTACGGATGTTTCCTGGGAGATCCAGGCGTAACCATTGTGTATCTACAGTACTACCAGTCTTCATGGCGTAATCGCAAGGTTGGGGGCGGCCTAAGGGTACGGATGTTTCCTGGGGGATCCAGGCGAAACCATTGTGTATCCGCGATCCATGATCGACATGTTTTGTTTTTTTTGGATTGTACTTTCCATATCTATTTTTAAAAGTTTTCCAGTATTTTCACTGGATGTTGAAACAAGTCTACTAAGTACTTGGAGAATTCTAGCTTTGCGCCTGATCAACACACTGCCAGAGTCTACAAGAACGAGGATAAACTTGTCAAGACATCGAGTTATAAAAGAATTTTGATAAAATATTATATAAATGATACTTTGATTAGTTATTTCCTTTTTTAAAGGATTTTAAAGTGTTTTAAATATTTTACCTCTTTAACCAACAATTTTAAATAATGGTTCATTCTTCTCTTTCGACCTGCTTTCCCTCCTAGTTACTTTTCTTCCCTACCTTCTTTCAGGATGTCTTCCAACCTATTGTTCTTTCTAGTTGTTTCTCCGCTCCCTTCCTTTTCAGGGATGAAAAGATTTGAGTGGGGGAGAGTGTAACAACCCTAGATTTTTGTATATATATTTTATTTTATTTGACTTTATTTTATTTTGAAAACTATTTTAAACTTGTTTTATCTCTAACATTTCATTTTTAAATATAAATGTTGATTATTATGTGAATTTTAATTTCAAACTGGTATAAATTGAACATTTTCCTAAAAAAGGGATTTCTGGTCAAACTTTGATTTTTAAACCTTAAATTTAAATATTTAAATTCTTAAATTTTATCTTTTATTATGAAAATATATTTAATAACTTGAATACTGCTTTTCGTTTCGTTGAAAACGGATTTGAATTGTGAAAGTTATGTATATTTCAATTTTGAGTGCAATTTGAT
Organism: Allium fistulosum; assembly: GCA_030737815.1. Lineage (NCBI taxonomy): Eukaryota > Viridiplantae > Streptophyta > Magnoliopsida > Asparagales > Amaryllidaceae > Allium > Allium fistulosum. Next base: position 429,409,150 of record CM060902.1, on the reverse strand, counting down.
TTATTTAACAATTTTGTCTATTTTAAATTTTATAAATTGCATTTTCTTTATCATATTCTATTTTAATATGTGTTAATATGTTATTTTATGTGTACTTTTTCTTTTAATATTTTTAAAGTGATAATAAAATTTTTCCAAAATTTATTGCATTTATTTTCTATTTTTAAAAGCTAGTTTCCATTTTCTGCTATTTTCCTCATTTAAATTATATTTAATTAAAAGTTATTTATTTATTTTTGTGAATGAATTTTTTTTATGTTATTATCTTTATTTATAAATATTTTCTAAGTCCATATAAATCTTCCAAAGTTTATTCTATTTATTTTCAAATTTTCTAGACTAGTTTTCATTTTGTACTATTTTCTTATTTTAATCATATATAATTAATATTTATTTATTTATATTTTGTATATTTGTTACATTTTCGAATTGAAACTGAATTTTTAATTATTTTCAGTTATTTAAACTTATTAAAAAGAAATAAAAGTGATTTGAAAGGTTTGTGGCTTTTTATTTCCTAAGGCCTTTTGAATTCCCACCTTTTCACATTTCAACATTACTTTACATTCAATTGGCCTTAACTCCTCATTCTTTCAGCTGCATATCTCATTTTTCATTCACGTAAACTTTTCTCATCTCATTTCTGAAAGAAAAAAATCGGCTATTGCTTTTGAGAAAATTTTGGGTAAACTTCTTTTCTTTTTGTTTACTTTTATTGTTTTTTTTAATTTGTTTTGCACTTGATCTTCTTCTATATAGGATCGGCCATGCTCCTCCACAAGCCCTGCCGCCTGCACCACCACCTGAGCACATCACCATCACCTCCTCCTCACTGGCCAACCCCAGCCAAACCACCCTTGGTGGTTGATCCATCACCAAAATACCAAAACTCCATCAATATTACCATAACCGAGCATTCAATGCAATCCACCACTTCATCACCCCCTTAGCCGCCACCTACTCCACCACCACCACCTCCAGCCTCACCTGAACCCTCTGCCATGCTGTGCAATTAATGCCCCGCTATATCCCCGCTATAACTCCGATATATCTTATAGCGGATTCCTACCGCTACGATTTTTCCATATATCCCCAACATATAGCCTCTCCGCTTTAATCCCCGCTATATCCCGTTATTTCCGCTATATTCCGCTATTTCCGCTATATCTTCTATAAAAAATTGGATTGAAAAATTATATTTATACGCTATAAAAATTATGAAATTAATTAATTTCATTGAATTTTTGATATATGTTTAGAAATGATAATACTCTAATATTCTACTAAATTAAATTAAGTTATATAACAGTTTTACGTTCATTTACAATACATTTGCAAATATTTTTATTTAAAATTATTTTTGTATTAATTATAATTCAATTGAATGTTAATTTTTCACATAATTACTATCTATATATTTGTAAAAACAACAAGTATGGGATTTATATGCTATTTTAGAGTAATCCGATATATCCCGTTATATCTTCGCTACATCCCCGCTTTGACTTTTTGCACCTCTACCGCATTGAATTCACCGAGCGCTTTAACTGCACAGCTGCCATGTCATCCCCTTGACCCCACCAAAGAAGGCCGTGCCCATAGGGCCTTGGTCGTGACCTATTTGAGCTTTGCTTTGCTTGAGATTCCATGTATGTTGCCTTGTTGTGTTGTTTTACATCACCACACTTTTGCCCATCTTCTAATCATGTTTGGCCGACCCTTAGGAAACCAAAACCTGATCCAAATCCTTGCCTTAGACCTGTATTCTACTTATGGCTGAGCCTAATGAAAGTTGGAAGCAAGTGCAAAGCATTTCTGCTTTGATTTATGCAGTTAATTCTAACATTGTTTAATCGTATTTTTGAGTTGAAAGCTTATGATTGTTATATGGTTTTGTTTGGATTGTATTCAAGGGAATTTATCTTTCGCCCTCCGCTCTCAAGTCATTTCCGTTTTGTTGTGCCTTCGTAGTGTCAGCATTGTGTGCTTTGGTGGCTATCTCCAGCTTTTAACAAGTGAGTTATTCTCACCAGACAGTTTTATACTTATATAACTAGTAAATCGATCACATTTGAATCTGTAAAATGCATCACCATGTTATATCTGCTATGTTATGATCATATGATGTTCACCCATGCGTATTTACCTGTTATATCATATATTACTATTATTTTATGCTGTTTTGTTATTTATATCAGTTTATCACACTGCAAGTTCCTTTTAGATTAGAATCACTATGGGTTGAAATGATACATACCCGAACGGACTTTAGAATAGGAAAAAATCATTATGGGCTGAAATGTTAGGCCTGAATGATTTTCAATTATTTTTATTTACTTGGGATTGCGGGTTTGAAATAATCAAACCCGGGTTTTCTTTGTAAATTACGGGTTGAAATGATAAATTACCCGTATCACTTTACCTAGGCTAGAAAATGAAATACAGACCCGTTGTTAAAATATGTTTTATAAAAAAAATTTAAAATATTTTAGAAATGTAAATATTATAATATTTTGATTTAAACTAAATAAAAATGATTTTTGTAAATCATTATTGATTTTCTGAAAATTTATAAGTGAAATAAATTAATGGTAAAATTTGAAAATTTGAAATGTAAGTTATTTTGGGAAATTTTAATTTGGTGATAATTGGAATTTAATTTAAATATGAAATGTGATAAATTCATGATAATTTGGATTAAAGTGAATTTAAATGATTTTTATATTATATTAATGATTTTGAATAAATTTAAAATGTGAAATGAATGAATATTTAAGTTGAAATTTTGGAATATAACTAAAATTGGAAATTGTGAATTTGGCTTAAAAGTAAATTTTAAGTTATGTAAATAAAAATGAAATTAAGTTATATTTGAAAATTTAAACTTAAATGTTAAGTTAAAATTTAATTATATGAATTGAAATTGAATGGTGGAATTTAATAAGTGAATTTTTATTTAATATTGATTTTTGAATGGAAATTTAACTTTATAAAATCATGAATATAAGGGTATTTGAATGATGGTTATAAAAGTGAAAATATGTGATTTTATAAGTTAAAAATGATTTATATAAAAATATAATTGTTTGTGAAATTATACTGAATATTTGAAGTTAATTAACTGCATTTTTGAAATGCTATTAATTCTAATGTAAATGATAATACAACATTTGCAAATGCTGTAGTTGATAATAATGAACCAAATGGCTGAATTTAATTAAAGGCTATTATAGCATTTTTGTAAATGTTATAATGGTTGAATTTAACTAAGTTTATTTGAAACTAATGTAACCCTATTACAGCATTTTAAATGTTGTCTTTTGTTAAATTGAACTGTTTTAAATGTGACTTTCCGTAGCATTTTCTAAATGCTGCGAAAGTTGAATTTTCATTGTTTTAATTAATTTAAGTGAACGAATGAACTTTGAAAGATTAAAATTTTGGAAATTTAATAATTTAATTATTAAATATAATAACTTCATTTTTATGATTTTAAAATAAAGTAATTTGTTTCGAAATATAAACTATTTTGAAATATGATATTTTGATATTTTGAAATGGATTTTTGAAGCATATTGAATTTTGAAATGATATTTGATTTCGAAGTATAAAATACCATTTTGAAATTTTAACCACGGGATGTATTTAATTTATAGTTTAACTGATCCTTAAAGGATGGGCGATCCCAAGCATCCTTTGAGTTATTGTGCATTTCTACTAAAGTTCACTTGAGTTGGTTTACATTATATAAGTATATATTGTCCTGACTCGAGTGTTTTATGTTTTACTTTACGCTCGGGTCAGCCTGAGTATTTACAGCTTAGCTTTGGATTTCTTTCTGGAGCTAGGAATCGCTGGAGATTCTGCTTGTCTAGTTATCTGTTCCTTTCAGTTCAGTTGTTCTATTTCAGTTCTGGTATTCATAAACTTCTATTTATTTGAGATTTCTATTGTATATGTTTTCAAGCAGATATTATGTATTATGTTTTGAGAGTTTGTTATAGTAGCTTCATGAACTACTATGGTTTTTATATTCCGCTGTGAGTTATTCTGATATTTTGTGCCTGTGATTCTGTATTTGATTTTATTTGCTCCAAATTTTATTACAATATGTTATTTTGAATTTTTCAAGTCAGACATGTGTGGATTATTGTCGATTTGAATGGTCCAAAATAGTGGGTCGTTACATTGTACGTCTCAGAGTAGGGTGTTAAGTGTAGAAGGGATTACCTCCTACACCACCAAATAGATGTACGTTTATAGAGATTGATGTATGTGGTTTTAGAAATGCAATGTCAGACACTCATCCATACAAGTTGTCCAGGTGAAGGACAAACCAAAGGCACTCGTCCTATTACTTACTTCTCTTTTCTTTGCTTCGGAGCTTCTCAAACTTGCTCCTCCTTCTTTGAAGTGTTATGCCTCCCCTTGGAGTGGTGGTGCTCGGTTAAGCTTGATGAAGGAGGTGGTGGCAATGGGTTTTAAAGAGGAATTGGTGGAGTTTGGACTTGCTTTTGAGGTGTTTTTCTTTTTGTATGTGTATGTATATATTTTTATATTATTCTACTTCTCTTTGGCTGTATTTTTCTTCATTATTTTTCCAAGGAAGAAGCCATTAAAATAGCTTGAAATGAAGAAGAAGAAGTAGAATGTGTGAATGAATAAGAGAATGGGATGGGTATTTACAGGTAAGTTTTGAGAAAAATATCATGATATTTTCCACCTACCTTCACATCACCACTTTCCACCTCCTCCTCCCATCACTTCGGTTGTGCATCACCCACCCCCATGCCATCATCTCCATCACCTCATGCCTCCTCCTTAGTGTCTAAGTAAGGTATCTTGATGATTAAAGGAGATTTGGTTGGATTTGTTTTGAAAAATATCTTGATATTTATATTTTTACTTATGTAAATGTAAATGTAAATGCAAATTGTAAAATGTATATATGTTTATGTGTAGGTGCATAACATGTATACACATGCATATGTATATATACACAAAACAACAAATAACGTTGCAATAACTTAGAACAACTTTTATTCGTCAAATCGTTGATAATTCGAAATCCAATTACCGGTCATATTTTTACTTTTCAGTTAAACTATATATATTTGTAAACAAAGTTTTAAAATAACGTTTCTATTATTATTTAATAATTAAAAGGGCCTCATTTGATTTAAAATAATTATTAAATCATTTAAATTCAATTTAAACTCAAAAATCAAATTTTGAAAATGAGGACATCATTAATGATGTCATAAAAACATTTTATTTTAAAAAATAAAATTAATAATTTTATTACATATTCTTACTTAAGTAGAGAAATAAGTGTATGTATCCAGTTTCGTTCACGGCTTCTGATGGTTAAAAACTGTTTATCGATAAAACAATTCTCGGTCATTTAACCGATATTTTTCCAAAGAATATATTTTTGTAAACATTTTTCCAAAACAAGATCACCATTATTATTTATCACATAAAACATGATTATTTATTTTTAATAATCCTATATTTGAATAATTAAAATTAATTAAGTATTTCAATTTAAAGTGATAAAATTATGGGTCGTTACAACTCCCCTTATAAAGGCGCACATTTGTGTAGTTGGGCCTATCACCTAATTCAGCCTCTAGTGGTTGTGGATGATCACGGCCATTAGATTGAGCTAGGGCATGGATGGGGGTTTGGGTTAAATGAGAGGGATGGGGGTCCTTATATAGATTTTTCTCTTCCACTATTTACCCGCAAAAATCACAAAATCCAATCGAGGCGCACTCACTAACGTTCCTAACCATAAATATCCTTATTTCGAACTCAATGGAACTAGTTTTCAGACCTGATTCCGTCGTATATAAAAGTTAGCTTTTCGGGTCTCTTAATTTACGAACCAAACTCCACCCTCTAACTAGAAATCAAACAATTGGAATATATCGATGCATATACTCATTCAGGCTCGCTTGGACTATCCGGACCCAGTGGAAGTGGTCTCAAGTCCTAAAAAGTCTGTTTGTGAAAGACAAGTTTTCAGCTCATCGATAAAATAAATCAATTTAATATTTAAATATCCATAATTTAAATATTCTAAGCTTCCTAAAAATACGGGTTGTTACACTCTCCCCCCTTAAAATATTTCTTCCTTGAGATCCTAAGGACTAAGCAACAAACCCAAACACCATAGCATAATCAATGATATAAAAAAATCATCTTCAACCTATATGCCAAAACGACAAGCTCCACACTAAACTATCTGGACATTATCCTACCTATATGTGTACATGCCTACAACCATGGCACTCTCACCCGAATCAAGTTATAAACACTCAAAATGAATAAGTATCTGCAACTGCATCCATAATGATAACATACCATATTATCACTTAAATTCCCTAGTCACTCTGGCCTATTCCAAATGCCTTAGTAATGCATGGATTTCCCATAAAAGAGAATAAGGGAAAATGCAATGCACAGTTGCTAGTCAAAAGTCAAGTCAATTAGATATATCACACCATCGGTTCTTACGACTATCGGTGATGCCTAAAAACTTTGCGCCAATCCTTTCAACTATAGCCTAAGTTTTCAGAAAATTTCGACAGCACCTACTTTGCGCGACTTGATCCGAAAAAACTATAACTTTCTACAACTAGCCCAAATCAATAAAGAAAACAAAAACCCAAAAGTTGCCTCACATATCTGGGGCATAAAATCACCAATCAATCTCTAAATCTACTATGTATTACTTTGGCATTTGATTTTTAGCAAGCACTTACTATCTTGATGTGAATGCGGGTGTGTAGGAAATCAAATAGTAATCTCTTGCTTTCCTGCACCTATCTTGTACTTACATAGTTCAAAAGAGAACCATGTTGACAAAAGAGAAAAGCATAAGCTATTTCTATTATAAGCAATAACAACCATATGCAACAAGTCAATATGATGCAACTTATAATAATGATGCAACTCCACATACCAAAAATTGGCATGATATAAATCTACATCAACTCTAGTGTGACATAAAGCCACATGCAATAAAAGTACAAATAATACTCTATAATAAAATACTACACATCAAATATTTTCAAAAGATAAATTTAGAGCTAAATGCCCTTGTTTTTATATTCAAAATATATTTTCAAATTCCTCCAAAGAGAAATATATCAAAACCAAAATCAATTATGACAAGGAGGGGACTCCTCCCACTGAAGCATGGTATAACTCTAGAATCAAAACAACACGAGCATCCAGTGGCATTCTGATTCCTTCTAAAACAATAACTAAAGCAAATAAATATACTTAGCGAGTCTTCCAAATCGAAAAACTCCTAATCACCCAACTTTAGTCATAATAAAAATATTTGGAAAACTACTTCATGAAAACACCCTTCAAATATGCTGAAATAATAATACTACCAAAGTTTTCAAAATAATTTTATTATTATTTCTTTTACAAATTCTTTCGAAATCACTTCTTCAAAGCACCGGGATTTAAGTCCTAATAAACAACAGCTTTATAAGCCGTAGTCTATAAAATCACACTACCAATCAAATCAAATTCCATAAAGAAATAAACTATTACTTAACATTTATTAAAATGTTAAATGACTAATAGATAAGATTTAGAATTTTGCTTAGGTTCAAAACTTTCCCGATCGTCTAAGGATATAGATAATTTCCTAAGTGTACCATTACGCTCATCAACCTTGGGTTATTGCTTAGAAGATTATCTAAGCTCCCTCAAACAAAATTAGAATTCACCCTTAAACTTCCCTAAGATACAAAATGTCATATACAAACATACTTAAGCCCGTATTTTGTACATGGATCATCCGTACGCAATATCTGATCCGACCACTTGCTCGGATACATAAACTTCACTTCCGAACTAGTATTGCTCACTTGACCTCCTTAATGCGGACTTCGATCAGGTTCCGTGATTAGAAAACTCCATTCTCCTTACATAGCATGTACTATGATAGAAAATCTCAGTCATATCGAGAATCTGAATCAAGTGTCAGCTGACAAGAATCAAGTGAGAAATCCTTTTTTTGACTGGTGTGAATCACCCTGAAGTTTTGTGCTCGAATCATAGATAAAAAACCGTGCAAATAAAATGATCTACGTATAACTTGCATACTTAATCTGATTGGTTTATTAACTATACCAATCTGTTGCTAAATTATTTTCAATTTCATTTACAGTATTCCATTCAATACTAAAATTATTTATGAATTATTTCATAAATTTCTACTTAAGTTTATAAACATTTTACAAATACACATCTTTATAAAACATTATATTAAAAACTTACTCCATTTTATTTACTTGTATAATACTCTTCTACATCCTAAGAGTATATACAAAATGTCGATTTTGTTTTATTTATTTATTTTTATTTTTTGTTATTTTTTTAAAATTCAAATGGAAGCCCAAACAAAATATGGGTCTTAAAACAAGTTGACTACTTCGGCCTCTTTACCTATCTGGTCCGGTAAGTAACTACAAAGAGTAGAATGCTGGTATCGAAACTCAATCCTAGAGTATATTTGACTTATACATCCCTAAGGTAAAGATGTTTATTAGTCAGCTCATTAACATCAAATAGTTTATTTGACTTAGATGTTTAAACAAAAACTATGGTTTTAATAAAACAATTATTACAACCTTCCTATCCAATTTAACCCATTTAAAACTTGAGTTAAGCTACCTTTTTACTCCAAGAGTTAAAAATTTCATTTGTCAAAATATTATAATACCTTTCATTTCAAATCAATTTCCCTTAAGGAAACTTAAGAACTAAATACCCGGCTTTTATTTCAGAACCCTTTTTGAAATCATTTCAAGAAACTCTGCGTTTTAAATTCAAAAATCATTTTTAAAACATATATTATAAACCAAATTTATATAGAATTGCCTTTATATAAAATCATCTCATATTATAATAATTCTCCTTTACTATAATAAAAATTTCTCAAATATTTATCCTCTAAATTTCTTATCTTACCATTTAGATTATATTTAAAAACGTTTATTAAAAGATGACTTTTAACTTAACATTTTCTCTAAACACCTTATAGTCAAATTTTGAAACTCAATTCACAAGGGGTTCGTTTTTAAATTAAAGAAATAAATGCTCATAAACTAGTCAAGCATAAATCAACAATCAATAAACAATAGTCAATGCTACCTAAACTAACCGAGCATGACTAATCAAACAATAATGATAATAAAGAAATATTATCATTAATAAACAAACATACCATAGACAAATATACAAATTTGAAAATTATTTCTTTATATATATAAAATATATAATCTTAGGTAAATTATTTCATTTAATAAATTTTCAAAAGTCAATATTGTGTCTGTTTGCATTGTTCGAGTGTTTAAAAACCCCTATCGACACCGTAGCATCCTACGTCTCGACCAAAATTCATAAACAACTCAATAGACCAACTAACACAATACGTTTTTATAGCAATAACAACTACGCTCTCATATATATAATATTTTTAACTTATTCTAGGGTGTCACTTACCCTTATCTCAAATGAGTTTACCCCACCAAAGCCAAGGTTCTCACTTAACCTTTAGCTTTGCTACTAAATGTAACAACCCGCCTTTTCGATCAATGAATGTCGGCACTAAATACATCCACAATATTCAAATGCCGAACATCCAATCACCAGAAAGGCAGATTGTTAGGGTAAGATAAAAAGAACAACAAGAAAATGAATAGGGAAAATAGAATCTCACAGTGGAAACAACAACATATAATATAACAAAGATGGTATAAACTGTCACTTCAAGATACAAGGTACATTAGAGTTAAAAACAAACCTCATCAGCCCGGTCAGTTATAATTTCCTGATCTAAGAATGGAAGATGGGTATACATAATAATAATACAGTGGAAGATAAAAAAATACTACGATAGGTGAACATCCAGCTCTTTTCCAAGAGCACCATAGCACCAATGCCAACCTGGAAAAATACTCGGCCTGGCCCGAGCGTTATAATAAAATAACACCCGGGTCAGTCTGGAAAACCAGCATGAGAAAACTCAAGAAATATGGTAAATATGTAATAATTGGTGGGACCACAATGCAGAACATGGAACAGGGTTTCACCATATAAGAACAACATCATACATAAGAGAATGGACAAGCATCATGCAAACATAAAGGATGGACACAAGTAAGGACAAATCCCATACTTAAAGAATGTACAAAATCTAGACTTAAAGAATGGACAAAAATAATTAAACACAGAGAAGATCATAAGGCATTTCTCGATGCAATTAAGAAAAGATCAACTCCAAGGTTCGAATTGAAACAAAGAGAATGAATTTATCCAGCATAACTAGGAGGATGCTCCCCCTATAATGAAAGTATACCTCTAGATAAAATATACTTAAGAGCACATGCTAAATGCGCATCACTCTCAGGAACTTCCTAGCTAGACTTTGGTAAACTGCGGGCATCCAAATATACGCATATCACCGCATGGATGCTACCAACACATCTCTAGATAAATGTGAATATACTCTATTTGGTGCGACCCACAACGGCTTGGCTCCCACTCGTTATTTGGTTTTAGTAATCCATGGTGTTGGATGCCAATGTTCAAAATGAGCAACAAACCATCTTAGATTGATGAAGCATAAAGAAGGATATCTGAATCAATAGTCAATAAATCAACTATCGAAAACAAACCAATACTACCCTAGGGAAAAAATGTAGCCGGACAAGCTAGGGTAGTGTTGCTATCTTTTTTACCACAACAACATTTTTAATTTTAAGAATAATAAGAGTTTTAATTCCCCAAACGAGCAACAGAATCATCTTGAATCAACGAAACACAAAGCAGGTAGCGGAATAGATATCTAATAAATCAACTATAGGGAATAGCAAAAATGATTGTTATGGAAATTAGATTGCATACACTTGTCACTAATATATGAATCAAGCTTTTAAAGCATTTAATTCTTACTTGTGCTTGATTTTCACATCATAAATATTTGTAAACAACTTTAAAAATATTCCTATTAAAGAACAAATTTATATTTTTAAGTATATTAAAATGAAGGGTCAAAAACAAATGTCACTAAAACATCGTTTACTATAAACCCATAACAATTTACACTTAGCTTGATTTTTAAACATTTCTTTTCAAAGATTTCACATCTATAAATGTAAAACAACATTTATTATCTCGGAAGATAATAAATCAATTTAAATATTTTTATTAATTTTTAAATAATGTTAATCATCCTGAAAGTTAATTGATATAATTCTTTTATAAATTTCAAACCACATTAATTATCCCAAAAGACAATAAATCAAATTATAATCTTTTTTATGTTTTTAAAACAACATTAATTATCCCAAAAGATAATAAATCAAATTTATAACTATTTATAAGTTTAAAACAACATTAATTATCCCGAAAGATAATTAATCAAATTTATAGCTTCTTTTATAAATTTGAATCAATACTTAACCTTTATTTTCAAAATTCTCAAAATATTTGAAAATATAGTTTAAACAAATTTCAAAGTGCAAAAACGTGACCAAATATTTATTTTACAAAAATACAAGCACAAGTTCAACACACACAAGGGTTTAAGGAGATGATATTTCATAAGTGAAGGTATAGAAAAAATCGCTATAACGACACTTACACAATTCAAACAGTATGTCACAAATATTTCAACCAAACATCAATATAAGCAATATAAGTATATAAATAAATTAGTGAGAAACCCCTTATGGTCTCTCTATAAAAGTCCCAGGTAAATCTTATATATATATATATATATATATATATGTACTCCAAAGTATTCCGTAGTGACCTATTCATTATGAAAACACTCTGACTTTTTTTTGTCCCCTACAACATAATGGTTATTAATGTCATCCACCAAGCGGGAATAAACAATAATATATGGTCATACAAATTCCCAATAAATCAGGTAATGTGTCATCAGCTTTCCAAAGCGGGAATCCAACCAAATAAATAATCAAACAACAATATATAAACTATCATTCAAGCATTCAACAATAATATATAGCAAATCAGATATTATATAGTTTATTTAGAGGTGAGTAACTCATTAAAATTCCAGTTGACGCTTTCACTTTTCGATTTGATCTAAAATCGAACGACGTTTCTATTTTAGCTCGAAATTCCACTAGCTCAAAAATTGAAAAATCCAATCCCAATGTGTATATAATATTGATACGAGTCCAAGGCAACTGACCGTGTCTAAATCTGAGATCGTATAAGCAAAATACGAGTTTATAAAATTTAGGAATTAAATAATAATTAATTCACTAATTACATGTTTAATTACCCATGCGAATCTCTGGTTAACCCAAATCCCAAATCTCAAAACCAAGGATGCAATGATCAACTCTGTTCATCTTCCTACCAACGCCACCTTGCTGCTTCAACCGTCGCCACCGTGCCACCTTTAGGGATAGCCCCATCCAAGGCGATCTCAACTGCACCAAAAACACCACTCGTCGTCGCCTGTAGCTTGAGAATAGGCTCGAGAAAGACAGTGACGTTCAACTCATCGCATGTGCTGCACAGGCCATGTGACGACCCGCCTTTCTAACCACAGAAAGACGTATCATCGTTAAGAAAGAAATAGATAGAAAATAGAAAGAAAGAAGAAAAGAACAACATAATATCAGAATCTCACAGTGGAATGGAACAAAATATAATACATCACATAACTGTTACATAGTTTTACATATATCAGAGTTACATAACATCATCCAAGCAAGACAGTCATACATATATACATATCTGCCATTTCATACATCCCAAAATACAACATATATCACTAACACAGCGGAACTAAATAGATAGTTATATATACGCCCGGACTTCTGCTCCAAGCTCCTCCAGACATCAACAATCTAAAACCTGATCACTTGGCTACTCATAAAAAATTGAGTACCCAAGAGTTTAAGAAAAATAGAAATAAACTCCGAGTCAGACGTGGGTCTGGTATGAGTAAACGGGTTAAAGTTGTTTAACTTTGAAAACCATTTGAAACAAAGGTATCATGTAAGACTTCCCACACATAAACACAGGTAAGTTTTTACCTTACGCTAACCAAAACATTTATAGGAAATCCGGTGATATTATAATAGTGTCTAGGGTTTTCAAGTAAATAAGAAATAGCTGAAATTGTTACATCTATAAAATTCCAGCATACTAGCCACGAAGTGGGTAATACAATCAAATCCGAGGTCACTTATTGGAGATTGGATTCCATACAATGGCAGGGCGACTGGGGTACCGCCCGTCACAGTACCTGGCCTAGATCAGAGTACCGAGGATTACTCCCAATCCCCTACAACACAAGGCCGGAACCATCCCTTACCGGACAGTCCCGAACAAAATAACCCCGCAGTTGTGGCTAACAACTGCCCACACAGCCGAACTAAAAAGGGACATCTAGAAAGGGGTATATCTCGCTCTCAAGTGGGTGCTACCCACGAAGCCTTGCTGCACCTCCCCTGTTTTAGCCATTCCCGATTGGTGAGGCTTGAGGTCACGATTACCTTTAGAGAACATATCTCTTAGAATGCTCATCGTCCACCTGACGATGTGCTGAAAGCATTCAATCCATACAAGTTCGTTCTGGTTCGAACGAAACCGAAGGCATTATCTCGTTATACTCATTTTGGAATCACCCTCAGAGTTAACGACAATAACCCTTGCATTCTGAAACACCATCTCGATCTTCACTTTGAGATGTCACGACCTATCGTTTAATTTGGACCGATGTGGTTTTTCGGAAAATCATAACTGATTCCCGATCTCGGTCTCATCGAAATCCAAACGTGTCTTTTAAGGCCAAGTTGTTTTAAATTTTAAAAAAATTTAATTCAATTAAATGTTGAATTCACACAGCATTTAACACGGATAAATATCACTTATTTATCACAGATATATCAAATATCATATCATAGAATATCACAGCATATCATCCAATAGATATCATCTAATTCAGATATTCTATACAACCATCATCCATAAGCAAGCATATCTTTAATCCAAATTATAATTAATTTAATTAATTCAAATTAAATTAATTATTTAAGAATTAATCACTTAACTCTTAATAAATCTCTTATAAATTAATTACAACCCATTTAATTTATTAATCATTCCTTAATTACTTTTATAATCAATTAATTCATCTTTAATTAACTAATTAATTATCCCTTAATAACATATTAATTAATCCTTAATTATCAGTTAATTATCTCTAATTACTTAATTAATTAGTCACTAATTACATCTTAATTACTACATTAATTAATCACTAATGATTAATTAATTATCTCTAATTACCTAATTAATAATTCTTAATTACAAATTAATTAAACCCTTAATTAATAAATTTTATAATCTTAACTATTTATTTATTTATCCTTAATCATTGATTAATTAAACTAATTAATTATTCCCTAATTACTTTTATAAACTTAATTAATCTCAATTTCTTTAAGATAAACCATTATCCTTTATTAATTTCTTAACTATCATTAACATATAACTTTAAAACATTTTATTCTTTTACTCAACACTTAATTACATTTCTAAATTAAGTTTAAAATAGCTTAAGAATTCATCTTAATAAGTTAAGTAACATAAATCATACAACCCTTAAATCAGTTATTAAAACATTCATTATATAAAGACTTGTTATTATTTAAATTTAAAAACCAGTTTTAAAAACTTTTACAACTGATTTTAGAATCTGCTTCGGGTCCTACCCGAGCTTTACTCGAAACCTACTTCGAGTTCCCCCTCCCCGTCCTCCATACTCTTTAACTAAGTTTATTTTTAGTTTTATCAAAACTGATGTGTTGAAAACGCACGCGAACACGAGTCCTAACCCGAGCCAATCACCCCTTTACTTCGAGAACCACCTCGAGTCGATCTCGAAGTTAAACACAGACACGCCATCATCATCGCCGTGCACGTGCACGGCCTCTCTGGCGAACTCCGACTAACTCCAACGCCTCCCACACATCGAGCAACCCTTCATCATCGAATCTAAATCACCCAAGGACCCACACTCGTCCATAGTCGAAATCGAGTATAACTCGATCAATCTCGAGTTCAGACCACCGACCAACTTGCCTCGCCTGAACGATTCTGACCACCAGACAACCTGACCCTCCGACCACGAATACGTCAACCCCCAGGCTATCACCCCCCGAAGCACGTGCAACTCGATGCACTGTCATACCCATGGTGATCGAATTCTCGACCACTACCCAAATTAGGGTTAAAAACAAAATCGTATCACCGCCAACGCCACGGCGATCTGTCGACGCTTCCACTATTTTTCCTAGCCTCGCCGTACATCACTCCTCCTCCAGAAGAAACCCCGAGGGCCCAGTGATCGTCGATCACCAGGAAATGGTCAAAAGCCATTTCCAGTTCAACTTTGAACTGCACCTCCGATACTCAAATAAAAATCGAGATTTTTATATCAAAAATCCTATTTTTGAGAGCTGATTCACATTATATAATTGAAACAATAAATTATAATACTTGATTTTATCATGCTTGCAAGTGTTCATCAGTACTATGAAGATTTCAAGCACATATGAATTTTATTTTGCTAGAAAAAATATATTTCTTTAATTTATAACCAAACAAACGTATTGTTTGGATCTTCTAGCCTAATGATGATCAAAGAAATTTGATTCTTGGGTTTTGATCAAGTCTTGATGCTCTGAATCAAGAAAACAGAGATGATTCTAGTATATGCAGGCATACACAGATTCAAATGTTTATAACACAGAGGAAAATCATGTATATATGTATAATATGGTATCATCAATCTCAGACTTCACAAGCAACAGATATATATATATATACACTTAACTTTTAAATTTATATGGTTTACTCACCTGAAAATAAACCTGAACAGAGAGCACTTCTGTTTTGAAAAGAAATTATATGCCTGATCCTCTTTCTTCTAGCTTGCTTAGTTGAGTGGATTTAGTTATTGTAGTTGAGTTTTAGCTTTAGTGTAATATATTTGTATTTGTTTATTTTTCTCTAGAAAGCTAAGTTTTGAATGAACGAACTGGAACAAGAAAATATAAGTAGAGAAAAGATTTTACAGGGTGGTATAATCTGGTACAAGATTGATCAGAGATTTTTTTCTTTTTGCATGGTGGCTGAGGTGATTTTGATCTTATGCTAGAGATGATGGCATTTAATGCCTTGGTCCTTTTCACGTTTTCAAATATTATCCCTAGATTTTAAATCTATTTAGTACATCATGTATATGTATTTGTCATATTTTATTATCATATTGGTACTTATATATTTTTCCAGGTTTGTTCAACTGATTTTGAAAGCATACTCAGCTATATTACCTTGTCTTATTTAAGAAGCTTGTTCATTTATATATTTTGTTTTTAACAAAAAGGTGCAGCCTGGCTTTTTGATTTGTAAGCACATATATATATATATATAGTTTGTTTTGTTAATTTCATTTCTCATTACATTGCTAAGTTTTTATTCTTTTTATAACTTCATAACTAAAATTTTAGTTATTTTTATTTCTTTTTAAAGTTAAACTTTCAACATATAATTTACTATTTATTATTTGTTTTCATACTTTTATTGATAATTTATTTTTATAACCATATTTTATTTTACACCTATGTTTAAATATTGATAAGGTATATTTTATTAACATTAAAATACATATATATATAGCTGTTTTAGTTAATATTTAATCAATCTGATTAAATACTCATTAATATAATGTTGCTAAATTTCCGAGATGTCACATTCCTCCCCCCTTAAAAGAATTTCGTCCCCGAAATTTAAAGCAAAAGATAATTCAAAAGATTTTATATTAATAACCCAAACATACATATCATCATACATTCATAACCAAGCAACAATTCATACAAACAAACGTCACTGGTTATCCGGACAGAAATCCGGATAAGCTTTCCTAAAGCTATCCCAAGTTTCCCAAGTACAGTCTCTAGGATCTTTGCTCCATTGCACTTTCACAAGCTTCACAACCTTATTCCTGAGCCGCTTCTCGTCTTGATCTACAATCTGGACTGGATTTCTGACTACAGTCAAGTTCGGCTTGACCTCCAGATCTTCCTGAACTGCTGGTTCCACAATCAGTGATGGATCATGGACAAACTTCTTGAGATGGGATACATGGAATACATTATGAATTCCAGACATCCGTTCTGGCAACTCAATTCTGTAAGCCACAGCTCCAATTCTTCCCAGCACTCGAAATGGACCGATATATCTTGGTGCAAGTTTTCCCGTCTTTCCAAATCTTACTACTCCTTTAATCGGGGAAACTTTGACAAAAATGAAATCTATGATCTCAAATTCCAATGGTCTTCTCCTTTTATCTGCATATTTCTTCTGACGATCCTAAGCAGCTTTCATTCTCTTCTTTATAAGCTCAACTTTTGCAGAAGCTTCTCGAATCAAATCTGGTCCAACCACAAGACGATCTCTCGATTTGATCCAACAGGATGGGGATCTACAAGGTCTTCCATATAAAGCTTCATAGGGTGCCATCTTGATACTCGCCTGGTAACTGTTATTATAGGAGAATTCCACTAGATGAATATGGTCTTCCCAAGATCCACCAAAATCTAAAACATAAGCTCTTAGCATATCCTCTAAAATATGATTCAACTTCTCCGTTTTTCCGTCTGTCTGAGGATGATATGCTATACTCAAACTCAATCTCGTGCCCAAAGCTGATTGCAAAGCCTCCCAAAATTTACTAGTGAAGATAGGGTCACGGTCACTTACTATGCTGACAGGAACATCATGTAACCTGACTATCTCCTTCAAGAAAATTTCAGCTAAAGATGCAGCAGTACGGGTTACCTTAACTGGAATAAAATGGGCGCTGTTAGTTAGCCGATCCACAATCACCCATATTCCTTCATTTCCTCTCTTTGTTCTTGGTAAACCGTCGATGAAATCCATAGAGATCATCTCCCACTTCCACTCTGGAACTTCCAAAGGCTGCAATAAACCTACTGACTTCTGTTGATCGCCTTTCACCTGTTGGCGGATAGCACAATTATTGACAAAGGTAGCAACATCTTTCTTCATACCTGGCCACCAGAAAACTCTTTTCATATCCTTATACATTTTTGAGATTCCTGGGTGTATATTCAATCTGGAGCGATGACTCTCTGCCAAAACTTCTTACCTCAATCCATCCACATCTGGCACACAGAGGCGACCATTAACCCTCAAAACTCCTTGGTCGTCAACTTCAAAATCTGAGTATCGACCTTCTTTGGCTCTATAAAATATCTCCTCAAGCATTTTATCCTCCATTTGCTTCCTTACGATCTTTTCTTGTAGAGACGGAACAACTTCCAAGATAGACAGAACCACATTTCTACTCAGAGCATCAGCTACCACATTCCCCTTCCCTGGAGTATATAGAATATCCAAGTCGTAGGAGACCAAAAACTCAACCCATCGTTGCTGCCTGAGATTAAGATCCTTTTGAGAGAAAAGATACTTCAGTGGCTTGTGATCCATGAATAACTCGAACTTCTCTCCTAACAGATAGTGTCTCCAGATCTTCAAAGCAAAAACAATGGCCAACAATTCCAAATCGTGCGTAGCGTAGTTCTTCTCATGAGGCTTCAATTGTCGACTCGTATACGCAATAACTCTCCCATTCTGCATTAGAACTGCTCCCAGTCCAACTATACAGGCATCCGTGTATACTTCAAATTTGCTCTTCCCATCCGGAATAGCTAGCACAGGAGCACTTGTTAGCCTCGTCTTCAATTCTTGGAAAGCCTCCTCACACTGAGGTGTCCATTTAAATTTTGCTCCTTTCTGAGTTAACTTAGTCAGATGCGAAGAAATCTTAGAATAATCTTTAATGAACTTCCTGTAATAACCAGCTAATCCCAGAAAACTGTGAATTTCAGTCGGAGTCTTCGGCTGCTTCCACTCCAGAATAGTATCTACTTTGGCTGGATCTATAGAAATGCCCTCACCAAAAACAATGTGCCCCAAAAATTTTACTTTTGACTTCCAGAAATGACATTTGGAGAACTTCGCCTTCAGAACATGTCTCCTCAGAGTTTCCAAAACTATCTCTAAATGTTGCTTATGCTCCTCTTCTGACTTGGAATAGACAAGAATATCATCGATGAACACCAGAACAAACTTATTCAACACATCCCAAAAGACTCGATTCATCAGGTCAACAAAATAAGCAGGAGCGTTGGTTAAACTGAAAGGCATAACCAACCACTCATAGAAACAGTTAGGACCACGAAACGCAGTCAAAGGAATACTGTCCTCAGCTACCCTCAACTGATGAAAACTCGAAGCTAGATCTAACTGAGAGAAAATTGAAGCTCCATGCAACTGATCAAAGAGATCATCAATACGAGGCAATGGATACTTATTTCGGATAGTCACTTTGTTCAATTCTCTATAATTAACACAGAATCTTAGCGATCCATCCGACTTCGTCACAAAAACAGCGGCAAAACCCCAATTGGAAAAACTAGGTCGAATCAAACCTTTCTCTAAGAAATCTTGGGTCTGCTTTACCAACTCTTCTTTCTCCTTTGGTGCCATTCTCCTACTGGGCTGAACAACAAGTACTGCCCCTGGAATCAGATCAATCTGAAACTCTATCTCTCGATGAGGAGGTAAACACTGGACTTCCTCAAAGACATCAGGAAAATCTTTAACCACTACGATGGATTCTACGCCTTCCTTCTCTTGAGAAGTCTCAAATCCATGTAACAGACTACTCAAGTGAACTTTAGAACTATCACACGTCACTTTAGCAATCCTACCCAGATCAGTTTCCAACAAAACTGTTCTCTCTTCACAATTCAGGACAGCTTTATGTCTATCCAGCCAATCCATTCCCAAAATAAGATAAAACCCTTTGAAATCTAATGCATAAGGCTCACACACAAAACTATGGGAAAGATAAGTAATCCGCAAGCCTTTGCAAATCATATTGAGTCGGGTTACTCCCCTTATGGGATTAGAGACGCAAATAGAATTTTCCACGACACTAGGGATAAGGTGAAATTTTACTACCGTTTCCAAAGAAATAAAACTGAGAGAAGCTCCAGAATCAAATAATACTTTAACATAAACGCCATTAATAAGCAAAGTACCTTCCAAAACTCCCTTGCCCTTAGAATAGGTTGATGGTGCACCTTCCAAAGCAAATACTTTATTCGGCTGGACTTTTTGAATAAGCGGGCAATCTTTTACCATATGTCCCGATTGGTGACAGTTGTAACATAGCGATTTCTGAACCATTGCTGATCCTGGACCATACTGATGTTGCTGTTGCTGCTGCTGCTGAGTTCCTTTCCTGGGACATCTATTAGCCAAGTGACCCTCTTGCTAACAAATATAACACTTGCGAGGTCCGTCGCTCCCTCCTGGTTTCTTCCCTTTGCCTTGCTTTTTCCAATTAGGATTGAACTTTCTCTTATTTGGATTAGAAGAATTCCCTCCAGATGCTGCTACAGATGCCACTAGTTTCTTACTCATCAAATCCTCATATCTAAGAGCCATATCAATCAACTCCATAAATGATCCTTTCAAATGCATTGTCATCTTTTCATGAAATTCTGGCCTCATTCCCAGCACAAACATCTCATTCTTTTTAAGAGGAGTGTCAATGAGTCCCGGTCCATAGCGAGATAGCTCATTGAATTTGGTCTCATATTCAGCTATAGTCATACTTCCCTACTTTAAATCTAGAAAATCCCGATACAGACGAGTTTTCCCTGCCGTTGGCATGAATTGCTCCTCAAATATCTCTTTAAATCTTCCCCAAGAAATATCATCTTCTGAAACACTCACTATAACTGCATCCCACCAAGCTGCAGCACCTTCTTGCAATTGTCATGAAGCCATTGCCCTCTTCTGCTCATCAGACAAACTCATACTCTTAAAGATGCACTCGCAAGAGCGTAGCCAAGCCTGAACCTCAATAATGGACTCTGATCCTTTAAATGGATTTCCTCCGAGATTGGTGAAGTCCTTACATAAAGCAGCAAAACTAATCCGAGGTGGTGCTGGATCCACAGCCTCATTAACAGCCTGACTTCTTCCATTATCGATCAATGAACTACCTCTACCTCTGCCTCTCCTTCCAGAACTCATGTTGGCAACCTGGACAGGTAACCCAACAAAATTTAGATAGATATATAGTTATATATAAAAATTACAACTACACACTCTCAAGATAGATATTATTTCAAAGCTTAGGTATTCACTCAACCTAGTGCTCTGATACCAACTGTGATGACCCGCCTTTCTAACCACAGAAAGACGTATCATCGTTAAGAAAGAAATAGATAGAAAATAGAAAGAAAGAAGAAAAGAACAACATAATATCATAATCTCACAGCGGAATGGAACAAAATATAATACATCACATAACTATTACATAGTTTTACATATATCAGAGTTACATAACATCATCCAAGCAAGACAGTCATACATATATACATATCTGCCATTTCATACATCCCAAAATACAACATATATCACTAACACAGCGAAACTAAATAGATAGATATATATATGCCTGGACTTCTGCTCCAAGCTCCTCCAGACATCAACAATCTAAAACCTGATCACTTGGCTACTCATAAAAAATTGAATACCCAAGAGTTTAAGAAAAACAGAAATAAACTCCGGGTCAGACATGGGTTTGGTATGAGTAAACGGGTTAAAGTTGTTTAACTTTGAAAACCATTTGAAACAAATGTATCACGTAAGACTTCCCACACATAAACACGGGTAAGTTTTTACCTTACGCTAACGAAAACATTTATAGGAAATCCGGTGATATTATAATAGTGTCTAGGGTTTTCAAGTAAATAAGAAATAGCTGAAATTGTTACATCTATTAAATTCCAGCATACTAGCCACGAAGTGGGTAATACAATCAAATCCGAGGTCACTTATTGGAGATTGGATTCCATACAATGGCAGGGCTACTGGGGTACCGCCCGTCATAGTACCTGGCCTAGATCAAAGTACCGAGGATTACTCCCAATCCCTTACAACACAAGGCCGGAACCATCCCTTACCGGACAGTCCCGAACAAAATAACCCCGCAGTTGTGGCTAACAACTGCCCACACAGCCGAACTAAAAAGGGACATCTAGAAAGGGGTATATCTCGCTCTCAAGTGGGTGCTACCCACGAAGCCTTGCTGCACCTCCCCTGTTTTAGCCATTCCCGATTGGTGAGGCTTGAGGTCACGATTACCTTTAGAGAACATATCTCTTAGAATGCTCATCATCCACCTGACGATGTGCTGAAAGCATTCAATCCATACAAGTTCGTTCTGGTTCGAACGAAACCGAAGGCATTATCTCGTTATACTCATTTTGGAATCACCCTCAGAGTTAACGACAATAACCCTTGCATTCTGAAACACCATCTCGATCTTCACTTTGAGATGTCACGACCTATCTTTTAATTTGGACCGATGTGGTTTTTCGGAAAATCATAACTGATTCCCGATCTCGGTCTCATCGAAATCCAAACGTGTCTTTTAAGGCCAAGTTGTTTTAAATTTTAAAAAAATTTAATTCAATTAAATGTTGAATTCACATAGCATTTAACACAGATAAATATCACTTATTTATCACAGATATATCAAATATCATATCATAGAATATCACAGCATATCATCCAATAGATATCATCTAATTCAGATATTCTATACAACCATCATCCATAAGCAAGCATATCTTTAATCCAAATTATAATTAATTTAATTAATTCAAATTAAATTAATTATTTAAGAATTAATCACTTAACTCTTAATAAATCTCTTATAAATTAATTACAACCCATTTAATTTATTAATCATTCCTTAATTACTTTTATAATCAATTAATTCATCTTTAATTAACTAATTAATTATCCCTTAATAACATATTAATTAATCCTTAATTATCAGTTAATTATCTCTAATTACTTAATTAATTAGTCACTAATTACATATTAATTACTACATTAATTAATCACTAATGATTAATTAATTATCTCTAATTACCTAATTAATAATTCTTAATTACAAATTAATTAAACCCTTAATTAATAAATTTTATAATCTTAACTATTTATTTATTTATCCTTAATCATTGATTAATTAAACTAATTAATTATTCCCTAATTACTTTTATAAACTTAATTAATCTCAATTTCTTTAAGATAAACCATTATCCTTTATTAATTTCTTAACTATCATTAACATTTAACTTTAAAACATTTTATTCTTTTACTCAACACTTAATTACATTTCTAAATTAAGTTTAAAATAGCTTAAGAATTCATCTTAATAAGTTAAGTAACATAAATCATACAACTCTTAAATCAGTTATTAAAACATTCATTATATAAAGACTTGTTTTTATTTAAATTTAAAA
The DNA here is from genome assembly GCA_030737815.1 of Allium fistulosum. Lineage (NCBI taxonomy): Eukaryota > Viridiplantae > Streptophyta > Magnoliopsida > Asparagales > Amaryllidaceae > Allium > Allium fistulosum. The sequence goes on along the minus strand of CM060902.1, from coordinate 429,385,646 downwards.
ACCTGTTTTAAAAACTTTTACAACTGATTTTAGAATCTGCTTCGGGTCCTACCCGAGCTTTACTCGAAACCTCCTTCGAGTTCCCCCTCCCCTTCCTCTATATTCTTTAACTAAGTTTATTTTTAGTTTTATCAAAACTGCTGTGTTGAAAACGCACGCGAACACGAGTCCTAACCCGAGCCAATCACCCATTTACTTCGAGAACCACCTCGAGTCGATTTCGAAGTAAAACACAGACACGCCATCATCATCGCCGTGCACGTGCACGGCCTCTCTGGTGAACTCCGACTAACTCCAACGCCTCCCACACATCGAGCAACCCTTCATCATCGAATCTAAATCACCCAAGGACCCACACTCGTCCATAGTCGAAATCGAGTATAACTCGATCAATCTCGAGTTCAGACCACCGACCAACTTGCCTCGCCTGAACGATTCCGACCACCGGACAACCTGACCCTCCGACCACGAATACATCAACCCCCAGGCTATCACCCCCCTGAAGCACGTGCAACTCCATGCACTGTCATACCCATGGTGATCGAATTCTCGACCACTACCCAAATTAGGGTTAAAAACAAAATCGTCTCACCGCCAACGCCATGGCGATCTGTCGATGCTTCCACTATTTTTCCTAGCCTCACCGTACATCACTCCTCCTCCAGAAGAAACCCCGAGGGCCCAGTGATCGTCGATCACCAGGAAATGGTCAAAAGCCATTTCCAGTTCAACTTTGAACTGCACCTCCGATGCTCAAATAAAAATCAAGATTTTTATATCAAAAATCCTATTTTTGAGAGCTGATTCACATTATATAATTGAAACAATAAATTTTAATACTTGATTTTATCATGCTTGCAAGTGTTCATCAGTACTATGAAGATTTCAAGCACATCTGAATTTTATTTTGCTAGAAAAAATATATTTCTTTAATTTATAACCAAACAAACATATTGTTTGGATCTTCCAACCTAATGATGATCAAAGAAATTTGATTCTTGGGTTTTGATGAAGTCTTGATGCTCTGAATCAAGAAAACAGAGATGATTCTAGTATATACAGGCATACACACATTCAAATGTTTATAACACAGAGGAAAATCATGTATATATATGTATAATGGGGTATCTTCAATCTCAGACTTCACAAGCAACAGATATATATATATATACACACACACTTAACTTTTAAATTTATATGGTTTACTCACCTGAAAATAAACCTAAACAGAGAGCACTTCTGTTTTGAAAAGAAAATATATGCCTGATCCTCTTTCTTCTAGCTTGCTTAGTTGAGTGGATTTAGTTGTTGTAGTTGAGTTTTAGCTTCAGTGTAATATATTTGTATTTGTTTATTTTTCTCTGGAAAGCTAAGTTTTGAATGAACGAACTGGAACAAGAAAATATAAGTAGAGAAAAGATTATACAGGGTGGTATAATCTGGTACAAGATTGATCAGAGATTTTTTTCTTTTTGCATGGTGGCTGAGGTGATTTCGATCTTGTGCTAGAGATGATGGCATTTAATGCCTTGGTCCTTTTCACATTTTCAAATATTATCCCTAGATTTTAAATCTATTTAGTACATCATGTATATGTATTTGTCATATTTTATTATCATATTGGTACTTATATATTTTTCCAGGTTTGTTCAACTGATTTTGAAAGCATACTCAGCTATATTACCTTGTCTTATTTAAGAAGCTTGTTCATTTATATATTTTGTTTTTAACAAAAAGGTGCAGCCTGGCTTTTTGATTTGTGAGCACATATATATATATTTTGTCTTTGTTAATTTCATTTCTCATTACATTGCTAAGTGTTTATTCTTTTTATAACTTCATAACTAAAATTTTAGTTATTTTTATTTCTTTTTAAAGTTAAACTTTCAACATATAATTTACTATTTATTATTTGTTTTCATACTTCTATTGATAATTTATTTTTATAACCATATTTTATTTTACACCTATGTTTAAATATTGATATGGTATATTTTATTAACATTAAAATACATATATATATATAGCTGTTTTAGTTAATATTTAATCAATCTGATTAAATACTCATTAATATAATGTTGCTAAATTTTCGGGATGTCACAGGCCGTCTTCGACCGCCACCTGCCTCCAGCTGAAAGCCCCACCTTAGACTAACCCAACACCACTACCCTCGCCCTCCAACATGCCACCATCGTCGAGAATGAGCTAGAAGAAGATGCTGCCGATGAACTCAGATCCACGCTGCCGTAGGTCACCTCGCGATGATCAAACCGGTCAGAATACTCCCCTCATCAAGGCGCATATTTTTGTAGTTGGGCTCATCACCTAATTCATCCTCTAGTAGCCATGGATGATCGTGGTCATTATATTAAGCTAGGGCATGTATGGGGGTTTGGGCCAAATGAGAGGGATGAGGGTCCTTATATAGATTTTTCTCTTCCACTATTCACCCTCAAAAATCATAAACTCTAATCAAGGCACGCTCAGTGGCGTTCCTAGCCAAGTACCCTATTTCAAAATCAATATAAATAGTTCCGGGACCTAATTTCATCGTATACAAAGGTTAGCTTTTCAGATTACTCGATTTACGAACCAAACTAAACCCTCTAACTAGAAATTAAACAGTAGGAATATATCGGTGCTTATACCCATTCAAGCCTGCTCAGCTATCCGGACCTAATGGAAGTGGTCTCGAGTACTAAAAAATCCGTCTACGAAAAATGAGTTTTCAGCTCATCAATAAACTAAAACGAATTAATATTTAAATATCCATAATTTAAATATTCTGAGCTTCCAAAAAAAATATTGGTTGTTACAAGTTACATTGTGTAAAAATGAACGTATAGTTAATTTGCATATGGAATGATAGTATTACCATACTTAACACTAAAAGCCGAGCGAGATTGACCTCTATTTGCGAGTGTCAAGATTGATGTTCAAGTAGGGATGAGAAATCACGCTCCAACCAACCGGCTTCCCTCTTGACCGACGATTAGTTAAGCTAGAATGTCAGAAACGTGTTATATATACGATGCTTGATTTCTATAAGCAATCATTTTTGGAAGTAGATAACCGATTAGCCAACTATAAGAACTTGCTTAATGACATAAATAAATGGTTTTGGATCGTACTAAACAATGTTTAAATAACATTTTTTTTCATCCTAATCTATTAAAATTAGAGTTATAATTAGGATATAACCAGGATTATAGCTAGGAATATAATAGACAATAATTAGGACTATAATTAGGAATGTAATTAAAACCTTAATAAGAAATAATTTAAAGGTAATTATAAATGTTTTGGGTTTGTTGTGATAATGTTTAAATAACACTTGTCTTTGACCCTTATAAATGTAATTAAATATTCAAAAGAGATTTTTAAAGATAAATGTTTAAAGTATGAAATGTTTTGGGTTTGTAGTAAACAATGTTTTAGTAAAATTTATTTTTAAACTATTGAATTATATTTAAAGTGGAAAAATATTGTTAAATGATTATGTATATACTTAGATCTTTAATAAGGGAATTTAAAGATAATAACAAGTATGGAATCTTTTTGAATAAAGATAGAAAAATTATATGTTTAAAATATAAAAGAGAAAAAGGTTTCTAGTAGCAGCGTTTAAGTAACATTCATTTTTAACCTCTTTGGTTTTAGTTTAAAAGTAAGTAAATCTTGTTAATGATTTGTGAATATACTTATACCATTGAGATAAGTATATGAATACATTTGAAGTATTGAAAATAGTATAAATGAATAGTGAAATAATAGGATGCAAGTATATACCTTTTATAAAGAGAAATTAAATATATACACACATAGGGGTAAATAAAAGAGTTTTTAATTAATAAAAGTGTTTTAATTAATAAAGGATTTTTAATCAATAAAGGAGTTTTAATTAATTAGGAGTTTAATTAATTAGAAGTTTAATTAGTTAGGAATAACCAATTAAAAGTTTTGATTAATGAAGGAAGTTTTATTCGATAAACAGGAGTTTTACTGGTAAAAATGCTTTTTAATTAATAAATTATATATTAATTAAAAAGGGATTAAAATTCATTTAGGTGACTTGATCGTGCTCTGTATGAATTGATAGTGCTTATGTGTTTACTTACTTAGGGGAAGTATACGGGACTTAGTTTCCTTATGCAATCATTCTCATTATTATTGAAATTGACCAAATATTAACTTAGGAAATATCTAGAAGGAACACAAGATGATGCTATACCCTACGTATAAACTCATCTGTCCTTCTATGACAAATGATAAGGAAATCCATCCGGATAGGAGAGGATCTCCATCCTTATGTATTGTTTGTTTATTTCTGAAAGAACCAGGGTTGAGTTAACTGAAAATCTATTGATCGATTTTGGAGCATCCGATAAGCTAGGGAGTGTTCTTATATGAGATGACTCAAAACCGTAACCAATTCAAAACATATACGTGTTCTATGCTTCGGAAGAGGTTTGTGATCTGTTCGATATGCTAGAATCCATGTGGAGATTCGTGATCTATTCAAGACGTTGGAATCCATTTGGGGATTCAAGTTCTATTTGAGTGATGAGGACTCATGTGTTGGGATGCTGATTGTGATTTAACCATCGATAATGATAGAAACTAGAGATAGGATGCATAGCCAGGGGTTTAGCAAACCCATGAGCGTGCATGCGAATCCATTCTAAAGATACTTACAGATATGCATGCGGGAGCGATGCACTCAGCCTTACATTATAGGGGCCAACGATGTATTTTCTATGTGCATTCACTAGAGATGTATGCTGCTTCGGAAAGATATCTCTGATCCTTATATAGTAGATCGGAGTCGGCTTTAATCCGATGAGATCCACATGGCAACCCTACACAATTTAACAAATGTTCCTTAGCGATTTTGATTGTATAACTGTTAAAATTGTGGTGTACATGCACCATAGCTATTTTCATACTTATATTCTAAACCCTAGACATTATCTATTATATCGAATATGTAACTACTAGATGGTTGGCTCTTTTAAGGGAAAAACCAAATTCGATGATCTGGTTAGTCTTAGGAGGTGCTGTTGCAGATCATACATATTTCTTGTGTTTCTCACACTAGACTTTTGTCTGATCCATGGTTTTATTTTTCCCTTATCTTCATGGGTGCTCTTTCGAACAGTCTCAGGAAAGTAGGTTTTCATTGATATTCATTGGAGCTCTTGGAGAGGAGTTGGATGATTACCTACCGTAGTATTTATTTTCGCTGCATTACTTTAATAAATATATATATATATCATCAGTTGTAAGGATAGATCGTTTTAACTGCCCAGGCTGATGATAGTCCAAGCTATGTATATTAAAGTAAAACCGTACTATCTTTTGATATTATATGTTATCATTTTGTTATGAGATTCTGATGTTTTTGTTCTCCTCTTTCTTGTTCCTTTTTTTCTTTTTCTTTTACCCTAACAATTAGTCTTTTCGGCACTTGGGTTCTTCGAAAGTGAATACCGTGGAAGTATTAGTGCCAACATTCGAGGATCGAAAAGGGCAGTTGTTATAACTTGTACTAGAGCGCAAGGTAAGCGAGAACCATGGATTTGGTTAAGTATAACTCGTTTGGGTAATGGAGTGCCTTATTATGAGTTAAGTGTCTTATATATACGAGAGTGTGTATTTGTTATTGTTATAAAAATGTTTTGTATTATGTTAAGTGGTTATGGATTCTAGTCGATACGAGTTGTTAATGTTATTGATAAGGATCTCCAAACACTTGAATAAGACAAACTGGAAATTGGTAAACAAAATAATTTTACCTAGGATTATATTTTATATATAAATGAATAATTTTCAAAAATTGATATAGTTATTTATGATGTGAGTGTTTGTTAGGAAATGACAATATTCAATTTTTATCATTTATTGTTTGATTAGTTATGCTCGTCCAGTTTATGAGCATTGACTATTGTTTGTTGATTTTTGAATTATGCTCGACCAGTTTATGATTAGTTTACCTTTTTACAACATGGGTTAGGTAGATAGTAATTATGGAACACTGAAATGAACACCTTGTCAATTAAGTTTCATAGTTTAACTATAAGGCATTTGAAGATAACGTTGGGTTGAAATTTAATTTTAATAAAAGTTATTTATTATAATCTAAACAAAGATACACATTTGTGAAATGATTTAGTTAAGGAAGTAAATTTATATAAAAATAGTTTATAAATAAAAATGATTTAAAACTAAGAATTTGAGAACCTAAATCCTGATGTTATGAAAATTGTTTTTCAAAGGATTTGGAGAAAGTAATAATAGTATTATTTGAAAGTATTTATGAATAGAAATATTAAAAAAAGGATTTCGAAGGGATAGAAAGTACCAAAATCACTTCTGTCATTGGAAAATAATTCTAGTAATGACTACAGCATCATCGGTATTTATTTTCAAGTTTTAAAGTGGGGGATGTAACTATAGTAGTTTTCTACAAGTTTTTTTGGTAAAATAGATTTTGATTTAAATGACTAAATTATGATTTGATATACAAAGGTTATAAGTATATATAATTATTTCAATATGATTTGAAATGAAACCAGGTGTTTAGTTCGAAAGTTTTCTGTTAAGTTATTTTATGGACGCATGTATCCTATGTGTTAGGGTAGGTTAGTCATGCATCTTGTTATGGTATGTTGTTTAGTAGTTTTCATTTGTTGAAATAAAAAAGAAATTTTCGGTGATTTTGGACAGTCGGAAACTTCCGAAATGAAATAGAAATTGAAGCTAAGTATTTCTATAAAGGATAAGTTTATGTAACTCTTATATAGAGAATATAGTAAGTTAAAATATGTTTTAAATTTTAGAACATCCATGTTAAGTAAAAAAAATATGAGATAGTATATATGCTCTTAGGATGTAGTAGAGTGTTCTACGAATATAAACCTAAGTTGTGGAGTGTTTTATAAATAAAGATATGACTTTATAAAATGTTTAAAAGACTTAAGTAATGTTTTATTAAATGTTTCATAAATGATTTTAGTGATGATAAGAAATATTATATGTGAAAATAAATATGAAATAAAAATAGATTGTTGTAGTTAACAAACCAATAAAATAAAGTATGTAAGTTGTATGTAGATTATTTTATTTGCATGAAAGTTCTTGATCTAGGATTCAAGTACATGATTTCAAGGTGATGTACATTGGTCCGAGTTAGGATTTTCGCTAGATTCTTGATGGTGAACCCTTGGTATAGATTCTTGGTATGATTCTAAAGTTTTCTATCATAGTATATAGCTATGTAAGGATAATAGAGGTTTCTAATCAAGAAACCACACCGGAGTCCGCACTAGAGAGCTCAAGTGATCTACCTTAGTTTGGAAGTGGAACTTACGTGATCGAGCGAGTGAGCAGATTTGATATTGCATATGGATGGTCCATGTACATTGTACGGGCTTTAGTATGTTTGTATACTATGTTTATTTGGCTTATGGAGAGTTTGGAAAATGACTATTTGAATTGTTTGAGGTAGTATAGATAATCGACTAAGTAATAACCTGAGGTTGTTGAGTGAAAGGTGCGCTTAATAGTTTATTTATCATCCTAAGGCGATGAGTTGAATTTCAAACCTAGGAAAACCATAAGTTATGTTTGCTAATGATTGTAATATTGTCAAGTATTAATGTATGATTGTAGCTTTTGTTGCGATGTCGTAATTTCGAGGATGAAGTATTCAAAGGAGGGAGAATGTAATGACTCAAAATTTCGAACACTTCGTATTTAAATATATAAATTATTTGAATCCTGGATTTAATGTGAATAAATATGATTTTATAACCTTATTAACCTCCTTTTAAATAGTATCATATGATAAGAAATTCGTTATTGAAATTTGTTTACAAAAATAAATAGTTCGAAGAAATATCGATAATGTAACCGAAAATTGTTTTGTCGATAAACGACTTTTTACTCAATAAAAGTTGTTCGAACTCTTTGGAATTTGTATAGTAACATATGAAGAAATTTACAGGTATTAAATCACCCGACTTCCTATTAATTAAGTTAAAAGAGTTTAATTAAAGGGACAGAAGCCTTTAGTTTAAGATATGGATGGTGGAGGGAATAAAGGCTTGTCTCATGGCACGTTCAAAGGAGAGGAAGGTAGGAGGAAGCTTCCTTCGGGGCTATTCTAAGAGGGGTATTGGGGTTCATTTCCCACTTTCCCAAGTCTATAAATACATGCCCATAGTCTTTATTATTTGGCTGATAATTAAGTAAGGAAAAAAGTGTCTTCATCTCTTATTCCCCTCTCTTTCTTTCTTGAAATAATATCAAAACAACTCTATCTCTCTTCAAAAAATTTCTATAGTCACTCAACAAAACTACAATACATATTAGCAATTCAAAGACAGAATATTTGGAGCACAAGCCCTTGAACCAAGTCAAGGCCTAGAGCAATTTAGAGGAAGGAAGGCTAGCCGTGTGCAATTGTTGAAGGTAGGAGGAGTTTGTGTGCTTGTTAAGTAGAGGTAGGAAGTGGTGGCTTTGGTTTGTTGTTTGGTTTGAACATAGATGAATTATTTCACCATCAAAATGAATATATATTTCTTGTGTTTTTGTTTAATTATAGTATTTGTGTTTTAATTTATATTGCTTGATTTGTTGATTCTTCCTTTGGAAAGCAATGACATACGTAAATGGTTGTGTTTGGACTTGTTATGACTTGTTGCATAGCCTTGAAACAAAGCATTTAAAGATTAGTAGGATATAGAATCGATTTGGACTTGAAATGAAAATGTTCGTATAGCGATAGTCGCTATAAAAGCACCTTGATGTTGTTTATTTTATTCTTGCTTGAATATTATGTTTAAAGTATATATGTTGTATATATATTTTTCTATGCATCTTTGAGATGTGATTTGTACTTGAGAATTGTTTTTACATATATAAATGATTGAAGTTTGTATTTGTATTGAATAAGGAATGTTCATATAACGATAGTCGCTACGGATGCACTTTGAAAATCCTTGTTTTTAATAAAGCATAAAATGTTGTTTCATTTAGATATTTTATAAAATATTTTTAAACGAGTTTTATAGAAGGTATATAGGTATGCTAACAAAAGTTTGGAGTTTAAATATTTTTTTTTTAGAGTTTGTTTTGAAATTTAAAATAAAGGTTTTCTAACTATATTTATAAAACTTGTTTATTTTGTTTAAATAGAAAAAGTTTTTTAAATAAATATCAAGTAATTAAGTAATATTTTATATAACTATTTATAACTTACTTATAACTACTTTAAAAGGTATTTTATATATTTGACTTTATAAAACTAGTTTAATATATTTTTTAAAACCTACTTTTGTAGGCTAAGGATGTAGGAAAGTGCACACCAACGATAGCACTTTTCAATTCCGCGGATTTTATACCTTTCAACAGGGATTATTGCATGCCTCCGTGAATAATAGGCTGCTAAAGTGTAGCTACTAGGGCTCGAACCCTCTCTCTTTGTTGGGGAGCTGGGAACTCTTGCCAACTCCACTAGAGCTATGGACTAGTTTACTATTTTATCATAATATAAAGAGATTTTGTTATATTTTTCTTCTTTAAGTTTATTTTAATTCTATTAAATGTAGTAAATTTGTAACTAAATTATTATATATATATCATTTTAAAAATATTTCTAACTTATTTAAAATTATTTTTGAAAGACAATTATTTTGGAAGAAGGGATGAGAAGTTACATTGTGTAAAAATGAACGTGTAGTTACTTTGCATATGGAATGATAGTATTCCTATACTTAACACTAAAACCAAGCGAGGTTGACTTCTCTATTTGAGTCAGGATTGATGTTTGAGTAGGGATGAGCAATAGCGCTCCAACCACCAGCTTCCCTCTTGACCAAGGAATAGTTAAGTTGGAATGTCAGAAACATGTTAAGTATACAAACCTTGATTCCTATAAGCAATCATTTTTGGAACCAGATAGTCGATTAGTCAACTATAAGAACTTGACTTAATAACATAATTAAATGGTTTTGGGTTGTAGAAAACAATGTTTAAAAAACATTTGGTTTTAATCCTAATTATTTATAATTAGAGTTATAATTAGAATTATAATTAGATTTATAATTAGGATTATAACTAAGATTCTAATTAAGATTATAATTAAGACTATAATTAGGAATGTAATTAAAACCTTAATAAGAAATACTTTAAAGGTAAATATAAATGTTTTGGGTTTGGTGTGACATTGTTTAAATAACACTTGTCTTTTACCCTTATAAATGTAATTAAATCTTCAAAAGATATTTTTAAAGATAAATGTCGAAAGTATGAAATGTTTTGGGTTTGTAGTAAATAATATTTTAGTGAAATTTGTTTTTAAACTCTTAAATTATAATTAAAGTGGAAAAATATTGTTAAATGATTATGTGTATATACTCAAATCTTTAATAAGGAAATTTTAAAGATAATAATGAGTATGGAATATTTTTGAATAAAGATAGAAAATGTATATGTTTTAAATATAAAAGGGAAAAGGGGTTTATAGTAACAATGTTTAAGTAACATTCATTTTTAACCTCTTTGATTTTAATTTAAAATAAGTAAATCTTGTTAATGGATACAAGCATACATCTTTTATAAAGAGACATTAAATATATATATATATATATACACACACACACACATACACACACACACAAGTGAATAATAGAGTTTTTAATTAATAAAGGAGTTTTAATAAATAAAGGAGTTTTAATTAATTAGGATTTTAATTAATTAGAAGTTTAATTTGTTAGGAATAACCAATTAGAAGTTTTGAATAATGAAAGAATTTTTATTAGATAAAAACGAGTTTTACTAATAAAAATGGTTTTTAGTTAATAAAGGATAAATTAATTAAAAAGAGATTAAAAGTCATTTAGGTGACTTGATCGTGCTTTGTATGAATTGATAGTGCTTGTACATTTACTCGCTTAAGGGATTATTCGAGACTTAGTTTCCTTATGCGATCATTCTCATTGTTATTGAAATTGACCAAATATTAACTTAGAAAGTATCTAGAAGGAACACAAGAATATGTTATACCCTACTTATAAACTCATCTTGCCTTCTAGGACAAATGTTAAGGAAATCCATCGGATAGGAGAGGATCTCTACCCTTATGTATGATCTGTTTGTTCCAGAATGAACCGGGGTTGAGTTAACTAGAAATCTATCGATTGGTTTTGGAGCACCAGGTAAGAGGGAGACTGTACTTATATGAGATGGCTCAAAACCATAACCACTTCAAAACCATATACATGTTCTATGCTTTGGAAGAGATTTGTAATCTCTTCGAAATGCTGGAATCCATGTGGAGATTCGTGATCTATTTGAAATGCTAGAAACCATTTAGGGATTCGGGTTTTGTTCGAGCGATGAAGAATCATGTGTTGAGATGTTGAATGTGACTTCAACATCGGTAATGATTGAAACCTGTGATAGCATGCATAGCTAGGGGGTTTAGCAAACCCATAAGGGTGCATGTGACTCCATTCTAGAGATACTTATAGATATGCATGCGGAAGTGATGCACTCAGCCTCACATTGGGCGGACCGGCTATGTATTTCCTGTGGTACATTCACAAGCGATGTATGCTACTTTGGAAGGATATCTCTTATCCTTATGTAGTGGATCGGAGTCAGCTTCCGATAAGGTCTACGTGGAAACCTTACACAATTTAGCAAACGCGCCGTATCAGATCTGATTGTATAACCATTATTATTATGGAGTACATGCACCATAGCTATTTTCATACTTATATTCTACACCCTTGACATTATCTATTATATCGAGTATGTAACTACTAGATGGTTGGCGTTTTTGAGGGTAAAACCAAATCCGATGATCCAGTTGGTTTCATAAGGTGTTGTTATATGTCAAACATATTTCCTGAATTTCTCACACCAGACTTTTTTCAGACCCGTGGTTTTATTTTCCCCTTTTCTCCATGGGTGCTCTCTCAAGCAATTTGAGAAAAGCAAGTTTTCAATGATGTTCATTGGAGCTCTTAGAGAGGAGTTGGATGATTACCTACCATAGTACTTATTTCCACTGCATTACTTTATGTGTATATATTAGCAATTGTAAGGACATGCTATTATAAATGTCCAGGCTGATGACAGTACTTAGATTAGTAACTCTAACAAGTTATGTATATTAAAGTACTACCGTGTACTATCTTTTGATATTATATGTTATCATTCTGTTGTGAGGTTATGATGTTTTTGTTCTCTTCTTTCTTGCTCTTTTCTTCATTTTCTTTTACCCTAACAATTGGTCTTTTCGGCACTTGGTTGCTCGGCACGTGAATATTGTGGATGTATTAGAGTCAACATTCGAGGGTCGAATAAGGCGGTCCTTACTATTTCCTTTATGGATGATTTCTTAAGACTAGGATATGTGTATCTTATGATGAACAAATCCGATGTCTACGAGAAATATAGGGAGTATAAAAATAAAGTTGAATATCAGATGAACCAAAAGATTAAAATCCTTCGATCTGATCGAGGAGGCAAGTATATTGGATAAGAGTTCCAATAGTACTGAAAAGATAATGGAATTATCTCTCAGGTTACTACACCCTATACTTCACAACACAACAGTGTATCAGAGCAAAGGAACCGAACCTTATTATGAGTAAAGTTGAGTTTCCTCTATCCTGCTGGGGATATGCGTTGAAAACCGAGCATATATCATGAACTTAGTACCCATTAAATCTGTGCCTAAGATGCCATATGAGATATGGCATGGGAAAAAACCCTACTTCAATTATTTGTAGGTGTGGGGTTGTTCAGGCTATGTTAAGAACATTGGCCCTAATAAGCTTGAGGTCAGATCAACTTTGTGTAGGTTTATAGGATATCCCAAGAATTCTAAGGGATATATTTTCTACAACAAAGAGGAACAAAAGTGATTGTTTCCACGCATGTCGTCTTTTTAAAAAAGAAATGTAACGACTCGTAAATTTAACTAGTTTTAATAACGCAATTAGTTGAAATTTTGTGAAATTTTAAACGATAAATTTTTTTAAATAAAATTTAATATTTGGGATACGTCTAGTTAAACATAGCAACTGGTAAATTTTCGTCCGAAAATATGAAAGTTTATCTCACGCGTAAATTCACTTCAATTTAATCAGTTAAAAAGCGATGAAAATAAAACATTTTTGAAACCAAAATATTTTTACATAGAAAAATTCTAAACCATCTTCTAAGCAAGATTTCAGTTTGTCGTTTTTCCAAATTCGGACTTCTTTAGCTCCGTCGATCTTATTTTTCAGCATTTTTCTTGCATTTTCCGCCAGTAGAAAAATTCGAAATTTTATAAATTCAATCATACCACTGATATTTGTATACCGTTTTGATCGTCTCGTTATGCTGATCTTTACGGTATATTCGTTTGTCTGTTTCGGAGCCCGGTATGCTGCGAAATTTGTAAAACAATTTTCCGTTTCGTTAACCGTATTGAGCCTTTTGATCTCCTTTGTCCATTCGTTATACACAACCATCAGCTTTTATTTTTCCAAGAAATCCAACTGTCAACCTTTGCTATTTTCATTGCAAAATATTTATATACGGTTCCAACGTATTATACTTGGTCAATTTCTCTGCCTATTCATTTCAAACTTAATAATTTCAAACTTAATTATAATTTCAAACTTAATTATAATTTCAAACTTAATTATAATTATAATTTCAAACTTAATTATAATTATTAAATAATTAAGTTTGAAATTATAATTAAGTTTGAAATTATTAAACTTTGAAATTATTTAATAATTAAGTTTTGAATTATTTAATAATTAAATAAGATTGAATTATTTAATGATTAAATTGAATTGAATTCTTTAATAAGTGAAATTGAATTTTTGAATAAGTGAATTTTACTTCATAAATAATTGAAATTGAGTTTCTTTATTAATTAAGTTTTGGAAAATTATTTTTGTAAGTAAATAAGTGAAATTGAATTTCTTTAACAAGAAATAAAATGTGATTTATTGAAATTAATATAAGACTTGAAATTTAAAGAATTTGGTTTGATGAATTTAATTTAATTCAATTTGTAAGTTTTGATATAATGAAGTTAAATTTAAATAATGGATTTAATGAATTGGAAATTTAATAGGAATTGTTTTGAATGGCAAATTTACTTAATGAATATTGAATGAAATCGATAAATGAATTTAAATTGATTTAAATGTTAAATTAAATTAATTTAAATGATTTTGGAATGGAACTTATATACGAACTTGAATCAATATTTGAATTGTATAAATAGAAATTGAAATTGGTATTATAAGATTTTGAAATGGTAATTTGAAAGTTTTGAAACGTGAATTATGGAAATCGATTTAGAAAGGCAAATGAAACGTTGATTTACAAATTCTATTTGAAATTGAATTAGATTTGGTTTTGAAATTTACTAATCGACCAATCGATGTAATAATACGTAGTTATTAAAGAGACCGGGATCGGATATGGACATACTCTCTGTCGATACCGAAAACCACTTTAATAACTAACATTCGCGGAGTGTTGATCCAGAATGAAGTGGTTGGAATGATGTACGTGATGACTGAAGGAAGAGAATGATGATGGATAGCCTTGACACTTGTGTCAAATTGGAAATACTAAAACAGGAGTCGTGCCGGGCCAATGGAGGTCAGCTACCTCAAGTGAACACACTTCTTCGAACTACTCATTACTTGTTGTCGATTGGTGCACCCTTGATTTTGGGAGTGTTGTTTCACGGTGTTGCGGTCACTGCGGCGATGCGTTCTCACCAGTCCGGATCAGGAAAACGGTAGTATCACTACCTTGGGTATTGCCTCATGTGCCTTGTCATACTTGTATTCCCTATTCGCGACCACTACGAATTTGTTTTGTACCTTTAGTATATGGATTGCCCTCTGGTGACTTCCGGTTTTGGGGAAACTACGGTCTTGTATATGCTTTTGGTAATAAAAATGTGTTAAGGGTGGAATGGGCCATGACTTAACACTATTTTGATATCTTTATATTACTGATAAACATTATCTACTTATCGTACACTACTACATAGTAGATAGTTTAACGGATCCTTAAAGGATGGTTATTCCAAACATCCTTTGAGTTACTTGTATTTCAATTGCTATTTCACTTGAGTTGGATTTATTGATAAAAGAATGTTAATCCTGGCTCGAGTGTCTTGTGTTTTTGCTTTACGCTCGGGTCAGACTTAGTGTACCAGTATTCGAGACTCACCTTTGGAGTTGGAGCTTTGCTTGAAGATCCAGCCATCTATTCTACTTTCAGTATTCGATGATTCCAGTGATGTATTCTGATTTGTATCTGATGTATCGTATTACTCTTCCGTTGTATCTGGTTTAACTCTGAAGTAATTTATATATTTATATAGTAGCTTTATGAACTACTATCTCTTTTATTTCCGCTGCAAATTATTACTCTGTGTCTGTGATCTGTGATTATTTTATTTACTGTATATGTTCAGTTTTGCCAATTTAAATTACAACGTGGTATTTTGAGCAATTCAACTCCCGCATGAGTGTCTACCTATACACTTAAAATGGATGCGAATGGTCCAAAATAGCGGGTCGTTACAAGGAATTTCTATCAAAATAAATTAACAACGAAGTTGTAGACTTGGATGAGATCCGAGACACTAACACTAAGACTGAGATAGTGGAAGAACCGAGTCCACCAGTATATGATAACACGTAACCTATTAGAAGGTCTAGTAGGGAATCTAATGCACTAGAGAGATATTACTATTTCCATATGGATAGAGAGAAGGAGGATTGTATCTTAGATGATGACACTCCTATCTTTCCAACAAGCACCACAGAGTAAAGACTTTGCACTTTGGATTGGAGCAATGAAATACAATGTGGATTCCATCTACGATAACAAAGTTTGGACTTTGTCAGGCGTACCCGAAGGGATAAAACCCATCGGCTGAAAATAAACTTTTAAGAAAAAGCTAAATGCAGATGGTGAAGTAGAGACTTATAAGGCAGGGATAGTTGCGAAAGGATTTTTTTAAATCCAAGGTATTGATAATGATGAGACCTTTTCGTCCGTAGCCATGCTTAAGTCCATTCGGATTATGTTTTCCATTGTCTCATTCTATTACTATGAAATATAGTAAATGGATGCAAAGACGACTTTTCTAAATGGTGACTTAGAAGAAACTGTTTACATGTCACAGCCTGAGGGTTTTGTAGTCGGTAGGAGTGAGAACAAAGCTCGTATGTTTTCAAAGTCCGTTTATGGACTTATACAAGCTTCAAGGAGTTGGAATAAGTGTTTTGATTAAGTAATTAAATAGTTTGGTTTTTATCAAAACACAAAGAAAGCATTCGTATACAAAAAGGAATAAAGAAACCATTTTATTTTTTGTGTTGTATATCGACGATCTATTATTGATTGGTAATGAGACCTCGTTGTTCCAATCAGTGAAAGCATGGCTTTCCAAGAACTTCTCAATGAAGGATTTTGGAGAAGAAGCCTATATACTAGGTATATAGATCTGTAGAGATAAATCTAAGAGGCTATTAGGATTGTCTCAATCCTTGTACATAGATATCATACTGAAAAGGTTCCAACGCAATCTGGAATCGTCCTTTCTAAGAAGGGCGCTCCTCATACCGAGGAGAAGAAAGAGAATATGAAGAAGATGCTCTACGCTTCAGCCATAGGATCCATAATGTATGCTATTTACTAGACCGGATGTGGCATACGCATTAGGATGCATAAGCCAATACTAGTCTAATCCTAGAGAAAAACATTGGACGGTCGTAAAATATATACTAAAGTATTTAAGAAATACTAAGGACGTATTCCTCGTATCCGAAAACGGAGACTCCTTATGAATGAATATAAAGACTCTAGCTTTTAGAGTAACATGGATGATAGTAAATCAGTGTCTGGTTATATCTTTACATTTAATGGCAGAGCAGTTAGATAGAAAAGTTTCAAGCAAGAAACATTTGTTGATTCCACGATGGAGGCCCAGTACATCGCCCTCAACGAAGCAGCTAAAGAGGCAGTATGGATGCACAAGTTTTTGAGTGAGCTTGGAGTGATCCCCAACACCGAGAATCCTATGGCATTATTCTGTGATAACAATGCGACAATTCTGATCACAAAGGAACCCATAGTACACAAGAAGTCATGACATATTCTTCGGAAGTTCCACCTAATTAGAGAATTTATTGAGAAAGAGGTCGTGATACAAAAGATAGATACCAAAAACAATATAGCAGGTCCATTCACTAAGGGTCTAGCTCGGTCGGCTTTCAAGAAGCTTATTGAAGGGATGAGATTGAGATTTCATAATTGGCCCAAAGTGCAAGTGGGAGATAGATAGAGTTATAGGTATGCCCTATGGGCAATTCTGTAATTTATTGTAAATTAATTAACTCCGTAATCAATTCTCGTTCAAAATAAAGGCGTTTTTCTTTCTGCAATATTTTTTTTATAACATGTTATAGATAATTAAAATATTAATTGAAGTATAGTTAATAGAAAATCCATAAGTGTTGTGCTTGTGATAGTAATTACAAATAGTTGTAATCATAAGTGTTGTATCACAATATTATAAAACACATCATTTTAAATGTTCCTAGTCAAGATGCATCGAAACTGGATATCGATGTATCTGTTGATACTAGAGAATGTAACACTTTCCAAATATTGGGCAGTGTATTACTCATGACTTCTGGGGGCACCAGGGTTTTGAAACTGATAGTTATTGGATAACCATAAAATGACTTGCTCGATAGTCTTATGTTAGTTAATATAACTAAGGTTAGAAAATATCGATGTGACTGATTTACACAGTTTGCTCGACTTAAGAATATTGTCGATCTTCAATATGAAAGATCTACTTTGATTATAGTCAAATCATGGCACGACGTCCATCGAGTGACTATAGTTCGACCGAGTGCAAGTATTGGATGTGAAACACTATTCAAGAGAGGATTCGTTGCCATAGTTATATGATGTTAATATCACGGTCAACTCAAGTCGACTCAAAATCAAAATCTCTAGTCAAAGTAGTTTGGTTAATAATAATTGTTATTATTGAACCAAGGACTTTGTGTTTAGATTATAGAGTTGAATATGAACGACATTGGAATTCTGACCATTACCAAATTCCATAAGTTCAAAGTGATATAGTTTTGATGAAGAGACTTAGTGTAAATAAAAGTCACAACCGGGTAACGCTTGACAAAGTAAAATTGGATTCTACAGAAACCAAGTAAGCGGTAAATTTGACCATAATGTCACACCACCTACTAAATGACGTGTGAACGTTAATATTCGAATAGTTCGATATTAATCGCTTACCAAATCTACTCCTAGCATGTTGCACAACCGAAATAATGAATTTTTCTTTGACAAACGATTTAGTTAATTTAGATTTATTATAAATTGATTAAATTAATTAATATGTGAGAAATATTAATTATAAAATTTGATTGTGATTTGATGAACAAATATAACTAAATATTTTTATAATCGTTATAAATATATTAATCGATATATGTATCGATAAGCGTTTAAATTTGATTTGAATGCAAAATCTTTGTTTGGGCTTTAAATGGGTTTAAAAACCCATATGGGGGTTGGTTAATTAGGCTCCAATAGGGGTAATAGGTGGCTAAATAATAGCCTAGAGAGAGGCTAGGGTTGGATGACCAAGATAGAAGAGAATTGGTAAGAGATGATGTAGGATCTTGATCCTAAAATACAACTAAATTCTCCTCTACATAGGGTGCATTTGCAATGAACGGAAATAAGGAATTTGAGTGGGGCATTTGAGCGGGAAAGCTGAAAGAACAAGGAATGCGTTTGGCATTACGAACAGAGTATTTGAGCGGGGTACTTAAATTAAGATTTTTGATTTAATTGATTTATAATTAACTAATTATTTACTTGTTTTTTTAATGAATAATATGTGTCAATAATTTGCGAAAAATAAATTATAAATTATAAAATTCTCGAATTCAGTTCAAACCGACTCCATAACGTAGAGCATTTATATATAATCACAATGCAAAAAACTGCATCTCAAACGGACCTCATTTGCACATGTTATTAATTTTATAAGTTTTTAAAAACTTCAGATTTAAATTAAATATAATTATTAAAACATCTGTACATTTTCTTAAATGCAGCAAAATGGTTCGTTTAGGCCAGTGTGCCTTTGTGTGGGCCAACCTCCGTTAGGGAGTTCGACCCGTCGGACGCGAACGGAATTTCAGCCCCGTTCGTATTCTTGCAAACGCACCCATAAGCATCTCTTCTCACAATTGTTTAAGAACTTTTGGAGTCTCCATTCTAACTTATTTCTAACCGAGACCTATACTGTCCATCCTCCATTAATTCAAATTCAAATCAAACCAAATACAGTTTTATTCGATATTCGACGGTCATCATTTCAGGGACTAGCATTCTACTGGATTGAAAATCAGTTCAAGTAGCAAATCTTACCATTTCAAGATGTGCTTTCAGGCTTTGGTTATAAGGTATGTTCCTAATCAATTTAGAATTATTAATGTTCACATATAATGTTTATATGTGTATGTGGGGGGTGTGTGTGTTTTTGTGTGTGTGTGTTATACTGATAGATTCAGAAATGGATTTTTCTATTGAATATAAAACTGCCGAATTTTCTAAATTAAAATTACTGCAAGCGCACGACGTACAATCATAGTACATATGTGAGTGCGGGTCGATCCTATAAGGAAAGCAATAATTTTTAAATTACTCAATCAAATTATCCTCAAAAGTTTTGAAAATGTTTTTAAATAAAAGTGTAAAATAAACTAGAATAAAAGTTGAATAAAATAATGAGATTAAAAGACAATTTAGAGATAAATTCACTCTCATTTTCATATAAATCAACACAAATTAAATTTATAATCTCTTTTTTTTACACATGTAGAATTAGTTGATGTCTGTATTATAAGTATGGTATATTTGTGATATTAACTAACATAACTTAACCCATCAAACTTTAATACATCATCCAAACTCACTTATCAAATATAATAAAAATGATTATGAAGTTAGAAATAAAATCTGTTTTAAGTATGATCTATTTTCTATTTTTAATCTAGTAACATAGAACATCAAATTTTGGTTATACTTTTAAATTCATTATCAAAATCAATTAATTAGATGAATATGGTACTTGTGTTTTATTTGATCAAATAAAGCCTATTTGTAATTAACAACATCGGCTATCATATTCATTAATAAACATCAAATTTCCATCAACGTCTAAATTTACATTAAGCGCGAAAATAATAGATCATAAATGACACTATCATGTTGAATTTACGTGACTCGTGAGAGCTTCATTACCTCTAAATTGAAGGGGTTTAGCCTCCCATCTTTGAATTCATATCAATACAAATGGATTTCAACAAAAACAAAAAGAAAGGAGGTGCTAATAAAAAGGAAAGAGAGCTAACTAATTGCATAAAAGTATATCTAATTTAATTTGCAATAAGAAAATATACTCTACTTGCATGAAATAAAAAGAGGATGAAATAAAATAGTATAAAAAAAGCTTGAAATATAAGATCATAAAATAAAAGAGAAGGCTAAGAAGCTAATAAAGAGAAGATAACTTTTGTTTCTATTTTTTGGCTACAACTACATATGCATAAAAAAATCTATTGCATGAAACATACAAGGGTATTTAGCAAGTGGGTAAATGGGCTCCAAGACATCATGAAAGATTAATTAATCCTCCATTAACATGTACTTTTACTTTTAAATATGGTCCATTAGCAAGTGGGGAAGTGGGCTCCTCCATTAAGTGTAATTCTTTTCTTTTCTTCTTTCTTTTAGCTCCCACTACATGTGCATGCATAAATCCATGAAGCTTCTTCTAATTTGCACTCGATTTCCTACAAAATAAAATTAAAATGTGCGAATAAATTTTCTCAAAATAAATACATACACAAAATTACCATTTTGCCCCAAATGTAGATGAGTGAATGATGATTTGAAAACACTTTTATATTTTGGTTAAAACATATAAAAATATCCTAATATGTCCTTTATTTTAATAAAAGAAGATTAAGTATGAGAGTAAAAGTATACTTTTTAACATGCACATCATATACTGTTAGTCAGGGGATGATTCTGATATACAAATTTATTATCACAATTAGATTGGTTGTATCTTTGCATATACTTGTATATTTAAAAAAATTAACTTGTATATACCCTAAACATTACAACTCGATATTAAAAAAAATTATTTTAATAATTCAATATACACACACAAATATAGTTTATAATTTAAATATAACATCATACTTTAAGAGACTATGGTTATATAATTTTATAAATTATGGACATAATATTTTTGGAAGAAATAATTAAATATATATATATACACATATATTATTTATATATACACATATATTATTTATATATACACATATATTATTTATATATTATTCAAATTAATTAAATACATAAATTAATTATATCAATATATATAATATATATAAATTATGTTCTATGTTTTATAAAATTAGATTAACATACATGCTCAAAAGAAATATTAAAAAAATATTAATTAAAATATTTTAAATAAAAGCCAAAAATCAATAATTAGTTTTTAAATTATTTTTAGTTATAAAATTATGTAATAAATATACGAAATACAAAATATCATTTAGAATTTTAATGGAAATTTAAAATTCAAAAAATCATGTTTCGAAAATAATTTTATTAATAATTTAATATTCATATTTAATAAAACATAATCTAAAAAATTCTAGTAAAAATTAGTTATGAGCCGTGTGCAAGACCAGGTTGATACATTTTATTTAAAAATATTTTTGTGCATTTTATAAGTATTAATATATATTTATAATATATTATTATACATTAATACATAAGTATTTAATGTAACATATATATATATATATATATATATTTAAAAAAATCACTATACATATGTATATATTATTTTCAGCCTTTTCAGCAAAAAAAATTATTATATTTAATATATTTTATAAATGATTTATACTAATTTATTATAGTTATAAATATATATTGTTATATTTCGTACTTATGTTTATATAAATTTATATATTTATTTAAAATTATTTAAATAAAGATTATAGCACACACACACACACATATTTGTAATATTTTATATATATAAATAAAAGTATATAAACAAACATTTGGATAATATATTTGTATATTGGATGAGCTAACGTGTTTGTTGGGATGTAAATCCCATCATTTATACATGGGGATGTTATACCTTGCACATTTGATATGTTACACATGCACACACATTTGTATATATATGATACACACGTATATATAGTATAACATAAATAAAATAATACTGTATTATTTTGTAAATTTAAATAAAATAAAGATTTTATTTAAAAGAAATTTAGAAATTTTCTAAATAAATTAGACTTCATAGACCCTATAAAGATCCAATATGGTTCAAACAAAATTTGAAATTCGCCTAAAAATTTCACTGCAGGTTGGCCTAGTTCCAACAAAATCAACCTAAATATCCTCTATAAAAAATGCAATTCATACAGCGGTACATGCCTTCAACTAAATTTTCAATGTCGTATGAAACAAAACATAACAACTCATAATCATTCAGTAGTATGAAATATTTAAGAAAAATAGTATCTAATATTTCATGCTACTGAATAGCAATATTGTAACATTTCCTATCTAGAGGCCCGAAGCTAAGCGCTACAAATGCTGCAGTCATCCATAGTATTAACTCCCGGTGACCAAACACGGTAATGTTATTGGTATCCATAATATCAGAAGCAATTAAATATGAAATAAAATCATCACAGATTAAAACACTTTTCTGATTACATTTCAAAACAACATTTCATATCCAAGTTACATAATCACAAACGTTTCCCAGGTTCGGATCAAATATAATTACTACAAAATACGCAAAGAGCGACATATGAAGATGCCCCCTTGGATGACCAGTGTACTAAATAGTCATAATAGACTTAATACAACACAGCGGAAATAAAACTAAATAGCAAATCCTAAATATCTAGCATCAGCCTTCTACTCGTTCCCGGAAGCTTTATTCGTCCACGTACTAAAACTAAAAAATCCTCAACCTTCAGCCTACGCAAATCAATTTTGAGCACTCGAGAGTTTAAGGGGGAAAACATAAACTTCGAGTCAACATAAAGCCTGGTGTGAATAATACTACACATCTGGGTTATTTGATATTAAGTGAGACCACGCCGCTTAGCGGAATGGGTTTACCCTCACTAATATCCTTTTAAAACATATCTTTAGCAAATCTTAATCCTGTAACCAAAACTGGTTAAAACAATAAAGCAATATCATGTAAGCATATAAATTAGGCAATAAATGGACTATCTATCTGAACATTATAGTTTTGTTTGGCTAACTACTAACCATTAGATGATTTGGCTATACAAGACAAAATAAAAAAATAATCTAACTTCTGTTATATACTCTACTTCTGCACGGTCTCTAACTTACTTCTTCCAGGGTCAACTGATCCTAATGGTTTTGCGGGCTTACCAATAACCTATCCTCACTCTATATATTCCTTTCTGTGTGTAACATTATTTTAGTCTTACCTGTGACAAAGCCCTACACACTGGAATTTTGAACTAAATTAGCTAGGGGCTAATAGCTAATGTATAGGGCGCGATCCTATACCAGTCCCATTTGGTATTCTAATATCTGAGTAATTTTACTTAGGGTCACCTACCCATAAAATTTTCGTTGAAAACATTTTCTCTCAAATTTATTTAAACCTTTAAATCATACTTTAAACAAGGAAAATATACTCTATGCTTTACTCAAATCACCTTGTCATGTTATATATACTTTACACTAAATTTTGTTGATGAAAACATTTAAGCCTTTGAAAGTACCCCTTTCGAAACCATTGAAAGTACCCCTTTCAAAACCAAGCAAAACCTTAGACCGAAAGGCCAAAACATACCTTTCGAAACCATTCTTAGTGAACCTTCAAAAACACTGCAAAACCTTTCTTTCGAAAGCTTTAAAACCTTAGACATCCTCTTATCAAAACATTATAAACATTGCCTTTCAAAAAGATTGGAACCATCCATTTAAAAACTTTCGAAACCATTGGGGAACCACCCCTTAGAAACCTTTATTGTAAACCTTTCGAAAGCACTAAATCCTTTTCATAAAATTAAACCTTTTGAAAGCATTTGGGTTTAAGTAAAACATGTGGAATAACCTTTCGAAACTATTTAAAACCTTTCCTTTCGAAACCAGTTGGGTTTAACTTTCAATAGCACAAAGGGTCATAAAACAACCAAGTCGAAAGCACTCTTCTGAAAGCTATTTCCTAAGTAAAGAAGTGATGGTGTCAAAACCAACCCTTCAAAAGCATTGGAGAAGCGGCTTGGGTTTTAAAACAAAGAAACCCTTTCGAAGGCATTTTTTCGAAAGGTATGATGCGGCAACAAGGGGTTTCGAACCTCTTCGAAAGCATTTACTTAAAACAAAAGGCGCAACCTCTTCTAAACCATTCCTTTCAAACAATTTGTCCTAGTCGCAAGCTTACCAAGTCGAAAGCATCCTTTTCGAAAGCAAAGCAGGCGCATTTTCATTTAAACACAAGGTAAGGCTTCGACCCCTTCGGAACCCCATGCATCGGCTACATACCTTTCGCCTATGTCTAATTAGCTGCGTACCAAGTCTTCGATACCATGCGCATTGGTTTCGATGGTGATGGAGGCGGAGGAACTTAGTCGAAAGCTAGGTGCCGAAATGGTGAAACATGTAAAAAGCATGTTTAAACTGATTTTTAACTTTTTAAAGCAATTCTTTTCAACTAACCTGCCTTGTTTGTCAAAATATGATTGGTTGCTAATTTCTTTTCTAAAAGTACTACCAAAATTTTCAGAAATAAACTAATTAAATTAGTTACAAAATGCCCCTTCTCCTTTTATGAATATATAAAACATTTAAGTCCCATACCTTAAATAATTTTATATATTTATTAAAACACCAAGGAAAATTCTATAAAAATTCCCATAAATCATTTTTAATATATTTTCTAACATATATTAATATTTGACCCAAAATATATACATGTTAGCCATAATTAAATTTAAACCCCAATAACCATTTTCTTTACTATAAAATTAATATTAAATCCATATTAATTCAGAAAATTATGAAAATAGAAAATCATCTCTAAAATATCATTTCTAATCATATACTAAAATCGCAAGGCATTTGGATGTCATTAATAGGGTTTTTACATTAAAACATATCATAAAATCTATACGAATTAGTATAAATCATTAACAAGCATATATATCCAATTTAACAATAAAAAACATGGCAAAACTTGCAAAATAGTTCGGATTCAATCTAAAACCAAAAACGATTAAAAACATGAGATGTAGTCATTATTCACCTTTAGCTTGAGATTAAGGAGTTGAGATTTGATCTTGGATATAGTTGGTTAACTTCTTCCTCTTGAAATCTTCCCTTGTTTTCCTAATAGTAGCCAGCGTCTTATGTTTTTGTTTGTGAGAATGAATGTGTAAAATGAATGTATGTGAGGGTTTAGGGTATAAGGATATTACTTATTCCTATATTGCCTATGTCTACTTACCCTAACCTAATTCATTTTAATTCCCTTAGTTTAATTGTTTAATGGGCACGGCTACCCTCTAAATTCACAAACCTCACTCCCTTAATCATTTTACATTATTTCATTTAATTTTACTAATCAAATATCCTAAATAATGTTACCAAAAATTAGGGTGTTACAGACTCCCCTACTTAAAGAATTTCGTCCTTGAAATTACGATAAGGTACACAACAAATCAGGATAAACGTCTCTAATCCTGCTCTTTGTTTCCCAAGTACAGTCTCTATCGTCATCGCTCCACTGGACCTTAACTAATCTGACTATCTTGTTCCTTAGCCTCTTCTCATCTCTTGCGACTATAGGAACTGCCTTTCTAACTATGGTCAAGTTCGGCTCTACTACTAAGTCTTCTAACACAGTCGGTGCTATAGTAGTCTCAAGCTCTCGAACACACTTTCTCAAATGAGAAATATGTCGTGGACTCCTGCCAAACTGTTCGGTAACTCTACTCTATATGCAAGTTTCTTGATCCTTTCTATAATAGGAAATGGTCCAAAAAATCTCGATGTCAATTTCCCTGACCTTCCAAATCTGATTGCACATTTCATCGGTGATACCTTAATTAAAACATTATCTGAAATAGAAAACTCTAAGTCTTTCCATCTTCTATCTGCATAACTCTTCTGCCTAGACCGAGCTTTCAACCTAGCCCGAATCAATTCAATCTTCTCTGCAGCTTCTCTAACTAAATACGAACCAAGAACCAACCTATCCCTTTTCTCTAACCAAAAAACTGGAGATTTGCATGGCCTTCCATACAAAGCTTCAAATGGTGCCATCCCTATACTAGCCTAATAACTGTTGTTATACGAAACTCGACTAAGTGTAGATGGTCTTCCCATGATCCTCCAAAGTCTAGTACACAAGCTCGTAACAAATCTTCCAAGACTTTTTTTAACTCTTTCCATTTGCCCATCGATCTGTGGATGGTAAGCAGTACTCATGTTGAGCTTGGTACCTAAAGTATCATGTAGACTCTTGCAGAATTCACTAGTGAACAAACAATCTCTATCGCTTACTATACTACTAGGAATTCCATGAAGTCTAACTATATTCTTCATAAACAACTTAGCTAAAACAAGTGCCGTCCTAGTTGACTTAACTAGAATGAAATGGGCACTCTTGGTCAATCTATCCACTATGACCCATATACTTATATTTCCTCTATTTGATCTTGATAACCCATCTATAAAATCCATAGAAATAGAATCCCACTTCCACATTGGAATATCTAATGGCTGAAGTAACCCACTTGGCTTTTGATGTTCGGCTTTTACTTGTTGATAGTTCAAACACTACTTTACCCATAAGCCTACATCCCTCTTCATACCTTCCCAGAAGAAAATTCTCTTCATATCCCGATACATCTTAGTTCCTCCCGAATGAATAGTGAACTTCAAATGATGGAAATCGTCAAGGACTTCCTTCCTAATGTCTCCTACATTTGGAACACATAATCTTCCTTTCTTTCTCAACCACCCATTCTGGTCAAGACTGAAATCTTTCAAGTCATCGCTCTCTGTTCCATCCCTTAACCTTCTAATCCGCTCAGCTAATATTGGATCCTCTACTTACTTAGAAGCAATCCTTTCGATCATAACTGGTTGGACTTCTAAACATGACAACACAACAATTTCCTTACTAGATCTAGCTTCATATCTCCACTGTATTCTACATGTCGCCAATGCTTCCAAATCTTTCCACTCAGCTATCATTACCAACACTGCATGAAAGTGCTCTGATACCAAATGAAGGTGACTGTGCTATAGGAAGTAATATGGAGTAAAATAAATAACTAGTGCGGAAAATAACTGTAAAATAATAATAGCAGTAAAATGACACCAGAGATTTTTTTACTGGTTCGAACTCCCGTTCTACGTCCAGTCCCAGACTCCTTCTGGAATATAGCTAGCGACCCTCACTTAACTTGGAGGAACAGGTATTACACTGCCTGAGCAACCGAGCAGGACTTTGACCGCCTAAGCAACAGAATAGGACTTGACCGCCTGAGCAACCGAATAGGACTTTCTTACAAACTGGATTTAACTTGACTTTGTGTGTTCTGAATAACACGGATTTCTCACTTGTAGTACACCCTTCCTATAACCTTATCTTCAAAGAAGATGTGTATATTTGTGTGTGTATGAAGAATAGGAAGTTTAATATTGCTTGAAAATATGGAAATGAATACGTAAGCAAAGACTGTTTGAAAGCTTGTAGATATTGAACTCAAGAATGCTAAGTGCTATAGATAAAAAGTGAATAGAAAATTAGGTAATTGGATCTATGAATCTTGAGTGTATATATAGTGTGTGATGAGATATGACTTCTAGAAATCGACATCCATTAGAATCTAGGAGTTGTGACCTTCCAGGAAGAAAGAACCTTTTGATCAAAAAAAGTGTCTTTGGAGAAAAATGACAGTTGTAGATTCAGTCGACTGAACTTTCTTGGGAAATCGACTGAATTTCAAACGTACACAAAAAATGTACAGTGTTAGTCGACTGACCTAGGCAATTCAGTCGACTGTGTACTGTATATATTAAAAAATTTGCACACAGCCTCAGTCGACTATCTTATATAGGTCAGTCGACTGATGTTGTTGTTTTAGTGCAGTGAAAGTATTTTGTATGTGTATATGAAATATTTATAAAACGAATTTGTGAGTGATGAACTTTGAGGATATATTTTAACAATTCTCTATACTAGACTTTATATACTTATTGACTCTAGTTAACATCAATATCAATACGAACCATATTTGAGTCGATGAGTCCGGATTTTCCATAGTTGTTGATTCGTGAACTTTCGTCTCTTGTCAGCATTCAAAACCTTATGATCCAACATTCTCCCCTTTTTTGAACATGACAAATCCATTTGCTACGAGTGAATCTTCGATAGGATTTTGTTAAAAATATCTTTCCCCCGAGTAAGATGCTTGCAACTTTGATATTGTATTCTCCTCCTGAATATATGTTATATTTCCATTATTGCTCACATCGCCTTTTACTGATGACATATCCTTTGGAATTATCTCCAAATGTGACAGAACCTCCATCTGAGTAGTTAATGTTTGTTAGCATCCCTTTGTTTCCTGTCATGTGTTTTGAGCAACCACTGTCTAGTATCCACTTTCCTCTCTTTTTAGATTGTACCTACAAAATAAAGAATTACCATTGGTACCCACCATTGTATTTTGGGTCCTAAGAGTTAGGTCTTAGGAAGCCAAACCCAAGAGGGTCCGGTATTTCTTTTAAAAATAAAATCTTTGTTTTTATGAACAGTTTTTATAAAAGATTTTATATATTTATTTCTAATCAAAGAATTATTTATTTTAGGAACCCAAATTTTGATTGTTTTAGTAAAATTTGAAATTGTTGAACTAGGTTTTTCAACTTTATTAATTTTTTTATATGAAGAATTCTTTTTCTTAGGAATAATTTTAGTAGAATGCTTATATCCTAGTCCTCTTTTATTAGAAACAGTTTGAGAATTTTCTATAATTTTGGAAAGATTTTCTCTGCCTTTATTAAAATTAGAGACATTTTTAGTAATGTCTTCTAACTTATTTTTAAGGCTAGAATTATCTAACTCTAAAATTTTGACATTTCCTTAAGGTCATGATTCTCAATTAATAAAGCATCATTCTTTTCTTTTTGAGTTTCTATCTCTTGGCTTAGCAAAGAAAGTTGAGATGTCATATTAGAACAAGATTCTTGAGTAACTTGAAGTTCTTCTACTAAAATTTTCTTTTCATCTCTTAGCATTTCTACTTCAATTTTAGTTCTGTTCAATTTTTCAAGAGTTTTTTTGTGCTTTCTATTTTTTCCTTTTAATTTATCAAGTAATTCTGAATTGATTTCTAAAAGATCATCAAAAGTTAGATCACTTACCTCATCTTTTGTGACCATAAAAAAAATGTTGGCTTGTTTTGAATCACTGTCTGAGTCACTTTCTGATGATGAAGATGATTCTGTATCGTCCCACGTGACAGAGAAAACTTTCTTCTTGAATCTGTCTTTTTTGTGCTTATATTTGTCTTTCTTTTTCTCGGGACAGTCTTTCTTGATGTGGCCTTTCTTGTGACATTCATAACATTCTAGAGTAGATGATGATGGTTTGTTGGTGTTATTATTGTTGCTGTAGCTATTCTTGTTATTTCTGAATTTGTTTCTCTTTCTAAATTTTAAAAAAAAATTAAAATTTTTAGCAATGAACGCCATATCTTCTTCATCTGGATCCGATTCATCCTAATTTTCTGCCTGGAATGCTATATTCTTCTTATCTTGAGCCTGTACTCGTTTTTCCTGGAGATTAACTTCATAAGACATTAGATTTCCAATCAACTCTTTCGGTTTTATGGTCGAAATGTCCTTAGCCTCTTCGATTGCTAAGACTTTTCGTTCCCACTCATCCGTTAGTGAGTTGAGGATTTTTGACACAATATCAAAATCTATATAAGTTTCTCCTAATGCTATCAAAGAATGGTATATATCTTGAAATCTAGAGTACATTTCATTTATAGTCTCATCTTGCTTCATTTTAAAATTCTGGAACTGATTTTTGAGCATAGAAATTTTACTTTGCTTGACTTTGTTAGTACCCTCATGTGTAATTTTAAGTGTACGCCAAATTTCATGAGCATTTTTACATATGCTTATTCTATTAAACTCGTTTTTGTCTAATGCACAATATAACATATTCATAGCTTTAGCATTTGCAGTAGCGTCTAATTTTTGTGTGTTAGACCATGTTGAATATTCAGTAGTAGGAATAATATATTCAGATTGCATAATGTTCAAGGTTTCTTAACTACTTGCTTGTATATAGATTTTCATTCTAGTAGCCCAATAGTTATAGTTCATTCCATTAAATAGAGGTGGTCATGCAGTAGACTGACCTTCTAAAAAGGTAGTGTTAGCAATAGTGCTGGTGTTGTTTTCCATAATAAAAAATATCAGATAATTATGTTATGGTTATATGATTGCCTTGCTCTGATACCAAATGAATGTGACTGTGCTATAGGAAGTAATATGGAGTGTAATAAATAACTAGTGTGGAAAATAACTGTAAAATAATAATAGTAGTAAAATGACACCAGAGATTTTTATACTAGTTCGAACTCCCGTTCTATGTCCAGTCCCAGCCTCCTTCTAGAATTATAGCTAGGAACCCTCACTTAACCCGGAGGAATAGGTATTACACCACCTAAGCAACTGAACAGGACTTTGACTGCCTGAGCAACAGAACAGGACTTGACCGCCTGAGCAACCAAACAGGACTTTCTTACAAACTAGATTTAACTTGACTTTGTGTGTTCTGAATAACACGGATTTTTCACTTGTAGTACACCCTTCCTATAATCTTATCCTCAAATGTGTATATTTGTGTGTGTATGAAGAATAGGAAGTTTAATATTGCTTGAAAATATGGAAATGAATACGTAAGAAAAGATTGTATAAAAGCTTGTAGATATTGAACTCAAGGATGCTAAGTGCTATAGATCAAAAGACAATAGAAAATTAGGTAATTGGATCTATGAATCTTGAGTGTATATATAGTGTGTGATGAGATATGACTTCTGGAATTGACATCCATTAGAATCTAGGAGTTGTGACCTTCTAGGAAGAAAGAACCTTTTGATCAGAAGAAGTGTCTTTTGGATAAAAATGACAGTTGTAGATTCAATCGACTGAACTTGCTTGGGCAGTCGACTGAATTTCAAACGTACACAAAAAATGTATAGTGTCAGTCGACTGACCTAGGCAGTTCATTCGACTGTGTACTTTATATATTAAAAAATTTATACACAGCCTCAGTCGACTGTCTTATATGGATCAGTCGACTAATGCTATTTTTTTAGTGCAGTGAAAGTATTTTGTATGTGTATATGAAATTTTTATAAAACAAATTTGTGAGTGATGAACCTTGAGGATCGATTTTAACAATTCTCTATACTAGACTCTATATACTTATTGACTCTAGTTAACATCAATATCAATACGAACCATATTTGAGTCGATGAGTCCGGATTTGTCGTAGTCGTTGATTCGTGAACTTTCGTCTCTTGTCAGCATTCAAAACCTTATGATCCAACACTGCATTCTGATGTTCTGCTAAGTGTGTGTGCAACCTTGTTGCCTTTTCCCGGTGTGTACTCAATACCAAAGTCATAAGCGGCTAAAAACTATAACCAGCTCTGCTATCTCATATTCAACTCCTTCTAGGAGATAAATACTTTAGCGACTTATGATCTGTATATAACTTGAATCTTTCTCCTAAAAGATAATGTCTCCACATCTTCAACGCAAAAATTACTACAGCTAATTCCAAATCGTGAGTTGGGTACCTAACCTCATGCGATCTAAGCTATCGAGAAACATAGGCAATTACTTTACCTCTTTGCATTAACACAGCTCCTAATCCTATTCCACATGCATCTGTATACACTACTAAGTCCTGATTCCCTTCCGAAACAACTAACACAGGTGCATTAGTCATTAAGTGTTTCAAGCTCTGGAATGCTTCCTCACACTTATCGGTCCAAACAAACTTTACATCTTTTCGCGTTAGCTTGGTCATCGGGGCTGCTATTCATGAGAAATCCTTTATGAACCTCTTATAATACCCAGCTAATCCAAGAAAAATCTTTATCTCAGTCACTGTCTCGGGTCTCTTCCAATTACTCACTACTTCGATCTTAGTCGGATCTACAAACAACCCTTTTTCTGAGACTACATGACCAAGAAACTTCACTTCCTTCTTCCAGAAATGACACTTTGAAAATTTCTCTTTTAGCTGATGTTGCCTCAGCGTCTCAAGCACCACTCTAAGATGAACTTCAAGCTCCCTTTCATCCTTAGAGTATATCAAAATATCATCTATGAAAACCAACACGAACCTATCCAAGTGCTCTTGGAAAATTCGATTCATAAAATCTACAAAGAATGTTGGCGCATTAGTTAGTCCGAACAGCATTACTAACCATTCGTACGATCCATATCTAGTTCTAAATGTCGTCAAAGGAATACTATCCTCTTCTACCCTAAGCTGATGGAAACCTGTTGCTAAATCCAACTAAGAAAATACTTTGGCTCCACTCAACTGGTCGAACAAATCGTCAATTCTAGGCAACGAATATCGATTCTTTATCATCATCTCATTCAACTTACGATAATCGATACATAAACTTAATGATCCATCTAGCTTCTTTGCAAACACTACGGCTGCTCCCCAAGGCGAACTGCATGGTCTGATAAAATTCTTGCCCTCCAAATCCACCAACTGCACCATTAACTCCCTCATCTCGGTAGGTGTCATCCAGCTTGGCGGTCTACTCATTGGTTCTGCTCCTGGTACTAAATCTATCTGAAACTCAATGGCTTGTTTCAATGGCAATCCCACTACCGGTTCAAAAACATCTGCGAATTCTCTAACCACGAAAACTCAATTTAACTCATCTTCTACCTCCACAACACCCAACAAAGCATTTACCTCAAAACTACGGTTTTCTATGGAGTATACAATCCTATCACTACAGTCAGGGTGCCTAAGTGATATTACCCTATCAGGGCAAAATATCCTAGCATCGTATTTACTTATCCGATCCATACCCAATATAATTCTGAACCATATGAAAGGAAACACATGCAAACTGCAAACAAAGGTATGACCTAACAAATCAATCTCTAGGCGGTCACACACCATCCCAAGTGTCGCATACCCTCCTATTGGATTTGTAACCCTTAAGGAAGTAACTAAGTAGGAGGGTTCTAGGTTAAGCTTATCTACCAAACAACGAGATATAAAAGAATGTAATGCACCGGTATCAAACAGAACGCTAACTGACATACCATGAATCAGAAGCGTACTTCCCAACATAGCTTTTCCTTTCTTCTCCGCTGTTAACCTTGAGGTAGCCGGCTCCAATGCATATACTTTGCCCTTCCCATCCTTAGCAGGCTCCTTGTAATGGTTTTTATAATGTCCAATTTGATCACAGTTGAAGCACCTGATGTTCTTCTTCCAAATTACCTTCTTTCCATCACTCGAGCGACATTCATTAGCAAAATGCCCTTTCTTATCACACTTAAAGCAGACAACCTCCGACTTTCCTTTCTTTGTAGCTCCACCCTTCTGAGCTCCTTTTTTATGGAAAAGCTTTCTTTTCTAACTCTACCCCACCTGGACTTCCTTTAACTTATTTCTCTCCAGAAAAGCAAGCATCTCCTCATATCTCAATGCCATCTCAACAACAACATCACACGGGTCCCTAATGTGTGATAACATAGCCCTAGCAAGCTCATGCTTCAACCCACTGATAAACTTCTCATTCCTCTTAATCACAATAGCATACCCATACCTCGCCAACTCCTCAAACCTTGTAGCATACTCCAGCACAGTCATCTCTCCCTGCTCCAACTCAGCAAACTTCCTAAGAAGAGAAGACTTAGCAATTTCCGACATAAACCTCTCTCCAAACCTCCTCTTGAATTCAGACCATGTCATTGTCTCCTCATTAACTCTAACTGTAACGTTGTTCCACCAGTACAGCACTGCTTCTTATAACTTTCTAGAAGCAAGCCTTCTCTTCTGCTCATCATTGAGCCCTAACCTGCAAAGATTCTCTCACAATGCAGTAACCAGTTCTCTACTTCAATAAAGTCTTCAGTTCCAATAAATGGCTTTCCTCCCAATCGAGCATAATCCCTACTCAGAATAGCATAGTTATTCACCACCGGATCATCCTGAACTCCTCCTCCAACTACTCCTGCAGCAACACCCGCCTGCATCATATTGTCAAAGTATTGATACATCGCTCCTATGTCCACTTGCGGTACTCCAGCACCCACATTTCCAGCTTTTGCCTGACCTGGGTTTCTCCTGGTATTTGGTCTGGCATTCCCATTTGTAGTGGTGCTTCCCCTCTAAGGTTAACTCTTCCACTTCTAGCATCTATATCCATATTCAAGCCTCGCAAGATATAGAAGAATAGCCTAAGAGAGACAGGAGAATAGAGATATAGCGTATACTTATATATAACAAATACAAGTACGTTACTATAGTGTTATCCCATACCCCGATCTTATCTCTAATTCATAAGGATTATGTTTTCAAAAATCATTTTAGTTTAAAGTTTTTCATAAACCTTGCTTTGATACCAAGTTGTAACATCCCCTATCTAGAGGCCCGAAACTAAGTGCTACAGATGCTGCAGTTATCTGTAATATTAACTCCCGGTAACCAAATACGGTAATGTTAATGGTATCCATAATATCAGAAGCACTTGAATATGAAATAAAATCATCATAGATTAAAACACTTTTATGATTACATTTCATATCCAAATTACGTAATCCCAAACATTTCCTCGGTTCGGATCAAATATAATTATTACAAAATATGCCAGGAGCGACATATGAAGATGCCTCCTTGGATGACCAGAGTACTAAATAGTCATAACGGACTTAATGCAATACAGCGGAAATAAAACTAAATAGCGACTTCTAAATAGCTAGCATCAGCCTCCTGCTCATCTCCGAAAGCTTTATTCGTCCACCTACTAAAACCTAAAAATTCCCAACCCTCGGCCTACTCAAATCAATTTTGAGCACCCGAGAGTTTAAGGGAGAAAACATAAACTTCGAGTCAGACATAAAGCCTGGTGTGAATAACACTATACATCTCGATTATTTGATATTAAGTGAGACCACACCGCTTAGCGGAACGGGTTTCCCCTCACTAATATCCTTTTAAAACATATCTTTTGCAATCTTAATCATGCAACCAAAACTGGTTAAAACAGTAAAGCAATATCATGTAAGCATATAAATCAGGTAATAAATGGATTACCTATCTGAACACTATAGTTTTGTTTGGCTAACTACTAACCTTTAGCTAACTCGGGCCTACCAGACAAAATAAACAAATAATCTAACTTCTATTAGATACTCCACTTCTGGACAGTCTATACCTAACTTACTTCTCTCAGTTTCAACTGATCCTAATGGTTTTACGGGATCACTAATAACCTATCCTCACTCTATATATTCCTTTCTGTGTGTAACATCATTTTAGTCTTACCTGTGACAAAGCCCTACACATTGGAATTTTGGACTAAATTAGCTAGGGGCTAATAGCTAATGTATAGGGCGCAACCCTATACCAGTCCTATCTGGTATTCTAATATCTGAGTCATTTTACTTAGGGTCACCTACCCATAAAATTTTCGTTGAAAACATTTTCTCTCAAATTGATTTAAACCTTTAAATCATACTTTAAACAAGGCAAATATACTCTATGCTTTACTCAAATCACCTTGTCATGTTATATATATACTTTATATTAAATTTTGTTGATGAAAACATTTAAGCCTTTGAAAGTACCCCTTTAGAAACCATTGAAAGTACCCCTTTCAAAACCAAGCAAAACCTTAGGCCAAAAGGCCAAAGCATACCTTTCGAAACCATTCTTAGTGAACCTTTCGAAAACACTGCAAAACCTTTCTTTCGAAAGCTTTAAAACCTTAGACATCCTCTTATCAAAACACTATAAACATTGCCTTTCAAAAAGATTGGAACCATCCATTTAAAAAATTTCGAAACCATTGGGGAACCATCCCTTTGAAACCTGTATCTTAAACCTTTAAAAAGCACTAAATCCATTTCATAAAATCAAACCTTTCGAAAGCATTTGGGTTCAAGTAAAATATGTGGAATAACCTTTCGAAACAATTTAAAACCTTTCCTTTCGAAACCAGTTGGGTTTAACTTTCAATAGCATAAAGGGTCATAAAACAACTAAGTTGAAAGCACTCTTTTGAAAGTTATTTCCTAAGTAAGGAAGTGATGGTGTCAAAACCTACCCTTCGAATGCATTAGAGAAACGGCTTGGGTTTTAAAACAAAGAAACTCTTTCCAAGGCATTGCTTCGAAAGGTAAGATACGGCACAAAGGTGTTTCGACCCTCTTCAAAAGCATTTATTTAAAACAATAGGCGCAACCTCTTCTAAACCATTCCTTTAATACAATTTTACCCACCCGCAAGCTAACCAAGTCGAAAGCATTCTTTTCGAAAGCAAAGCAGGCGCATTTTCATTTAAACACAAAGTAAGGCTTTTACCCCTTCGGAACCCCAATTCACTACATGCTAAGTCTTTGATACCATGCGCATTGGTTTCGATGGTAATGGAGGTGGAGGAACTTAGTCGAAAGCAAGGTGCCAAAAGTGGTGAAACATGTAAAAATGTGTTTAAACTAATTTTTAACTTTTTAAAGCAATACGTTTCAACTAACATGCATACTTTGTCAAAATATGATTGATTGTTAAATTATTTTCTAAAAGTACTACCAAAATTTTCAGAAATAAACTAATTAAATTATTTACAAAATGCCCCTTCTCCTTTTATAAATATATAAAACATTTAAGTCCCAAACCTTAAATAATTTTATATATCTATTAAAACAGTTAGGAAAAATCTATAAAAATTCCCATAAATCATTTTTAATATGTTTTCTAATTTATATTAATTTCTAACCCAAAACATATACATATTAGCCGTAATTAATTTTAAACCCCAATAACCATTGCTTCACTAGAAAATTAATATTAAATCCACATTAATTCAGAAAATTATAAAAATTGGAACCTATCTCTAAAATATCATTTCTGATCGCATACTAAAATTGCAAGGCATTTGGATGTCATTTAATAGGGTTTTCACATTAAAACATATCATTAAATCTATATGAATTAGCATAAATCATCAACAAGCATATATATCCAATTTAAAAAAAACATGGCAAAACCATGCAAAACAGTTCAGATTCAATCTAAAACCAAAAAAATAAAAAATATGAGATGTAGTCATTATTTACCTTTAGCTTGAGATTAAGGTGTTGGGATTTGATCTTGGATATAGTTGATTAACTTTTTCCTCTTGAAATCTTCTCTTGTTTTCCTAATGGTGGCCGGTCTCTTATGTTTTTGTTTGTGAGAATGAACGTGTAAAACGAATGTATGTGAGGGTTTAGGGTATATGTATATTATTTATTCCTATATTGCCCCTGTCTACTTACCCTAACTTAATTCATTTTAATTCCCTTAGTATATTTGTTTATTGGGCACGGCTACCCTCTAATTTCACAAACCTCACTCCCTTAATCATTTTACATTATTTCATTTAATTTTACTAATTAAATATCCTAAATAATGTTACCAAAAATTATGGGTATATCCTAAAAAACCAGGTACATTTCGAACGACAGTACAAGGCCGATCGTTTAGCATATTCAACTAGTTTTGCACTGTCGTTGAAACAAAACACTATAATTATGAATCATTCAATGGTATTAAATATTTACAAAAAATACAATCAAATATTTCATATTTCCAAATCGCAACAGATTAAAAAAATTAAAGTCTTCAATTAGTTTCGAAATGGATAAGTCGATGGTTTTTAAACAGTGATTTATAAATTAGTTTCTTAATATAACCATATTCCAAGTATTGCATTCAGCAAAATCTATATAAAAAATTGAATATAATTTAAGAATCGAACCTTGTGATGAAGTTGGAATCGAAGGGGTTGGCTGCGACGGCATTTCCTTCATCTTCTTAGTTTAAATGACGAGCTTTCTTCAAGGAGGCATGGTGGTGTAAATGAATTTCAAATTTTACTTAGGTGGTTCAAAAATAATTTAGGTTAATTCAACATTCAAAAAGTGAGAATAAGGAGGGTTAAATGTTTGGGTAGCATGGAAAAAACTAGACGTAGTAAAATGAAGTGGGTAAGGGCAGAGGCATTAACTGCTATCCAGCCTTTTGACCCGGCTATATCCAAACTGATTGGACAAGTTAGACTCGATAGTAGATAAGGCAAGTAGCATAGAGGGATGATCATGGAACCCAAAGATCAAGCACAGACAATGGTATGAAACAACGATCAAGCGAGACCAAGAGATAAACTCTCTAGAATGTTTAAAGTACGGATTAGTGCCTCCCCTAGATAGAGGATCGATACCTATCCCGTCCCATAGGTAGGGGATCAGATCATATCACTTTAGCCATAAACAACTTAAACTAGCAGATTGATTCAATGGAAATCGATAGATATCTCCAAAAAAACATGTAGTGATTGTGCAAGATAACTTTAGAAATACGAAGTTAGCATGGAGGGGGACCCATAGAAGGGATCGCATGAAGCCATATGTCTATTTGGACTGATCGACCCTGATCGCCCATCCTTGGGAATTGGGCCATGAAACTTTTTGGGTAACCTCGTCTACAACGTGAGATTCTATCGAAAAAATTCTAGGAAGATATTCAGTCATCTACACCTATAAATAAAGAGTTCATTACTCACTTTAGGGATCTTTACGTTATTTTTTTACTTCAACTCTATTGTAATCAAGGATCAATTACGATTCGGTCCCTTTTAACTAGAATATCAAATATTTAATAAAGCAACTCCTTTAAGTGGACGTAGGCAATCAATGTCGAACCACTATAAATATGTTTGTTCTTGTTTCTGCTAGTTTACTCTTTGTTCTAAGTTTAATTCTTCACTTTATTTCTCTACTTTCAATATATTAGGTGTTTGTGCCAACTTTTGGTTTAAGCATTTTGGTGCTTTCACTGAGAAACAATTCTCAGCTTGATTCGATCTTACCATCAACTTGTGGATTCCCATATTCACGAAATAGATCCAGATTTCTATCAATGAGTTTTCTGTTTCTACTCAGATTTGAAGATGATATATAAGGAAACTATTAGCCATGGCTAGAGGAAACAGGTTCATTACTTCTCGTGTTGTTGAAGGTAATGAAGATACCAGCATTCAACAAGTTGACCAAAATGTGCAACCGACGGCTACTGATGCCCCAAATCCAGCTTATTATATCACTAAAGACAATTTTGAAGTCCTGATAAAGGAACTGTTAAATATATGTCAGTAGCTCAATCAGTAAATCCAGGCTAATATCGACCTAATAAACCAGTTGAAAGACCAACGTGGAAAGGCAAGATGGGAGCCTACTCTATACTCAAGGTCAGAGAGCTCCACTTCATTTAACGATTATCATAGGAGCAGATGGCGCAAGACAGATGCGTATGATGCTGGGACATCGAGGGGAAACTATGCGATCGACTATCGCTAATTACTCGGGTAGGCTTCCACCCTTTAGAGGGATCGACATCGAACCCTCCAACCTAGGGAAAAACCTTCATGTTGGTAGAGGAGCCAACTCCGAACGCACTACGACCGACCAAGGTGCTGGAACCCAGGAGAATGCGATTGAACCATAGTTGAGAGACGATGATAGGATTACTACTCAGGAGGTTCATAAGGAGCATGATGAGCCAAGCCAACATGGTGCTGCCCGAAGGCATGGATCGGGCCATTCGCGTGAGGTGGAACACGACCACCGCGAGGCACCGGCTCTTTAGACAACATACCTAACTGCTATGGTGGGACAACTTGTGAAAGAAAGTCAAGGTCTGATCAATGATGATTAGGGACTCTCGAGAAGCCATACTCCATTTACTGATAACATCCTACACACAGAGTATCTCATGGAGGTTTAATATGCCTACGATACTTGCTTGTGGAAAAAACAGACCCTAGGCGACATCTCATGAAGTACGAATGGCACATAGACTCCACACGAGCCACTGATGCAGTTAAGTGCAAATGTTTTTCCATTTTTCTAGAAGGGGTTGCGACAATGTGGTTCACCAAGCTATCGTCGTGGTCAATTTCTTCGTTTGACGAGTTAGCAAGGAAGTTCATGGAGCAGTCTGCATGCATATGACTCGCCCCAAAGATGTCATGTCCCTCTTCGGCTTGATCCAAGCTTCGGGGGAGTCACAGAAAGATTATTTGGAAAGGTTCAGTTTAGCTGTCATAGAAGTCAGTAATCCAAAAGATGATGCAATATTGATGGCACTGACTGAGGAAGTCGACCTTGGTTCTGATTTTGGCAATTGGTTGGCAAGAGAGCCTCTTTCTACATTGAATCTTTTTTTTACAAAGGTAGCTCAGTACCTTAGGAAGGAGGAGTTGAAGTGGACTAGAAGAGAGATGTTGTAGGCCAGAGTGTCGAGGGAGTATAAAGTAATGTGGCGGTGAAACAGTCTGGAGAGAGTTCCAGGAAAGTTGAAGTTAATATTCAAAACAAAGCAAATGAGAAAAAGAGAGGCATTGATAAAAACCGCGATCGAAGATGAGATTCTGGAAGAGGGAAGCCAAGGATCCCGACATTTGACACATATACACCATTGAACACTTAAGTAAAGAACATCTATCAACTTGTAATAATATGCAATACAGAAAACAACCTCCAAAGAACCGATGGAGAAGCGGAGACAAACAGGGAAGTACTAAAGATTCCATGAAAGTTATGGTCATACCACGGACGAATGCCGCCACCTCCGTGATCTCATTGAAAAGTTGATTCATGAAAGAAAGCTGCAACACTTCATTAAAGCCTCGTAGGATGGTGGACAGGGGACATCCGACCCCAATAGAGGATAAACATAACCTAGTGCTGAGGAACCTAGATGGGCAAGAGGAAGGTTAGTCATTAACACTATTGCTGGAGGACCATATCCAGCTGATAAAAGCTGGAACGAGATGTAGCATTACGTGGATGCTATTAGACATGTTGATATGGAGTGCTACTCGAATGCGGAGGACGGTGCTCCGATGAAGCAGCAAAGAACTATGACTGACGATATTGTATTTTGGAGTAGAGATGCAGACATAGTAGAGGCCCTTATAATAGATCTAACGGTGATCTCGACCATGATCGGCCCCACCTTGGTGAAAAAGATTATGATTGACTGTGGAAGTTCAATCAATATTCTTTTTAAGACGGCCTACGACCAGATGTTACTGGAGGCCAATGGTTTGAAATTGTGTAAAGCCCGTATTCATGGCTTTAATGGTATTTCCACTAAAGCGGAAGGCTATGTCGAGCTATTGGTGGAGTTGGGAGACAAAAACCGTAGGAGAGTGCAGGTGCTGCCGTTTGTTATGATGGATGTGAAATCTTCATACAATGCTTTCTTGGGCCGCACAGCCCTTGTGGAATTCAGGGCAGCTATCGCACTTTGGTGCTTAACACTCAAATTCCCAACAGGGAATGGCATGGGAACTATTCAAGGAGATCCGGTGACTG
The DNA here is from genome assembly GCA_030737815.1 of Allium fistulosum. Classification (NCBI taxonomy): domain Eukaryota; kingdom Viridiplantae; phylum Streptophyta; class Magnoliopsida; order Asparagales; family Amaryllidaceae; genus Allium; species Allium fistulosum. The sequence continues at coordinate 429,343,727 of CM060902.1, read as the reverse complement.
GCCGTGCCTGCTATGTTATTGAGTGTAGGGATGCTCAACGGAAAGAAAAAGGAAAGGATGTGGAGAAGCCTCTCTGCATCAAAACTAAAGAAGCCTAATAATCAACGTCCGAGCCTTGGCTTGGGTACCATAGTTAGTTCTATAAAGATATAGATCCAAGAGATGAGGAAGAGGAGCCTAAAAAACCCAAGGATGCACCCGTAAAGCTTACGGTCGACATCACAGTCATCCATGATGACCTATCATAGGTCTTGAAGATCGGATCACAGCTAAGTAATGATGAAGGAATTAACTGGCTTTCTTCAGGTGAATCATAATGTATTTGCCTGGACCCATTCTGACATGTGTGGAATTTTGCCAATCATCACGAGCCATGCATTGAATATCAACGGCATGTCCTGGTGAAATAGAAAAGACGCGGCATGGATCCAGAGAGATCTGCTGTTCTTAAGGAGGAGGTGGATAAACTAAAAAACAATGGGTTTATCCACGACACCCTCTACCCAAAATGGGTATCAAATCTTGTACTCATAAGAAAGGCTAATGGAAAGTGGAGGACTATGCACCGATTACTCAGACCTAAATAAAGCATGCCCAAAGGATAGCTTTCCACTTCCAAGGATAGACTAGCCAGTAGACTCGACTGCTGGACATGAACTGCTTTCATTTATGGACGCATACTCTAGGTACAATCAGATCTCAATGCACGTCCAAGACTAGGAACACACCAGCTTCATTGCCGACCTGATATTATACTACTACATTTTGATGCCTTTTGGACTAAAAAATGCTGGAGCTACTTATCAGAGATTGGTCAACCAAAAGTTCTGGGATCGGATCGGATGATCAATGGAAGTATATGTGAATGATATGCTCATAAAGTCACGACAATCAAACTACCACATCAGTGATTTGGTGGGGATGTTCAATGTTCTCCAAAAATATAGAATGAACCTCAATCCCTTGAAATGCTCTTTCGGCGTTGCGCTAGGGAAATTCTTAGGTTTCATCGTTAACTCATTTGGAATTGAAGCCATTCTCGAGAAAATTCAGGCAATAAGATATATCTGAGCATCGAAGACTATTAAGTAGGTGCAAAGCCTAAATGGAAAGGTTGTCGCCCTAAGTTGATTCATCTCGAGGGCCAAAGATAAGCGCTTTCCCTTTTTCGACTTGATCAGAAGAGGGAAGAGGAACTTTGCATGGATGCATGATTGTATTGATGTGTTCGAAGCTCTAGTACTTCACTTAGAGAGACCATTCATCTTGTTTAAGCAACTGGATCATAAAGACTTGTACATCTATTTAGCGGTGTCGGTACATGCCATAACTACCGCACTGCTGCGCGAAGAGAATTGGATCCAAAGGCCAGTGTACTATGTTAGCAAGCGGTTGACTAGTGCTGAAAGAAACTATCTGAAGTTGGAGAAGCTCGTATACTACCTATTGATTGCATCAAGGAAGCTCTGCCCTTATTGTCAGGCTTACCTCATCAATGTCTTAACCGACCAGCCATTACGACAGGTCCTACAATGACCTAAGACGACTTAGAGGTTACTTAAATGGAACATCGAACTGAGCTAGTTTGATATCACTTATCTTCCTTGGAGAGCTATCTAGGGACAAGCACTGGTGGACTTCATACCTAAATTTACTACACAAGATGACTCCCCTAAAAGCAGTGGAGAGCCCACCATCCAATAAAAGATGTCCACGGATGGAGCATCTAACGATCGGTGTTCTGGCACCGGAGTTGTACTAGTAACTCTTGAGGAATGCTCGATCTACTGTGCCTTGAAACTCAACTTCCCTATGATGAATAGCAAACCTGAATATGAAGCCTTGATCGCCGGGTTCAAACTTGATGAAGAGCTGAGAGTAAAAGCTTTGCAAATTTTCTATGATTCCTAGTTAGTAGTGTGCCAAGTCAGGGGAAAATATCAGGCCAAGGGAGAATGACTTGCTCCTTACCTCAACCGAGTCCAAGAGCTGCTAGCTGATTTTGAGCATTACACTATTACACATATCCCCAAAGAACAGAATGAGAAAGCAGACTCACTGTCCAAACTACCCAGTTCCATGGATGCACAACTTATGGGCTTGGTCCTAGTTGAAATACTCGAGTATTGACCGGATGGAAATTGATTAAGTCTTAGAGATGAAGATTAAGAAGGAGTCATGGAAGACTCCGATAAAAGATTATTTGCAAAGAGTAATCCTTCCCGAATGGAGGAATGAAAAATGGCAGGTCCGCCGTAAAGCTTCACGATACATCCTTCAAAAAGGGGTCATGTACAGGAAGGGTTTTTCCATCCCATACTTTGGTGTATCGCCAACGATGAAGTCAAACAAGTATTAAGAGAAGTGCATGAAGGAGAATGTGGCGATCACACCAGGGGGAAAAGCTTGGAGAAGAAGGTACTTCACTATGGATATTACTGGCCAACTGCCAATCGAGAAGTAGCTGATTATGCTAGTCGATGTGACAAATGCTAGAGATACGCAAAGATTATGAGAGCCCCATCGATGGAGATTACTCAGATGGTCAGTCCAGGTCGTTTGCTACATAGGGTATTGATATCATCGGCACCCTACCAATTTCCAATAGTGGTGCGAAGTACGGCATCGTAGCAGTCGATTACTTTACTAAATGGGCTAAAGCTGAACCTTTAGCCATAATCACTATGAATAAAGTAATCAACTTTGTTGTATGCAACATTTTATGTCATTTTGGTCTCCCTTGAACAATCATAGCATATAATGGGACCAAATTCGACACTACTGAATTCAAAGACTTCTACCACCGGCATCGTATTGAGAAAAGATTTGCTGCAGTTGCTCACCCTCAGGTTAATGGACATGTCAAAGCTGTTAATAAAATTGTAAAGTCCATCTTGAAGAAGCATTTGGAAAAGGCCAGAGGAAAGTGAGTCGATGAACTCCTATTAGCAATACGGGCATACAGAACCTCCTACAAGTCCGTGACTAATCACACTTCATTCACCCCTGCTTATGGCTCTGAAGCCGTGATTCCCGTAGAACTTAAAGTCACTTCTCATTGAGTAACTTACTATGACCCCGAGGAAAACAGAGATCTCCTTCTGGAATCTCTAGATTTGATAGATTAGAAACACGAAGAGGCTGACTTGAGGGAAGCTCCACACCAACACCAAGTCGCCTGAAACTACAACATTAAAGTCCAAGCTAGGACCTTTGAAATTCGCGATCTTGTTCTGAAATGGGTCATTGCTAGCTCCGCTAACATGAGTCCGAGATAGAAAGGGCCGTATATCATTGATCAAAAGTTTGGAGATGGAACTTTCAAACTAACAATTGTCGATGGCATTGCACTCCCTAGGGCATGGAACAGCGAGCATCTACGATGCTACTTCACTTAATTTTGTTTCATTCGGTTGTATTTCATTTAAAATTAGCTTTTTCATTTTAACTCAAATACATGTAATAAGACAAACTCTATCATTTTATCTTTCAACTTGCAAAAATTTTTAAAGTTTTTTCCATATCTATAATTTGTTTGTGCATAGTATAATAGTTGTGGTATGTGACCGACATACATCTACGTAATACTAATATAGGCAAACAAGTACCTAGAGTTTGGAGCCAACCAAGCTCTCAGGCCCATGATCGAGTAGATAAAAATGAATGTGTCTTGACCGTTCATCTGATCCGATGGGCTGAGTATAAAACATAGAACTGATGTGACTTGACCATTCGTTAAATAACTATGTCCCATGATTCAACGGGAGGAATATAAGTAAAAATGGATGTGATATGACTAACCACTCTTTGATTTTTGCCTTGAACTTAGGGGCAAAAGAATTAACCGAGGAAAATGTGATTCGACCATTTACCAGAATAACTCCAGTCCCCAAAGTGTGGATCGAAGTATAAACATCAAACGAATATGATTAACCACCCATCGATTAACTCTGATTCCCAAAGTACAGATGAAAGTATAAACAAGCGAATGAGTGCAACTTGATCATTCATTCTCCAGCTCTAACCGGAACCCGACGGGAGGAGTATAAACTCGTAATGGATGGGATCAGACCATCCAAGAACTAGCTCCGCCAACCCAACACCGGGGGTAGGAGTATAATCATTTCGCTGAATATGACAGCATAACACCATTGCTCATGCTTAGTGCTTAATGCGAATTAAGGCTATGATCGAAAGGAGGCCTTGAGGCAGACTTATTGGATCGACGCCCAGAGTAATGGGCAACCAAATAACATCGCAACTTAAAGGATAAGCGACAAATTACAGGTACATTGAATGGAAAATGTAATAGCTCGAACACTTAAACGAATTCATACAAAAGTTAAACTAAAATGAAAACAAAAATTATTCACTGGTTGAAACTTAGAAAGTTAATTACAAGTTTATTCCAAAAACTAGAAACCAAAAGCGGGGGCCGTACTAGCAAAATCATGGCCAATAAAAAAAGCTAGCTACCTAGCTATCCATAACCCAAGCTAATTCAACAGTTATTTCTTATCCTTCTTGGGTTTTCGGGGTGGAATCACTAGAGCTATCTCCCTTGCTCCTCCTCTTCGATTTGCCTCCGCTCTTCTTTAGGCAAGATGTTTTTAGAAATAGAAATGGAAGCAGTATCACTCTAGGAAACAGAAATGTTGACCTCCTCAGGGATGGTACCACCAGGCAGTATGGTTTGGAGTGGAGTGACATCCAACTTGGCATGCTCCATCTTGACCTTCTTATCTAGCTCCTCCTTCATGATGCACTCTTTAAGGCTGACTTCGTTCGTATGCTCAGAGGCATGAGTTACCACAAAATCTTCTATTTCGTCTTGGGCCTACTGATTGTGGGTTTTTTCTTTATTTAAAGTCTCTATGACTTCAGTTTTCGCACCGGGAGCCTCGGTGGATTGGACGATCCGGACCATCTATGCAGTAATGACCGTTGTGGACTCCGTGGTCAGTGCCTGCCGTCCCAAAATGATGTCACAACCAAGAGCACGGACGGATACGGACAGACTTGCAATTTAATAAGGTTTAGTAGCTAAGCCCGTGAATTTCTTGCACGAGATTTAAACCTTCTCGAACGTTTGGGAGGTGAGAGATATACCTTCGTCAAATTGACCTTCAGTTTGAATCGGAGTGTCGCCTTCAAGAATCGGGGATAGCTTAAAAGACTTGTGTATATCAGGTTGATCCGGATTATAGCATGTATCCTTTTTAGGGGCATAAGAAGATAGGGTGCCTATTGCCTAACTTGTAAAGGGGTTATGGAAGCCAGACCCTAAGGCTTCACTACCTTCTTTCTCCTACTCGGTGGTTGCTGGGTCACGGATAAAGTAAGCCTAGCAGCTTTGAGTTCATCAAGCTCTTCATCGTGCAAGATTTCGTGCATAAGCTGCTCCTCATCAACCTCAGCACCACCTAGAGGTTTCTTCTTCAGCTCCACAAAATAGTCCGAAGCCTCAACTAATGACTCGGGGTATCCCTCTCCGAGGAATCGGAGATTGTAGTTGAGGAGGACACTTGCATTGTAATATATCAACAGAGGATCAAAATCATCCTTTATCTCTGTCCTACCTACCTCCTTAGCCTCTTCTTTGAGGGTCTCTATTTTCTTAAGTTGTTTCTCAGCCTCCTCCTTAGTCGTGCGAGCCTTAATGATTTTCTTGCAATATACTTGAGACTCTTGTTGAGTTTCAATCTACTCCTTCTTTCCCTTTCAAGCTCTTCCTCAAACTATTGAATCCAGAGAGCCAAAGCGTCGTTATCTTTTTTCAGAGCATCCTTGTCTTTTTGTAAAGCATCCTGCTCAAGAGCTTAAGTACCGTTGCAACGAACGACAACGTCTAGTTCAATTTGTTTATCTTTCTTTATACGCCCTGCCAATTCAGACGATTTGCTGGCCTCTTCTCGACGTCAATGGCTTTGTGTTCGACCCCTTGACTTCCTTTCCAATTGTTTGATGGTGTCTTTATTATGGACCACCTTGAGAGTTAAGTAATCAATCTCATGCTTCCTTTTCCCTGACACATCAGAGATCCACTCAGTCACATGTAGAATTGTACTATGCTGATCATAGACATCACTGATATAAGAAAGCAAAGTGTCCTTGGCCTCTGAAGGAATCGGGTGCAAAGCAGGGACAAATTTGAACTCATCGAAGCATATATTTAGGAATATGGCCTTAAGTGCAGCCATCTTTTTGCAGCAGTAGCACCAAGCGCTAATGGAGGTTTAACTAAAGCAGTCGGAGCTATAAGGGTCTCTTTGCCATGCCTATGAAATGATGTATCAAGGCTTTCCATGCCAGACCGGCATTCAAAGGATCATCGGGTGTTGAAAGAACCGAAATGTTGCTCAGATGTTGTAGCTAAAGTGGGTTCATGAGAAAGCAACTTGCCACCACTATATACGGCGGGATGTGGATCGATATCCTTGTGATGAGAAGACTGAGACTTTGACTTGTGTCTAGATAATGAGTCCTTGGATTGGTAGCTCATGTCTCGATCATCCCCACTGGTCATGGCCTTCCCTCTCTTGGCCAGATTGTTGGCCAAAGTTCGGACCTTGAATGGGCTCAAAATAACAAGGCTAGGAGCGGAATGACTTCTTTAAGAGATCAAAATTACGAGAGCGCCCCATGGAACCTACAAATAAAGTAAAGATGTATCTGCATCATTAGAATTAAAGATGGACAGATTCGTGGGATGCAGTGTATGCGGATGTGAGTGTCCTAGTGTCCCCCCGACGCACCAGGTGCTAGAGCTTTGCTGGTAGAAGTGACCTCGCCCACGCTAGTGGGAGGAATGTCAGCACCAATTCGAATAGGAGAATCGAACCCCTCAAGGCTCATATTGGCGAAGTCATAACTCTCAACATCCCCCGGTATTGGAATGTTTGCCGGTCCCTCAAATATATCTTCTATGGGCAAAGAAGTGGATTGATAACGACAGAAGTTATTGGCTTGGGTTGCTTGGAAATTTGCCTTTTATGGAGCTTGCAGACGAGCTTCTTCCCTTTTCTCTCCTTTGAAGCGAGAGGTTGTGTGTCATGAGAGGATTCGATTACAGGCTCATGGCCTAAAACCATGTTGTCGCTACCGGGCTCATTAGCATCGCCCCTTATTTCATCTTCTTCAGCATCATCCTAAGCCTCTTCGATCGGGGGCATGACAGGATTAACCTCGCCACCTCCCTGCCGAGCAGCGCCTCTTCCTCTTACCACTTCCTCCTCAGTGTTCCCTAGTAACCCGGTGCTACAGCCCTCTTCTAGCAAGCTGAAAGCAAAATGGAGCTTATCGGTAATAAGGGACTTAACATCTCTATCTTCCACTGGTATATTCCTGAGCTCTGAAATCGCCTTTGAATGCCTATTAGTATTGGGTCATGGATAGTTACCTGCAAGATTCAAAGAACTGCTTAGTTCAAGGTACGACTTAAATAAAAGCACCCAAGATTAAGTTTGAAACGACACTTACGTCCTTCCAGCCATCGTCCCGTGAAACCAAGTGGGCAACACACATAAAACCATTTGTTCTTAAAAGCACTCAGCTTGTTCCAAGCATTGGTTACAACATGGCAATTACTAATTCACTCCAGAAAAGTGTATGAGAGGCTCCATTTTCATCGCTGGAAGTTGTGAATGAATCTATTGTCCACTGGGTTAGTTCACAATATAAAAACTCGAGGAATATCATATATGTGCAATGTAAAATGCATAGCCATTTGGATAAACTAGACCGAAGCCAATCTCAAATAATGCAGCATCTTCTGGATGAATGGATTAAAAGGTGGGATGCATCCTGCCCAGCACATATACTTGTTACAAGCAGTGTACCCTTCAGAAGGTGAGTGGCTCTATCATTATGAGATGAAACTCGTACATCTTTATACAGGTTTCTATGCTTAATGCAAATTCTACAAAGATAACCTCGTCGATTCTCGAATCCGAAAAATTTTCTGGATTCTCTAAAAAGATGGCATCTTCCAAAAGTGTCAGGGGCCGGCTCATTTTCTACTTCTGGATGTGAAGGAATTTCAGGAACTCGATGCGAGCTTTCAGGTTGTTCTAATTGCTGACACGGAGAATAGCAAGCATAAACTATTGTAGAGCTTGATTCAGCATCAGACCCATCATACGTAGTAGCTTGCTCAGCTGCCACAACAGCCAAACGTCCCGAACGTCTGGAACCTATAAACTATCACACTTAACAGATAGTTGGAGTTAGAGAAAGAAACCTTTTACCCCTGTGTAAAGTGTAAACTAGTACGGTGTGATGCGATGTTGTGCAGTGCAGTGATAAACAATTTAGGTTTACAGGACAGATGTGACGAGACTCTAGAATTCAACTGGAGCGACCGTCATCGCTGACCGTCCCAACCGGCTTTCACGTCGATGGTTGTCAATTTCATGCAAGCTTTGTGATCAATTATCGGTATATGGGAATTAGGTGTTCTTGTCCTAGTTCATGTAAACAGTCAGATGTATGCATGCATATGTGCTCGTTTCGAAGTTCAAGTTTAGGTCCGAGATCCATATGCACAAGTCATGTGTGTTCGAGCTCAAGTTCGGAGATATATGCTAGTAATCCTAAATGCTTATATCCAATGTCCAAGTCAGAAATGCCTAAGTCCCCATAGGCAAGGGATTATAATCGATCCCAAACCTAGGCAATATTGCCTTGTACAATTTCAAACCCATATAAGCCAATAACCGATTCCATTCTAAGCCGCTTCTCCACATCATCTTCTCCAATCCACCAATACCAATGCCTCGATCTACTCCGTCTTCTCCATACTACCATTGATCCGCTTTTCGATAACCATGACCCGAAGTTAATTCGTCGCCATTTTAATCCACAACCTCGTTCCAACTTGCTACCAACCAACGATTAAAAACCCACCTTTATGCAAATACAACTTGATTGAATGCTAGATTGAATCGGTTTGGGATAGGTTCAAATTGGGTTGAAGATTGAATCGCTTAAAAATGGGTACTTGGATGTAAATAATGGCAGCGGAGAAGGCTTTAGAGGAGGTAGAGTGATGGTTCGATTTTAGTTCAGGGCGATTTAAGGGAAATCTCGAGGTTGGAGGAGTGTTGATGGCATTTGTGATGAAATAAAGGGGATTGGGTCGATAAGCAGATAAATGAAAAAGTGAGAAGATGAAAGCTAAACGTTTAGCTTATATATGGCATTGGTCGGCTTCCTTAAAGCCCAAAGTGGCTAAGTATACATATACAAAGGGATTGGTACTGATCCCCCTGCCTAGGTTATTAGTACCGAACCTCTATTCAAATAAAAAAAGAGAATAATTATGAATGATGATTGAACACTTGCATTTGCAATCTTATAGAAATCCACAATGACCCATCAGCATGTAAGCGTGCCTGGGAGCCAATGATAAAAATGTATACATGAATGTACGTGCACGTGTACATACTCGACATTTGATTTCTTGACTTGATAGAAATTGAATTCTCACTTGAAATCTTCAGAAAAGAAAGCAATTCAGAAAAACGAGGCCTACTTACTCGATCGATAAGCTTAATGGAATCGAGCATAGACAAAGACTTAGGATTACATCCCAGATTTATACTGATGAATATCGGCCAAGCATCACGACAAATAGAGAGAGATACGACTTTTTGGGTGACCACTTCTACATTGTGATATTATGTCGATGAAATTACAAGAAGATATTCGATCATCTAGACTATAAATATAGAGTTCATTGCTCATTATAAGAATCTTTACACTGTTGTTTTACTTCAACTCTATTATAATCAAGGATCAATTATGATCTGATCCCTCTGTAACTAGAACAATAAGTATTTAACAAAGCAATTCATTTAAGTGGACGTAGGCAATCAACGTCGAACCACTGTAAATTTGTTTTTTCTTGTTTCTATTGGTTTACTCTCTATTTTAAGTTTAATTCTTCACTTCATTTCTCTACTTTCAAAATATTAGGTGTTTGTTCCAACTTTTGGTGCAAACATGGTAAAATGGAGTCCTTAATGCGGTGCATTTAGCAACATTCATAATCAATTGGCATATCCAAAAATGTACTTGCAAGTGTAGAGTAAAATATAGGCGCTTAGTTCCCCGTGTTCACTGATATTACACAAATTTCTTTCAATGCAATTAATTTATTCATGTCCATCAACTGACGAAATTACATGAGGTCGTTGATCTATATTATAACAACAGCTGAGACACATGTCAAAAATAACTAAAAAACAAAAAAGTAAATAAATAAAAAACTTAGGAAATATAATTCCCATCGAGTAATTTAGAGGATCAAGTTATATTAGAGCGGATGGTATCGAAAATAAGTTAAAAGGAGAAATTAAAACATTTACGGAAATTATGCCAACTATTCCATGCACAAGTAAACAAAACACTGCATATAGAGCATAATTATTGTGGTTGCATATTGAAGAAATTTATTTAAGATGCCAGGAGTTTAGAAGAAGGAATGGAGTAGAGAAAAAAAGGATTTTTTTTGAAAACATATTGAATTCCTAGACCTAAGAAGAGTTTGAATCTTATGCCTTCTTATTTCCTGATTCTATGTATCACTAAATTCCACCGATTGATTTATAAATCATGCACTTTACAAGTCATGCATTGATTGTTAGAACTATGTGTGCATTCTTAAAACGATTAATTCTAAAGAAACTGTAGGTTTGGCTGGGATACTTGATTATTTGACTACCATATCTGCCTTATTTAGATTTCATATTAATCACATGATTTGCTGGATAGTCCCTACAATGTTCACTAACTTGATACTTATTTTCCTAATTAAATATTTCAAGTAGAAAATTTTAAGATAGTGTTTAGTTTGACAACGATTTTTTTGTTTTATGTTATATACGTATATTTTAAGATGCATAGAAGAGGTAAAAAGATGAAAAAATATCAATTTGAAAAATGGTTTTAGCATTCTAATTTGCAAATTATTTACCTTGCTTCCCATTTTGTTGGAATGACCAGTAATTTCCAACTCTTACTTTTACTTCCATGCCATAAAGTGCAAAATACAAAACTCTATTTTAAATCCAAACATTACTTGAGATTTTCTTCAAAATAAACTGAAGTAAAAATGCAAAAGGTCAAAGGAAATATTGATGTTAATCTTAGACATTAAGATTCTGCATAAGATGCAGTTCTATACAAAGCAAATCTTAAACATTGACTAATTCTGATTAGGAGAGCAGGGGAAAAGGAGATTCCAATGATCGTTTTTTTTAAATGCCGAGTGAAAATTCGTACAAATTCTCAATCCTTTGAACTTGATTTGATTCCATTTTGTCATTGAAACATTTGGGGTTATTGAGGTTTTTATTAGGCCAATAACGATTTTGAAGAGCCCATTTTCTTAGAGCTTATCTGTTACCATTTTCTAACCATCTATTATTTTCTTTTATTATTTTACTGAACAAAAACTAGTTTCACGAAACATCTATATCAAATTTTTAAGTCTACACTACACATTTCACTAATACTGTAGACTACAAACATTTGCAATCCAAATTGTATATTTTTGTAAATTAAATAATTGCAGACTACCAAAATTTATTTTGTAAAAATATACAGTTACGAGTGTAAATATTTGCAATGTAAGCTGCACACTTTTATTTTATCAAAATGTTGAGTTAGAACTGCAGATAGTTTCATTATAAAATGCTAATGTTTGCAGTGTAAACTACAAATATGTATATCGTAAACTGCATGTTTTCATTAAAAAAATGATAGTGGGTTTTCGTAAAAACTGTTTTTGGCAAAGGATGAAAGTGAATTTTGAAATTTATGAAGGATGCATGTAAAAGCATCTTTTAACCCTATTCGTTCGGCAATCAACTCATTCATTTTTGGTGCTAGAACATAGACTCACCATTACACTTCTAAATGTGACTTTAAAAGACACTAAAAGAATATAAAAAACTGAAAACATCATCCGTTGTCTTCAACGCAAAAGATTTAAACTTCCACAAACTTTATAGAGAATCTCACTTTGAATTTGCTAATCAACTTTTGCAATATCTTCTTTGTAGGTCGTTCTTATTGTATCTTCAGTTTTTATCGCTTGGAAAGATATATCAAAAGAAATCGTCTAAGACCCTAGTATATTAAAGTTCGAAAATTATCAAGTTAACTACGATTTTCCAATCATATTTCAAACTGATAGAAATTTGTAGAAAAAATAATTGTGAGATTTGAGTTCACGGTTACTGTTTACATGAATGAGGGAAGTGTTTAAAAAATATTCGTGGATTAAGAAAGAGGTGAATGAGAGAAAGAGAAAAGTGCATGTATATAGTAGTACCCTTCATTTTGTTGAATCGGCTTGTCGTATGTATTACTGTATTTTAATCAGCCATTAGATGGGCAATGATTTTTTTATGCATGTGTGGATTTGAAATGACCAGTTGAAATTTTTGATTCGTCTGACGCATTGGACGTGCCAAAAATTGAAATAAGTCAGTCAAGCAATTTATACCATGTAGCTGAAGCGTTTGGTATTGGACCATTGGGACTTGACACATTTAACGTCCAACGATTCAATATTAAATCATAACTTTCCACTATTATAACCCTCACCCTACTCTCTTCTTTCTCCACCAACCCCAAATCGAAATTTCCAAGCCTTTTTAGCATTTTCAAACTCAAATTGAGGTAATTTCTTGTAAATTATGTTTATTTCACATTTATATACATCTATATTTCATGATTATTATGAATTTCTAAATATCAACCGCCTCCATCGAATTTCGATCCAAGCTAATGTCAATTGGAATGCTCAATAAATTTTAATTCATAGACATCTTCTTAACACTAATAAATTGTAGCGCTTCCACTTTTATACTCATACTACTCAAGAGTATTACAGAGTAATACTGTCAGGTAATACAGAGAAATAGGCGATATGGGATACACACATGAATATTCCTTTGGATTAACATCGGTACATATTTAAAATTTTAATAAATAACTCATATATACGTACGCGATCTCGGTACAAAGCAGTAAACACGTGTGCCTTTAGGACAGAACAATGCACAGTATATAATAATAACAAGAAGAATACAGAGTCAAAATGCAACGATAATATATAATAGAAATTTATATATAGATTTAAGTTATAGATCATATATATACATACAACTATCAAAACATCAAATACATGAGTCCAGCCACAACACAATAATGTACAATGAATGTATATAATGAAATCCTATCATCCATCTATGCCTAACATCCATATAGTCAGTTTATGTTTTTTGTTTGATGATAATAAACATATATATATAATGTGTTTGTTATAGTACTATTGAAATATCATAGAATGAAACAAATTGGAATTTCATTTAAACAATTATTTTATTTCAACAAACATTTTATTACAATTTCAATAGTATACATTTACAACACAGCTTCCACTATAATTTCAAATACAACACTATTTCACACTCTTACATACAATATTATTTCACTCACTCACTTGAATTTGACTTGCTATCTTCTTGCTTCGGCTGTCTTGACTCCAATTAACTGCTTTGCCTATCCAACCACAACGCAGTAAAAAACCCAAAATGAAACAGACTAAAACTGCAAAAAATAAAAATAGAATTGAATATTGATATCGACTCAATATATGGGTTTGTTTATTTTCATATTTTAGATAGGAATCAAAAAAATTGTACATGAGCAACATACGACATGCACAGTGTATCACTGTACATGTCATAGGGCCGTGCAAATATGCAAAAACTACTTCCATCAATTTAATTATGGGGACAAATGCAAAGGTCGAGCACGAAGGCTCAACACTATGCAGGTATAAGTGTGCATGAGGTCTAATCCAAGCAAGCACGGGCTTAATGAAAGTGTGTTATTTAAGTTCAGGCCATTCAAGGTTTAGGGATAACTAGATCAGCATACATCATGAATAGGTCAACACACATGCATGCACTAGCAAACCAAGCCAAGCATCACCGTCACAACAAGTTTGGCAATGATAAAGTACACAACAAAGCAACATGAAAAAGTAAAACCAAGACATACACAAAACATTTCAGGCATAAGGAAACAAGGTGGAGCATGCACTAGAAAAGAAACTTGGGGTATCAATCAACATTCACAACCAGGTGGTGCAGTAGGGGTCTACATAGACACAGTGCACCCAAAACAACATGGTGCATCATTTTAGGCCATAGACACATGAACACACACATAAGGTTAGCAACAAGATACACTCGGGTACATGCACATGCACACAAGGTAGTATACCAGACTCAGCAAGATGAAGCAACATATAAATACACATAGGTCAACACAGTGCACAAGTACATAGTACAGCAAGCAAGGAACCAGGAAACACTAACACAGTGGTGCAGCAAATACAATGGTACAAAAACCAAGTCAGGGACATACACACCATATCAACATCATATCATGGCAACGGAAAGGCAAACGGAGGAAGATCAACTATCATGCATAAAATAAACAAGGCAAAACTCAATAACCGTAGTTCTTCAAAAAAAAAAGCAAGGCTAGAATTGAACTCAATCAAGGGCCAAATTAGATTCACAAATTTTCAAATATATATATCAAGTGGTGACCAAGTCAAAACCATGGATCAAAATTTAACAGTCCATATTGAAAACAAAATTTAAAATAGAAAGTTAAACATACGTATATCAAAGAATATTGATCAAGTCAGAAAGCATCAAAACCTTCAACCAGAGAATCAACGTTCAACCTTGAAAATCGAAATTGAAGTTTGAAATATTCAAAGCCGAAATCAAATCAGAGTTACACAAAATATGTGGAATCAATCCACTATAAAAACACATTATCATCATTGGCAATCGGTATCGAGTTTAGAGAAAAATAATAAATTAAAATAGAAATCATGTTGTTGTTACAATAACTTTCATCGAAGGAGATCGAAGTGCTATGACCTTGCAAATCACTGATGTGGTCGAAGAGATTGCTAGTACTATAAATCTTGTTGAAGGAGTTCGACATGATATGACTCCGAATCAATATTTTCGAAGGCACATAACTGGCGAAGTACCTATAAACTAATGTCGAAGGGACCAATTACAAACTACTTTGCCAGTTGTTGAAGAGTTTCAAAGTGGTTACATCATGTTCCATTGAAGCCAAACCTTGCCCACATCGCACTGCACCAGCTCTTCGAAGGTGTTGATACACAATAACAACAAAGATTGCCATACGAAGACTTTAAAGATGCTCAAAGCATATGGAAGACATTAAGGGAATATAAGGCTATACTGTTCTCCGTCGAACACAGCACTTTGTAAATGTACATGAACCACACATCGAAGACATTACACAAGTCTACATCAGCGATGTCGAAGGCCATCGATGTCCATGAAGGCCATCGAAGTCAACTCCCCCAAAAGCATATTAGCAAAGAGGCTGACACAACCAACACTATCGAAGTCATGCATACTGAAGTTAAACTTGTCGAAGACCAACAACAAGGAAATTAGCGCTCCGCAATGACGAAGTGGACCCTGCCGAAGACAATAGAGGCGGAGTTGTGACCGTTTACCTCTATAAATATGATGTTAGGGGTACCATTTTGGGGATCGAATTTTTTTCTCCACTCTCATTTCTTACGTTGTAAACCTTAAATCAAATTGGGGATTTTAGAGCATATTGGGATTTTGGAACATTGTACACATAGGATCTTGAATATTAAACAAGGACGTCGTGTAGCATATATGTAATCAATTCTAACTTTTCAATTGAATATAATTGTGACTTCTCATATTTGAACTAATGTGACTTCGTGATCGGCATAGCATAATTGACTTCGATAATGGGACTTCAAGCTTGAACTTGCTTTGCAAATACAACTTCGAACCTGAGCTCATCTTGCATACATGACTTCGAACATGACAACAACATCAAGGATAGATACACCGACTCTTATTGTGTTGACAACTTCGACGAGCGTCTTTAGGGCATCTTCTTGAATAATCAAGTTATCTGATCACTTTTGGGTTAGCAAATTTATTTGCTAACATTTTGGCACTAGAAGGAGGGCCCGAACCTTCGATTTCGTTAAAACCTTAAGTAAGACTACCTTGACCTACATATCTAGGGCATAAAGAATTCCCCTTTCCAAGCATATCCCAATTCCAACTAATCGACCTTAATCCCTAACACAATGCTAACTTAGTCATGTTAAGCGGTCTGAACAAGGATCTTATGAACCTCGGATAATTAGACCCATCCATCAAATCACTAGTGATCTGCAAGTCCACAAAGAATAGTTTTTGAGAATAAAGGCCTTACAAATCATAAATGAATTGAAACAAGCGGACCTTTATGATCCAAACAATTGGAGTATTAACCCATTTCATATGTGCCTTACTCCAATATTTTCTTTGGGAAGAGAGAGCCTTAAGAAAAATAGTTTGTTTCTAAAGATAAGAAGAGCCATTCAATTCCATGCCAAGGGAACTATATTTGAGAAAGGGATCACAAGCGATTTTGACACATTTTCTCAGAAGTGACACGGGGTCATGAGTTATTCATTGGCTCCAAGTGAGATTCAAAGGGCCTTGAAGAGAAAATTAATCATTGAAAGTGAAATGCTTACACCAAGCAACAAAAGAGCTAGACATCAACCAAAGAGACTAGCTTTCAAATCGACACTTCCAAAAGATTGCAATCTCACCGCCACTCTTGAGAATATCTACTTCCTGACCAAGGACAAGCTTGATTATTGGCCTTCACAAAAAAAAGACGTAAGTTCAAAAGGAATCTTGGGGGTCATACTGCCACTACCATCTTTCAAACGGGCATGATACTTATCAATGCTGAAGCCTAGAAGGATTGATCATTAATTTCCTAAGACGGGGCAAGCTTGACGACTTTGTAAAAAGTTATTAGACAAGTTCGGTAATAAAAGAAATTCTCCAAATGAGTGATTCTACATGGTTGAGGAGTAAGATTCTCCTTATATAATGGAAATCCTAAATAACTACCTAAGATGATAGTAAGGGGCTAAAGCCTTTGTCTCCAGCTAACACAAGCTTATACAAAGCACCTCCTAGAGGGAGGACGGAGTAAGCCTTTGGTCACGTCCGAAAGGGCATGGCCAAAGCACCGACTAAGCCTATGGTCCTGCCTACGTGGCATGGCCAGAGCATAAGCCCTTAACCCCATCATTAAAGGCGCGGTTAAGACGCCTCCTAGAGGGACGCTAGAGTAATAGGGACGCTAGAGTAATCCTTTGGTCTCGTCCGAAAGGGCATGTCCAAAGTTCTTGCAAGCCTTCAACCTCCACTTATGCGGCCTGGTTGGAGCGCCTCCTAGAAGAAGGATGGAATAAGCCTTTAGTGTCGTTATCAAAGGCCTCACTATAGCACCGAACCAGCCTTCAGTTCCTACCATCAAAGGCCTCACTGAAGCGCCTCCTAGAGGGAGGTCGGGTAAGTCTTTAGTCCTGGTTAAAATAGCTAACTAAATGCACTGGACAGCTCCCCTAAACCATCACCTAAGATGGCGATAAGGGGTCCGAGCCAAAGTAGTGCTCCCAAATCAATCGAAATCAGAGCCAAATAGTGCTCTCGAATCTACCAAACTTTGACCCAAAGAAGTGCTTCCAAATCAATCAAAATTAGAACCAAGTAGTGGTCTCAAATCTATCAAAATTTGAGCCAAAGAAGTGATTTCGAATAAATTGAAATCACAGCTACGTAGTGCTCTCATGTCTAACAAAGTTTGAGCCAAGTACTACTCTCAACCAATCCGTTTTCCAAAGGAAGATTTGACGAAATCCAAGCCTAGTAGCACTTCAAATCTATCTAATCCCTAAGAAGAAAAGATTTTCAAATATTTCATTACCAGATATAAGTTTATGATTTTCTGCTGTTATCGAATTTAGATATCGGTCTTCTATTATCCTAAATACGGATTTTTGGTCTTTTATTATTCCAGACGTGGATTTCCGACCTTCCAGATGGGGACTTTTGATATTCTATATTGTTATCGGATTTGATATCATTTGGACGGGAATATCCGTTATTAAACATCCATGTTGAGTTATAAAAGGCTCAATCAGCATCACTCTTAATTTTACAAATAAGCAAAATGTGAGCTCAAAAACCCAAAGTATGGAAAAGTGAAATATTATGCATCAACGATTTTAAGTTAGAATCAAAATTTAGTTCTTCATTACATATCCGAGGTAATTTTCATTTAACTACAAATTGTTTACAATTTTCCATACTATTTACACAGTTGCAAGCACAAAAGACGGATACAAAATCTAACAAGGTCGGTTCCTGTTACAACCCAAGATTCTATGCCGATTTATCCAAACCCTTGGCAACTAAGGGATCGATGATGTGATGAATGGACACAATCATGAGTTCCTTGAGTCTCTTTTCCCTTGTATGAATGGTGTCTACATTATCAATTGATTTGATATGCTCTCTCAGGGTATGATGAAGAGTAATTTTAGTCCTCGTAAAGTTAGAATCATACTCGTTAGCTTTTTGATTACTTGATTAAGATCATACTTCTGGCGTTCGACATTTTGAACCTTATTTCATATTCATTGATGTGTTGGGATACCTTTTCCTCTCATTTCTTGTTGAAATACTACATCATTTGGAATTTGACTTGATTGCCCAACTTAGAGATCCCTACGTAATTCAAACTTGGAGGAGGGTTTAGCAAAGCAGAAAACTCATGAGTAGTCAAGGATGTGGATCTTGTTCTTCGTCTTGGAGTAGGAGATGGAAGGCTAGAATCACCCCCACTTACAGTAAGCTCAAAAGATTGGCATGATACTTGGCTTTTTATTAGATCAATTCGAGATCAAATAATTTCTAATGAAGCCTAGTTATTTCAATGTCAGCCTTGACGGAGAAGTTAGATCCCTGAGCTGTGTCCTTTCTCTTTTTCAGCAAACGAATCTCGTTCTTCGTTTCTTTAAGTTCTGCCTCCATGAGAGCGGTCGTTTCTTTGTAAGCACTAAAAGCTGATTTTAATAGGAAATAGTTCATATGCCACTCTCGTGCCTTGGGGTTATTTGGGAATCGTAAAGCCGAGTCATCTCGGGATGATCGTTTCTCCTCTATATATGCAAACAGCCGATCTTTAACTTCAATAATTCTTGAGCTGTCTAGGAATCAGATTTATGCACTAATTGAGAATCCTATTAAAAATAAAGAAAACAAAAATCAATATATGAAGGGCAAACTCTTCCATTAAAAACAAACAAAGATTACAAATAATAATAAGAGTCAAGGTTACATTGCAATTCCATTTCGATAACATTTAATTAATGCTCAGACTTTTGAAACCACAGCCTTAGCCTTTTTGAATGCCCTAGCAGATGAAGTACGTTTAGACTCAAAAGAAGTCTTGGTTCCATCTGGAGTATAAATTAGAGGAAAACGATGATAATCCCATTCTCTGAATGGAGGGATATCACGACCACATATTAATTTTGTATGGTAGGATCAGATTTCGCTAACTAATTTATCCTTCTCATCACCCAAAAGTCAAAGCGGAAACGGGGAAATCGCATGTAAATTTCTTGTAAATCTCTATGGAAAAAGTCTCTTCTCAATTGTGATGTTTTGAGAGTTGAAGATTTCTCCTTAAAATCCTTCCTCAACTTAACAAAATTACTCAAGAGATCCTTAGGGACCGGACTACACGAGAATTCTTTGATCTATGCAACATAGAAAACTAAAACAATGAAATCCACAAGTAAACCAAGTAACATATCATTAATGTACAATCATTCAAGTTCATACAAAATCAATTTCTTATACATTTCCGAGTTAAATCTCTTCCTATTATACTCAATATTTTCAGAGGGAAAGAGAACGATAAGAAAGAGGAATAGGAGTAACTCTAAGAAGATTCCAACATGCTCCGGGGTGGGGATCGGACCCGTACTCATCCAAATATCTACGGTGAAGGCGTCTGAGAAAATCCCCACTGTTATCATCTAAGTACGAGAAGTCAACAATCAAACCCCTGCAATAAAATTTATACAGAAATTCCATCAGGGCATCCCTGTCATCAATTAGCATCTAAAAAAGGGTCGTCAGTTCAGCATTCTCTTTCAATAACATATCCCATTGATGGCGATCATTATTCATCCGAGGAGTGACTTCTTTCTCCTTGAAATATCTTAACCTCGATGCGCTCTCGGCCAGCTTCTTATACTTCTCAGATAACTTATTATAATCTTCATTCGTTTTTCCAACTCTATATTAAGGCTATATATGTTCGTTTTCTTCTTCTCGAGCATAACATCATAATGGTATTTTGATTTTCTCTTTAACTAAAGTAGTTAATAAATTAACTAAAGATCATTTGATAATCAAAAATATTTGAGTAATGAGATCCATACCTGTGAAAGTAGGACAGTAGAAGATGAAAATTTGTCTTTGGAATTTGAGTCTGGGGGAGCATTGTCTCCCTTGAGAGAACTTTCCATGAGAGGATCAGAAATTTCGGTAGGCCCTACATCTTGGAATGATGTATCAGGATTAGCACCTCCTGACCCGTCCTTGACGAACGATGGTCCAGAAATGCCATTTACACCACCTCCACCATTGTTATCATTATTATCATCATCATTGTCATTCTTGCGCCTATTCTAATACTCATTATCATCCTTCTCCTCTTCATCTGAATCAGTCTCCTTATCAATCGGAGGATCATCAAAATTTAGCATCTTTGCAGCATCAACCTCCTCCTCTTACTCAAGGACATGAGATCTCTAGCATGTCTTTAAATTTTTTCATGAATTTGTCATTCCATTCTGAAGGAAGGGAGGGGAAACCGAAGTCTGGACACTTATAAGCATTGTCATCATAATCAATGAAGAGTGCCTTCTAATGAGATCTCTTGATAATGATATCGAGAGGAATATCATGAAAATAAGACACTTTTTGCTTTGCGTCTCTAATCACTTCCACTGACTTGCTTAGAAGATCTTCTTTCTTCTTTAGCTTTTTATTAAGAGACGTGTTCTCTGCCAAAAATCTAGCTTCTTTCGCCTCAGCTTCCGTAAGATCGAGTTCTAAAGCTATCACCCTATCGTTTGAAGTTTAAAGTAGGGTTTTTGTCTCTTCAAGAGAGGCAGCCAGCTAGCATTTCTCATGTATAGCTTCGTATTTTTCAGCTGATAAATCAATAATATGGCAATTAAGTGAGGAGTTTGCCACTTTTAGCTTGGAAATTTCACTTGATGACTCCAAAGCCTCATCTTGAAGTGAAAGTAGATGCTTGGCAACCTGGAGCGGGTAATGAAACTTGAATATATGGGATATTAAGAGTTTAAAGCAGTTAGACATAAGGGATACATACTAGTAAGGGTTGTCTAAGAAGAGTGAATCAATGATCTCGGGTGTAGGAAGAAGGTTGCAATGGATGGGAAGCAGCAAAAGAAGGGGATTGAATTATCAATTGAAGAAGGTCATTAAATTTGTTGGTAGAAAACTAAAGCTCTTAGAAATATGATTCAAGGCTTCTGGGGAGCTTGGGACGGTAAAATGGTGGAGCAAGTCTTGAGAACCCTTTGCTTTAATCACCTGTTGGGTCTCACCTATGGTAAAATTAAGATTTGTTTTGTCTTCGACTGCATCAAGATTTGGAATTTTAGGGTTTGAGTAAGTTCCACCTAACCCTTATTCTCCTCTAATGGTTGGGACTTGCATATCCCCAGCCTTAGGCTTCTTATTAGGAGTAGATGCAATAATAGAATTATCAGCCATCTTTCTTTTGACAAGAGAAAACAAACTAGAAATAGCCTCTTTAAGAGATCGAGACTTGGGAGCTTGAACTGTAACAGAGGCATCATCCTTAATTGGTTTATCTTTGGAGGCGTCAACAGTCACATCCTTCCCTGGTGGAGAAACAACCAAAGTGGATGAGCCTGGACCAAAGAAGTAAATTTGTGAGACGATGCTACAATAAATTTTGAGTGATTGCAATGATATCTTACTGGGTATCTTGGGTTGAATATTGGAATTAGATGAGAAAAGTTCAGGTTTGCCCATCACCAATGAACCCTTGCCCTTGGAGTTACATTTTACAATAGGAGGTTCCCCCGGGATCTTGTGTCCAGCTGAGGTAATAGAGTGTTGATGAAGCTTAGATGGAACTAGTAGACTGAGACTATTTCTAATCGTAATTGCTCGGTCATCAACTGTACTAGTCCTTGATCTTCTGAATTTAGCTTTTTGGGAACTGGATCTGAAAAAGAGGTACCATTCAACAAAGAATGATGAACCAATATAAATAAGTGAAGAAAAAGAGAAGCTCACCAACAATAGAAATGGTTCCCCTTAGACCAGAGAAGCATTTCACGAAGAAAAATTAAGTCTTCCATACTTTAGCTTTATTGACTATCTAAAAATTAGGCCTTTTAGATGAGGGTGGATTCGATATAATTGACGGTCTGATTGATCACCATCCTTAGCAGGGCCAGCAATATGGAGAAGGATGTTAGGACTAAGAGAGGGATGACTAGCTTCTCAAGCCAAGGCTTCCAAACAAGTTAGGTATGTATAATAGTTCGGCAGGAACTAGATCGTTGTGATATCCATATGCTTCAAATATTTGAGAAGAAATTCTTGAAAGGGAAGGTAACTCATATGCCAGATATAGATAGTTGAAAATGAAAAATATCCTTCCGGAGGGTTTTAGATGTTGTCTGAAGACCATGTTGGGATAGCCTCCACCTTAGTTATTCCTAATTGGCTAAGAATGGAGTCTACTTCGACCTAAGAAGTGATATATGATGGCTTGGAAACAATGTCTTCTTTCTTATCGCCTGAGGGTGAAGGTTTGGACTCTTTGGCTGCTCTCTTGGAAGATTTCTTTTCAGACTATTTACCTTCCATTTTCCTATCAGGTGATATTATTTTTAACTTAAAATTACCATAATTTATTAAGTTTTTCTTAAATGGTCTATAATTGCCAAAGTAATAAAGTAATTATCAATCACAAAGCAGTAAAATTTTGATAATGTACGGTAAGTATGTTAGAGGACGAAAACTATGATCTTACTAAGGGTCTTTATGAAAAGAGAAATAGGACATGGGTTAACATGTGATATTCATAAAGGTGTAAGTCAAAAGTTTATAGTCAATCAAGATGGTAATGCCGTGAGTAGTGATGTAAAATAGAAATCCATTGGTTTTGAAACTTATAACAAATGATCCTTATAACCATGTTTATTTCCAAAATGATAAGGACGTCGACACTAACGAGTAGTGGCCATATGGATAAAAAATATAATATTCATAACACTCAAAAAAAAGTAAATGGCGAAAATAGTGTCGAAGTCGTATAGAACCCTACTTGCAATGTTTAGCATAATTGTGAAAAAGTGATGGAAAATGATAAGGTCATTTGTTATCAAGTTATATTTGTAACCAAACGTTGAAGACATATGGCTTTGTACTTGATTGGCATCAAAGTCATTTACATCGCACATAATCGAAGTGAACACCATCGACAACCTCTAAGTTCTCAATTAAATGGTATTGCACTTCGAATTCAAGGTGCGAGAGGGTTCGACGCTTTTAGCCATGATCAACTAGCATTAAAATAACACCAAAAACCGATGATGTGCATGACTTTGAGTGGATCACTTCACCCACTAAAATCATTAATGAATGAACCAATAGGGTAATAGGAATATTGACTTTGATTGTCATGATAAAACTATAAGTGTCATCGTGGTTGTTCGATAACGGGTTGCAGGTCAAATGAATCATCTCTCTCGCTACCTAGCCTAGAACGCGTGTGGTGAAATGCTAACTCCAATTAATGGTGAAAGAGCTACTAATGATCCAACTTAGGTTCACCTTTGTTAAAACTAATGAACTTTAAGGCATTAAAGATTTAATCCAAACCTTAATATGGGATCAATAAGGTTCAAATCAAACCGATACAAATAGCAAAATCCCCCAAATTCCGAAATCATACGTAAGTAATCAATCGATTTAAGGTCAATGAGGCAACGTTATGAATTTAACAACCAACGAAGTTAATAAACAGAGTTTAGCAGTAGATTGAAACTAAACGATTAGGCATGATTCACAAGTCTCGGTCAAAACCTAATTTTAATTTTAAATGCGAAAGCCAGACAAACCAAATTGTAATCTAAATAAATCGTACTCTTCATTATGAGTTGTGGTTGGAAAATTCGAATTTTCTGATAATTTCAAAAGTTTGATTCTTGCTTGAGTATCTGAATTGTATGTAAAGAGGGAAGTGTAATGACCCAAGATTTTAGGAATTTATTCTGGAAAATATAAATAAATTTAAAATAATTTTTAAATAAATTTTGAAGGAGGAATTGATATAGCCTTATAGTGTATCAGTGTGTGTACATGTGTGCACAGGAAATGCACATGAATATAAGCTAAAACCCTGAACTCCAAGAATACATACATATTGATGTGTATGGAAATATATATATATATACATATATATATATATATATATGTATATGTAGATTAAATCCTTAAAAGTAGTATGCATGAGTAAAATGTATATATGAATGCTACTGGATATTTTTGAGTGTACATGTGCATGTGTGTGTCAGTATAGAATGATGTATGAATATATAGGTGGGAGTACTAATTATTTCAGAAAGACTTATATACAAATATATATGTATTAATAAAATACTAGAGTTTAAACTAGTGAAATAAAATATACAGACACATTTTAATATAAGCAGAAATGAAAAGAATGGAGATATAAAAAGGAATAATTCTCTTATAAATAAATGAAGGAAGTACATACCATTTGCATGAAAGCTAAAAATAGAAAAAAAAAAGATAAAACAGGGAAGTGCTTGGTATAGGCAGAATTAGAAAAGAGTATTTAATAAATAACAAAATCAAGTCACATTTTTAGCATGATTGTAGACAAGGGGAAAAGTATTTTCTTAAAAGCAAATTTCTGAAAAAAATGTGTAACCACTTTTCTCTTCACCCAAATTAAGCCGGGAAGGGTAAAACTTTGGGTTTAAAAAATGCAGATAACATGATTTTTCTGGTGGGCAAAAATGGACTTAGCCAATACCCAAAACCCTAAGAGAGACCCTGTATATATATACATGTATATGCAGCAGCCTCCTCTCCTCCTCAGAAAGGAATTTTGAAAAAAAAAACAAACAACACCATAGAAATCATAAGACAAGGGAAGGAAGAGAACTTGAGGCTAAGGGCAGAAGCTCATCAATTAATCAAGGAAACAAAGAAGAGAGCTAGGTGAGAAAACTCACTCAAAAATCTAAGGCAATAAGTCCTAATGTAGGCAGCCAGATAAAAGTATTTTTCTTAAAAGAGTATTTTCATATATGAATGCTTATCTGTGAATTTAAATCTGAAAATGTTTTGATTTTCTTTGGTTGATCACTTGTTTTATTATAACAAAGTCTTATGTGTTGTTAGTATACATATCTGTTTTATACACTCAGATCTCTGATATGTTAATGTTTAGGGATATAAACAAATACCCAGAAAATAAAATGTTGAGAATAGGCAAGTAGTATTGGTTTTGGCTCAACCCAGAAAAATGTAAATAATGTTGAGCTGCAATATACTCATGTATAAGTGCTGAGGCTTGAAATAGAAAGGAATTAGGGGTGCAATAGGGTTACCTATGTGCTGATGCTCCTGATTCAATAAAATGCATAGCAAACAAAATTTTGTGATTCAGTGAAACCAGGTTATCCTGAGTTTAACTCAAGCACAGATGTTTGCAAAAGAAAAAAAAACTCTCTCAGAAACCAGAAGCCAATATTAGTTGCCTAAACTCCTTTTAAATACCAGGATGAATATATGTATATACAGAACCTTATTTTGTAATCACCAATGGTTGTTTGCTTGTTTGCCTCTGTATGGTCATGGATAATATGAGATGCCATGTTATGGATGTTTTTAGCTAATGAAATGAATCACTGAATGGTTTTGTTATGAAAAATCAAAAGAGTTATTATTAACTTAAACCTGATTAGGAAATTGGGGTCAAGAACACTGCAGGAATGACTTGTGTGCTTGAGTAACACAAGTTGACACATGGCTTGTTTAAGTCCTGAGATCTTTGTGTAATGGAGTGAATTAGTTCATTACAGTGTGTCCATTGATTCATAAATATTGCAGATGAGACCAAGGATAGATAAATATACCAAGGGAAGAATACTTGAAATGATGAGAAAACTAGAGTTTTTCCTAGATTTGAAATATGAGGATTGAATAAATGATTTAACTCATATTGGTTATTTTCCTGTTTGGTATGAATGATTGTTTGACTATGATTAAATTGTATGCTTGAGTGTATGTGCCATATTTATGTATGTAGTCTCTGGAAAGAAAATTAAAGTGTGCACATGCACAATGACACAGAGCATGCACACAAGTATTTGCCTGATTCCAAAGGGCTGAACTTTCTGTATATGTACTTAACTTAACTTTAACCTGATTAACTAATTATTTTTGTGAGCTTTCTCATACCAGACATGTGTCTGACCCTAGTGTGCTAATGGCATCTGGGGTGTCTCATTTAAAATGAGGCAGTTTCAAATGCTTTTTCAGGGATTGCAGCAACTAAGTAAGGGTAGGAGCAAAGCTTTGAGAAGAAGATATAGCATGCTAAACTTAGTTAGATAAGAGCCTAAATGTTGAAATCTGCATGTATTGACAATTTAAATTGCTACTTGTATTAAGTGTTGAATATTGGATGGATATTTTGTTAGGTATTTTGTTAAGAGATTGACTTGTATCTGGAAACTATGAACTAAGTTAAATATCTGTTATGTTTAAAAAGAATTTTAATCAAATCTTGTAAGTGGATTTAGCAAGAACACCATGTTAAAATTGAATGATTACATTTTATAAATGCATTAGTCAATCATGAATCTTTGGAAAGGATTTAAGTTTTGGAAAATCTGGATAGTTGATTCTCAGAAAATTTAATGGTTTTATTTTCTACTATGGCATATGTATACAAAAGAAATAGGCATAGGTTGAATGTTTATATGGCTGCAAGGTTCCCATAATTAAACTTGTTTCATACAAATGTCTCATGTCCTATATTTTTAAAGAAAGGATTTGTAATAAGGAAATTGTAAGCCAGATCCAAATAGTTGCAGATATATATGCACATAAGCATGTTTAGTGAAAATATTACCACATCTCTTCCTTTGTATTTGTGATAAGAATCTGAATTTCACTCAGATTCTAACCAAATGCATTCTTAATTCCAGACAGATTTTGTGAGAAGAAATTCAAACCTGGATAATGATAAACACTCTTATCATTTACAAAACCCAAGCAACAGACCCTTAATCTACATCAATCAGGAAGCCTTCCAGGTTATAGGAATGGATTTCAAAAATAATTAAGCAAGAATTATTGTTTTGTATGATGGAATATAGGCAAAAATAAAATATATATGTGCAGATATAGGTAGATAACAGATTTCAAACTATACAGGAGAAAAATGAAAAAAGAAAAAAAAACAAAAATTGTGTTTGAACCAACCAGCATAGTACTCGAACTCGTGACCTCTTGTGTATAAGTTAGGCGCGTTTCCATTACGCCTAGATGTTGCTTGTGTTCACTTAGGATCCACTTTATTTTAGCTTGATTTTGACACTGTCCAGACTTTAACATGATCATCTATATTAAAAGCTTGTTTACTACTGATTATTACTTGATCACTTCTTAGTTAGGGTAAACAGACTAATGTGTATGTTTCCAGTGGATTGCTTGGTCAAAAATCAGCAATCCAATATCCTCTTGTTTTCCAGAACTCTGATTCAAACAAGAGAGGCATATACATCCTCACATGTATATGCTTATCTTTGTGAATGTATTGATATATTTATATTGGTTGATTATTGTGATCCTGGATATATTTGGTTTATTGGAGAAAGATATTGACCCTGAGAATTATAATTGCAATGGATGATATATCTATCTATATATATATATCCTCTTTACCCTAAAAAAAAAATCCTTATGGAATTGGAGTATAAATAGGAGGGTCATTTCAGTTGGTATCAGAGCTATGTTATTTAACATAGTAGAAGTAAGGATCAAGTTCTTAGATAGAAATAAAAATTTAAAGGAACTAAATATATATATAACAATGTGTTCAGTGTGAAAAAAAAAACCACTGAAACAACCAAATTACCAATCAAACTGACCAGCTATGTAAATTATTATTAGCAAACTATGGTAGGGAGACCACCAAATCAGGGAGCAGGATCTTCCCATGCACCACCAATGGTCAATCTGCAAGACTTGGTGAGAGCATTTAGGGATGGGGCAGGACAAAGGCAAGAAAATCCCTATGAAGAACTCTCAAAATTGCTTAAGACATATACTCATTTAGGAGGCAAAAGCTTTGAAGGGACAGAGAGTATCATGGAAATTCAAACATGGTTGAGAACATTGGAAAGAATTTTCAATGACATGCAACTTGATGATCAAAGAAAGAGGCAAGTGGCTTCAAGACAGCTAAAAGGAGTAGCTTTAGGCTGGTGGGAAGTAATCATTGCAGGAAGGAATGAGAATGAAATCACTTGGAATCAATTCAAAGAGATGTTGGAAGCAAGGTTTGTACCAGCATCAGCAAAGACTACCTTTCTAGAAGAATTTATTAGACTTAGACAAGGAACCATGACTGTCACAGAATACACTCAAAAGTTTGAGGGGCTTTCCACATATGGAGCAATGCTTGTGGCAGATGAGGCATCTAAAAATGATAGGTACATAAAAGGGCTGAACCCAGGACTTAGTAGAGCCATGTTACCCTATGCAGACAAGACTTTTGACCATGTGATAGACTTAGCTTTGAGGTTGGAGCAGCATGACAAGGAAAGGGAGAAGTTCAGAAATTTTAAGAGCAATAATAACAAGAAAGGTAAGGGGAGGTATCACCCTTATGATAAGAAGAAAGAAGAGGCTAGTAACAAAAGCACTGGAGATGACAAAGCCAAGGAAAACAAGAAGAAAATTGTGTGCCATCAGTGTGGAAAGGAAGGGCATATCAAACCAAGATGTCCAGAATTGAAAGGAGGAGCTTTCAAATGCTATCTATGTGGGAAAGAGGGGCATATGAAGAGGAATTGTCCTGAGTATAAACAGCAAGGAAAATTGGCAAATTTGGAAGGAAAAGGCAAAGCCACAGTGGAGAGTAACACTGTAAACCATAGCCAAGTGGAAGGTACATTACTTATTTGTACCATACCCATAACAGTAGTATATGATACTGGGGCAACTCACTCTTTAATTTCTTATGAACTGGTTAGAATGCTAAAACTGAATTGCATATTGGTTGAAACCCCATTGCATATACACAGTCCATTGGGGAGTTCTAGTGTTTTAAATATGATTTGTGTGGATGTGGGATTAAACATAGGAGGAAATATTTTTATTTCCAATTTATATGTTTTGAATTACCCAAATATAGGTGTTATATTGGGGGTAGACTGGTTAAGGCAATTTAAAGCCATAATTAATTTAGACTCATCCACCATATCATTGCAAAATTCTAGAGGCCAGAGAATCACAGTTTTATGTGAGGTAGCTAAGGAAGGAAAACTATATCACTTAGTTGACTCAGAAAAAGATTTCAGTGAACTAACCATTGAAGAAATTCCCATAGTCAATGAATATTTGGATGTGTTTGGTGAGGTCAAGGGTATTCCACACCATAGACCAGTAGAATTCCAGATCAATCTAGTTCCAGGAGCAAGCCCAGTGATTAAAAAGCCAACTAGAATGGGGCCAAATGAACTAAAAGAATTAAAGAAACAGTTAGAAGAATTGGAAGAAAAGGGTTTTATAAGACCAAGTAATTCTTGCTGGGGAGCACCAGTGGTATTTGTTAAGAAGCAAGATGGCTCCTTAAGACTCTGCATAGATTATAGAGAATTAAACAAAGTAACTATTAAAAATAAATACCCATTGCCAAGAATAGATGATCTTTTTGATCAATTAGCAGGGGCAAAAGTATTTTCTAGACTAGACTTAGCATCTGGTTTTCATCAAATGAAGGTGGAAGAATCAAGCATCAAGTACACTGCCTTTAACACTAGGTATGGGTTGTATGAATTTTTGGTTATGCCATTTGGCTTGACCAATGCACCATCTTACTTTGTAGATTTAATGAACAGAACCTTTAGAGATTGTTTAGACAAGTTTGTGCTTATTTTCATAGATGACATTTTGATTTATTCCAAGACAGTGGAAGAACATAAGCATCATTTGCACCTGGTTTTGTCTAGATTAAGGGAAAAAGATTTAAAGGCAAAGTTTTCAAAATGTGTGTTTTGGAAAGAGGAAGTACATTTTCTTGGCCATGTTATATCTGCCAAAGGAATTTCTGTGAACCCCAATAAAGTAGTGGCTATTCAAGCATGGAAGAGGCCAAGCACTGTGAGTGAAGTGAGGTCATTTATGGGGATGGTAGGATATTATAGGAGGTTTATAAAAGATTTTTCAAAAATTTCTACACCACTCACTAACCTAACCAGGAAGAACCAAGCTTTTGTTTGGTCAGAAAAATGTGAAAAGTCTTTTGAACAGTTGAAGGAGGCATTGGTGAATGCTCCAATTCTAAAGGTACCACATGGAAATGAAGAATTAGTGGTATACACTGATGCTAGTGGATTTGGCTTGGGTGCAGTGTTGATGCAACAAGGCCAAGTCATTGCATATGCATCCAGACAACTTAAACCCCATGAAGTAAGGTATGCCACACATGATCTCGAATTAGCAGCTGTGATATATGCTTTAAAACTTTGGAGACATTATTTGTTAGGCACTAAGTTTGAACTTTACACTGACCACAAGTCTCTAAAATATTTGTTTTCACAAAAAGATTTGAACATGAGGCAACATAGATGGGTGGAGTTCTTAGCTGCCTATGACTTTGACATACTTTATACACCAGGAAAAGCAAACAAAGTTGCAGATGCTCTAAGTAGACAGCATGCTAAATTGGCTATGATGATGATAGAAGAATTTAAAAACTTATTCTTGCTAACTGAGTTAGAGATTGGGGAGAATGGTTGTGTGCACATTAATGAGCAGATGCATGGTGCACAAGAAGATAAAGGGAAGTTAAGCTTAATGACACTTCAACCAGATTTAATTCTGAAGGTAGGAAAAATGCAAGAACAAGATGCTCACTTATTAGAGAAGAGAATGCTCCTCTCAAGAGGGGAGGAAGTAATGAATCACCACATTGATAAAGATGGTTATGTGAGATACCAGAATAGGATGTGTGTACCAGAGGACATAGAATTGAAGAAGGAGATATTGAATGAATATCACAGAAGTAAATACTCCATACACCCAGGTAACACAAAAATGTATCAAAATTTGAAAAGAGACTTCTGGTGGAAGGGGATGAAATCTGATATAGCTAAGTACATTGCCAAATGTATGACTTGCCAACAAGTCAAGGCTGAAACTCAAAGACCATCAGGGTTGATGCAGTCTCTTAGTGTACCACAGTGGAAGTGGGAAGACATATCTATGGACTTCATAGATGGACTGCCTAGATCTAAGAGAGGTAATACAAGTATATGGGTGATAGTTGATAGGCTAACCAAGGTAGCACACTTCATCCCAGTCAAGTCAGAAAGAACAGCACCAAAACTAGCTCAAATTTTTATAAAAGAAGTGGTAAGGTTACATGGCATTCCCAAAACCATTGTGAGTGATAGGGATACCATCTTCACTTCAAAATTCTGGAGAAGCTTTCAAGAAGCAATAGGAAGTGAACTATGTTTAAGTACTGCCTACCATCCTCAATCAGATGGGCAGACTGAGGTGGTAAACAAAGTTTTGGAGGACATGTTGAGGGCATGTATATTGGATTTTGGGGGCAACTGGGAAGATTATCTTCATCTAGTTGAATTTACATACAACAACAGCTACCAAAGCACCATAGGAATGGCTCCATTTGAAGCCTTATATGGTAAACCCTGTTTGTCACCTGTTTGCTGGGTAGAAGCAGGAGAAAGGTCTATTTTAGGACCTGAGTACATACAAGAAACCAAGGAGAAAATTGAGTTGGTAAGAAGAAGAATGACAGCAGCTCAAGATAGGCAAAAGAAATTTGCAGACATGAGAAGGAGGCAGGTAGAATATGAGGTGGGAAATTTTGTTTTCATCAAAATCTCACCCATGAAAAATGTGCTGAGGTTTGGAAAACAAGGCAAATTAACCCCAAGATATATTGGACCATACAAAATTCTGGAGAGAATTGGTCCCTTGGCATATAAGTTGGAATTACCAGAAAACATGCAAGGTATACATGATGTTTTTCATGTATCACAATTGAGAAAGTGGGTCCATGACAAGGCAGAAATTCTTGAAACCCCAACCCAAGTGCAGATAAATCCTAATTTGATTTATGAAAAGGATCCAGTGGGAATTTTGGCAAAAG
Source organism: Allium fistulosum (assembly GCA_030737815.1). Classification (NCBI taxonomy): domain Eukaryota; kingdom Viridiplantae; phylum Streptophyta; class Magnoliopsida; order Asparagales; family Amaryllidaceae; genus Allium; species Allium fistulosum. The sequence continues at coordinate 429,311,213 of CM060902.1, read as the reverse complement.
ATGTGAAGAAGTTGAGGAATAAATCTCTGAAACTTGTGAAGGTACAGTGGAGTCTTGATCCTAGTGATTGCACATGGGAATTAGAAGACAAAGTTAGGATGAATTATCCTAAGCTATTTCCAGATTAAGGTAATTCTGATTTTTGATTGTTTTCTTTATTATTGGATGAATATATTTTTAGTTAGTATAGAACTAAGAATCTATTTGGTAGAGAATATACTTGTTCTCTGAATTAAGTTTAAAATTTATTTTAAGCTTAGGAAAATTGTGGGACACAATTTCTAAAAGGAGGGGTGTATGTAATGACCCAAGATTTTAGGAATTTATTCTGGAAAATATAAATAAATTTAAAATAATTTTTAAATAAATTTTGAAGGAGGAATTGATATAGCTTGATAGTGTATCAGTGTGTGTACATGTGTGCACAGGAAATGCACATGAATATAAGCTAAAACCCTGAACTCCAAGAATACATACATATTGATGTGTATGGAAATATATATATATATACATATATATATATATGTATATGTAGATTAAATCCTTAAAAGTAGTATGCATGAGTAAAATGTATATATGAATGCTACTGGATATTTTTGAGTGTACATGTGCATGTGTGTGTCAGTATAGAATGATGTATGAATATATAGGTGGGAGTACTAATTATTTCAGAAAGACTTATATACAAATATATATGTGTTAATAAAATACTAGAGTTTAAACTAGTGAAATAAAATATACAGACACATTTTAATATAAGCAGAAATGAAAAGAATGGAGATATAAAAAGGAATAATTCTCTTATAAATAAATGAAGGAAGTACATACCATTTGCATGAAAGCTAAAAATAGAAAAAAAAAAATAAGATAAAACAGGGAAGTGCTTGGTATAGGCAGAATTAGAAAAGAGTATTTAATAAATAACAAAATCAAGTCACATTTTTAGCATGATTGTAGACAAGGGGAAAAGTATTTTCTGAAAAGCAAATTTCTGAAAAAAATGTGTAACCACTTTTCTCTTCACCCAAATTAAGCCGGGAAGGGTAAAACTTTGGGTTTAAAAAATGCAGATAACATGATTTTTCTGGTGGGCAAAAATGGACTTAGCCAATACCCAAAACCCTAAGAGAGACCCTGTATATATATACATGTATATGCAGCAGCCTCCTCTCCTCCTCAGAAAGGAATTTTGAAAAAAAAAACAAACAACACCATAGAAATCATAAGACAAGGGAAGGAAGAGAACTTGAGGCTAAGGGCAGAAGCTCATCAATTAATCAAGGAAACAAAGAAGAGAGCTAGGTGAGAAAACTCACTCAAAAATCTAAGGCAATAAGTCCTAATGTAGGCAGCCAGATAAAAGTATTTTTCTTAAAAGAGTATTTTCATATATGAATGCTTATCTGTGAATTTAAATCTGAAAATGTTTTGATTTTCTTTGGTTGATCACTTGTTTTATTATAACAAAGTCTTATGTGTTGTTAGTATACATATCTGTTTTATACACTCAGATCTCTGATATGTTAATGTTTAGGGATATAAACAAATACCCAGAAAATAAAATGTTGAGAATAGGCAAGTAGTATTGGTTTTGGCTCAACCCAGAAAAATGTAAATAATGTTGAGCTGCAATATACTCATGTATAAGTGCTGAGGCTTGAAATAGAAAGGAATTAGGGGTGCAATAGGGTTACCTATGTGCTGATGCTCCTGATTCAATAAAATGCATAGCAAACAAAATTTTGTGATTCAGTGAAACCAGGTTATCCTGAGTTTAACTCAAGCACAGATGTTTGCAAAAGAAAAAAAAACTCTCTCAGAAACCAGAAGCCAATATTAGTTGCCTAAACTCCTTTTAAATACCAGGATGAATATATGTATATACAGAACCTTATTTTGTAATCACCAATGGTTGTTTGCTTGTTTGCCTCTGTATGGTCATGGATAATATGAGATGCCATGTTATGGATGTTTTTAGCTAATGAAATGAATCACTGAATGGTTTTGTTATGAAAAATCAAAAGAGTTATTATTAACTTAAACCTGATTAGGAAATTGGGGTCAAGAACACTGCAGGAATGACTTGTGTGCTTGAGTAACACAAGTTGACACATGGCTTGTTTAAGTCCTGAGATCTTTGTGTAATGGAGTGAATTAGTTCATTACAGTGTGTCCATTGATTCATAAATATTGCAGATGAGACCAAGGATAGATAAATATACCAAGGGAAGAATACTTGAAATGATGAGAAAACTAGAGTTTTTCCCAGATTTGAAATATGAGGATTGAATAAATGATTTAACTCATATTGGTTATTTTCCTGTTTGGTATGAATGATTGTTTGACTATGATTAAATTGTATGCTTGAGTGTATGTGCCATATTTATGTATGTAGTCTCTGGAAAGAAAATTAAAGTGTGCACATGCACAATGACACAGAGCATGCACACAAGTATTTGCCTGATTCCAAAGGGCTGAACTTTCTGTATATGTACTTAACTTAACTTTAACCTGATTAACTAATTATTTTTGTGAGCTTTCTCATACCAGACATGTGTCTGACCCTAGTGTGCTAATGGCATCTGGGGTGTCTCATTTAAAATGAGGCAGTTTCAAATGCTTTTTCAGGGATTGCAGCAACTAAGTAAGGGTAGGAGCAAAGCTTTGAGAAGAAGATATAGCATGCTAAACTTAGTTAGATAAGAGCCTAAATGTTGAAATCTGCATGTATTGACAATTTAAATTGCTACTTGTATTAAGTGTTGAATATTGGATGGATATTTTGTTAGGTATTTTGTTAAGAGATTGACTTGTATCTGGAAACTATGAACTAAGTTAAATATCTGTTATGTTTAAAAAGAATTTTAATCAAATCTTGTAAGTGGATTTAGCAAGAACACCATGTTAAAATTGAATGATTACATTTTATAAATGCATTAGTCAATCATGAATCTTTGGAAAGGATTTAAGTTTTGGAAAATCTGGATAGTTGATTCTCAGAAAATTTAATGGTTTTATTTTCTACTATGGCATATGTATACAAAAGAAATAGGCATAGGTTGAATGTTTATATGGCTGCAAGGTTCCCATAATTAAACTTGTTTCATACAAATGTCTCATGTCCTATATTTTTAAAGAAAGGATTTGTAATAAGGAAATTGTAAGCCAGATCCAAATAGTTGCAGATATATATGCACATAAGCATGTTTAGTGAAAATATTACCACATCTCTTCCTTTGTATTTGTGATAAGAATCTGAATTTCACTCAGATTCTAACCAAATGCATTCTTAATTCCAGACAGATTTTGTGAGAAGAAATTCAAACCTGGATAATGATAAACACTCTTATCATTTACAAAACCCAAGCAACAGACCCTTAATCTACATCAATCAGGAAGCCTTCCAGGTTATAGGAATGGATTTCAAAAATAATTAAGCAAGAATTATTGGTTTGTATGATGGAATATAGGCAAAAATAAAATATATATGTGCAGATATAGGTAGATAACAGATTTCAAACTATACAGGAGAAAAATGAAAAAAGAAAAAAAAAACAAAAATTGTGTTTGAACCAACCAGCATAGTACTCGAACTCGTGACCTCTTGTGTATAAGTTAGGCGCGTTTCCATTACGCCTAGATGTTGCTTGTGTTCACTTAGGATCCACTTTATTTTAGCTTGATTTTGACACTGTCCAGACTTTAACATGATCATCTATATTAAAAGCTTGTTTACTACTGATTATTACTTGATCACTTCTTAGTTAGGGTAAACAGACTAATGTGTATGTTTCCAGTGGATTGCTTGGTCAAAAATCAGCAATCCAATATCCTCTTGTTTTCCAGAACTCTGATTCAAACAAGAGAGGCATATACATCCTCACATGTATGTGCTTATCTTTGTGAATGTACTGATATATTTATATTGGTTGATTATTGTGATCCTGGATATATTTGGTTTATTGGAGAAAGATATTGACCCTGAGAATTATAATTGCAATGGATGATATATCTATCTATATATATATATATATCCTCTTTACCCTAAAAAAAAATCCTTATGGAATTGGAGTAAAAATAGGAGGGTCATTTCAGGAAGGAAGAGGAAGCTTATGTATTTATAAAGGGGATGAGCTTACTAGAATTGTTGGATCGATTTTAAATGAATGGTTGAGATCGATGTGGGAAAACCAAAATGCGGGAAAGGATGTCGCCGATATTGTTGGCTTGAAAAGCCAAGGACTCCTCTACACTAGGGGGAAAATGTTACTACAATAACTTTCAATAAAGGAGATGAAAGTGCCATGACCTCCCAAGTCACTGATGTGGTCGAAGAGATTGCTAGTACTATAAATCTTGTCAAAGGAGTTCGACATGCTATGACTCTGAATTAATATTGTCGAAGGTATATAACTGGCAAAGCACCTATAGACCAATGTTGAAGGGACCAAGTGCAAACTACTTCGCCAGTTGTTGGAGAGTGTTGAAGTGGTTACTACATGTTTCATTGAAGCTAGACCTTGCCTACATCGCACTGCACCAGCTCTTCAAAGGTTTTGATACACAACGGCACCAAAGATTACCCTGCGAAGACTTTAAAGATGCCCAAAGTTGTGCCTCAGTTCACTGAAAATTAGTCCATAATTTGTTAACATACAAGCAGCACCGTCTTTGAGAAGCTCTCTAAAGGTAATTACATATGGAAGACACTAACGGAATATAAGGCTATATTGTTCTCCATTGGACACAGCACTCTACAGATGTACATGAACCACACAACGAAGACATTACACAAGTCTACATAAGCAATGTCGATGTCCAACATCATTGATATCCATGAAGGCCATCGAAGCCAACCCTGCCAAAATCATATTAGCAAAGAGGCCGAAACAACCAACACTGTTGAATTCATGCATACTGAAGTTAACTTGTCAGAGACCTAACAATAAGGAAGTCAGCGCTTCGCATTGACGAAATGGACCCTGCCGAAGACAATAGAGGCAGAGGGTGGTCGTCTATCTTTATAAATACAACCCTAGGGGTACCATTCTAGGGACCAAATTTTTTCTCCACTCTCATTTCTTACATTGTAAACCCTAAATCAAATTGGGGATTTTAGAGCATATTGTGATTTTTTGAACATTATACACATGGGATCTTGAATATTAAACAAGGACATCGCATGGCATATGTGTAATCGATTCAAACTTGTAAATAGAATATACTTATGAGTTTGCATATTTAAACTATTGTGACTTCGTGATTAGCATAGCATAATTGACTTTGACTTAGGGACTTCAAGCTTGAACTTGCTTTGCAAATACGACTTTGAACCTAAGCTCATCTTGCATACATGACTTCAACTATGACAACAACATCAAGGATAGATACATCGACTATTACTGTGTTGATAACTTCGACGAGCCTCTTCAGGGCATATTCTTAAACTATTAAGTTTTCTGAGCACTTTTGGGTTAGCAAATTTATTTGCTAACACATTCCAAAGCAACAATTGAAGAACTACTCAACTCATTGAAGCAGCCAAACTTATAAATCGCTACTAATCGAAGAACGCATGTATCAGAGAAGGAGGAGGCGATTTGAATAACAAATTCAAGAGGCAGCTTCAATTATAAATTCTGAAACCCTAATTCAAAGACAAAGAGAAAAGAGGATCATTATGGAAAACAAAGCATGAACGGGCTGTAAAATTAACACTTTAATTTTATTATTTTAGGTCGGATTCCTTTTATATTATGTTGTGTTAGAGAATAAATTTGTTAAGGGTTTCTTCTTTTTATTTAATTGTATTTTGTTTTTAAAACTTTCTAAAACTTGGGGTTTTAACTAGGTACGAGATATGGGGCGTAGTTTGAGAATTCGCAGCTCGGGGCTGAGTTGTGGTAGAATTTTAAGCGTAGAGTTAAAACAATCAAGTTAGTGAGGGCGTGAGTTTACAAGATCTGTAAGCGTACATTGTTTAATTCCTAGTAAAAAACATGGAGGCAGCAGTATGCAGGTTTTGCCGAAGTTGGGTAAAATTGTGTGCCGCTTTTATTTCTGCATTTACTTTGTGCTGTAATTTTTTGTTATTCTTGTGATTTTATTATAAACCCTATTCATCCCCCTTTAGGGTTAATTCGACCCTATAATCCATAAAATTGGTCATGTCGTCCCATGAACATGAAATGTCTGTTTGTTTGTGGAAGGTAGATCTTAAGGCTAATTTAACACTAGTGAGGGAGTGAATAGTGTTTACTAATTTTTATGAATCTTTTTTAATTCTCTAAAAATTATAATTAAACAATGTAGAATCAACAATCATAGATGCAAACACAGACAGATATAAATGCAGTAAAAGGAAAAAAGTAAAAAGCTGAAGAGATCACACCAGGAATTTTATACTGGTTCGGAGTTACCCTACATCCGGTCTCGTACAATTTTTTGTACATATTTCTTCTCAAATATCAAAGTCAATACAATCTCGATTTCAAGGTTATGAGACATACCCTCTAAATTTTTCAAGCTCTGGGTACACTTACTGGATTCAAACAGGACACCAACACACTCATTTGGATTTCAGGACACCAAGCATACCCACTTGATTCAAACGTGATACAAGCACACCCACATGGATTTTAGGGACACCGAGCACACCACAGAGTATAAGAGTATGATTTGATAGAGTTTACATACTTAGTTTCTTGGTCTTGAGTATAAATGATAATATAACCTCCGGAATAGCACTTTGATCGTGATTTGAGTGAGAGAGATGATAGAGATCAGAGAGTAATCAATATAGAATCAAATCAATGGAGTTTGAATTTGATTCTGATTGAATTTTAGAAGAGTTTGAGTAGGATTTCTTTTAGAAAACAAAAGAGAGAAAGATGAGAGAAATAATAAGAAAGTAGTTTATCAAATTTCGTTGGTTTAAGCCCTTTTTATAGAGAAACAACAATCACGTTCATTCGCGAAGGATATGACGAAAAGACACTTTCCTTAAAATTTGAATTTTGAAAAAATCTATCTATATGTCAACATATCCCAACAATGTATGTCAACATATCCTTGCTATTTTCGAAAAACACTTTATAAAATTTATTTCGAAAATATTAGAGTTTGTAAAATATTTTGATACTTTATAAAATCATTTAACCATAGTTTATACATATTTTAATCATAATAAAACTTAAGAAAACTTTTTAAAATTATTTCAAAATATTTTAACTATATAAAGGATTTAAATATGAATTTATTATAAAAATAATATATATGAAGTATAAGTGAATATACATTTAAAAACCAAGCTATAATAAATGTTATAATATACTTACAAATAATTAGAAAGCATAAATCTAAAACTATAACCAAGTATAATAGATTTAAAAGTATATTAAGATATAAAACACTTAAAGACTTAATTACTCAATATATAATCAAAAAGTAAGAAATTATTTGAAAGCTATTTAAAAATAGGAATTCTTTTAAAATTATTTTTGAAATTCATAATATTTAAAACCTTTTAAAAACAAATGTAACGTCCCGAAAATTTTCGACTTTTGAAAATTCGACATCGATACTCACTTTATCGACTGCCGAGAAATCGAATGCCGGAAACCCGAAATGTTATGGTTTAGAAAGAAGAAAAAGGTAGAAGAAGAAGAAAATAGAAGAAGAAGAAAGAAGAACAACAGAAAACATAGAAACAGAAATAATATCAGAACCTCACCTTCGCAGCGGAACAACATATAATAGATAAATGAATAATCTTTAAACAAAAGAACTATATCATTTTATACATTACATCATCATCAGAGTTTACAACAACAATACAACAATGGACAGTTATATAACTTTTCCTCATACAGAATACACAGCGGAATAAATAATATCATATACAAGTGGTATGTCTCGCCATCCAGCTCGCCATCCAGCTTCCGCTTAATAACGGCGTATAATGTCTATTTCAATCAATCACAGATAAAATTATCATAACACGAAAGTTATAACATTTATTTATTTAAAATAAATCAATTCCAAAATTCAATAAAACGTATACTTTCAAAAAATACTTTAAAAATCCTTTATAAATCAATATTGCTATATTTAAACTTCCAAAATGGATCCGATGATGCAACAGCACCAAACAATCATTCAATTTGTCAATTCAGTTTCATTAACACTTAATGAATTATATACAATCAACTAACATTCATATAACAACCAATGTGTATTCAACATAACCAAATTATTTAATTTACATTCAATTCGATTCAACTTTTAATTTCAATTGGTTGATATTAAATAAATTGAATTGATTTGAAAAAAAATTTGAAAAATGAGAAGAGAGACAAAGGAAGTGCTATCAGGGTTTTAGCAATAGTCCATGACTCTATAACTTATCTGAATATTTTGAATTCTTCAATACTCATGAGTCTTTAATCTCTAACTCTTAAATCTCTATATCAGCCTTTTGAATCTTTTCTTGATATTGTACAATTTTCTTAATCAACACTTGTCTAATATCATGCACTATATACAATATATAACTTTGATAAAAACATTAGTATTTATATTTTATATAATGTCATGTGGCTTTTGTCATCAAAACCAATACCTAAGGTACTAACAATATCCCCTTTTTGGTGATGACAATCATGTATATAAAATATGTTATAACTTCCCCTGAGTTACAGAACTCCCCTTTAATCTACGCCTGGATTTTATATATTTCTCTCCCTTTGTCATCAACAAAAATCTAACTAAAAACTCCCCCTAACTAAGGTACTATATGTTATATAAAAGCGATAATAATGATATGAGTGAGTGATAAATAATAATAATAAGTGATAACATAAATCATTTTTATTAATTACACAAATCCTTTATATATATTAAAACTAAAGTCATATAAAACTAAAAGGCAGTCAAATCCTACTACAGATCTATACACACCAATTCAAAGCAAAAAATCATCCAAATCAAATCATACATGTCAAATAACAATTCACAAAAAATGAAAACCAAACCAAATTTGAATCCTAACAATTATAATAAAACATAGTAATCCTAAGTCCTAAGGTTTCTTCTTGATAATGGGGAACTTATGAATGGGAAAGAACCGGATAGTGAAGACTGAAATTTCCTTTTTGCTCGACTAAATTTCCATCCCGATCGAAGCATACTTCTCCAACACATTGGAATTCATTGTCATCGACTTTCTTTTCTTCCTTCCCCTCTTCTTCTTCTTCCTCTTTTCCTTCACTGCCATTTAAAGGATCGTGAATGGCCAAATTGGCGGCATCATCCCTCAATGACTATTGGATTTGTAGGGTTATCCAATAGATACTTCTATAAATTTCTAAGAATTCTGCCTTGGTTTTCTTGTTCATTCTTTATTATCATTTGAATTACTTCCATTTCAGAAAGCATATTGAGAGTATGCTTCAGATCACTCACAAATCCTTATCACTTTGGCTAAGGTAGAGTTTTGGAGAATCAGATGAAAATGATGTAGATTCATGCCTTGGACGTTTGGAATGGTTAGGATCCACTGATTTTATTTTATTTGAGTTTTTCAAAAAGAAGAAGACTGTAGAATGGGTTTGATTTTGAAATAGAATGGATATATATAGCAGTTTTAAGTTTTGAATTAAGAAAGGAAATTTGAAATCAGAAATTAACTGCATATGTCAACATACATACCATGGATATGTCGACATACCTAGTATATTTTTTTTGGTTTGTTTTTTCTTTTGAAATTTTAATTCATATGTTATTATATTTATATTTCTGAGAAGGTGCATATTCCTAACCCTCTTCTTAGCTTTATAAACGATGTTTGATTTAACGGTTTTGTTAATATATCAGTTATTTGATTTTTAGTATTTATAAATTCGAGTGATATTATTTCTTTATTTAAATTATCTCTTAAAAAGTGATGTCTTAAATTTATATGTTTATTTGTTGCATGATGAGTTAGATTTCTAGATAAATTAATCGAACTAGTATTATCACACTATATTGGTGATTTAGTAAAATTTAAACTAAAATCTTTTAATGTTTGTTGCATATAAACAAATCTGAGAATAGGCTAATGTTGCTAAAATGTATTCTGCTTCTATTGTGGATAGAGATACAGAATTTTGCTTTTTGCTAAACTAGAAAAGTAGAGAGTATCCTAGAAAGTAACAAGTTCCACTTGTACTTTTTTGATCTGATTTGCAACCAGCATAATCAGCATCACCATATGAAACTAAACAAAGGAATCTTCTTTTGGATAAAAAAAGTCCATAGTCCACCATGTTATTTACGTATCTTAATATTCATTTTATAGATTTTAGGTGAGTTTCCCTAGGTTGAGATTTGATTCCTACATAGAGACATACACTATGCATTATATCAAGTCTACTGGCAGTTATATAGAGCAGTGATCCAATCATTCCTCTATATAATTTTTGATCTACGTCTTTTGAATTTTCTTCCTTATTTAATTTTTCATTTGCTGCCATGGGAGTTGGCTTACCACTGGTATTTGACATACCAAATGTCTTAACTAAATCTTTAGTGTATTTTACTTGAATTATGAAATACCATTACTTAATTTGTTTTATTTGTAATCGTAAAAATTAAATTAATTTTCCCGTATGACTCATTTCGAATTCCTTAGTCATTATACTGAAATTCTTTATTTAATTGTTCGTTCGTTGAACCAAAAATAATATCATTTGCATATATTTGTATTAGTTGAATATCATTATTATTTATTTTAATAAATAGAGTACTGTCTACTTTACCAATTTTAAAATCAAATTGTAATAAATTGGATTTAAGTCTATCATACCACGCTCTAAGAGCTTGTTTTAGACCATATAAAGTCTTCTTTAATTTATACACATGATTGCGTAGTTTTTCATCTTCAAAAAGTGGGAGTTGTTCTACATAGACATCTTCTTTAATAAAACAATTTAAAAATTTACTTTTCACATCCATTTGAAATAATTTAAAATTATTATGATTGGCAAAAGCGAGTAAGATTCATATTGCCTCTAATCTACCTACAGGTGCATAGGTTTCATCAAAATCTATACCTTCTTCCTGATAATAACCTTGAGCGACTAAACGTGCTTTATTTCTTACAACTTCTCATTGTTCATTTATTTTATTTCTATATACTCGTTTAGTTCCTATTATAGATTTATCCTCAGGTCTTGGGACTAATTCCCAAACATCATTTCTTGTGAACCGATTCAATTCCTCTTACATAGCAAAAATCCATGAATCATATGTTGATGCTTCCTTTGGATATTTAGATTTAGCGGTTGAAATAAAAGCGACATTACTCATTTTATTTAATTGATTCCTTGTTTGAACAATAGATTCTATATTTCCTAGAATGTTTTATATAGGATGATCTTTTAAGTATATTGTTCTCTTATTTTGATGTAATTTTTTGGAATTATTATTTTTATTATTAGTGATTTTATTATTAGTAATTTCATTTTTATCAACATTTTCTTCTTCATTGATACCGGTATTATTAATTAAAAAAATTTCATCAAATAAAACATGTAATGTCTCTTCAACAGTATTAATTCTAGTATTGAAAAATGTATAAGCTTTATTTCTATTTGAATATCCAATGAAAATATCTATATCTGATTTAGCATCAAATTTATCTAAATTTTCTTTAGTATTTAATATAAAACATGTATTATCGAAAACTCTAAAATATGATACTTTAGGCTTTTTATTATAAGATAATTCATATGGCGTTTTCTTAGTCAAAGGTCTTATTAAAATTCTATTTAATATGTAACATGCTATAGCAACTGCTTCAGCCCAAAAAAATTTAGGTAAATTGCTATCCTTCAACATAGTTCTAGCGCACTCTTGAATTTCTATTTTTACGTTCAACTACTCCATTTTGTTGAGATGTTCTTGGAAATGAAAAATTATAGGTAATTATTTTCTTATTACAAAAAATTTCAAAATTTTCATTTTCGAATTCTCCATCGTGATCACTTCGAATAGTTTTAATTTTAATAGACATTTGATTTTGAATTCTTTTAACAAAGATTTTAAATATTTCAAAAGCATAACTTTTAAGTTTTAGGAAAATCATCCAAATAAACCTAGAAAAATCATCTACGATTACAAATACATATCTTTTATGATTTATAGATTGTATTTGTGAGGGACCAAAAAGATCTAAATGAAGAAGTTCAAAGGATTGAGATGTAGAAATTATATATTTTGATTTAAAGGAACTTTTTCTAAGTTTTCCTAATTGACACGCATCACAAAGATTATTAACGTCAAAACTTATTTTAGGAAGACCCCTAACTAGATCATTTTTGAAAATTTTAGATGGGTGTTTGAAATTTAAATGACCAAACCTTTTGTGCCAAATCCAAGGGATCACTTGATTCAGCTAAAAGATATAAATTGTCATTTGATACTTTCATACTTGATACATAGATGTTTCTTTTCCTAATGCCTTCAAAGATAATGTTTGACCATTATCTTCAATATGACATTTACCTTTTTCAAATTTATTTTTCAAGCCCTTATCACATAATTGACTAATACTTAGCAATTAATGTTTTAAATTCCTAACTAAAAAACATTCGAAATAATAGGAGTTTTAGAATTACTGACATTGCTGATGCCAATCACATATCCTTTAGAATTGTCACCAAAATTTACTAATCCACCATCTTTGTAAACGATATCCTTCATGATCTCCAGATTTCCACTCATGTGACTTGAGCATCCGCTATCCAATTACCCTTTCTGATTTGTATTGTTTGATCATCAGGTGACCGTTCATCAAAAGCCATGAAGCACCTTTGTTCTGCAATTTATACCTTTTCAAAAGATTAAGTGGCTTTTCATAATGAATGGATGCAAATTTATGAAATAATGTAATGTTGATTTTGCAAAATTTCTTTTCAAAAGTAGTGCTTAAAAATAATGTCTACCATTAAAACTTTTCAAAAATCAAACTATGAATACTGTAAAAACCAAGCTCTGGTACCAAATGTTAGTTTGCGGAAGATGGATTTTAAGACTAATTTAACACTGGAGGAGGGTGAGTAGTGTTTACTAATTTTTACTGATATTTTTAAATTCTTTTAAGATTATAATTAAACAATGCAGAATCAACAATCACAGATGCAAACACAGACAGATATAAATGTAGCAAACGTAAAAAGTAAAGAGTTGAAGAGATCACACCAAGAATTTTATACTGGTTCGGAGTTACCCTACATCTAGTCATTTACAATTTCTTGTATAGATTTTTGTTCAAATATCAAAGTCAATACAATCTCGATTTCAAGGCTATGAGACACACCCTCTAGATTTTCCGAGCTCTGGGTACACTTGCTGGATTTGTATGGGACACCAGCAAACCTACTTGAATTTTCGAGACACTAAGCATACCCACTTGATTCAGATGGGACACAAGCACATCCACTTGGATTTCAAGGACACCAAGCACACCAAGGTATAAAGGATGATTTGATAGAGTTTACAGACTTATTTTCTTGATCTTGAGTACCAATGAACCTATAACCTCTGGAATAGCACTTTGATCATGATTTAAGTGAGAGAGTTGATAGAGATCGGGAAGTAATCAATATAGAATCAAATAAATGCAATTTGAGTTTGACTCTGATTGAATTTCAAAAGAGTTTGAGGAGGATTTCTTTTACAAAACAAAAGAGGGAAAGATGAGAGAAATAATAAGAAAGTAGTTAATCAAATTTCGTTGGTTATAGAGAAACAACGGTCATGTCCATTTGCGAAGAGATACGAAACACTTCCATTCAAATTTGAATTTTGAAAAAATCGGTCTATATATTAACATATCATAACTATGTATGTCAACATATCCTTGCTATTTTTGAAACACACTTTATAAATTTTGTTTTGAAAATATTAGAGTTTGTAAAAAAATTTGATACTTTGTAAAATCATTTAAACATAGTTTATACATATTTAATCATAATAAAACTTAAGAAAACTTTATAAAATTATTTTGAAATATTTTAAATATATAAAGGATTTAAATATAAATTTCTTTTGAAAATAATATATATGAAGTACCAGCTTTTTGAATCTTCACTTGATACTGTACGGTCTTTTTAATCAACACCTATATAATATCCTACACTATATACTATATATAACTTGATCAAAACATTATTCTCTACAATGTATATAATACCATATGGTTGTTGTCATCAAAACCAATGCCTAAGGTACTAATAATGTCTCAGATTAAATTTGAGTATTGTAAATAACACACGAATCAGGCTATGTCTATAATGATAGGTATAATGTACATGATAAGAATAACATTTCGACCTCAAAATATCTTAAAACAACTTTCATAATAAATCCAAATAGGAGAATATCATCACCAATATAAATCACGTCAAGTCAGGGTCCACAAAATCAACATTTAATGGGTGAATTGTCCATATCTTAAAATCACCATTAAATCCACAAATCGTCAATATTGAGGTATCCTCAAGTAAATTCAGGCAATGACAAAGCAATGTCCATAATATCTCTCAATCTTATACATCAACTAGTGCGAACCCGTGCTTCGCACACGGATGTTGAAAAAATATTGTTGTTGCATAGGTCATATCCAAATGTATAAGAAATTTAATACGGTGGTAATGAAAAAACATTGTTGAACGATAGTGTTACATCATGAATAACAATTTGGTAGGATAAAGAATATATAGATATATTTGGTTATGATAATCACAATTAAAATTGAACAAAACAATTACAGTGAATATGTTAAAGTTCACAGACTATTTAAAGGATAATGTGTTAAAAATTTATCCGCTAATGCATAGATATATTCACTGTGGCATATAACGCCAATGTTGTTGCTTTTGCAATTACACAGCTGCTTCAATGTGCATAGATATAGTTGAAGTATTCACTGTGAACTGCAGACACAAAGACACAGTGCAGTTCAATTCAATTAAATAAGAGTAACAAAAGTTTTTTGCAATGGGGAGAAATATAGTAATAGGATGAAATTTGTAAACAGTCAGGAAAAGTATTTGTCAACAGCTGAAAAAAGGGAGCAAAAGAAAAAAGAAAAAAGCAACAGATGTAGTACAGGGGAAAAGTAGTAAAACAGAAGATTCAATTGAAATAAAAATGATGATGCAATAAGAAAATAACATGGGTTCCAATATAAATTACTATTGTTCACCGAATCTGATCTATGTCGATGCAAGCTACAAAACACGGCATACAGCTGGTCGTAGTAACCAATATTTGAAAATATCCAAAACATACAGAAGAGAACAATTGTGAGAAGTCCATTCATTTTTTAGCCTCAGAAATAACTGCTAGCAACGCATGTATGATATTGGCTTGAGCGCAAATAGATGATGTTTTCTTGGCCTTAATAGATGCATTACATCAGTCAATTATTTTAACCATTGAAGGTATTTGTACCTGCAGCCAAAAAAGGCAACAGTGTCATTGATGCAGTATTATTACTAAATTCTCTCACTGCTTGTTTGACCTATTAACTATATCTAATAATCAAACTATGACTACATAATCATCTATACAAAGATACATTCATCAATTGTTTTCTAGAAGTTTTCCGATGGTGGTGGTGCAAGTGATTTTAGAATTTACTGCAAAAAATAAAAAATAAACTCTTTTAGGTGGTTATCAACATTATTCTCACTACAACACATGTTTTGACCCAACACTTAAACTGTGCATCTACCTTAAGCCCGAATACAACAACTTATATGCTTATTGTATTATTGATCATCGTAATTGTAAACGAAATTGAGTAAACTTAGCCAAATTATGTCATCAAACCTGGAAGCAATCTATTAAACGCCGAGCTGCACGGTTGAATCAAGCATTAATTATGTGAAGTCATTATTTAATCATCTCAAGCTATCAAAAAACAAAATTCATTTTTCAATTATATTTTCATAATGCGGGTAAATAACTATCGTTAACATCAAACAAAATTATTACTACAGCTAAATTAGTATTGCATCACACAAATGCAGTTAAAATATTCAAAAACAATAATTGCTTAATTCCAAAAATACTGCAAAATAATAACCGTTTTTGCTTAATGCATTTAAATTTAACTACAGTAAGCTCGAATAAATCATCGTGTACAACCAAAATTATTACTGCATCACATAAATATAGCTGAAATATTCAATTTCTACCATGCATAATTCAAAATTGTCATTAAATTATAACTGCATTTTATTAATGTAGTTAAATTTTAATTATATTAAAATTGAATAAATTCCTGAAATGTAGCCAAATTTATTACTTCATCACATAAAAGTGGTTAAAAATCTTCAAATATTGTTAAATTTACCCAAAACTTGCTGGTAAATTATAATTGCATTTTCTTAATGTGACGACCGCCCATGACCCCTGCACCGAATCTAGAGATAGTGCGTTGGAAAGTGTGCCAGGAAGCCATGGACGATTGCCAGGGTAAATTAAAACAGCAAAATCTATCGTATTACTCACAGCGCATGGACAAAATACAATAGAATATATATATAGTGAAGCTTCACAAAACAGAATCTCGTCAATAAAACTTCATAATAGTTGGATACAAATATCTGAATAGTCAATACAACAAGCCTCACTACATAACACTCAGAGAATATACAAAGCAGCGGAACATCCAGTACATATAGTAAGAAATAATATGCAATACTCTAGCTCGTCTTCGTCATCAGCATCGTGGAAAGCAAGAACAGCACCTGTCACCTGCTACCTAGTCTGCCCGTCCCAAAATGGACGAACAGCCCAAGGCAATAAGAGTTAAAACATAAAGCCTTGAGTCAGACAACAGTCTTAGTGAGCAGTAAATTAACTAACAACATACCAAAAGAGCATAAAGGAAAAGGAATAGGAATACAACCCTCCCACTCCACCTCTTTCTACAGTGATAGCCCCAGACACACACTAAGCAGAAGCAAGCATAGCAAAGCATACAATTTAAAGTAAAGCAATTATCACTCGAGTCAAGGGCGATGTTTTCCAAGTACAAACCCCCAAGGCCTAAACCAAGATCAGATAAGCACCCAGAAAATACCGCTCTTGAGACCAAATGACGATACAACCAAACATCCATGACTCTGGCTATCACTGTTATCATTGCCTCGATACCATCGTTAATTGAATGATCGGCACATTCTTTCAGCCGTCCGTCAAGGGCTAATGGAAACCCCGGTTCTAGACATAACTCTGCACGTCATCGTGACCCGTGCCTAGGACTATCGAATCTGCCCAGAGTACTTGACTATCAATCATTAGCCTTCAGGGACTATCGAATCTGCCCAACGTACTCTTGCTTTGAGCATGCTAGAACCTTCAACAACGATGAGATCTCAGCCTCCTAGTCATCCTCCTCGACGACTATTTCCATACTAGCTCAAGCGCCTCTTGAGCAAACCATTATCCTCAACTCGAATCATTTCACCGAGTTATCAACATGCTTGGAATGATCCCATCTGGATTAGACCAAGGCTATCTCACATCATACTTCGCCTCATCATCATCATACCAAAGTCTCATCTCAACATCATCATCGAATCTATCCATATGAGCTTCATCATCCGCTACATATGCCACGAGTAGCTTTTCCAATTCAAGAGCCTTTCCCTTAGCTTTTGAATCATCTTCGACCATCTTGTCTAAACAAATCATCAATCATCTAATTCATAGCAATCAATCAAGTCAAACATTAATCCAAGTAAAACAAGCATTCAAATATGATCTAATTGGACAATTATAACAATAATGGCAATTTCGTAATTAAAGAGTTGAAAGTCTAACAAGCATGAAAACATGAGAAATATCTCTACAATCTTGATGAATGAACTTGCATAGGTTAACATGTAGAAAAATGGTTGTCAAATCATCATGAACAATGGATCTACATGGATCTATACTTAGGTTTACAAAAATGCATGGAAATCACTATTTTAACACCAAATCAAGCCAACGATCCGATATACTCCTTTGGATCCGTGTGAGAGATAATCACCACTCACCAAATCACCTAACCAACCCAAAAGCAACACACTTCAGATCTGGACAGCGAAGGATCTAACTCGATCTATCACAAATCCGCTTCAAACGAAGAAATCTCTCTTCGAAGAATGTAGATCTTCAATCTAAGCTCTTCGATCTTCGATTTGATCTTCAATATGGATGGAAGGAATCACTAGATTAGAGTGGAGAAAAGAAGTGAAAAAAAGTGTGGAAGTCGAGCTCTCAAAATGGCAGCACTTCGTCACTTCGAAATCTGGATCCCAAAAAGTGAGAGATGGATGAGTATTTATAGGCAGAAAACCCTTAAGTCGTCCGCCTCCATAAGTCGTCTCCGACTTAACAAAGACCCTCCGACCTACGACCTACCAGAACTCACGACCTAACACTCTGCGCGACATAACATCCTCCAACCCAACGACTTACCTATATGCGCGACCTAACAGAGTCTCCGATCTAACAGGGTCTCTGACCTAACAAGTCACAACTTAACACGGTAGCCGACCTACGACTTAACACATGAAACGAGCTAACTCTTAAGTCGTCTGGACGACTTAACTAACAAAGGTTACTTACGACCTAACTAACATAGCACCTCATAGGTCGTTTACGACCTAACAACTAAAACACACGCGACCTAACCCAGATTGCTTCTACGACCTAACACACCTTAAGTCGGCTGCGACCTAACTCAACACAAAAGCTCACGACCTAACTACTCTAACCCGCTAACTCTTAGGTCGGTCAATTCTATAGGTCGCTAACTCTTAGGTCGGTCAATTCTATAGGTCGCTAACTCGTCCAGCCGACCTAACACTTAACTCACCAAAACTCTTAGGTCACCAACTTTCCTTAAGTCGTCTACGACCTAAGCCTTATAAGTCGTCCTAAACTGTCAAACGACCTAAACCACTACCCCTCTTCCTTAGGTCGCCAACCCCTATAAGTCATCTACGACTTAACTGTTATACGACCTAAGCTCCCAACGATCTAAGCCTCAACATACGACTTATCCCAATCCTTAGGTCGCCTACGACATACTCCCCTTAAGTCGTCCCCGACTTACCACTTCTACAATAAAAATGTCAAGAATGCAACGCTACTAGTAAGTCGGAGCTGAAGCATTCTAAGTCGCACACGACTTATGACATACCATAGGTCGTTCACGACCTAAGACTTAAACTCTGAACGACTTAACAATACTAACAATCTAATAATGACTGTTTTACGATGTTTCGATCCATAAAATACGGGTCGTTACATTCTCTCCCCCTTAGGAATTTCGCCCCCAAAATTCCAAACAAACAAAGCAATCAAAGACTATTCTGCAAGCCTACCATCCATAGCAATCAACAAACCATGCATCCAATTCTAGCTTAGCGTACAGAATTCTAACACTAGAACAAGTTACAATATCATAAGATGACACGACACCTTAGGGCCATACCTTGAAGAGTTCAGGATGAGCTGCCTTCATCCTCTCTTCCACCTCCCACGTATAGTCGTTATCATCATCACTCCATTGTATCTTGAGCAACTTAACTACCTTCCTCCTAAGCTGTTTCGTGTCAGTTTCCACAACACGAAGCGGTTTACGAGGTCTCTTATCGACTGGATCAACTTCAAAGTCTTCACACCTATCAGCAGAAACCACTGTATTCGAGTCATGCACATACTTCCGTAGATACGATATATGAAAAACATTGTGCACACTCGACATCTTCTCTGGTAATTCCAATCTATAGGCGAGCTTTCCAATTCGCTCGATGATCGGGAATGGTCCAACAAATCTCGGAGTCAATTTTCCTTTCTTCCCGAATCGAATAACATTCTTCAATGGAGATATCTTCACAAAAACCATATCACCTACGTCAAACTCCAAGTCCTTACGACGCTTATCGGCATAACTTTTCTGACGGTCTTGGGCTGCCTTCATTCGTTGCCGAATGATCTCTATGAAATCCGAAGTTTGTCGAATCATCTCTGACCAAGTATCAGCTTTTCTCCAGTCTCTAACCAACATGTCGGAGAGTTACACGGTCTTCCATACAATGCCTCATACGGTGCCATACTAATGCTTGACTGGTAACTGTTGTTATACGAAAATTCCACCAAATGAAGGTGATCTTTCCATGATCCTCTGAAATCCAAAACACAAGCTCTGAGGAGATCTTCCAAAACTCGGTTGACTCACTCAGTCTGACCATCTGTTTGAGGATGATAAGCTGTACTCAAACACAACTCGGTTCCCAAAACTTCCTGGAAGCTCTTCCAGAATCCACTAGTGAACAATGGGTCTCGATCGCTCACTATACTCTTCGGAATTCCATGGAATCGAACTATCCACTTAACATACAACTCAGCTAACTTTGATGCGGTCCTAGTCGATCGAACAGGAATGAATCTTGCACTCTTAGTCAGACGATCCACAATGACCCAAATCCCTTCATTTCCCGTTCTGGTTCTAGGTAATCCATCAATAAAATCCATCGACACTTGCTCCCACTTCCATGTAGGAACTTCTAATGGATGAAGCAATCCACTTGGCTTCTTCTGTTCGGCTTTTACCAACTGGCAGTTCATACACTTGGAAATAAAATTTCCAACATCCTTCTTCATACCTTCCCTGTAGTAGGTTCTTTTCATATCCCGATACATCTTATTTCCACCTGGATGAATTGTCAACTTCGAGTGATGACTTTTCTTCAGAACTTCACTCCTCAATTCATATATATCGGGGACTAGTCGTCCTTGCTTCCGAAGCCAACCCTCTCGATCGACCTCGAATCCTTTATCCTTTTTTGGTTCCAATCCAGATTCCAAATCACGGATAATCTTGACAAGCTTATCGTCCCGCTTTTGGCTCTCGCCAATCCTTTCCACAAGAGTGGGTCATATCGATAAGTTTGCCAACATCTCAGGTTCCAATTCGCATCTGGGCCTGAAGTCAAATCCAGCTAAATACTCGAGATTCTTCCATTCTGAAAACATGGCTCCCAATCCTGCATGTCTTCGACTTAACGCATCTGCCACTGCGTTACCTTTTCCCGGAGTATAAGCTATACCAAAATCATAAGATGCCAAAAACTCTAGCCAATGTTGCTGCCGAAGATTCAAATCTTTTTGGGAGAAAAGATACTTCAATGACTTATGATCTGTAAATAACTCGAATCGAACTCCCAATAGATAATGTCTCCACATCTTCAGAGCAAAAACAATCGCCGCTAACTCCAAATCATGAGTCGGGTAATTCCTTTCATGCGGCTTCAGTTGTCGACTTGCATACGCAACAACTTTATCCCTCTGCATTAGCACTGCTCCAAGTCCAGTACCACATGCATCGGTGTAAACCACCATCTCATCATTCCCACTTGGAATAGTCAAAACAGGAGCACTTGTCAATCTAACGACCCGTATTTTTACGGATCGAAAAGTTCGTAAGATCTGGAATTTTTAGCGTTGTTAAGTCATTCCCAAATTTTGGGCAGAGATACGTCTAAGTCTTAGGTCGTGAACGACCTAAGACATGTAGTAAGTCGTGTGCGACTTAGGGAGCTTTAGCTCCAACTTACCAGTTGCGACATCATAGGTTGTTAACGACTTAAGTGATAAGTCGTGAGCGACTTAAGAAAAGTCTGCGACCTAAAGGAATCGGCGAGTTAAGAGTTAGGTCGGTTGGACGAGTTAGCGAGTTAACAACCCAGTAGTTACCGACTTATAAGAGTAAGCGACCTATAGAATTGACTGACCTAAGAAAGTTGACCAACTTATAGGATTGGCGACCTAAGATAGTTAGGTCGTGGGCTTCTGGGCGAGTTAACGACCTAAGGGGTAGGTCGGGGACGACTTAAGGGTTTGTAGCGACCTAGGAGAGCTGGTAGTTAGCGACCTATGTTAGGTCGCAAGGAAGTGTATAGGTCGTAGGTCGTATGTATGCGCTTATCTGTTAAGTCTTAAGTCGTAAGTCGCGTAAGTTGTTAGGTCGCGTGAGATATTAAGTCATGGCATTTTTAGGTCGTGGATGCACACATGTTGTTAAGTCGCTGGATCGTTAAGGCGCGCATGTGTTAGGGCGGCATAGCTGTTAAGTCGTATGGGTTTTAGGTCGGTAGAGTGTTAGGTCGTGAGTTCTGGTAGGTCGTAGGTCGGAGGGTCTTTGTTAAGTCGGAGACGACTTATGGAGGCAGACGACTTAAGGAGATTTTAGCTATAAATACTCGTCCATTTCTCACTTTTTGGGATCCGGATTACGAAGCGACGAAGTGCTGCTATTTTGAGAGCTTGACTTCTACACTTCTTCACTTCTTTTCTCCACTCTAATCTAGTGATTCCATCCATCCATATTGAGGATCAAATCGAAGATCGAAGAGCTTAGATTGAAGATCTACATTCTTCGAAGAGAGATTTCATCGTTTGAAGCGGATTCGTGATAGATCGAGTTAGATCCTTCGCTGTCCAGATCTGAAGTGTGTTGCTTTTGGGTTGTTTAGGTGATTTGGTGAGTGGTGATTATCTCTCACACGGATCCAAAGGAGTATATCGGATCGTTGGCTTGATTTGGTGTTAAAGTAGTGATTTCCATGCATTTTTGTAAATCTAAGTGTAGATCCATATAGATCCATTGTTCATGATGATTTGACAACCATTTTACTACATGATTAACCTATGCAAGTTCATTCATCAAGTTGTAGAGATTTCTCATGTTTTCATGCTTGTTAGACTTTCAACTCTTTATTCATGAAATTGCCATTATTGTTAATATTGTTCATTTAGATCATATTTGATTGCTTGTTTACTTGGATTAATGTTTGACTTGATTGATTGCTATGAATTAGATGATTGATGATTTGATTTAGACAAGATGGTCGAAGATGATTCAAAAGCTAAGGGAAAGGCTCTTGAATTGGAAAAGCTGCTCGTGGCATATGTAGCAGATGATGAAGCTCATATGGAAAGATTCGATGATGATGTTGAGATGAGACTTTGCTATGATGATGGTGAGGCGAAGTATGATATGAGATAGTCTTAGTCTAATCCAGACGGGATTATTCCAAGCATGTTGATAACTCGGTGAAATGGTTCGAGTTGAGGATAATGGTTTGCTCGAGAGGCGCTTGAGCTAGTATGGAAATAGTCGTCGAGGAGGATGACTAGGAGGCTGAGATCTCATCGTTGTTGAAGGTTCTAGCATGCTCAAAGCAAGAGTGCGTTGGGCAGATTCGATAGTCCCTGAAGGCTAATGATTGATAGTCAAGTACTCTGGGCAAATTCGATAGTCCTAGGCACGGGTCACGATGACGTGCAGAGTTATGTCTAGAACCGGGGTTTTCCATTAGCCCTTGACGGACGGCTGAAAGAATGTGCCGGTCATTCAATTAACGGTGATATTGAAGCAATGATAACAGTGATAGCCAGAGTCATGGATGTTTGGTTGTATCGTCATTCGGTCTCAAGAGCGGTATTTTCTGGGTGCTTATCTGATCTTGGTTTAGGCCTTGGGGGTTTGTACTTGGAAAACATCGCCCTTGACTCGAGTGATAATTGCTTTACTTTAAATTGTGTGCTTTGATATGTTACTTCTACTTAGTGTGTGTCTGGGGGCTATCACTGTAGAAAGAGGTGGAGTGGGAGGGTTGTATTCCTATTCCTTTTCCTTTATGCTCTTTTAGTATGTTGTTAGTTAATTTACTGCTCACTAAGACTGTTGTCTGACTCAAGGCTTTATGTTTTAACTCTTATTGCCTTGGGCTGTTCGTCCATTTTGGGATGGGCAGACTAGGTAGCAGGTGATAGGTGTTGTGTTTGCTTTCCACGTTGCTGATGACGAAGACGAGCTGGAGTATTGCATATTACCTTTCTTACTATATGTATTGGATGTTCTGCTGTTTGTATAATCTCTGAGTGCTTTGTAGTGAGGCTTGATGTATTGACTATTCAGATGTTTGTATTCAACTATTATGAAGTTTTATTGATGAGATTCTATTCTGTGAAGCTTCTCTACATATATATTCTACTGTATTTTGTCCATGCGCTGTGAGTAATAAGATAGATTCTGATTGTTTAAATTTACCCTGACAATCGTCCATGGTCGCCTGGCACACTTTACAGCGCATTTTCTCTAGATTCAGTGCAGGGGTCATGGGCGGTCGTCACATTTGGTATCAGAGCTTTGGTTAATCGATTTTACCCAACGCTCGCTGACATAACTACGTATGAGAGACGTAATTGTATTTTGATGGATGATTACTATATATAATATAGTAGCTTAGTAGAGTTTGAGTCCTTTATGCAGTTGTTTCTCTAGATGTGCTAATCATTCCTTTTTATAGATATTGAGAATGAGTCGAAGAGGGAGACCAGCTGCTAGGGAAGGCCGTGCTGCTGAAGGGGCTGTTGACTATGCTGCTATGTTCGAAGCCATGATGACTTCGATCATGGGAAGGATGCCAGCTCCGGGGCCATCAGTGGATGTTGGAGTTCAAGTTCAAACTCCAAAACCGGTGGATTTTGCTAAGTTGTGTAAGGACTATACTGCTCTTGGAGGGAAAGTTTTCTTTGGAACAGAATCAACCATTGAAGTCCAGAGGTGGATAGATGCTTGTAGAAGGATCTTTAGTGACTTGGGAATTGAGGATGCAACTAAGAGGAAGTTAGCATCAAGACAGCTTCAAGGGAGAGCTTCTGATTGGTGGAACTCTATCAATATTGATACTCCGGAGGAAGAGATTACTTGGGAGCAATTCCAAGTTAGATTTGAAGCTAAGTTCATTTCTACAGCTCAGAAGTCTGTTCTGTTCAAGAAGTTTGTGGAGCTCAAGCAAGGTGGAAGACCAGTTCTTGAGTATGTTTCTGAGTTTGAAGCTTTGTCCAAGTATGCCCGGTCGTATATTGAATCTTCTTATCAGAAGAATGAGAAGTTTGTGACAGGCTTGGACAGTTATCTTGGGAGACAGTTGGTGGATCATTTGGACGATTCATTTGAGAAGCTTGTGGAGAAAGCTCTCAGGCATGAGAGTCTGTTTCCTAAGGAAGGATCTGTTGTTGCTGTGACCAGGGGAGAGTCTAAACCACAGCAGGGTGGAAACAAGAAGAGGAAGCAGCAGCAGAAGGGTAGGGATGGCCAGAAGAAGCCGAAGGGCGAAGTGACTTGCTACAATTGTCAGCAAAAGGGCCATTTCTCTAGGGATTGTAAGAATCCGAAGGTACCGATGAAGTGTCACAACTGTGACAAGCCGGGGCATTTCAGGAAGGATTGTCCAGAACCGCGGAAGGACAAGCAGATTGTGCAAGCTTACGCTTTGGGAGCTGTTCCATCGTCTTTGAAAGCTCCTACCGCCGAAGAGAAAGGAAAGAGTGTGGTGGTTCAAGGTACTCTTTTCCTATGTGGTGTTCCAGTTAGAGTTCTGTTTGATACTGGGGCGTCGCATTCTTTTGTTTGTAATGAACTTGTAGGCCGGTTGGCTTTAGAACCGGATATTGTTGATAGGCCATTGGTTGTGACTAATCCAGTTGGGGGTTCGTCTTGTTTGTGTATGTTATGCCGTGGTCTGATTGTATCCAGTCATGATTGCTCTTTTGTTTGTGATTGCTTTGTTCTGAACTTTGCGGGGTTCAGAATTATTTTGGGTATGGACTGGCTTTGGAAGTATGCGGCAAAGGTTGATTGTGAGAGGTTGGAGGTGACAGTCGAGAATGTGGAGGGGCGAAGGATTGTGATACGATGTAAGCATGAAGAAGGCGTCTTCATGAGCTTCATGTATTCGCTGGTTGTTCCACGGGATGGACTGTCATCTGTGCCAATCGCTAATGGATTTGAGGATGTCTTTGACGAGGTCAAAGGGTTACCGCCGCATAGAGAGATCGAGTTTCGTATAGATCTAGTTGAAGGAGCCAGACCAGTTGTGATGCCTCTTAGGCGGATGGCGCCTAGGGAACAGCAAGAGTTGAGGGTGCAGGTTGATGATCTTTTACAGAAAGGATTCATTCGGCGTAGTGTGTCCGAATGGGGTGCACAAGTTGTGTTTGTTACCAAAGCGGATGGATCGCTGAGGTTGTGTGTGGATTATCGTGAGCTGAATAAGGTGACTAAGAAGAACAAGTATCCATTGTCGAGAATAGACGACTTGTTTGATCAGCTTCATGAAGCTAAGGTGTTTTCTCAGATGGATTTGGCAACGGGATTTCACCAGTTGAGAGTTGCTAGGGATAGTGTGCCGAAGACTGCTTTTAGGACACCATCCGGTTTCTTTGAGTGGCTGGTAATGCCATTTGGATTGACTAACGCGCCAGCATATTTTGTGGATCTTATGAATAGAGTGTTCAGAGATCAGTTGAACAAGTTCGTACTTGTGTTCGTGGATGATATTCTGATTTATTCCAGAACTGAAGAAGAGCACAAGACGCACTTGCGTATTGTTTTGGAAATCTTGCGGAAACATCAACTGAAGGCTAAGTTTTCGAAGTGTCACTTCTGGAAGAGTGAAGTGAGGTTCTTAGGCCATGTTATCTCTGGAAATGGAATAGCGGTTGATCCCGCTAAGGTGGCAGCAATCCAGGATTGGGTTAGACCTAAGAATGCATCTGATGTGAGAAGATTTCTTGGATTAGCAGGATATTATCGATGGTTTATCAAAGACTTCTCCAAGATAGCTGCACTGTTAACAGGATTGACGAAAAAGAACCAACTGTTCAGATGGGAAGGTAAGTGTGAGCAAGCTTTCAGAATCCTGAAAGAGCGATTGACAAGTGCTCCTGTTTTGACTATTCCAAGTGGAAATGATGAGATGGTGGTTTACACCGATGCATGTGGTACTGGACTAGGAGCAGTGTTAATGTAGAAGGATAAAGTTGTTGCGTATGCAAGTCGACAACTGAAGCCGCATGAAAGGAATTACCCGACTCATGATTTGGAGTTAGCGGCGATTGTTTTTGCTCTGAAGATGTGGAGACATTATCTATTGGGAGTTCGATTTGAGTTGTTTACAGATCATAATTCGTTGAAGTATCTTTTCTCCCAAAAGGATTTGAATCTTCGGCAGCAACGTTGGCTAGAGTTTTTGGCATCATATGATTTTGGTATAGCTTATACTCCGGGAAAAGGTAATGCAGTGGCAGATGCGTTAAGTCGAAGACATGCAGGATTGGGAGCCATGTTTTCAGAATGGAAGAATCTCGAGTATTTAGCTAGATTTGACTTCAGGCCCAGATGCGAATTGGAACCTGAGATGTTGGCAAACTTATCGATAAGACCGACTCTTGTGGAAAGGATTGGCGAGAGTCAAAAGCGAGATGATAAGCTTGTCAAGATTATCCGTGATTTGGAATCTGGATTGGAACCAGAAAAGGATAAAGGATTCGAGGTCGATCGAGAGGGTTGGCTTCGGAAGCAAGGACGACTAGTTGTTCCCGATATAGATGAATTGAGGAGTGAAGTTCTGAGGGAAGTCATCACTCGAAGTTGACAATTCATCCAGGTGGAAATAAGATGTATCGGGATATGAAGAGAACCTACTACTGGGAAGGTATGAAGAAGGATGTTGGAAATTTTATTTCCAAATGCATGAATTGCCAGTTGGTGAAAGCTGAGCAGAAGAAGCCCAGTGGATTGCTTCAGCCATTAGAAGTTCCTACATGGAAGTGGGAGCAAGTGTCGATGGATTTTATTGATGGATTGCCAAAGACCAGAACGGGAAATGAAGGAATTTGGGTCATCGTAGATCGTCTGACTAAGAGTGCAAGATTCATTCCTGTTCGATCGACTAGGACTGCATCAAAGTTGGCTGAGTTGTATGTTAAGTGGATAGTTCGATTCCATGGTATTCCGAAGAGTATAGTGAGCGATCGAGACCCATTGTTCACTAGTGGATTCTGGAAGAGCTTCCAGGAAGTTTTGGGAACCGAGTTGTGTTTGAGTACAGCTTATCATCCTCAAACAGATGGTCAGACTGAGAGAGTCAACCGAGTTTTGTAAGATCTCCTCAGAGCTTGTGTTTTGGATTTCGGAGGATCATGGGAAGATCACCATCATTTGGTGGAATTTTTGTATAACAACAGTTACCAGTCAAGCATTGGTATGGCACCGTATGAGGCATTGTATGGAAGACTGTGTAACTCTCTGACATGTTGGTTAGAGACTGGAGAAAAGTTGATACTTGGGCCAGAGATAATTCGACAGACTTCGGATTGTATAGAGATCATTCGGCGACGAATGAAGGCAGCCCAGGACCGTCAGAAAAGTTATGCCGATAAGCGTCGTAAGGATATGGAATTCGACGTAGGTGATATGGTTTTTGTGAAGATTTCTTCATTGAAGAATGTTATTCGATTCGGGAAGAAAGGAAAATTGACTCCGAGATTTGTTGGACCATTCCCAATCATCGAGCGATTGGAAAGCTCGCTTACAGATTGGAGTTACCGGAGAAGATGTCGAGTGTGCACAATGTTTTTCACGTATCATATCTACGGAAGTATGTGCACGACTCGAATACCGTAGTTTCTGCTGATAGCTATGAAGATTTCGAAGTTGATCCAGTTGATAAGAGACCTCGTAAGCCGCTTCATGTTGTGGAAACCGACACGAAACAGCTTAGGAGGAAGGTAGTTAAGTTGCTCAAGATACAATGGAGTGACGATGATAACGACTGTACGTGGGAGGTGGAAGAGAGGATGAAGGCAGGTCATCCTGAACTCTTCAAGGTATGGCCCTAAGGTGTCGTGTCATCTCACGATATTATAACTTGTTCTAGTGTTAGAATTCTGTATGCTAAGCTAGAATTGGATGCATGGTTTGTTGATTGCTATGGATGGTAGGCGTGCAGAATAGTCTTTGATTGCTTTGTTTGTTTGGAATTTCGGGGGCGAAATTCCTAAGGGGGAGAGAATGTAACGACCCGTATTTTTACGGATCGAAAAGTTCGTAAGATCTGGAATTTTTAGCGTTGTTAAGTCGTTCCCAAATTTTGGGCAGAGATACGTCTAAGTCTTAGGTCGTGAACGACCTAAGACATGTAGTAAGTCGTGTGCGACTTAGGGAGCTTTAGCTCCAACTTACCAGTTGCGACATCATAGGTTGTTAACGACTTAAGTGATAAGTCGTGAGCGACTTAAGAAAAGTCTGCGACCTAAGGGAATCAGCGAGTTAAGAGTTAGGTCGGTTGGACGAGTTAGCGAGTTAACAACCCAGTAGTTACCGACTTATAAGAGTTAGCGACCTATATAATTGACCGACCTAAGAAAGTTGACCGACTTATAGGATTGGCGACCTAAGATAGTTAGGCCGTGGGCTTCTGGGCGAGTTAACGACCTAAGGGGTAGGTCGGGGACGACTTAAGGGTTTGTAGCGACCTAGGAGAGCTGGTAGTTAGCGACCTATGTTAGGTCGCAAGGAAGTGTATAGGTCATAGGTCGTATGTATGCGCTTATCTGTTAAGTCTTAAGTCGTAAGTCGCGTAAGTTGTTAGGTCGCGTGAGATATTAAGTCGTGGCATTTTTAGGTCGTGGATGCACACATGTTGTTAAGTCGCTGGGTCGTTAAGGCGCGCATGTGTTAGGTCGGCATAGCTGTTAAGTCGTATGGGTTTTAGGTCGGCAGAGTGTTAGGTCGTGAGTTCTAGTAGGTCGTAGTCGGAGGGTCTTTGTTAAGTCGGAGACGACTTATGGAGGCGGACGACATAAGGAGATTTCAGCTATAAATACTCGTCCATTTCTCACTTTTGGGATCCGGATTTTGAAGCGACGAAGTGTTGCTATTTTGAGAGCTCGACTTCTACACTTCTTCACTTCTTTTCTCCACTCTAATCTAGTGATTTCATCCATCCATATTGAAGATCAAATCGAAGTTCGAAGAGCTTAGATTGAAGATCTACATTCTTCGAAGAGAGATTTCATCGTTTGAAGCGGATTCGTGATAGATCGAGTTAGATCCTTCGCTGTCCAGATCTGAAGTGTGTTGCTTTTGGGTTGTTTAGGTGATTTGGTGAGTGTTGATTATCTCTCACACGGATCCAAAGGAGTATATCGGAT
This sequence comes from Allium fistulosum, assembly GCA_030737815.1. Lineage (NCBI taxonomy): Eukaryota > Viridiplantae > Streptophyta > Magnoliopsida > Asparagales > Amaryllidaceae > Allium > Allium fistulosum. The sequence continues at coordinate 429,281,096 of CM060902.1, read as the reverse complement.
CGTTGGCTTGATTTGGTGTTAAAGTAGTGATTTCCATGCATTTTTGTAAATCTAAGTGTAGATCCATATAGATCCATTGTTCATGATGATTTGACAACCATTTTACTACATGATTAACCTATGCAAGTTCATTCATCAAGTTGTAGAGATTTCTCATGTTTTCATGTCTGTACCTTCCAGAGAGAGATGCTCACGAATTTAGAATGATTTGTGGTATTGAAATTTTTGTTTGTTTGTGAACGAGGACTGAAAAGAAAAGAGCTGCTCACAAGTACAGAGAGAAGGCAAAAACAAGGTTTTGATCAGTTAGAGGAATTTAAGGCAAAAATAAATGTTGAACGAAACGTAAGGGAGGTAAAGGGGTAAGTGGACTATTTCTCACGGCAAGGTAAGGCAAGACTTGACAATTTCAAACTGAAATATACAACGGAAATTAATGGACAATGGAACAATGCACGTACAGTGTAACGCCCGAAGTAACGTACAATTTGTTACTTGTTTCTTTTATTTAATAAATTTAAAAATGTTAACGGTTTCTTAAAATATAACGTATATTTTTAAACTGACTTTAAAATAGCTATTATCATCATTAATAAAATCTGATTCTAATGTAAAGTTAAGAACGGACAAAAACGTAACGAAATGTAACGCTTAAATTTTTTCGTTTCAACAAAAAAAAATTCTTTTAAATTCAAAACAATATTTCAGAATGTTTATTTTTAATAAAAATTTCGTTTAAAAATATCGGGCTGTTACACTCTCCCCCACTCAAAGCTTTTCGTCCTCGAAAAGGAATGAGGAAGGAAAACAAAGAAAGATAAGACAGAATAGTAAAAGTACCTGGATAAAACAAATCCGGATTCGAAGCACGAATGCTCTCTTCCGTCTCCCAGGTGCAATCCCGTTCATTAGTGCTCCACTGCACTTTGACTAGGTTGACAGATTTTCTTCTTAGCTGCTTCGTACCTCGATCGACGATACGAAGTGGCTTCCTCTCAACAGTCAGATTTGGCTCAATATCCAAACTATCAAGAGCAGAAGGCTGAACAATAAGAGATGGATCATGCAGATAGCGACGAAGATGAGATACATGGAATACATTGTGTATTCCAGAAAATTTCTCGGGTAAATCCAGACGATAAGCAAAAGAGCCAATTCTTTCCAAAATGCGGAAAGGACCTACAAATCTAGGAGAAAGCTTTCCTCTACGATCGAAACGAATAACATTCCTTAAGGGAGAGACCTTAAGGAAAACCAAAAGATAGTTTGAAAAAAACAAAATAAGATAATAAATTTGAAACAATAATACTTTGAAATCATAACAAATTAGAGATGTTTATCATTTGGAAATCTTACTACTAAAATCATAACACTTTGGAAATGTAATTCAAAAAAAAACATAATACTTAGAAAATCATAACACCTTTTAAAATAATCTTTATTTAAACCATTTTAATTCAAGGTCAAATAATATTCATTTTAAAGTTGTAACATTTCTAAGTTCATTCAATTATAAAACTTCCAAAACATTGTATTTTCAAAACAGCAGCACTTATAAAATGCTACAGTAGATATATTAATATTTCAAATCAGTTTATTCTAGAATATTCATTTGGATATCATTTAACTTATGACTTATTAAAACAACCTTTTATGAATGGAATATCCAAATTAAACTATACTTCGTTTATTAAGTCAAAAGCTCACTATTTTACTTATCTCTTCATTTAACAAATAACCTAACACTTTATTTAAAATGCCCATTTCATAAATAGATATTCCTTCAATAAGTTACACTTAAATTTTCCATTTGAAAAACCAAATTCTCAATTATCCAAGTGATGTTAAAATACATTTTAACTATCATGATTATTCATTTTTCAAGACATATCAATTTCATAAATAAAATATTTATCATAGCAAATATAGCAATCAAATTTCTTTACACATTTATTCATTTAGACATCACTTAAACTATGAATTCAAATTAAATAAACCTTATTACAAAATGTCCAATCCTAATGTATTTTATTTTATCTATTCAAAGATACATTATTTATTGTACAACATATTCATTTCAGGAAATAACCATTATTAAAATTCCTAGGTTAGACTTAAGGTTCCATATTAAATCAAATTTGATTATTAAGTTATTTAAATAAAATCTCTTTAAATTCCTTTTTCACTATTTACCTCTTGTTAATCTTTTATAACTAAAATTTAAGTGTATAACATGTATTATAACCACTCAAATTTTATTTATAAAAATCCCTTTTTATATTGTATATTATCCAATTTCATATTCAACTTCTGTGTAATTTAGGTAAGTTATATTGGAATGAAATTGTGTGTTATACAAATAAAACTTTCTAATTCAATTATCTCAATTTTGAATCATTTATCCAAAAAAAAAATTTCTTCTTATAATTGAAATTATTCTTCAAGATAAAATTTAAGAATTTGAATCTTCGAACATCTTCAAACCATTTGGAGATAAGTAATTATATATACATAATATGTTAAATCAAATTTAAATCATATATATATTATAATCCAGTCATATTTTAGAAATTCAAATCAATTAGATTTTTCAAAACAAAGCTGTAGCAAGACTACAGAATGGTTTCTTTACTTCGAAACTCGAAAATGAACGTCGATGATGCTGCAGTCATCACCGAAATTATTTTCCAGCGACAAAGAGAAGAGCACTAAATTTTTGAACTTTAAAATCCTTTAGAGACAAATTTTTATTCAAAATACTTTAAATAATATCCCTTTAAAAATTTTAAACACAAGGTTTGAAACCATCGGAAAATTAAATTCTTTAACTTTCTTGTTTTAATTTCAGTTCCCAAATAAATTTATAAACAACTATTTATAAATTCATTTGTAGAACAACAAATGATAAATAAAGTATTATCACTTCAAATTATCAATTTAAATCAATTTATTAAGTTCCATAAATTTTCCTATATCAAAATTTATTTCATTAACAATTTTAAAATAATATTGTGTCAGTCTGTTCTGTCAAAGTGTTATAGAAATCCTATCGATAGCGTTGATCAGACGAATCGATCGGAAACCCAAATCATCATCAACAACTCAAACAACACAATATATAAAACAAAACATAGCTTTACTAGTACAATTTAAAATGTTTGGAGATATTTTAGAAACAAAAGACAAGATGGTTAAACAGAGTAGAGAGATGGGTAAGCTTAGGTAAATCGCGGACAACCTTAACCGGGTCAACCGTGACTTAAAGAATAAGATCAATGTGGATTTTTGTAGGATAAATCTACGTTCGATCTCAAGAGATAGAGTTTGGAATAATAAAAGATATTAGCATCTAAACCAAGGATAGATAAAATCTCTGGTGAATCGATGCTGACTGTAAAGGATTTTCACCCTTTTACAAGAAAATTAGAATATTGGCGAGACCGCCAATTCACTATAAAGACCATTCAAAGTGGAGTTATGTGATACTCCAAAATCAAAAGAAGATGAATAGTGAGGGACAAGAATGAATTTTGGAACCGCAGGGAAAGTTCCAAAAATTCAAAGGAAATTCGAATCAAGAGGAAAAGATTTAAACTCGAACGAAAGTGATTCTGTAAATAAATCTACTCCATATGCTGAGTTTTGCCTCAAAGCCTAAGCTCTGATACCAACTGTAACGACCCGATATTTTTAACCATTCGCATCCATTATAAGTGTATAGGTAGACACTCATGCCGGAGTTGAATTGCTCAAAATACCGCGTTGTAATTAAAATTTGGCAAATCTCAGAATATGCAGTAAATAAATAATTACAGATCACAGACACAGAGTAAAATTATGCAGCGGAAGTAAAAGAGATAGTAGTTCATGAAGCTACTATATATATATAAGAGATATCAGAGTTGAATAAAATACAACAGAAGAAATAAAGTACAACAGTAGTCTCAAGACATAGAAGTCTACTAATACAAGAGCTGAAATAGAACAACAGACTGAACAGATAAAACCAGATAGCAGCTGGATAAGGATGATCTCCAGTAGTCCTAGCTCCGTGAAGATGAAGTCCAACTGATACTCAGGCTGACCCGAGCGTAAAATAAAACATAAACACTCGAGTCAGGATATACATACTTATACAATGTAAACCAACTCAAGTGAACTGTAGTAAGGTACAAGTAACTTAGAAGATGCTTGGGACCGCCCATCCTCTAAGGATCCGTTAAACTATCTACTATGTAGTAATATTCGCTATTATAATAGTGTCTAAATAAGTAAAGTATAATCATATCGGAAAATAGCGTTAAGGGGATGGAGAACCTTAACGCGGTCGGATCTTAAAATCATAATCGTAGTAAAGCTCGATATGGTAGGTGACACGGCACAACTAGGCAATGCCAGGGTAGATATACCAATTACGCACACGGACTGATGGATACGCATAGTAGCCACTACCGTTCCACCTCGAACAACATTCCCAAATCGGAGGATGGCCATCCAGTCAAATCACAAATAAGAGTATAATATCGAAGAAATGTGTCCGAGAAGAGGTGCTACCTCACTGGTCTGAGATCGCTCCTGTTTTAGCCACCTTATGCCAACTCATGGGAGTTGGGTCCACGTAACATACCTTAAGAACGTCGTCACCATCCTACTTCATTCTGGAATCTCCACCACGTACACAGTTGCCAAAGTGGTTTTCGGTAAGACAGAGAGTATGTCCATATCTGATCCCGGTCTCTTTAACAACCCAACGTTATTATAACCCGTGGTTATAAGTGTTAAAAACAGTTTATACTTCAAAATAGAATATCATTTCTAATCCAAATCTTTATCAAAATAAAGATTAAATCAATTCTAAACCATTTCCATATTTTAAAATATCATATCATTTCAAAACTTCATTTCAAATCATTTTAATATTCCAAATATCATTTGAGTTCAAATCTAAATATTCAACTTTAAATACCTTTTAAATTTAAGGTATACTTCATTTATTATCATTTCAAGTCACCTTTTAAATAGTTTATATTCCAATCAAATAATTCATTTAAACCTTTTAAAAGTGTACTTATTATATTTTCAAATCAAATATTCAATTTCCAAAGTTTCAAACCATTCTGAGTTTGTTTACTAAGTCAAAAACTCTAATTATTAAAATTTTAGCATTTCACCGCATTTAATAACAACTGCTATAAGTTATATTTGAAAACATTTTAATTCAGCAAAACAACATTTATAAACTGCTATAATAGTTCAGTTTTAAACAAAATTATATTTCCGCCTACTGCAGTCCTTAACAAGTGCTACAGTAGCCCTTTTATTAGTTCAGATTCAATTTTAGTTTCTACTACAACAGCACTTACCAAGTACTATCACAGCCTTAGTTCATTTTAGTCTTTTGGTTCACTTATATAACCACAGCACTTAACAAGTGCTACAGATTCTACCTAGTTTAGAACTTATAAAATCATACATTAAAATGTTCATTTAAATCCTTTAACAAATTTATTTTTTAGAGAAATTTTTACACATTAAAAACCAAAACTTACAAATTCGCTTATTACATTCATTTCAACATTTAAACTTAAACTCCATTTTTCCACCATTTTTAAAACTAAATTTTCATTTCTTAAGTTTCCATCTTTTCTTTTAGTCAAAATTTCAAATTTAAGTTTCGTTTTAAAAATCGATATTCCTCCATTTATTTATATTTATCACATAGAAAAATCATTTCTATTTTAAATAAATCACTTAAAAATTCGATTTAAATCAATTTAATATTATTACAATATTTAAATTATTTAAAGGTATCCAGAAAAATACAGAAAAATAACCACGGGTCTGTATAATATTTTCTAGCCTAAGTCAAGTGATACGGATACTATATCATTTCAATCCGTAATTTACAAAGAAAAATCCGGCTTTTATCATTTCAAACCCGCAATCCCAAGTAAATAAAATTTAATTGAAAATCGTTCAGGCCTATCATTTCACCCCCATAACGACCTTCCCTTATTCTAAAGTCCGTTCGGGTATGTATCATTTCAACCCATAGTGATTCTATTCTACAGGGAACTTGCAGTGTGATTTAACAGAATAGAATAACAGTAAAATAAGAACAGATGATACGATATGCAGTTTTAACAATTAACATCAACTAAAATAAATCACAGGTAATTATAACATCATTTATTTATTTATTTATTTCTACACATTCAGTTGCGGTCGTTTCACAATCATATAAGTATGAATATTCGTGTGAGATTTACTCACCTCTACGGAGCTGGAGATTCGGAAAAGAAATACGATGCCTAACGGAAGCACGCGAATAGCACGATCAGTTGTTAGCGGATGCGCCAACTAGATTCAAACCAAAAGCACAATAAGAAATCAAAGTCTAAGATTGCACGAATAACAAATTTTCAAATGAAGCGACAAACGGAAAAGAAACAAGTTGAAAATTGAAAGCACTAGCCCGACCACCTTTAAAATATAGATTATAACTTTATATATGCAAAGTGACAAAACATTTTTTTTCAAACAGATGCCAGGATATAACTTCAAAGTTTGTAAAAGTGACAAAACAACTTTTTCATTCCTTTTCAAAACAAAGGTCAGAGGCAATACAGATTTATAACTTCAAAACAAGAAGCTCTGGGGAAAC